>CM054063.1:294867842-295557792 GCA_028641055.1 Alopecurus myosuroides | reverse complement strand
TGCACCCGCATTCCTCAAGCCAAAACACATGACACGATAGCAATAAGCCCCGTACGGGGTAATGAAAGCAGTCTTTATTTGATCAACAGGATTGAGTGCAATCTGGTGGAAACCAGAGTAGGCATCTATGAAAGACAGCAGTTCGCAACCAGCAGTGGAATCGATCACCTGATCGATGCGAGGTAGCGGGAAAGATTGGGGCATGCCTTGTTCAAGTCGGTGTAGTCGACACACATGCGCCATGCAGTAGCAGCCTTGGGATCCTCCTTCTTCTTCTCGACCATAACCGGGTTGGCTAGCCAATCCGGATGCAGCACCTCCATGATGAAGTTGCTTATCAGCAGCTTGGTGATCTAGTCACCGATGGCCTTCCTTCTCTCATCTCCGAAACGGCGCATAGCCTGCTTCACGGGCTTGGCGTCAGGACGCACATGTAAAGAGTGCTCAACCAACTCCCTCGGGACTCCTGGTAGATCCTCATTGGTCCAGGCGAATACATCCCGATTCTCACGGAGGAAGTGGATGAGCTCGCTTTCCTATTTCTCCGCCAACCCGGAGCCAATGATGGCTACGCGGTCGGGGAACTCGGGGTCGACCTGGACCTTCTTTGTCTCCTTGGCAGCCTGAAAAGCAGTGCCGTGCTGGGTACTCGGCACACCTTGTGCGCCAGCTTGCGCAGATTGCGCCATAGCCACCACCTCATACATCTTCTTCTTCTCGGCCTCAATCACCATTGACTCTGCCAGCTTGGAGCTAGCTGAGGCACATTCTATGGACTTCTTGTAATCTCTAGCGATGGTGATTATGCCATTGGGACCAGGGATCTTCATCTTCAGGTATGCGACATGAGTAGAGGCCATGAACTTGCTCAGAGCAGGCCTGCCGAGTAGAGCATGGTAAGGACTCTGATGATCAACCACTTCGAACTGCAGGCGCTCTGTGCGACAGTTGTCCCTGGTGCCGAATAGCACATCGATCCATACTCGGCCAATCGGGTTGCACGACATCCCGGGCACAATACCATGGAAGGTGGTCTTGCTAGGCAGCATCATGTTCTCGGCCATGCCAAGCTTCTCGAGCGTGTCTTTGTACACGATGTTGATGCTGCTGCCGTTGTCGATTAGCACCTTACTGAACCTCACATTCTTCTCGGGACCCAGGAAGGTAGGATCCAGCACCAAGGCATAACTACCCGGATTGGGCATCACCTTGGGATGATCTACTCGGGACCACCTGATCTCCTGGTCACACCAATACATGTAGTGAGGGACAGCAGGAATCACTGCATTGACCTCCATGGCTCGCCTGTGCTGTGCTTGCTTGTCGACTGGCTCAGAAGTGAAGATCATGTAGCTCTCATGGTGCTCTTGGTACTGGTTGGAGCCTCCGCCTCCATTGTTGCCGTTGTTGTTGTCGTTGCCCTGGTAGTTGTTGTTGTTGCCTCTGTTGTTGTTGTTGCGGTTGTAGTTGTTGTTGTTGTTGCGGTATCTCTCATTGTTGAAGTTTCGGTTGGCTCCTAAAGCCACCTGGTTCACATTCTCTCTTCTCGGGTACACTGGCGGCCGAGCTGCGGGTGCGCGAGTAGGCTGCACATTGGCATTGGCCGCTGGCAGAGGAGGAGGAGGAGGCAAGCCATCACTCTTGATCACATCCCACCACTCGCATTGCCGAGTAGTATGGTTAGCAGGCCTCAAGGGGTGGTGAGTGTGAAAGCTGCATGGTCCATCCTTCATGTCATCAAAGACAAACTTCTTCGGCTGCTCGGAGTTTCCGCTACCCGACTGAGAGGTGCGAAATGGCTTCTTGTTGCCTTGGCCCTGGTTCTGGTTCTGCCCGTAGGCTCCAGCAGGTTTCTGCCTCTGGCTGCCACCAGCTCCAACAGTCACTGCGTTCACCTCTTCAGGATCATACCGAGTATCTACTCGACGCTTGTTGCGGAACTCATTGCGCTTGCTGTTGCTGAAGTTTCTTCTCGGCTCAGATGAATCCATCAGTGGCTGAGTGGGATCACCAAGTGCGTACTGATCCGCAATCTTGATGGTCTCCGCCAGAGTGTTCGGCATCTCCCTCTGCAATCTCTGCCACAACATACTGCCATGTCTGCATCCCTGCGCAAACCAAGTAATGGCCTGCGCTTCATTCACACCTTCACAGGTGTTCCTCAGTGTACTCCACCGAGTAAGATACTCGCGGTCTGTCTCGTCTTCTCGCTGCCGGCATGCGGATAGCTGCTGTGGCCTATTCGGCCTCTTGTAGGTGCTGGTGAAGTTGCTGATGAAGGCATCCGAGAAGTCCAGCCAGCAGTTGATGCTGTTCTTGGGAAAGTTGTTGAGCCAAGTGCGAGCTGGACCCTCTAGCATCTGCGGAACGTAGCGCACAGCCCATCTTCTGTTGCCGTTCGCGATATGGACCGCGGTGACATAGTCATTGAGCCAATCTTCAAGCTTGGTGCTGCCATTGTAGCTCTTGGTGCCCCTTGCAAGCTGGAAGTTCTTCACGGACGGCTCGTTCATGATGCGCGGGCCAAAGCACTCGGGACCAGGAGGACCCGTGTTCTCCAGCCGCGCCGACAAGCTGATCCGGTCCAACTGATGCCTCGCATCTCCAGGCGCCAGCATGCGCTCGCCAACACGATCATGTACATCATAGCCAGCCATCTCCATGGCCGAGTAGCCATCATCATATCTGTCCACCTGCACAGCTGCAGGCTGCTCCACCGGGTTGGCGACTGGTGCCACTGCGCGCGGCTGCTGCCTCTGCCGAGTAGGCGGAGCAGCGGGACGCCGAGAAGGACCTGGACGCGCTTCATCTCGGGCCTGGCTTTGAGCTTGATGGGCTTGAGAGCCTGCTCTTGCAGCGTTGTGTTCCTGCCCGGGCTGCTGCGGCACAGCAAGCTGTCTCGCGGCAGCAGCCGGGTCATACACCTGCATTTGCCTATCTCTGCCCGAACGCCCGCTGCGGCTCTTCTCGCGGCTGGGATGCGGAGACGAGGCCTGATCGTTAGATCTGGCCGCGTGCGAGTGAACCACCTGAGAAGCTCCGGCACCAGGGTTGGCCTTTCGGAACTCCTCGTTCTGCCTAGCAGCCTCTAACACCAACTCGTTGAGCCTTTCTTGCTGCCTGACACGCGCATCGCCATCTAGACGAGGCAACTCGGCAGCTACAGCCTCTGCAGCTCTAAGTGTCTTGGCGGGTGTGCTATATCTGGGCCGGGTGGAGGTGTTTGCGGTGGCGGACTGAGCAGGAACCTCTACAACTGTCGCCATCTCGGCACCAAGGTTGCGCCGAGTGGCACCTACTCTGCTAGCCCTCCTAGCGACTGGCGTGAAGCCGTGAGCCTTGTTGTACTCGAGCTGGTCTAGACTCAACTCCAATCTCACCTTATCCAACTCCGCCTGCTCGGCAAGCAGCTCCAGGCGTTGCCGCTCGAGCTGCTCCCTCATGGCTAGAAGCTCACTGTCGGTGGGAGTCGGCATGCCAGGTCGCGTAGCCGACGCGGGAATAACCGTAGAGGTGGAAGGGGGCAAGTTGCACTCCTTCTCGTAGGGCCGGTGAGTCCTGCCACCAGTGCTTGGTGCAGCAAGATCCTCGACGACTGCCGCAACGCCAGTAGCGGCTGCGCCAGTGTTTGCCGCCAAGCCCGTCACCATCACCTCAGCGCAGTTCGCAGAACGGCACGCGGGCCTTCCGCGAGCAGCGATCACCGCGGGAGGATCCTCCGCGTCATGCACCAGCTCGGGGTACTCGCGGTTGGCGACGGTGGCGACGTAGACGAGGTGAGAGCCGAAGGAGATCACCGAGCCGCCCTCCGGCATGGCCCTGCCGCCGAAATCGCCGGCGTTGTCGGTGACGAAGTCGAAGGAGCCGAATCTGTGGACAAGGCCACAGACCACGCGCTCCGCTGAAGAAGATCCCGTCCGAACAGAAACTCCAGCCAGCGCCGCTGGTTGCCCCACGGTGGGCGCCAACTGTCGTGGTGGTGTCACGGCAGATGCCATGGGATGGCTAAAGATGTGGGGACGAAGGACGCTGGAGGTGCTCGGGGAGGGATCACGCGACGAGTAGCCGCGTGAAGTACGAACAGAACAATGCAAACAACACGATCTACCCAGGTTCAGGGCCCTCGTGAGGAGGTAAAACCCCTACTCCTGCCTTTCTTTGTGTATTCTGGTGTCTCACCGAGTAGCCACAGTACAATGGATCTTGCTACCGAGTAGCCACTCCTCTCTCTATGTGATGAATTAGGTCAAGAACCTAGGGTTTCCTCTGTTCAATCCCAACGTGCCCCTCGCAGGAGGCGGCGGGGCACCTTATATACCTGGTGCCCAGCCGGATACGTCCAAACCTAGACAAGTGTCGACATAGTGTGCACATCGTCCTTCTTCCGAGTTCCCGCTGACAGCTTTGGTTCCTAATCTTGGCTGCTTCTGTAAAGTCATTGGGCAAAACCAAGGGGACAGACTGGTATCACTGTGCCAAGCACAGAGTAGGCCCCCCTTATCCTGCGACCGCCTGCTTCCATGCTGTCACTGTCAGAGCTAGACTACCCGTAGGCTCCAGCAGGTTTCTGCCTCTGACTATACGGGTATGGGTATGGTATTGCTCTACCCGCCCCATACCCTACCCATTGCCATCCTTAGACAGGCCGGTCCCAGATGAACAATAGTTTGAATAGTGCCAAGTACGGACCCAGGATACGCGGGATCCTGTGTCAGAACGGCTCCTTTGACTTTCTGGCCCGAGTAGGTTCCCGCCATTTTTACTCGGGCCAACTCTTCTACTCGAATGGACAGAACTTGATTGATATCTCCTTCCGGTCATCTTGAGGTGAGACCGAGTAGCAGTCGACCGGGTAGCAAGTACCGGGTAGTCGGCTACTCGACCAAACCTTTCTTCTGTAAGTCGCCTTTACCACTTGCCTTTACCCTACTCGGGGGTAACCCCCCGACAACACCACCAACTAACCCCTCAACCCCATCTTCCCCTTCTTATCCTCCCTTGGCCTCCTCGTTCCCCCTTAGATCTCATTAGCACTCTTTCTCAAACCCCCATCTCTATGCACCATGTCTCCAACAATCACACCTTAGCAGACAACATCTCTAAACCTACCATTTTATAAGACAACTCGTCTCAAGATCTGATTTCTAGGAATTCGCAACCATACATGCCTCCAATCTATCTAATATCTCATTACACTACCCACACACAAGGACCTGGCGTCTCCGCTCCACGCCAATCTCGGCGATAGCCGCTAAGAACGAAAGCAAGAGTTCAAGGTATGTCACCGTCTTTATGATTTGGTAGTGAATATTGAAGGATGTTATTCTCACAAGAAAGTCATGGATAGTTAGATCCTATGTCCAAGTGTTAATTATTGTGATTTATCCATTGCTTCTTTTGATTTATGGATTACATGTAATAATTTTTATTCCTAGTATTTGCAGGTAAGATAATATGTCGCGTCATGTTGTTAGATATATTTCCACATATATGCGAAAGAAATAACTTGTATCGATGTTTGAGAACTTCAGGTGTTGAGTCGAATGTAGGTTGCACTAATGTTTGTGTCAGTCAAACGGACGCTTCTGCTATAGGATCTCAGGAGTGTGCCTCAGTTATAAACCGCTCAAATAAACAAAAAAGTGGTCAAAGTTGGAATGCATGATTGTCTGACGTTAAAAAAAAAGAATATATACAAGGCAACGTTTGACACGCCAACAAAAGAAGGTTGCAAATACCCGAGGTGTTAATGGTGCACAGGAGTATCAGAGCTAGACTACCCTATTGAGAAAAATGACCATGTCACATGCAAATGGTACATTAATCTTATTTGAGACGATTTTATAAATAATGGTATATGGCTTAAGTGTTTCATGTTTATCGTGCCGGAGTTTGTGTAGATGAAACCCCAGGGAATATGTGCACACACAATCCCGGAGAGGATACACCTGGTGATAAGCTCAAACATCCCAAATACTTTACCATCTCGCGATTTCAAGCAATGTGTTTCACATTTTTTTTCCTTCGGGTATTGGGGAGAGTGTATCTACATATAAGACAGAAACCATTTATTTTGCTAATTTGAATATAAGGAGTACAGATCCCATTACTTTTGATAACTTTATCCCATTCTTTTCTTGGATGTTGCAATTATTGTTACGGATCTATAGGGTTGTTGAAAATAGAATTGAATGATAAAACTTTATCATGTGTTTTCCTACTTAATCATATGTGCTCCTCTTTACATGAACCGATATGGCCGATGTGTTCAATTTCCCAAATGGCTCAACCACTGTATGGTTGTATTAATTTCATAAAATTGTATGTCCAAGTCATATATTTTCTGTGTTTCAAGTATGATTTTGCGACGTTTGCAGTAATCGCTTACAAATTGTCAGAGTATAAAATTCAAGAATATCAAGGTGAAACTCACAGACAAATAAGTTGATAATATCGCACGTGCGTTGCACGTGCACTTTTACTAGTTGCCTATAAGAAACACGGTACACCACCAACTAACCCCTCAACCACCTCTTCCCCTTCTTATCCTCCCTTGGCCTCCTCGTTCCCCCTTAGATCTCATTAGCACTCTTTCTCAAACCCCCATATCTATGCACCATGTCTCCAACAATCACACATTAGCAGACAACATCTCTAAACCTACCATTTTATAAGCCAACTCGTCTCAAGATCTGATTTCTAGGAATTCGCAACCATACATGCCTCCAATCTATCTAATATCTCATTACACTACCCACACACAAGGACCTGGCGTCTCCGCTCCACGCCAATCTCGGCGATAGCCGCTAAGAACGAAAGCAAGAGTTCAAGGTATGTCACCGTCTTTATGATTTGGTAGTGAATATTGAAGGATGTTATTCTCACAAGAAAGTCATGGATAGTTAGATCCTATGTCCAAGTGTTAATTATTGTGATTTATCCATTGCTTCTTTTGATTTATGGATTACATGTAATAATTTTTATTCCTAGTATTTGCAGGTAAGATAATATGTCGCGTCATGTTGTTAGATATATTTCCACATATATGCGAAAGAAATAACTTGTATCGATGTTTGAGAACTTCACGTGTTGAGTCGAATGTAGGTTGCACTAATGTTTGTGTCAGTCAAACGGACGCTTCTGCTATAGGATCTCAGGAGTGTGCCTCAGTTATAGACCTCTCAAATAAACAACAAAGTGGTCAAAGTTGGTATGCATGATTGTCTGACGACAAAAAAAAACAGAATATATACAAGGCAACGTTTGACACGCCAACAAAAGAAGGTTGCAAATCCCCGAGGTGTTAATGGTGCACAGGAGTCTCAGAGCTAGACTACCCTATTGAGAAAAATGACTATGTCACATGAAAATGGTACATTAATGTTATTTGAGACGATTTTATAAATAATGGTATATGGCTTAAGTGTTTCATGTTTATCGTGCCGGAGTTTGTGTAGATGAAACCCCAGGGAATATGTGCACACACAATCCCGGAGAGGATACACCTGGTGATAACCTCAAACATCCCAAATACTTTACCATCTCGCGATTTCAAGCAATGTGTTTCACATTTTTTTCCTTCGGGTATTGGGGAGAGTGTATCTACATATAAGACAGAAACCATTTATTTTGCTAATTTGAATATAAGGAGTACATATCCCATTACTTTTGATAACTTTATCCCATTCTTTTCTTTGACGTTGCAATTATTGTTACAGATCTATAGGGTTGTTGAAAACAGAATTGAATGATAAAACTTTATCATATGTTTTCCTACTTAATCACATGTGCTCCTCTTTACATGAACCGATATGGACGATGTGTTCAATTTCCCAAATGGCTCAACCACTGTATGGCTGTATTAATTTCATAAAATTGTATATCTAAGTCATATATTTTCTGTGTTTCAAGTATGATTTTGCGACGTTTGCAGTAATCGCTTACAAATTATCAGAGTATAAAATTCAAGAATATCGAGGTGAAACTCACAGACAAATAAGTTGATAATATCGCGCGTGCGTTGCACGTGCAATTTTACTAGTTGCCTATAAGAAACACGGTACACCACCAACTAACCCCTCAACCCCATCTTCCCCTTCTTATCCTCCCTTGGCCTCCTCGTTCCCCCTTAGATCTCATTAGCACTCTTTCTCAAACCCCCATCTCTATGCACCATGTCTCCAACAATCACACCTTAGCAGGCAACATCTCTAAACCTACCATTTTATAAGACAACTCGTCTCAAGATCTGATTTCTAGGAATTCGCAACCATACATGCCTCCAATCTATCTAATATCTCATTACACTACCCACACACAAGGACCTGGCTTCTCCGCTCCACGCCAATCTCGGCGATAGCCGCTAAGAACGAAAGCAAGAGTTCAAGGTATGTCACCGTCTTTATGATTTGGTAGTGAATATTGAAGGATGTTATTCTCACAAGAAAGTCATGGATAGTTAGATCCTATGTCCAAGTGTTAATTATTGTGATTTATCCATTGCTTCTTTTGATTTATGGATTACATGTAATAATTTTTATTCCTAGTATTTGCAGGTAAGATAATATGTCGCGTCATGTTGTTAGATATATTTCCACATATATGCGAAAGAAATAACTTGTATCGATGTTTGAGAACTTCAGGTGTTGAGTCGAATGTAGGTTGCACTAATGTTTGTGTCAGTCAAACGGACGCTTCTGCTATAGGATCTCAGGAGTGTGCCTCAGTTATAAACCGCTCAAATAAACAACAAAGTGGTCAAAGTTGGTATGCATGATTGTCTGACGTTAACAAAAAAGAATATATACAAGGCAACGTTTGACACGCCAACAAAAGAAGGTTGCAAATCCCCGAGGTGTTAATGGTGCACAGGAGTCTCAGAGCTAAACTACCCTATTGAGAAAAATGACTATGTCACATGAAAATGGTACATTAATCTTATTTGAGACGATTTTATAAATAATGGTGTATGGCTTAAGTGTTTCATGTTTATCGTGCCGGAGTTTGTGTAGATGAAACCCCAGGGAATATGTGCACACACAATCCCGGAGAGGATACACCTGGTGATAAGCTTAAACATCCCAAGTACTTTACCATCTCGCGATTTCAAGCAATGTGTTTCACATTTTTTTCCTTCGGGTATTGGGGAGAGTGCATCTACATATAAGACAGAAACCATTTATTTTGCTAATTTGAATATAAGGAGTACAGATCCCATTACTTTAGATAACTTTATCCCATTCTTTTCTTGGACGTTGCAATTATTGTTACGGATCTATAGGGTTGTTGAAAACAGAATTGAATGATAAAACTTTATCATGTGTTTTCCTAGTTAATCATATGTGCTCCTCTTTACATGAACCGATATGGACGATGTGTTCAATTTCCCAAATGGCTCAACCACTGTATGGCTGTATTAATTTCATAAAATTGTATGTCTAAGTCATATATTTTCTGTGTTTCAAGTATGATTTTGCGACGTTTGCAGTAATCGCTTACAAATTGTCAGAGTATAAAATTCAAGAATATCGAGGTGAAACTCACAGACAAATAAGTTGATAATATCGCGCGTGCGTTGCACGTGCACTTTTACTAGTTGCCTATAAGAAACACGGTACACCACCAACTAACCCCTCAACCCCCTCTTCCCCTTCTTATCCTCCCTTGGCCTCCTCGTTCCCCCTTAGATCTCATTAATTAGCACTCTTTCTCAAACCCCCATCTCTATGCACCATGTCTCCAACAATTACACCTTAGCAGACAACATCTCTAAACCTACCATTTTATAAGCCAACTCGTCTCAAGATCTGATTTCTAGGAATTCGCAACCATACATGCTTCCAATCTATCTAATATCTCATTACACTACCCACACACAAGGACCTGGCGTCTCCGTTCCACGCCAATCTCGGCGATAGCCGCTAAGAACGAAAGCAAGAGTTCAAGGTATGTCACCGTCTTTATGATTTGGTAGTGAATATTGAAGGATGTTATTCTCACAAGAAAGTCATGGATAGTTAGATCCTATGTCCAAGTGTTAATTATTGTGATTTATCCATTGCTTCTTTTGATTTATGGATTACATGTAATAATTTTTATTCCTAGTATTTGCAGGTAAGATAATATGTCGCGTCATGTTGTTAGATATATTTCCACATATATGCGAAAGAAATAACTTGTATCGATGTTTGAGAACTTCAGGTGTTGAGTCGAATGTAGGTTGCTCTAATGTTTGTGTCAGTCAAACGGACGCTTCTGCTATAGAATCTCAGGAGTGTGCCTCAGTTGTAGACCGCTCAAATAAACAACAAAGTGGTCAAAGTTGGTATGCATGATTGTCTGACGACAAAAAAAAACAGAATATATACAAGGCAACGTTTGACACGCCAACAAAAGAAGGTTGCAAATCCCCGAGGTGTTAATGGTGCACAGGAGTCTCAGAGCTAGACTACCCTATTGAGAAAAATGACTATGTCACATGAAAATGGTACATTAATCTTATTTGAGACGATTTTATAAATAATGGTATATGGCTTAACTGTTTCATGTTTATCGTGCCGGAGTTTGTGTAGAAGAAACCCAAGGGAATATGTGCACACACAATCCCGGAGAGGATACACCTGGTGATAAGCTCAAACATCCCAAATACTTTACCATCTCGCGATTTCAAGCAATGTGTTTCACATTTTTTTCCTTCGGGTATTGGGGAGAGTGTATCTACATATAAGACAAAAACCATTTATTTTGCTAATTTGAATATAAGGAGTACAGATCTCATTACTTTTGATAACTTTATCCCATTCTTTTCTTGGACGTTGCAATTATTGTTACGGATCTATAGGGTTGTTGAAAACAGAATTCAATGATAAAACTTTATCATGTGTTTTCCTACTTAATCATATGTGCTCCTCTTTACATGAACCGATATGGCCGATGTGTTCAATTTCCCAAATGGTTCAACCACTGTATGGTTGTATTAATTTCATAAAATTGTATGTCTAAGTCATATATTTTCTGTGTTTCAAGTATGATTTTGCGACGTTTGCAGTAATCGCTTACAAATTGTCAGAGTATAAAATTCAAGAATATCGAGGTGAAACTCACAGACAAATAAGTTGATAATATCGCGCGTGCGTTGCACGTGCACTTTTACTAGTTGCCTATAAGAAACACGGTACACCACCAACTAACCCCTCAACCCCCTCTTCCCCTTCTTATCCTCCCTTGGCCTCCTCGTTCCCCCTTAGATCTCTTTAATTAGCACTCTTTCTCAAACCCCCATCTCTATGCAACATGTCTCCAACAATCACACCTTAGCAGACAACATCTCTAAACCTACCATTTTATAAGCCAACTCGTCTCATGATCTGATTTCTAGGAATTCGCAACCATACATGCTTCCAATCTATCTAATATCTCATTACACTACCCACACACAAGGACCTGGCGTATCCGCTCCACGCCAATCTCGGCGATAGCCGCTAAGAACGAAAGCAAGAGTTCAAGGTGTGTCACCGTCTTTATGATTTGGTAGTGAATATTGAAGGATGTTATTCTCACAAGAAAGTCATGGATAGTTAGATCCTATGTCCAAGTGTTAATTATTGTGATTTATCCATTGCTTCTTTTGATTTATGGATTACATGTAATAATTTTTATTCCTAGTATTTGCAGGTAAGATAATAAGTCGCGTCATGTTGTTAGATATATTTCCACATATATGCGAAAGAAATAACTTGTATCGATGTTTGAGAACTTCAGGTGTTGAGTCGAATGTAGGTTGCACTAATGTTTGTGTCAGTCAAACGGACGCTTCTGCTATAGGATCTCATGAGTGTGCCTCAGTTATAGACCGCTCAAATAAACAACAAAGTGGTCAAAGTTGGTATGCATGATTGTCTGACGACAAATAAAAAACAGAATATATACAAGGCAACGTTTGACACGCCAACAAAAGAAGGTTGCAAATCCCCGAGGTGTTAATGGTGCACAGGAGTCTCAGAGCTAGACTACCCTATTGAGAAAAATGACTATGTCACATGAAAATGGTACATTAATCTTATTTGAGACAATTTTATAAATAATGGTATATGGCTTAAGTGTTTCATGTTTATCGTGCCGGAGTTTGTGTAGATGAAACCCAAGGGAATATGTGCACACACAATCCTGGAGAGGATACACCTGGTGATAAGCTCAAACATCCCAAATACTTTACCATCTCGCGATTTCAAGCAATGTGTTTCACATTTTTTTCCTTCGGGTATTGGGGAGAGTGTATCTACATATAAGACAGAAACCATTTATTTTGCTAATTTGAATATAAGGAGTACATATCCCATTACTTTTGATAACTTTATCCCATTCTTTCTTGGACGTTGCAATTATTGTTACGGATCTATAGGGTTGTTGAAAACAGAATTGAATGATAAAACTTTATCATGTGTTTTCCTACTTAATCATATGTGCTCCTCTTTACATGAACCGATATGGCCGATGTGTTCAATTTCCCAAATGGCTCAACCACTGTATGGTTGTATTAATTTCATAAAATTGTATGTCTAAGTCATATATTTTCTGTGTTTCAAGTATGATTTTGCGACGTTTACAGTAATCACTTACAAATTGTCAGAGTATAAAATTCAAGAATATCGAGGTGAAACTCATAGACAAATAAGTTGATAATATCGCACGTGCGTTGCACGTGCACTTTTACTAGTTGCCTATAAGAAACACGGTACACCACCAACTAACCCCTCAACACCCTCTTCCCCTTCTTATCCTCCCTTGGCCTCCTTGTTCCCCCTTAGATCTCATTAGCACTCTTTCTCAAACCCCCATCTCTATGCACCATGTCTCCAACAATCACACCTTAGCAGACAACATCTCTAAACCTACCATTTTATAAGCCAACTCGTCTCAAGATCTGATTTCTAGGAATTCGCAACCATATATGCTTCCAATCTATCTAATATCTCATTACACTACCCACACACAAGGACCTGGCGTCTCTGCTCCACGCCAATCTCGGCGATAGCCGCTAAGAACGAAAGCAAGATTTCAAGGTATGTCACCGTCTTTATGATTTGGTAGTGAATATTGAAGGATGTTATTCTCACAAGAAAGTCATGGATAGTTAGATCCTATGTCCAAGTGTTAATTATTGTGATTTATCCATTGCTCATTTTGATTTATGGATTACATGTAATAATTTTTATTCCTAGTATTTGCAATCGTACTACCAACAATCTACCTAGTCATCTCTGGTTTCCACCACCATCATATTGGCCGCAGGTGTCTTCTCTACATCTACGAGGACTACAACCGTCAAGATCAATAACAATATTCAAAGGTATGCCATGGTGTTTTCGATTTGGTAATGAATTCTCGAGGATAATCCTCACAATGAAGTCATTTGTTCCCAATCTTGAAGTTCCATTGTTAAGTCTACCACTGTCATGTTGCTTCTTTTGAGTTGTACTCCTAGATTTAGTAGTTCAAATATTAGTTGGGGATTTTGTGGTTAGATTTGTTTCTTCTATAGCCTCACCTTTTATTTCTATCTAGTATTCCTTATTTTCATTTCTTGGATCCTAATAGAAAAAGGAAAACATAATGCTCTTCTTCAAATGGTTGTGAAGACTTAGTTTTGCAAAAATGTCCACTAAACAATTAATAATCATCAACATCAGTACAAGTGACCCTAAAAGAACTAATAATTATAAATAGGTCCCAAAGAGAGCTGAATATGCACACATCTTTGCCCACTATCAGTGAAGCAAGGAAAAGTTTGTCGTAGTAGAGATTATTGTATTCAATAGATGAGGAGTCCTTGTGTTAAGACTCCAAAGGGCTAGCACACTAAAGTAACCATCACCAATGATGCAAACCCTAGATCGAAAGGCCAGACCCACAAGCACACTGGTGAACACGAACTAACCCGTCCTAGGAGAATCATCGAACACAAAAATCCATACGTCCTCTACTAGGCGCATCACAAAAGAAGTAAGGACCTTATTCTTACTTAATAATGTCTCCATCACCTCTCCAACCCGAAGAATATACCGATCCAGAAAAGAATGGAACTCTCCGCTGATAAGGAGTTGTGGTCCTCTACAGCTCCAAAGTCCCAAGGGCCACTAAAAGCGGGACAAACTGGCGGCGAGGGCACATGAAAACATATAGTGCATTATATTTAACTCAAATACGTACGTGTGTCTTGACAAGCGATGCATTTTGTACCCGGTTGATGGAGACTCGGTTATTTGTCTAACATAAAGAATGCAAACAAATAGTTGTGAAGACTTGAACAAAGTTCTCGTGAACCGATATGTACATATCCCAATAAGTTGGTTCTTGCAATTGGCCATAATTTTTTTTACATTAATAATTATTTCACATAAAACACATGCAAGTGCAGCCAATATATGCTTAACGACAAGAAGATTTGTGTTGGTTCCATTTTATAATCACAGGTGGGATTGTTGTTAACAAAGTTGGTTAAATCATACAATTACCATTTGGAGCACCTCAAATTTAGTGAAGACCGGAATAGTGCACACACGTAAATTATTTCAATTTTCAAGTTGCTCTGACAATTGCATGCATGGGCCCCATGACATATTACACGATTGTAGAAGCTATGATTGTATATAATATTTTATTATCGTGTTGAGCATTGTATTGCTTTTTAACGTTTTGGTTCTATATAAAAAGTTTTTTCACACAAACTTTTGTCAAAAACAGACTATAAAGTTCATCTAGTCCCTTCTTTAATTGAGATATAATAAAATATTTTAATTATTCACTTGAATAAAATGACTGAGTAGTTCCATAAAAGAAACATTTCATATTCTTGTATTTTTCTTCTATTTTCCTATGAATCAGGGAGGCATATTGTTTCAAAAATACAAAGCACAAATGCGTAAGACTCGGAATTCTGGCGGCACTCGGATGAAAAGTTCCCCGAGTATAGTCCGTGATAAGAAAGCTGACGATATTGTAATTACTCCTAATGTTGCAATTAAAACTCATGGTCCAACATCGAGCTTAAATGATATGAATTCCTTGAAAGCAAATCAAGCTGCAGCTCCAAGAGGTATGTTTCTTAGCCCTCTTACAACCATCACGAATTAGAGCTAGTGAAAATATCACGGATAAGATAAGTTCATGGTCCATGTTGTAAAATGCTAGGAAATTGTTCGAAACCTTCCTTCGAGTTCTATGTGGAGTCGGACGAAGGGCTTAATCTTGTCGTGGATCTGAATATCACTACATCAAAATGGTATCAAGACTATTCACTTATTGGTATCGGCTCTGAAAAAAACATGGTTGCATCGTCTAAAGGAATACGTCAATGTGTGGATACTCCGAAAGAGGCGCAACTTAAAGACTCAATAGAAAACAAACATGTGGAAGAACTGGCGATCAAAGAAGATATATGTTGTTGCAACAAGTTGCCGATTTCTGGAGGGACTCAACTTAAAAGTTCGATAGAAAATGAACAGCCGCTTGAAGTGGAGATGGACGAAGATATTGATTGTGGTGACAAGGTGCTTGTTCCTGAAGGGACTCAACTTATTCCTTGGAACGATAAACATGAACCTGCAACGAGAACCGACCTTTGTGAAAAAGTGACGATGGAAGAAGATGTAGATTGTGATGATAAGAAGCTAGATTGCTGCGAGGTGGCAAGGCACTTCAGGCTCGTGGGTTCGGTAATCTCATCAAACCATCTGTAGTTCTACATTTCGTGTCTGATTTATGCTATAATGTTCCTCCTTTCGCCTTTTCTTTTTCATGTGTTTCAAACTTTTTTTTTGGTTATTTTTAGTAAGTATTTTTTTTGCGAGTATATTTTAATAGTAAGTATTATCTCTATTCTAAAAGAGTATTAAACATTTTTGGTAGGCTAAAATAACCTACGAAAATTTCTTATTTGGAAATTGAATCATGCATGTGTTTCCTTCTCGTCTCCCATCCGATTTAGCCTAGTTTTTTTATTTTTTACTTAAACGAGTTGTGCGTCCCGTGTCGAAGCTCATCTATATCTATAATTCTTATAAAGCAAAACCCCACTAACATGTATTTATGATTTTTCTATCTCAACATGCAAGCTATCTGGCCCCACCGTGTCAGAGACCATTGAGCTGGAGAAAGCGATCCGTAACGGAAACAAAGCAAAGCAGAGAGCTGTCCCTCTAGTCAAAAAAAAAAGAGCTGTCCCTCTTCAACACTTGCCCATTCTGACGGTCTGACCACGGCGATGGACGGCGGAGGACACTGGCAGCGGACGGCGGATCGGTCGTCCTCAGCCCCGCTCACGCCCTTCGCACTTTCGTGGCGTTCCTTTCCACTTCTCTGTTCTCTCGCCCTACAAAACCCTCGCAGGGCCAGCCAGCCAACCAGCCGCACAGAATCCCACACCCTAGAGATCGAGCCGTGCTGATCCGTTTGCTCGGAGAATTGTGTAGTCGGAGCGGTATGTCCGGCGGCGAAAGAGGAGGAAATGGAGCTGGTCGAGGAGCACCTGGTTCATCCGGTGCTGCCGCGGCGCGCTTCCCAGGACGCGCGCCACATGACGCCCGAGAAGCAGCGCGCCGTCGCGCAGCAGGTGAGCATCGATCGCTAGCCGTATTGTGTAGCCTGTAGCCTATGTATGGTGGTGGAATTGGTATAATTAGCCTGTAGCCTATGGACGGTTTTGGCCGAGGTTCACGCTGGGATGCGTGGAAATGCACGCTCGTTAGCTTGATTTTGCGTGGGAAGGGAGGCATGCTCGTCTCCATTGTCATCGCCGGTGCCGGTGCTAGTGGGAAGCAGTCAAGTAGGCCTCGCCGCCGGTGGGGGTGGCGGGCTTCATTCCCGGTGAGGAGCCCGTGGTCGGCCTGGGGAGGAGGCGATTTTTTTTTTTTTTTTTTTTTGAGAATTAGGAATTTAGGATGCGATGGCGGCCCGTTGGAGGCCGAATCATCCAGGCCCAGCCAAGAACTATGGCGGCCGTGCGATGCAGATCACGCTGTTGAGTAGTAGAACACTCTTACATAGCGGCGGCGGCAGATGGGTCGATGGAGGCGGAGCGATGGGGTCGCACGCCTTACCGGCGGTGGAGCGACCGCTAGGGAGCAAAGGCAAGCCGCGAGCTCCTCTTTCGTTTCTGCACTTGTCTTGTCACCCTGTCAGTGTGAAATTGCCAGTTCCAGTTTGTTCTTTTGCTTGCAGAATCTGAGAAACCGGGCCCCGTCAAATACTCAAATTATTTTTCTGACTCTAGTACTCGCAGTAAAAACTGAATTATTGTTATACATGTTTGGTTTGTCAGTGCAATGATCTGGTCTATTAAATTGCAGTACTTAATTTCCAGGTCAAATCCCTGTTAATTTACCATTGTAGTTGTATTAGTTTATTTTCCTTTGCTATTCAAGAAATAACCATGAAATTCTCTGATGTACTTTGTTTGTGTAAAGCTGTAATGAGTTTTTTTATTCCTTTTCTCCTTGCATATAAGGCTTTGTATTATATAACCGGCTAGCTGCTAACTCATCACGTGGGTGTGTGGTTTCGCAGGTCCACACGGCTATGATTCTGTACAATTACTACCACAGGAAGATGTTTCCGCAGCTTGCTTTCGCTGATGCCCAGCGGTTTTTTGTGTGCACTTCTCTTTCTGTTGGAGAAGATTTCCTCTCATACTTGAGTATGGTCCATGACCGCGAGAACGATTCCGGAAAGCATGGAAGCTTATCTGTTACTGACAAAGCAGCAATACAAGCTTGTGAGATCGCTGCAGAACTCGGCGCAACTGAAGGTTATCCAGACGTGGCAATGTGGCCAATAGCGAAAGTTGCTGTGCTTCTTCTGGACCCTACAAAGAAAAAATGTTTGATTCAGTGTGGTGCTAACACACAGGGTGTCTGGTCAATCATAGAAAAGGAACATGATGCAGCAGCTGATATTTCACACAGTAGCCAGGAGGACCAGAATCGACAAATGGAAGAACCTTTAGTGCTTTGGATGAACCATTTCTGCTTCAACAATTAGCATTATCGGAGGTGGAGCATACAACATGTCGGTTTTATCACCACATCCCTTAAGTTATACATCCATATCTGCAGTTTTCAGTTTTTAGTTAGCGTTGTTTCCTCACTTGGATCAGGTTATTAGTAGTATTACCAAATATAATTTTTCATCTCGTGAAACATACTGACCAGAACAAGAAGAAGAGCGTGGATCAGAGTTTCCGTTAATTTTGTTAACAAAGGTTTACTTGAGTTACAATTCCAAATTGTACTAAATTTGAACTGCAAATGAACCCCAAAAAATGAGTTTGAGTGGTACACTTGCTTTACAGAAAACAAGAACAAGTGCATGAATGTACCCCAAATGTGCCCCTCACTTGCTTTCTGTGTAAAACTATTAACTCTCAGGCAAAACAAATAACATGAGCAAAGAACATTTGTTAATTATTTTTCGTGGCACTGTTCCTCTAATTTGTTTTGGTTGAGTACAAGCTGTTAATAATGAAACTAGATTTAATTTATCAACTAGCTGACTGAAAATAACGTGGGACACTATAATGGTTAATTCACTTGTGCATGAACAAATAGCAAATCATTGTTTGCTAGAGAACGATATTTATATGTTTCTGTAAGTATGATTGTGTAAAATTGTGATACATTAACTTGATTTTGTTAATAATTTGTGCATTTTATATATGATCCACCTATCCACCGTTTGATTCTCATTATGGTAAACTTATTGTCTTACTAGGTATGAAGGGCTCGGACTTGCTTGTTCTTGATAATGCTTTGGCATACTCATTAAGTAAAGAAGGGACTGTTAGAGATGTATACTTTCCTTTACTGTATTTCCCCATTGTATAACGGGTTTCCTGCACTTTGCTCACTTGTATATGTACTGGCCTTTGGCCCCCTGTGAATACTAGTTGCCATTTTTCCCATCTCCACAACATGGTATCAGAGCCCAGCTAGGGTCTCTTGTGCACGTAGCAACTCCGTGCTTCTCCGCCGTTGCCGTCGTGGATTCCGGCCAGTCAACTGCTTCTTCTACCTCTCGTCGGCCGTCCCCGGGCCGCCCCACCTCCGGCCGCCGCCGCCCCACCACCGGCCGCCCTCGGGCCGCCCTCCTCCGGCCGCCGCCGCCCCACCACCGGCCGCCCTCGGGCCGCCCTCCTCTGGCCGCCGCCGCCCCGCTGATGGCCGCCCTCGGGCCTCCTCTCTCTGGCGCCCGCCGGCTGCCCTCGGGCCTCCTCTCTCCGGTCGTCGCCGCTCTGCCGCCGGCCGCCCTCGGGACGCCTCTCTCGGGCCGCCGCCGCCCCACCGCCAGTCTGTAACATCCCAAGGATGAAAAATAGCCTTTAGAATGTTTTGCTCTCTGTTATTTTATGTTTTGCATCATGGCATCATGTTGATTGCAATTGTTTTGTTTGTTTTCCATTTGTTTTTCTCTGTTTTCTATTTGAATTTCAACTCAAATTTCAAACCCTTTGTTTCATCCTTGTGATGTTACAATTTCCAAAATGTTATTTCAAATAAAAACAACCAAATTGCTTTCATTTTATTCCATAATGCTCACTTATTAAATTGTTGGTTTTAAATCAATCTTTTGTTTCCAAATCACCTCCAAATTCAAATCAAATTCCCAAATCAGCACCCAACTTGAATGAATGAAAATCACCAAACACTTATAATCGTTTAATCACATTAAATAATAGGGTTCACCCTATTAAACTTGTTGTTTTCAAATATTCATCAATTAACTTGCAAATTATTCCAATTCAAACCAATGTGCAAAAACAGCAAATAAATTTGAATTTCAAAAACTTAAGTGGCCAAGTGGTAGGTGTTGGAATAACAAACCCACATGATTTTTTCCAAATTTTTATCAAATCAAAAACCTATCTTTTGCTTCCATTTTCTAATTGCTACAAAAAAAAAATTTGGAACAAATAATTAAAAGGGAGAGAGAGAGAGCAGCAGGCCCAATTTTTCTCCTAGCCCATCTATTTCCCCCAGCCCACTTCCCCTCTCGCTGGCCCGATACCTTTTTCACCCGGTCATCCCCTACCTCCGTACGCTGTCGTCATCAACCTTGGACAGCGACCTGCTGCCCAACCTCCTCCACCCGATTTCTCCCTCCCCCTCCTATATCTATCCCCAATCCGTGGAGAAACCCTAGCCTAGCCCCTAACCCTAGCCAGCCGCCGCCATCTTCCCTTTCCTTCCATCTCTTCCTTCTCTGTTGCTCTCCTCTCTGAATCTTTCTTCTGTAACCGAACACCTCACCGGAAAAAAAGCTCCCTTTGCTCCGGCGAATCGCCGGCTATCCGGTCCTCCTCCGGCCAGGGAGGGGGCGGGAATGGAACCCCCCCGGCCCCCTCTACCTCCTCCACCCCTCGGCGGTGGCCGGGAGGGCCCGTGGCGCCGGCGCCCTCGCCTCCCGTCGCGGCCAACCTTCCCTGCATCGACCACCTGCCCCGACTGCCTCTCCTCTGCGCTCGAGGTACCTCCTCTTCTCCCCTTCCTCTCGCCTCCTCTACTCCCCTCCGCACTCCCCACAGCAGCCCCACGCACCGCGGCCACACGGGCGCACGGCAGCCACCGCCGGCGGCCGTTCCCTTCCCCTCCGTCGGGTACAACGATCGGTGCAGCGGACTGAATTTGGGGGTTCAGTTAAAAATCCCGCAACCACACCTTAACCCCCCCGATCTGCCTTCCTATCACAACAGCACTTCCACCCCAATGGTTCAGCACCCCTTGGCGCAGCAGGAGGTGGGGGGGATCGAATCCCCCCTCCCACAGAATAAACCACCTTTTTATTTTGCAATGTTTTGGTCACAGAACATCTCAGTAATCACACATAGGCCCTTGCCAAATTATTTCTAGCCCTGGAAAATATTTTTTCCAAGTCCCTGGTTCACTAAAAATGGCAGATTGCACCTCAATTTTGTAAATTGCATAACTAAATCATTTTCACTCCAAATTCAACTTTTTAAATATGTTTTCTGTCCCAAATTAAATGTTCTTTCCAAATATAAAATTTGTTTACTGTTTTGAATATTTTAAATTGTTGAAACATTTGAATTCTTGTTTAATTCACTTAAATTTGCAAAATTCATAACTTGGGCATAAAAATTCCAAATGCAACAAACTAAATATGTTTTCCAATCAACTTTTCATGTACTTTCCAAATATAAATTTTGTTTGCTGTTTTGAATAATTTAAATTGCTGAAAACAACTGTTTCTGAATTATTGCATTTAAAATTGCCAAAATAATAACTTGCTCATTTTAAATCCAATTTCCACAAATGAAATATGTTTTCCATGCAAAATTAAACCACCCTTTCAAATATAAAATTTGTTTCATGTTTTGAATAATTAAAATTGGTTAAATAATTTAAACCTTGTTTAATTCATTTAAAATTGGTAATTTCATAACTTGATCAAAACAAATTCTTTTGGGACATATAAAATATGTTTTCCAACCCTAAAAGTATAAACTTTTCAAATATGAATTTGGTTTAATGCTTTGAACAAATAAAAACTCAAATAAGTTCATGTTTGAATTAAATTCAATTAAAACTTGTTCAAACTTGTTTAATTCATAAATAATTTATTTGAAATCCTTTTTCAACAAGTGAAACATGTATTCCAAATAAAATCTTGTGTTCTTTGCAAATATGAACTTTGTTATCTGTTTTGAACAATTAAAATTGGTGAAAACAACAAATACTTGTGTGACATGTTTAAGTAACCCAAAATTTCCAAACTTAATAAATGATTTCCAAACTTGTTAACTTCCTTTGTCACTTGCATCTATTGTTGTTATTTTGTTGTTATCATCATGCATGCATCATGCTAAGCAAACTTTCACATGTTAATCAATTATAGATCATTTGTTTCCACTTAATCAATGGACCTTTTCCAATATGCAATCAAGTTGCATAAGGGACCATTTAATTTGTGTTATCTTGTCAACTAGTTTATTTCTATGCATCAATTAAATGGTCATGCATCATACCATGTTTGTGCACTATGCCATGATATTGATTGTTTATCTCTCTGCATTGTCTGTTTTCTTCTTCTCGGATAAACGACGACGTTGCGACCGATGATACTTACGACATCCCTTCTAAGGAATTAGCTCAGTACCAGGCTACTGGGTTTGAAGGCAAGTTATCACTCACATGAACCACTGTGTTCCTTTCAACATTGGTTACCGATACTTTCCGTTGCCTATTTTGCTAGCCCTATGTATAGTTGTTTCTGTTACGAACCTATCACATGAATCCCTTAACCCTGATATTGCCTCACCTCCACTCCTACAACCCCTTTGATTGAGCCAGTGTTTTACTAGCATGCTTAGGTTGTTTTGCTCGAGTCTGTTACCCGTTACTTTCAGTTACTATATTTTTATTATATTCTGGGGGCTCGATGTTTAATCAATCAATCATGCTAATGTTATTATTAATAATAAATTTGATGATAAGGCACCGGCAGGAGGCCCTTTGTGGTTTTGAGGCCTGCTAGTGTCGACCCTAATAGGAAAAGGGTCTTGTCTACTAATCCATGATGAGCGCACTAACCGCATGTGGGAAGCGAGTATGGGCGCCCCCTCAATTTGATTCGATTCGCATCTCGTCCAAATCGCCTCATTTAGTTCGGGTTTTCCATTTGCTGCATGCATGATCTTGCGAGCCCTTGGTACCCGGGTGGAACTTTCGTAGTCGGCATATAGGGGGACACGTTATTAGAGTGCTATGAGGGTCCATTTTCTTCTGGGCTCGATTAGCCGTGCGCCCAAGGTGCTTTGGGCTTGATGCGAAGAAGAGTTGAGTTGTGTAGAGTGCCCCGCTTGGTGGAAGGGCCTTTCCATCTGGCGGGTTATTCTTGCGTGTACGGCCAAATTGGTGCAACCCTGCAGGGATAATCTTCTCGAGAAGCCGTGTTTTCCGCGGTTATGGATTACTTGGTGAAAGTACTGGCTAACAAGTACTCAGGACAACTTAAACCTAATGATTAACAACCTTACACCCAATGATTAACAACTTGACTAGTAATAGGCTTATTGACACAATAATCTGAACCATCATTAATCCAACTGTGTGAGTTATCCTCGGATTGCTTCTTTGGATAAGGGGCGAGGTCCAGGATGGGTTTGTTTGGTGGTTAGCTATAGTTGGTTACGATACTCGATCTTATCTTCTTTCTGTTAGCCGGAAGTGGTAGAATCTCTGTAGTTGGTTAGCGCAGCCAGTTGCAGCATCTTTTAAATCCCCTTTCTTCCGTTGAACCCAAAGCATCTGTGCTTGGTGTTGACGGGTTACACTTTGGTGAACTGTGAGTCTTGCTTGCCAGTACGTTTATGTACTGACCCCTTTGGGGCTGTGGTTTCCGCAGACGACGTTTCCGAAGATCTACATGGTGGCAACTACGTGGAGTATGACGAGACTGCTGACGAGTAGATAGCGGACCCGGGCAGGATCCGAGACTTCGTGGATGGGCTCCGTCTTTTCGTTTCCGGCCTCTTAGGCCTATTTGGTTCTTGTCTGTACTCAGACATGTTGAATGCTTCCGCTGTGATGTAATGATGAATTGTTGGGACATGTGTCCTCTGGATGATTGTATTTGCTATCTCTGCTCTAATGAGAGCCATTTGCAACTTATTTCAATCTTTTGTGTCGTAGAGATCTGTTGTGATATCACTTGTTCCAATGCCGTTGACGTACCATGTGTGTATGTTTTGAAGTACGTCAACGGAAGTATCCTGATTTCTATGGGATAGTTTACGTCGACGATGAACAGATAGGGGTTGGTTGTCACACATACGTGTGTTGGCCTACTCGTAAGAGGACGCGGGTGCCGGTAAGCCCCGTAATCCAATCTACTACTGTTCAACGGAACGACGAGTACCCTTTAGAAGTCCGGGTGCGACAAATGGTATCAGAGCCAGGTTTCGATCCTGGGACCTGTGGGTTATGGGCCCACCATTGATAGTTTTCTCGTTGAGAGGACGATAGTCAACCACGAGTCTTTTTGTTTGATCCTTCTTGGCAACAAACAGAGTTGGGCAACCCCAAGCGGAGGAACTAGGCTGAATGTAACCTTTCTCCATGTACATATCGATTTGCTCCTTCAACAATTTCAGTTCAGGAAGAGCTATCTTGTATGGATGCTTAGAGATTGGAGCAGTACCTGGTTCAAGCTCGATCACGAACTCAACTGCTCTGTCCGGAGGCATCCCTGACATCTTTCTAGAAGAGGTGCCAGGAATACCTATCGCTTTGAACTTCCAGAAAACTATCCAAGGTGCACGATGTGTTTCACGTGTCACAGCTCAAGAGGATCTTCCCAAGAAGTTTCCGGACCTTTTCTTTTCTCAGTAGGAATCTCGGGGCGCGATTCCTTCAAGGGGGGGCGTTTTGTAACATCCCAAGGATGAAAAATAGCCTTTAGAATGTTTTGCTCTCTGTTATTTTATGTTTTGCATCATGGCATCATGTTGATTGCAATTGTTTTGTTTGTTTTCCATTTGTTTTTCTCTGTTTTCTATTTGAATTTCAACTCAAATTTCAAACCCTTTGTTTCATCCTTGTGATGTTACAATTTCCAAAATGTTATTTCAAATAAAAACAACCAAATTGCTTTCATTTTATTCCATAATGCTCACTTATTAAATTGTAGGTTTTAAATCAATCTTTTGTTTCCAAATCACCTCCAAATTCAAATCAAATTCCCAAATCAGCACCCAACTTGAATGAATGAAAATCACCAAAAACTTATAATCATTTAATCACATTAAATAATAGGGTTCACCCTATTAAACTTGTTGTTTTCAAATATTCATCAATTAACTTGCAAATTATTCCAATTCAAACCAATGTGCAAAAACAACAAATAAATTTGAATTTCAAAAACTTAAGTGGCCAAGTGGTAGGTGTTGGAATAACAAACCCACATGATTTTTTCCAAATTTTTATCAAATCAAAAACCTATCTTTTGCTTCCATTTTCTAATTGCTACAAAAAAAAATTTGGAACAAATAATTAAAAGGGAGAGAGAGAGAGCAGCAGGCCCAATTTTTCTCCTAGCCCATCTATTTTCCCCAGCCCACTTCCCCTCTCGCTGGCCCGATACCTTTTCCACCCGGTCATCCCCTACCTCCGTACGCTGTCGTCATCAACCTTGGACAGCGACCTGCTGCCCAACCTCCTCCACCCGATTTCTCCCTCCCCCTCCTATATCTATCCCCAATCCGTGGAGAAACCCTAGCCTAGCCCCTAACCCTAGCCAGCCGCCGCCATCTTCCCTTTCCTTCCATCTCTTCCTTCTCTGTTGCTCTCCTCTCTGAATCTTTCTTCTGTAACCGAACACCTCACCGGAAAAAAAGCTCCCTTTGCTCCGGCGAATCGCCGGCTATCCGGTCCTCCTCCGGCCAGGGAGGGGGCGGGAATGGAACCCCCCGGCCCCCTCTACCTCCTCCACCCCTCGGCGGTGGCCGGGAGGGCCCGTGGCGCCGGCGCCCTCGCCTCCCGTCGCGGCCAACCTTCCCTGCATCGACCACCTGCCCCGACTGCCTCTCCTCTGCGCTCGAGGTACCTCCTCTTCTCCCCTTCCTCTCACCTCCTCTACTCCCCTCCGCACTCCCCACAGCAGCCCCACGCACCGCGGCCACACGGGCGCACGGCAGCCACCGCCGGCGGCCGTTCCCTTCCCCTCCGTCGGGTACAACGATCGGTGCAGCGGACTGAATTTGGGGGTTCAGTTAAAAATCCCGCAACCACACCTTAACCCCCCCGATCTGCCTTCCTATCACAACAGCACTTCCACCCCAATGGTTCAGCACCCCTTGGCGCAGCAGGAGGTGGGGGGATCGAATCCCCCCTCCCACAGAATAAACCACCTTTTTATTTTGCAATGTTTTGGTCACAGAACATCTCAGTAATCACACATAGGCCCTTGCCAAATTATTTCTAGCCCTGGAAAATATTTTTTCCAAGTCCCTGGTTCACTAAAAATGGCAGATTGCACCTCAATTTTGTAAATTGCATAACTAAATCATTTTCACTCCAAATTCAACTTTTTAAATATGTTTTCTGTCCCAAATTAAATGTTCTTTCCAAATATAAAATTTGTTTACTGTTTTGAATATTTTAAATTGTTGAAACATTTGAATTCCTGTTTAATTCACTTAAATTTGCAAAATTCATAACTTGGGCATAAAAATTCCAAATGCAACAAACTAAATATGTTTTCCAATCAACTTTTCATGTACTTTCCAAATATAAATTTTGTTTGCTGTTTTGAATAATTTAAATTGCTGAAAACAACTGTTTCTTAATTATTGCATTTAAAATTGCCAAAATAATAACTTGCTCATTTTAAATCCAATTTCCACAAATGAAATATGTTTTCCATGCAAAATTAAACCAACTTTTCAAATATAAAATTTGTTTCATGTTTTGAATAATTAAAATTAGTTAAATAATTTAAACCTTGTTTAATTCATTTAAAATTGGTAATTTCATAACTTGATCAAAACAAATTCTTTTGGGACATATAAAATATGCTTTCCAACCCTAAAAGTATAAAATTTTCAAATATGAATTTGGTTTAATGCTTTGAACAAATAAAAACTCAAATAAGTTCATGTTTGAATTAAATTCAATTAAAACTTGTTCAAACTTGTTTAATTCATAAATAATTTATTTGAAATCCTTTTTCAACAAGTGAAACATGTATTCCAAATAAAATCTTGTGTTATTTGCAAATATGAACGTTGTTATCTGTTTTGAACAATTAAAATTGGTGAAAACAACAAATACTTGTGTGACATGTTTAAGTAACCCAAAATTTCCAAACTTAATAAATGATTTCCAAACTTGTTAACTTACTTTGTCACTTGCATCTATTGTTGTTATTTTGTTGTTATCATCATGCATGCATCATGCTAAGCAAACTTTCACATGTTAATCAATTATAGATCATTTGTTTCCACTTAATCAATGGACCTTTTCCAATATGCAATCAAGTTGCATAAGGGACCATTTAATTTGTGTTATCTTGTCAACTAGTTTATTTCTATGCATCAATTAAATGGTCATGCATCATACCATGTTTGTGCACTATGCCATGATATTGATTGTTTATCTCTCTGCATTGTCTGTTTTCTTCTTCTCGGATAAACGACGACGTTGCGACCGATGATACTTACGACATCCCTTCTAAGGAATTAGCTCAGTACCAGGCTACTGGGTTTGAAGGCAAGTTATCACTCACATGAACCACTGTGTTCCTTTCAACATTGGTTACCGATACTTTCCGTTGCCTATTTTGCTAGCCCTATGTATAGTTGTTTCTGTTACGAACCTATCACATGAATCCCTTAACCCTCATATTGCCTCACCTCCACTCCTACAACCCCTTTGATTGAGCCAGTGTTTTACTAGCATGCTTAGGTTGTTTTGCTCGAGTCTGTTACCCGTTACTTTCAGTTACTATATTTTTATTATATTCTGGGGGCTCGATGTTTAATCAATCAATCATGCTAATGTTATTATTAATAATAAATTTGATGATAAGGCACCGGCAGGAGGCCCTTTGTGGTTTTGAGGCCTGCTAGTGTCGACCCTAATAGGAAAAGGGTCTTGTCTACTAATCCATGATGAGCGCACTAACCGCATGTGGGAAGCGAGTATGGGCGCCCCCCTCAATTTGATTCGATTCGCATCTCGTCCAAATCGCCTCATTTAGTTCGGGTTTTCCATTTGCTGCATGCATGATCTTGCGAGCCCTTGGTACCCGGGTGGAACTTTTGTAGTCGGCATATAGGGGGACACGTTCTTAGAGTGCTATGAGGGTCCATTTTCTTCTGGGCTCGATTAGCCGTGCGCCCAAGGTGCTTTGGGCTTGATGCGAAGAAGAGTTGAGTTGTGTAGAGTGCCCCGCTTGGTGGAAGGGCCTTTCCATCTGGCGGGTTATTCTTGCGTGTACGGCCAAATTGGTGCAACCCTGCAGGGATAATCTTCTCGAGAAGCCGTGTTTTCCGCGGTTATGGATTACTTGGTGAAAGTACTGGCTAACAAGTACTCAGGACAACTTAAACCTAATGATTAACAACCTTACACCCAATGATTAACAACTTGACTAGTAATAGGCTTATTGACACAATAATCTGAACCATCATTAATCCAACTGTGTGAGTTATCCTCGGATTGCTTCTTTGGATAAGGGGCGAGGTCCAGGATGGGTTTGTTTGGTGGTTAGCTATAGTTGGTTACGATACTCGATCTTATCTTCTTTCTGTTAGCCGGAAGTGGTAGAATCTCTATAGTTGGTTAGCGCAGCCAGTTGCAGCATCTTTTAAATCCCCTTTCTTCCGTTGAACCCAAAGCATCTGTGCTTGGTGTTGACGGGTTACACTTTGGTGAACTGTGAGTCTTGCTTGCCAGTACGTTTATGTACTGACCCCTTTGGGGCTGTGGTTTCCGCAGACGACGTTTCCGAAGATCTACATGGTGGCAACTACGTGGAGTATGACGAGACTGCTGACGAGTAGATAGCGGACCCGGGCAGGATCCGAGACTTCGTGGATGGGCTCCGTCTTTTCGTTTCCGGCCTCTTAGGCCTATTTGGTTCTTGTCTGTACTCAGACATGTTGAATGCTTCCGCTGTGATGTAATGATGAATTGTTGGGACATGTGTCCTCTGGATGATTGTATTTGCTATCTCTGCTCTAATGAGAGCCATTTGCAACTTATTTCAATCTTTTGTGTCGTAGAGATCTGTTGTGATATCACTTGTTCCAATGCCGTTGACGTACCATGTGTGTATGTTTTGAAGTACGTCAACGGAAGTATCCTGATTTCTATGGGATAGTTTACGTCGACGATGAACAGATAGGGGTTGGTTGTCACACATACGTGTGTTGGCCTACTCGTAAGAGGACACGGGTGCCGGTAAGCCCCGTAATCCAATCTACTACTGTTCAACGGAACGGCGAGTACCCTTTAGAAGTCCGGGTGCGACACAGTCGCCCCGGGCCATCCCACCTCCGTGGCTGGCTGCTCGTGCGGGCTGGCTGCCCGTGCGTGTGATCTCTCACACGAGATCCAGACATGTTTGACTTTAAAAGAAAAAATCCAAAGAGACAGAACTATGTCAGGCTATGTGGCTATACCTCGGTGCCCGGTGATTTTTGATGGCACCAATTATGCTGAGTTTGCAGCGCATATGCGCATTCATGTGCGCGGGCTTATGCTTTGGGGGTTCTCTTGGGCGAGGTCTCCTTTCCGCCATGCCCTGTTGCTCCTGTAGCTCCTATTCCGCCGCCGCCACCACCGGTTCTTGCTGATGATGCTCCTCAGGCTGACAAGGATGCAGCCAAATCACTTGATGATGCAGCAGTTGATGCTTATGATCAGCAGGTATCGGATTACTCGGTTGCTCTTTCTGCCTACAGGGATGTTTTGGCTGCTTACACTCAGTGGTGCAATGATGATGCACGTGTTGCGGCTGTTCTCACTTCCAGTGTTCTGCCTCAGTATTCTTCCGAGTTTATGAGACTTCCTACTACTGCTCAGATGTGGTCTTATCTTCGCCAGCGCTACGAGCCCTCCGGAGATGCTCTCTACTTATCTGTGGTACGTTAGGAGCATGATCTTCAGCAGGGTGACTCCACTATTGACGAGTTCTACACACAGAGCGCTGCTATCTGGCGTCAGCTTGACTCTCTCTCCGCACTGTTGTTTGTGGTACCTGCCCGTGCTGCCAGACTACGAGATCAGACTTGGAGTTTCAGCGAGTCTTTGAGTTCTTGTCTCGCCTCCGTGCCGAGTTTGAGCCTCGGCGTGCCAACTTGCTTGCTCGTGGTCATGTTCCTATCTCAGAGGTACTTTCTGAGCTTCGTGCTGAGGAGACACGTCTTCGAGGTGCTGGTTTGCTTGCGGTTCTCTCCGTGCTTGCTGCTCGGGCTCCTGCTGTACCGTCTGTTCGTCCGAGTGCTCCGCCACTACTTCCCACGCCCCATGGGGGGTGGGGGTGAGCTGCTCTCCTTCTGCTCGGGCTTCTAGTGGCGATGGGAGCCGCCCTTCTTCTACTCGGGCTTCTGGTGGCGATGGCCGATCTCGCCCCCGTATCATCTGCGGCTACTGCTCGAAGCCGGGTCATCCAGAGTCTGATTGTTACAAGAAGAAGAGGGACATGCGTAATAGTGGTCACAACTCATATACTGGGACTCGGCCTTCTTCTGCGGCTCTCTCGCTTACGGACCAGGATATTGCCAAGCTTAAGCGTCTGCTCGCTTCCACTGGCTCTACTTCGACGGGTACTGCAGCTTCTGTGACTGCGTCTTCCACCACCGAGCGACCACCACCGTCCACACAGTCAGGTGTATCTTCGTAGGTTCTGGACTCTGGAGCTTCCTTTCATATGTCTTCTGATTCCCCTGTCTTGTCCTCCCTTCGATCTCTTGATTTTCCTGTCAATGTTCTCACTGCTGATGGTATACCTCTTCCTGTTGCTAGTCGTGGCACTCTTTCCACTTCTTCTTTTTATGTTCCAGATGTGTCTCATGTCCCTCGTCTCACAATGAACTTGTTTTCCCCTGCTCAACTTACTGATTCCGGTTGCGGTGTTATTCTTGATGTTGATTCTTGCTCTGTCCAGGATCGTCACACCAAGGTTCTGGTTGGGGCTGGCCCTCGGTACCGTGACTCTCCAGGCCTTTGGGAGCTAGAGTGGCTTCGTGTTCCTTCTGCCGCATCTGCACCCACTGTCTCACATGCTCTTGCTGCTTCTGCTTCCGCTTCTTTTCAGCAGTGGCATCATCGACTTGGTCACATTTGTGGTTCTCGCCTATCGTCTTTGGTTCGTCGAGGTCTTCTGGGGCCTGTCTCAGGAGATGTCTCGCTTCAGTGTCAGGGTTGTAGACTTGGCAAGCAGACTCAATTACCGTATCCTACCAGTGAGTCTGTATCTCAGTGTCCTTTCGACTTAGTTCATTCTGATGTTTGGGGTCCTGCTCCCTTTGATTCCAAAGGAGTTCATCGCTACTATGTTATTTTTATTGATGATTTCTCTCGCTACACTTGGCTCTATTTTATGAAATCTCGCAGCGAGGTTCTCTCTATATATAAGCGTTTTTCCGCTATGGTTCACACCCAGTTTTCCACGCCCATTCGAGTTTTTCGTGCTGATTTGGCTGGAGAGTATATCTCTCAGATGTTGCGTGGTTTTCTTTCCGAGCAGGGTACTCTTGCCCAATTTTCTTGTCCTGGTGCCCATGCTCAGAATGGCGTTGCTGAGCGCAAGCATCGCCATCTTCTTGAGACGGCTCGTGCGATGATGATTGCTGCCTCTCTTCCACCCCATTTCTGGGCTGAGGCTGTTTCTGCATCCACCTATCTTATAAACATCCAGCCTTCAGCTGCCTTGCAGGGTGGCATTCCTATGGAGCGTCTTTCTGATCGTTCGCCTGATTACTCGGCACTTCGGTTGTTTGGTTGCGTCTGTTATGTTCTTCTTGCTCCACGCGAACGCACCAAACTCACTGCTCAGTCGGTTGAGTGTGTCTTTCTTGGATACAGTGATGAGCATAAGGGATATCATTGTTGGGATCCTGTTGGTCGCCGGATGTGCATTTCACGAGATGTGATTTTTGATGAGTCTCGCCCATACTACCCTCGTCCTTCCTCCTCGACCTTCTCGGTGACTGATATATCTTTTCTCACTTTTCCTGACACATCTCCCTCTATGCCTCATGTTTTCACACCACCTCCGAGTCCTTCTGTTCCTGATACACCTCCGACATCGTCTTCTCCTAGTCCCTCGTCTACTGTCTCCCCACCCCCTCCTTTCCACCCTCCCCGCGGGCTCCCTCGTATTCTCCACCTCCAGTGCACCACCCTCCTCTCTCTCCCTTTCCTCTCCACTACACTCGTCGTCCTCGTACCGTGGATGCTCCTTCCAACGAGCCCTCCACTTCCAGAGCGTCCTCTCCTCCGTCTACTCCTGTTCACCATCTTCGTACTCGGTCTTTGTTACAGCCTCCTGATCGCTATTCTCCCTCTCAGTACTGTCTTTCTGCTATTGCTGAGCCCAGTTCCTATCGTGATGCCATGGCTAAGCCTGAATGGCAGCTTGCGATGACTGAGGGGATTGCTGCGCTTGAGCTCACTGGCACGTGGGATCTGGTTTCCCCTCCTTCTGGTGTTCGTCCCATCACGTGCAAGTGGGTCTATAAGATTAAGACTCGCTCTGATGGTTCTCTTGAGCGTTACAAAGCTCGTCTTGTGGCTCGTGGTTTTCAGCAGGAGCAGGGACGTGATTACGATGAGACATTTGCTTCTGTTTCCCACATGACCACGGTCCGCACTCTTCTAGATGTAGCTTCTGTTCGTCATTGGTCTGTGTCTCAGCTTGACGATCAGAACGCTTTTCTCAATGGTGAGTTACGTGAGGAGGTTTATATGCAGCCACCACAGGGGTACTCCGTTCCTGATGGTATGGTCTGCCGTCTTCGGCGCTCCCTCTATGGCCTTAAACAAGCCCCTCGCGCTTGGTTTGAGCGTTTCGGCTCAGCTGTGACTGCCGCTGGCTTCTCACCTAGTGATCATGATCCAGCGTTGTTTGTTCACACTTCTCCTCGTGGTCGCACTCTTCTCCTCCTCTATGTTGATGATATGATCATCACTGGCGACGACTCTGAGTACATTTCCTTTGTTAAGGCTCGTCTCCGTGAGCAGTTTCTTATGACTGATCTTGGTCCTCTTCGCTACTTTCTTGGGATCGAGGTTTCTTCTACCTCTGATGGTTTGTACATCTCCCAAGAAAAGTACATCCAGGATCTCCTTATTCGTGCCGCTCTTGGTGATGAGTGTACGGCTGAGACTCCTATGGAGCTCAATGTTCGCCTCCGTGCCTCTGATGGTGAGCCTCTTCCTGATCCCACACACTATCGACATCTTGTTGGGAGTCTTGTCTATCTCGCTGTCACTCGTCCAGATATTTCCTATCATGTTCATATTCTCAGTCAGTTTGTTTCTGCTCCTACGTCGGTTCACTATAGTCACCTCCTCCGTGTTCTGCGATATCTCCGTGGCACAATCTCTCGTCGTCTTTTCTTTTCTTGCTCTAGCTCCTTACAGCTCCAGGCCTACTCTGATGCTACATGGGCTAGTGATCCCTTGGATCGCCGGTCTCTTTCTGCTTATTGTGTGTTCCTTGGTTGTTCGCTCATTGCTTGGAAGACAAAGAAACATACTGCAGTTTCTCGTTCGTGTGCAGAGGCTGAGTTGCGAGCGATGGCTTCTTTGACTGCTGAGGTGACTTGGTTACGCTGGTTACTAGAGGATTTTGGTGTTTCCGTTACTACACCCACTCCCCTATTGTCGGACAGTACAGGTGCTATCAACATTGCGCGTGACCCGGTGAAGCATGAGCTCACCAAGCACATCGGTGTGGATGCCTCATTTGTGCATGCTGCTGTGCAGGATCTGATTCTCGCTCTTCAGTATGTGCCTTCCGAGTTTCAGTTGGCGGATTTCTTCACCAAGGCACAAACTAGAGCGCAACATGGGTTCTTCCTCTCCAAACTCAGTGTTGTTGACCCACCATGAGTTTGGGGGGGGGGGGGCCTGTGAATACTAGTTGCCATTTTTTCCATCTCCACAACAAGGACGACTACCAAGTTGTTCATTGTGGAGTATAAGCAAACCATGAAGAGCGACCTTGTGGAAATATCTTTAGAAGAGTTGATTAACAGATTTGCTTTTACCAACTAGATAGTTCTACGATTCTAGGTTATATCAATCACTCCTTCAGTTTATTTATAGAATGAGACCATTGTATGGTACATTTTGGTGGAAAGTGACACCCTTTAAATTGTGTGGCTTTGCTTAATAACACATTTATTCCATAACATGTCAGTACAAGTTGCTTTGCTCTAGCTCTTCCTTTTTTTCATCTGGCAGCAACGCATCCATGTATATGTGATGTTGTTCTGCTTGTGCTTATTGCGTAAATCATGCTTATTTATTTTTGACCATTTTCCTCTAAAATGATGACGATTTGATCGATGCTGTATTATTGCAAGCTTTTACTATTTCTCAATGATACTGACACTTTTCTTATTTTTTCTTTGATAGTATGACCGGTCCGATATTTGTAAATGATCCGTTCCTGAAAACAACATCTGTAGTTGAGTACTATCACATCCTTCCATACAAGGAGATTCTTTCTGAACTCCTCCACATGTAACATAAGAATTGCTCTCAGCTATTTATGCATTAAACTAGGGCAGTCGAACTTGCCGAGTATGGTGGTAATTGGTTGTAACACTTGACTTGTTTCAGGAAATGGCCTGCTGACCCCCGACATGGATTGCACTCTGTGGCAGTTGAAAAAAATGGAAGAGCAAGATGAGAATAGCATGTCTAAGATGAAAAAACAAATGACAGAAGTGTCAACTCCAAAGAAAAACAAAAGAGCAATAAAAGCAACTGGTTCCAATAGCCACCAGAACTCCAGCATCAGTAAGCACAAGAGAGCTAGAAAAAGCAAAGCCGAAGCCTCCATGGTTTCAGAAGCAGTGGGTCCAGATGGTGACAGCCACATAATAATTGCTGATGTCGAAACTTCAGGACTCCTACAATCCGGTGAGTCCTTCTAACCGTATTTAGATATTACCGATCCATCATTTATTATTAGTATTCTGATATAATAAACATTAGGTGGACAAGTGGACAAGAACAAGAAGCAGTCTATATGTGACAATATGCCCCAAGAAGTATTTCCTGCAATGGTAAGATAAATTACAGCTTGAATGTTTTGAAAAACTACAATAGTAGCGCGCATTTGGGCAAGTACACCCTCTGAAATGGGCATAGAAGTAAAAACTTCAAATATGATGACCTGGTAATAATATAAATTTTATGGTTCCGTCCTATCCATATAAATTTTATTGTGATGTTAGTTGTGATTTCTTCTATTTGTTTGTGTTTTCCTGCACACTCTATTACTATAAGGAATATGGAGTTGGGGCATCTTGCATATTCCACGTGAATGTTTTGGAAAGTGTGATAGAACACACTTATTGTGGAGTAGGGTGAGGGGGGGGGGGGGAAGCCACCCAGTCCAATCCTACCAAATAAGGAATAACATCCCGTTAACTAAGAGCATCTTACTAGTGAAGAGTATCCTTATTGTTAGGAAAGATCAAGTTAAGATTAAACCCAACTGTTAGGGTTTAATTACCTCTGTATAAAGAGAGGAGCAACTCTGTCCATGATCAGTCAACCAAAGAAGTATTTATCCTTTTCATAGGCCAGTTTCTGACTCGAGCATTGTCTCATATACAGTATGATCTAGTGATCATAGCATCTTTTGGAGACCAAATACCAGCCATAAGTTAGGCAAGTCTTTGCTAACAGTTGTGCCTGACGTGTAGGCCAAGTTTCTCTTTTATTTACTCTGCTTCAACTTAATTAACTAACTGTTGTATCAGGCACATAATGATCCTGCAATCAGGAATGATGATCTGGAACACGATGATATGGAAGTGAAGGAAAATTCAGGTAGCGATAAACCACCCAAGACAGCTTGTTTTTCCTATTATTAGTTATTTGTCATTCAAATTCTTGACCTATGTGTTCCCGATTTCATTGAAGGCGACGTCACTGAGAACAATGATGATCAGATCTATGATTTACTACGACCAATTCAGAATATACGGGATGAAATTGTATGTTATATGGCTTCTCTTTTGGACAAACTGATGCATGTTTGCTATAACTTTTGTCTACCTGAGAAGCTGATGTGAACTCATCCGGTTCTCTCTTTGTTTCAGCTTCACAAGGAATTTATACTTCAAGAACGAAGTACTCAATGTGATATGGACATTCAGACAATCTTGAATGGTAGGTTTGTCTAGCAGCCATACAATTCCAAAATTTCTGTGCTAAGTGATGGTGTGACACACTTTTCATTGTGGACGAATCATCCACCACACTTTGTGACGAACAAATCGTCCAGTGGATGTGTGACAAGATTTTTCCAGTTTTTTCTATATCACTTCCATATTTCTAGTACTCATCATGTTTAAACCTTATGCAGAAGGGAATATGACACCCAAAGCGCTGTCAATAGTAGACAAATATAGAGGAAGTTCCTCCAATATGACAGAAGTTGCCAATTCATCTTGCTCTGGAGATGGCGGTCAAACCATGAGCAGTAAGAGGAAGAGACTGAAGCAGATACTCCAGGGACGCAATAATAAATGCCAGGTAAGAAAATTCAAGAAGAACTGATGTATTAGAATTTTTAAGAGACACCTGGAATATTGACACTTGTCAATGCAGGAGCTTGATGAGATCTGCAATAAGTGCGAGTGGATACTCCCAAGATACGCCATATTACCTTCAATGGCAGATGGTATATATTTACTTTTATCTGTTTATTTTTATGCATGGTCAAGCATTGGGTCCTTGGACCATATAAGCGCAAGAATTAAGAATATCATACAAGCAGGTCAGTTGAAGTGTTGGGTGTATTTAATGTCAGGGTTCTGTCAGATGGATACTAGAGACATGTGTGTGGCATGTAGGCTTTATTAGAGATCACCTCTAGCAATATCATTGCAATCACTTGTGATGAACTGGTTAGGTCTGCAGCTAGCAGTAACTAGTAACTTCTGTTTGATTTACTAGCACTGTCTCCCTTCCAGATCTCTCACACATTGTTTTGAGAACTTCTTCACTATTCATTTTCCTTTCTTTTAGGAATGTTCCGTGCCAGTGTACATCTCACATGCCCTTATTTTGATACGAGCATCACTGGTGGTGTCGTGGGATAATCACGGCAGACGTTACCGGGGGTAACTGATCTTGGGGCAAGACGACACAGGTATTTGGGAGAGGGTTTAGCTCAGAGGAAAACATGGTGCGATTCAATCTGGTAGCCGGCAATCAAAGTCGCCGAGTCTCCAATCTCGATATAACAACTCAACTCTAGGATTACACTGGATGCTCGATACCAAGCGCTATATCTAGGGTTCTTAGATCTCTGTCTAAAACTAGACCTGGGGGTCGGTTTATAAAGCACCCGTACCCCCTGGCTTATTCCCCAAGGCGCATCCTGGATCCTACCCGGACACGGCGCACAAACCCTAGCTTTCCTTTACAGTAACCCACAACCCGGATTACTGGGCCTACAAACTTGGGCCTTCCGCAAGCTTCCTTATCCTTAGCCGGATCCTGCGCACCGTCCTTTGGGCCGGGTTACTCCTTGGAGTTTGGCCTACCGGGTTATCACCCCCCCGTCAGTAGTCCCCAGAATAGCCTGGGCTTCATGGATCCTCCTTGAAGCGCTCGCTATTCCCTGCAAAGATATCAAACATACAGGCATATAGAGGCCGGGTTAAGATGCTCTGATATTCAGCTAGGCCTTACTCCACGGCGGCCATGTAGTAACCCGGGTTTTTCCCCCGAACACCTTTAATTTTCCAGGTCTAAAACCCTAATTCCATACTTGATAATCGATCCTGATATCACGGGATGGATTCCCTTCTCTCTTTTATCCAGATGCCTTGCTCAATATTTGGCGCATATCTCGCAGAAACTTGAATAAATAGCCGTTTACCTCCGCAACTCCCGGCCCCCACTCACCGAACCGGGCTTACCCACTTATACTATAAATAAGCTCCTTGGGGGTAACCCGAACCCTAACGGCTCATTTCCCCCCATTCCGCTTCCTTTCTCCTTCTCAGCTCATTCCCACTGAGCACCACCACGGAAATCCCGCGCGTATCACCGGAGCCCATCGGTCAGAGGCTGCGCTCCGCCACGACTCGCCCCGCGCCGCCGCCGAGATCCGCCGGCGAATCCCCATCCGGCCCGTCAAGGACCGCAAAGGGACACCAGGCTTGCGCCATCTGCCTCCGCAAAGCCTCGCTCAGATCTCCTCCGGTAAGCCACTTGCGTCCATTAATTCGCCCTTGCACTTTTTGATTTCACCTTAGATTAGATCCAAATCGACCCGCCAACGATTCCTCGGCCATGCCGAATTAAGTTGCTAACATTCTTTCCAGCTCGCATAATAGATAGGTTATGGGTTCCAATCCATTCTCCTACTACCTGCAAGTACTAATTTCGCCACAAATCCGAAGATAAGATTCCCAATCTGGGCCCGATCCACTCAAAATTTCCGCCTTGGCCTCAATCACCCGGCCGGACTTCCCCTTTTCAGTTCCTTTTATTCGCGTTAAGTGTCTATGCGGCCATCCATCGTCCCCAAAGAACCCCTTCAACATTTAGATCTCCATAATTTTTGTCATAATACTTGATACCCGGACAATTTCGAACTTTACTCGGTGAGCTAACACCCGGGTTGCACGCAATTTTTCATGTCTCAATATTACCCCACCGATACTCGGCCGGCTCACAACTTCCGGGTCTTAGTCCTCTTATCCTTTTACTTTGCATTTTGCAGGTCAACCACATGGCTCCCAAAAAGCAGGGGAAAACTCCAACCAAAGTTAAAGCCGCTAACTCCATATCCGCCAACTGGGCGCGGTCTACAGTCACCAAATCCAAGTTGGAGGAGCTAGTGGAGCTGGGAGTCCTTCCTCCTCAAGAGGATATTCAATGGAGAGTGCCGGGTAAGGAGACCCGGCCCACCCCGACAAAAGGCGAGGTAATTTGCTTTGTGGAACATGTGACCCGGGGCTTCCGCCCCCCCGCGTCACCCCTTTTTCCGTGATGTTTTAAATCATTACGGTCTTCGCGTCTTTGATATCGGGCCTAATTTTGTTCTCAACATCTCCCACTTCATAGTCCTTTCCGAATCATACTTGTGCACTTCGCCAAGTCTAGCTCTTTTCATCGAGCTCTTTCAATGCAAACCGTGCCGCGAGAGCGGTGACGGGGCGCTTCTCGCTTGCGGCGGGGTTTCCATCCAGCGCCGCAAGAATTCTCTGATGCCACCCCTCACCCTTAATTCCCATGTCAAGCACTGGCAGCTCTCCTACTTCTACTGCCAAGACACTTCCCCACCCGGCCAAAGGAAGCTGCAGGGTTACTCAGAGGGTCTTCTTGACATCTGTGATAAATTTAGTGCCTTTGCCCCTGACTCGGACAGGGAGGCAATTCAACCTCTTTTAGCCAAAATCACCACTCTCACAGCCCAAGGCCTCATCGGGCTCAACCTGGTGAAGACTTGGGTAGATTTCCGGATTCAACCCAACTCCATCCGCACAAAGTTAATGTGCGAGTATTCAGGGCAACCTACAGACCCGCTCCGGTACTCCGACAACATCTTCGCAGCTGGCGATACTCATAAAACCATCAAGGGCTTTCTGACCGAAAAGCTCGAGGTAATCCGGAACATATCCGGGTTAGAGCCCTTCACGCTTGAGAACCCAGCCCCCAAGGTGAAAACCCGACTTTGATGCCTTTACCTTTGCTTTTTCCACTTAATGCAGTTAATAACCCTTATGCTAACACTTTTCAGGCTGACGATGATTTTTGGAAAACCAATGCCTCCCCTAGCTCCGAAAGTCCAGAGGGGCAAGAAACTGTTAACTCGGACGAAGGTACTCTCCGGATTTTATTTGGTTCCCTTGAACTCACCATAACCCCTTCATTTCCAACCATAACTTTTGATGATATCCAGAACAAGAAGATGACGAGGAAGAAAACTCCGATGGCAAGGTAGAATCCGCCAGCGACGAGGAAGAACTGGAGCCGACAGTCAAGGTCGGATCCAAAAGAAAGACTCAAGAGGCCACCTCCAAGGTTTCATATCTCCTCCTCGCATTCAACTCACATTACTTTAATGATATACTTGAACTACCTTGACGTTATCCCACTGGCCGTTCTTGAAGGAGTCGCCCGTAACCAAGCGTAGGTCAACTCGAAATCACCCGGGTGATGATGCCCTTAACCCAGGTATTTCATCGACCCCCCCGCGGCGGGCTGGTAATTACCCTATCTTCTCTAGGTCAACACATTCTCTTTAAACCATTCCCATATGACATCTAACTTGATAATTTCCAGCTTCTCCCGAGTCCAGCGATGGATTTCCTTGTGACTTTGCGGTGAATACCGGGTAAGATCCCCTTCCTGATGTTCCACCATATTTCATCACCCTCTCTTGACTGTGTATTTAGCTGGTCACTGACAACATCTTATAGGGCCACGGTCGTTGTCAGCGATCAAGAGGAAACGGGGACTGAGGGCCCGGGTAAGGGGAGCCCGGCTGATAAGACTACAGCCGCGTCCAGCGGTGAAAAACAAGCGTCGCCGCCAAACCCGGACACACAAGGAGCCGAGTATCCAATTGCTTCCCATGCAAGCAAGAAGAACAAAACCACCGTCTTGGGTGCAGAAGAAGGAGCGTCGGATTCCGACACACAAATGACCCGGGTTCCACCTCCTACTAAGAAGAAAGCTCCTTCCCGGAATTTCCAAGGCCCCGGGTCTTCTGATACGAGTAAAGACACTTTCGATCAGTTGATGGACACTCTCCTCACTATGAAGACTTCGGAGAGCCAGATCTTGGAGCGCATGGCTGCAGAGCACCAGGTAAGGACACTTTGTATCTCATATTGCATACCTAGTCCCCAAGTTCCAAGTATGACTTGCAAAAGTGATGCTTGGTACTTTACGCCACATTCAGCTTTCCCTACAATCCAACTAATACTTGCATTCCTTGCTACTTACAGGCACAGATAACCCGATCTGATGAAACTTTACTGAGGACCGAACAACTTCTTCTTGCCGAGATGAAACGAAGGGAAATCCTTGAGGATGACATGAGAACCTTGAAGAAAGATGTTTCCAAATACAAGAAGAAGTGCAATGCCGCTCAGACCGAACTGAAGAAACTATCGGACCAGGTCTCCGATACTTATCAGATCTTGCTCAGTAAGTTTTCTGCTGTCGATTGGCTTCATGTCTTTGCTTTATTATAACAGACTCGGGATTACTGATACGCTCTTTCTTTTGTTACGACTGCAGGTGCCAACCTTGCGGCCCCAGAGGAAAATGCCATTGTCAAGGCTAGAACCCTCAAGACTGTGCTCCGGACTTTCTTTGCCGGCACAAAATTTATATTGGATGCTGTGAAGTGGCCTACGGAAGTATATCCGGGTGAAGAGAATCTCGTTCAAGCCTGTTCCACTGTGCCTGGGTGGATTGAAATCTGGAAACGCTCATCATGCCGAATTGGAATGACCCGGGCTTTTACTCTGGCCAAGGCTTTTTTCCAAAGCTTGACCCGGCAAAGGTAACATCCGGGTTTCCCGAATTCAAGGCTGACGGTTCCAAATTTACACCCAAAGATTTCAAAGCCATACAAGCCGCAGTGCGCCCCTCAGCTACCGCTTTGGCCGATAGCTTGGATCTAAATACGATTATGAGTGCATACGACGCTGATGGCAAAGTTATTACGGAGGAAGCGCCCCCGTCTTTTGATATCTTGGAGAAGTGGGTTTCTAGCTCGGCCAGGAAGAGGGAGGCGACTGCGAAGAGAGAGGCCGAGTTAAGATCGGGCCCGTCTGCCTCTACACCAGCCGTCCCTCCACCTGTCCGCCCTTATGCAATGAGTCCGGGTAAGGGTGCCGGGAAGGCTAAGCAGCAAACCCAGGACTCAGACCCGGAAGGCCGTACTTAGGAGGCCGAATAGGGCCGTACTATCATAATACCTTGTAATGCTTTGTATTCACACTGTTATGCTTTTGATGGTGCGCCTGTGCACCCCTGATACCGACGTCGTACCTTGTAACGTACTTTTAGTCCGTGATATACTTTGCGGCTTTCCTGGCCCTTTGATAACCGTATTGCTTGCCTATTCTTTGAACTTTTTCTCGATACCCGATTCTCTATTTTGGCTCCCTTCGTAAGACTCGGTTTTCCGAGTACCAGGGGCTTTGATACGTGGACTTTTTCTTTAAGTCCCCAAGACTCGGATGGTGAGGTTTTTCGAACTGCGATAGCCAAGTAGTTTGTTTCTGTTTCGAAGTCCCCAGTCTCCAGGACCCAAAGTCCGAGTCATGGGGGTGTGGCCTTTCTCAGAGAACAAATTATTTTTTACCGAGTCGCAAGCCTAAAGCCATTCCGTGTGAATACTGAAGTTATGCTTGATAGTTGTTGAGTTTCCGGCTTTTAGCCTTGTACTCTGCATAAACTTGTGGTTTAGATGACCCTTTTGACTATCTTGTACTGTAAGCCGGCTTTCGCGTGGATACCATGTTGTTACATCCATACGAGAACAGTGTCAGGCAAGTCCCATTGGGCTTCATGGATGATTGTAATCGTAAGCGAACGAATCATGCCACTTTAGTGCGAGTCACATCGAGCTTAAGTAAGAAAAGTCAAGAAAATTTGGCTCCTTTGTCCAGTTATAAGATTGCAGCCGTACTCGTTTGCGAATAATCGGCCCTTATAACTTATAGGCATCAAGGCCGGGTCTTTTGGGTTGCTAGCTGGGCTACTTGAGCCGCCAGCCCCCGAGACCTGTGTATACTCAACATTCTTAATGATACGGAAATACTGATGCCACGTGGATACTACTTACTTGCAATCAGGCTGTAACGAAATAGGACTTGATAACCATCTCTTTATTGCCGCGAGAAAGTTTGGATCAGCAGGCCGCCTCATTAAAAACCTTCCAGTCCCCTTAGGTACCCTGGGTAGGAAAAGAGCGCGTCTGAAACCTGCTGCCCGTTACATTGTTTAGTTCTTCATGGACACCGGTCCCGAACCGGCGTGACCGGTGCGCATTCTCCACACGTTAGACTTTTTCATGACGAGTACCGGGTTTGCTAGCCAACCCGGGTAAGGCGTTTCCATGACATGGCCGGTTGTGAGTGATCGTGCAGCTTCTTCTTCTGTGGCAGATTGTTTGGAGGGGTCATCCTTGACAAAAGCCACCATTTTAGCATCTTGTGTTACCTTGGATTTTACTCGTTCGCCTTCAGTACTCGGCCTTTTTGATGTGGCTCTACCCTCCGGGTCTGCCTGAGACCGGTACTGCTTGAGTTCTTCTTTTCTATCTGGCGGGTTATTCTTGCGTGTACGGCCAAATTGGTGCAACCCTGCAGGGATAATCTTCTCGAGAAGCCGTGTTTTCCGCGGTTATGGATTACTTGGTGAAAGTACTGGCTAACAAGTACTCAGGACAACTTAAACCTAATGATTAACAACCTTACACCCAATGATTAACAACTTGACTAGTAATAGGCTTATTGACACAATAATCTGAACCATCATTAATCCAACTGTGTGAGTTATCCTCGGATTGCTTCTTTGGATAAGGGGCGAGGTCCAGGATGGGTTTGTTTGGTGGTTAGCTATAGTTGGTTACGAAACTCGATCTTATCTTCTTTCTGTTAGCCGGAAGTGGTAGAATCTTTATAGTTGGTTAGCGCAGCCAGTTGCAGCATCTTTTAAATCCCCTTTCTTCCGTTGAACCCAAAGCATCTGTGCTTGGTGTTGACGGGTTACACTTTGGTGAACTGTGAGTCTTGCTTGCCAGTACGTTTATGTACTGACCCCTTTGGGGCTGTGGTTTCCGCAGACGACGTTTCCGAAGATCTACATGGTGGCAACTACGTGGAGTATGACGAGACTGCTGACGAGTAGATAGCGGACCCGGGCAGGATCCGATACTTCGTGGATGGGCTCCGTCTTTTCGTTTCCGGCCTCTTAGGCCTATTTGGTTCTTGTCTGTACTCAGACATGTTGAATGCTTCCGCTGTGATGTAATGATGAATTGTTGGGACATGTGTCCTCTGGATGATTGTATTTGCTATCTCTGCTCTAATGAGAGCCATTTGCAACTTATTTCAATCTTTTGTGTCGTAGAGATCTGTTGTGATATCACTTGTTCCAATGCCGTTGACGTACCATGTGTGTATGTTTTGAAGTACGTCAACGGAAGTATCCTGATTTCTATGGGATAGTTTACATCGACGATGAACAGATAGGGGTTGGTTGTCACACATACGTGTGTTGGCCTACTCGTAAGAGGACACGGGTGCCGGTAAGCCCTGTAATCCAATCTACTACTGTTCAACGGAACGGCGAGTACCCTTTAGAAGTCCGGGTGCGACACAGTCGCCCCGGGCCATCCCACCTCCGTGGCTGGCTGCTCGTGCGGGCTGGCTGCCCGTGCGTGTGATCTCTCACACGAGATCCAGACATGTTTGACTTTAAAAGAAAAAATCCAAAGAGACAGAACTATGTCAGGCTATGTGGCTATACCTCGGTGCCCGGTGATTTTTGATGGCACCAATTATGCTGAGTTTGCAGCGCATATGCGCATTCATGTGCGCGCGCTTATGCTTTGGGGGTTCTCTTGGGCGAGGTCTCCTTTCCGCCATGCCCTGTTGCTCCTGTAGCTCCTATTCCGCCGCCGCCACCACCGGTTCTTGCTGATGATGCTCCTCAGGCTGACAAGGATGCAGCCAAATCACTTGATGATGCAGCAGTTGATGCTTATGATCAGCAGGTATCGGATTACTCGGTTGCTCTTTCTGCCTACAGGGATGTTTTGGCTGCTTACACTCAGTGGTGCAATGATGATGCACGTGTTGCGGCTGTTCTCACTTCCAGTGTTCTGCCTCAGTATTCTTCCGAGTTTATGAGACTTCCTACTACTGCTCAGATGTGGTCTTATCTTCGCCAGCGCTACGAGCCCTCCGGAGATGCTCTCTACTTATCTGTGGTACGTTAGGAGCATGATCTTCAGCAGGGTGACTCCACTATTGACGAGTTCTACACACAGAGCGCTGCTATCTGGCGTCAGCTTGACTCTCTCTCCGCACTGTTGTTTGTGGTACCTGCCCGTGCTGCCAGACTACGAGATCAGACTTGGAGTTTCAGCGAGTCTTTGAGTTCTTGTCTCGCCTCCGTGCCGAGTTTGAGCCTCGGCGTGCCAACTTGCTTACTCGTGGTCGTGTTCCTATCTCAGAGGTACTTTCTGAGCTTCGTGCTGAGGAGACACGTCTTCGAGGTGCTGGTTTGCTTGCGGTTCTCTCCGTGCTTGCTGCTCGGGCTCCTGCTGTACCGTCTGTTCGTCCGAGTGCTCCGCCACTACTTCCCACGCCCCATGGGGGGGGGGGGGTGAGCCGCTCTCCTTCTGCTCGGGCTTCTAGTGGCGATGGGAGCCGCCCTTCTTCTACTCGGGCTTCTGGTGGCGATGGCCGATCTCGCCCCCGTATCATCTGCGGCTACTGCTCGAAGCCGGGTCATCCAGAGTCTGATTGTTACAAGAAGAAGAGGGACATGCGTAATAGTGGTCACAACTCATATACTGGGACTCGGCCTTCTTCTGCGGCTCTCCCGCTTACGGACCAGGATATTGCGCAGCTTAAGCGTCTGCTCGCTTCCACTGGCTCTACTTCGACGGGTACTGCAGCTTCTGTGACTGCGTCTTCCACCACCGAGCGACCACCACCGTCCACACAGTCAGGTGTATCTTCGTAGGTTCTGGACTCTGGAGCTTCCTTTCATATGTCTTCTGATTCCTCTGTCTTGTCCTCCCTTCGATCTCTTGATTTTCCTGTCAATGTTCTCACTGCTGATGGTATACCTCTTCCTGTTGCTAGTCGTGGCACTCTTTCCACTTCTTATTTTTATGTTCCAGATGTGTCTCATGTCCCTCGTCTCACAATGAACTTGTTTTCCCCTGCTCAACTTACTGATTCCGGTTGCGGTGTTATTCTTGATGTTGATTCTTGCTCTGTCCAGGATCGTCACACCAAGGTTCTGGTTGGGGCTGGCCCTCAGTACCGTGACTCTCCAGGCCTTTGGGAGCTAGAGTGGCTTCGTGTTCCTTCTGCCGCATCTGCACCCACTGGCTCACATGCTCTTGCTGCTTCTGCTTCCGCTTCTTTTCAGCAGTGGCATCATCGACTTGGTCACATTTGTGGTTCTCGCCTATCGTCTTTGGTTCGTCGAGGTCTTCTGGGGCCTGTCTCAGGAGATGTCTCGCTTCAGTGTCAGGGTTGTAGACTTGGCAAGCAGACTCAATTACCGTATCCTACCAGTGAGTCTGTATCTCAGCGTCCTTTCGACTTAGTTCATTCTGATGTTTGGGGTCCTGCTCCCTTTGATTCCAAAGGAGTTCATCGCTACTATGTTATTTTTATTGATGATTTCTCTCGCTACACTTGGCTCTATTTTATGAAATCTCGCAGCGAGGTTCTCTCTATATATAAGCGTTTTTCCGCTATGGTTCACACCCAGTTTTCCACGCCCATTCGAGTTTTTCGTGCTGATTTGGCTGGAGAGTATATCTCTCAGATGTTGCGTGGTTTTCTTTCCGAGCAGGGTACTCTTGCCCAATTTTCTTGTCCTGGTGCCCATGCTCAGAATGGCGTTGCTGAGCGCAAGCATCGCCATCTTCTTGAGACGGCTCGTGCGATGATGATTGCTGCCTCTCTTCCACCCCATTTCTGGGCTGAGGCTGTTTCTGCATCCACCTATCTTATAAACATCCAGCCTTCAGCTGCCTTGCAGGGTGGCATTCCTATGGAGCGTCTTTCTGATCGTTCGCCTGATTACTCGGCACTTCGGTTGTTTGGTTGCGTCTGTTATGTTCTTCTTGCTCCACGCGAACGCACCAAACTCACTGCTCAGTCGGTTGAGTGTGTCTTTCTTGGATACAGTGATGAGCATAAGGGATATCATTGTTGGGATCCTGTTGGTCGCCGGATGTGCATTTCACGAGATGTGACTTTTGATGAGTCTCGCCCATACTACCCTCGTCCTTCCTCCTCGACCTTCTCGGTGACTGATATATCTTTTCTCACTTTTCCTGACACATCTCCCTCTATGCCTCATGTTTTCACACCACCTCCGAGTCCTTCTGTTCCTGATACACCTCCGACATCGTCTTCTCCTAGTCCCTCGTCTACTGTCTCCCCACCCCCTCCTTTCCACCCTCCCCGCGGGCTCCCTCGTATTCTCCACCTCCAGTGCACCACCCTCCTCTATCTCCCTTTCCTCTCCACTACACTCGTCGTCCTCGTACCGTGGATGCTCCTTCCGACGAGCCCTCCACTTCCAGAGCGTCCTCTCCTCCGTCTACTCCTGTTCACCATCTTCGTACTCGGTCTTTGTTACAGCCTCCTGATCGCTATTCTCCCTCTCAGTACTGTCTTTCTGCTATTGCTGAGCCCACTTCCTATCGTGATGCCATGGCTAAGCCTGAATGGCAGCTTGCGATGACTGAGGGGATTGCTGCGCTTGAGCTCACTGGCACGTGGGATCTGGTTTCCCCTCCTTCTGGTGTTCGTCCCATCACGTGCAAGTGGGTCTATAAGATTAAGACTCGCTCTGATGGTTCTCTTGAGCGTTACAAAGCTCGTCTTGTGGCTCGTGGTTTTCAGCAGGAGCAGGGACGTGATTACGATGAGACATTTGCTTCTGTTTCCCACATGACCACGGTCCGCACTCTTCTAGATGTAGCTTCTGTTCGTCATTGGTCTGTGTCTCAGCTTGACGATCAGAACGCTTTTCTCAATGGTGAGTTACGTGAGGAGGTTTATATGCAGCCACCACAGGGGTACTCTGTTCCTGATGGTATGGTCTGCCGTCTTCGGCGCTCCCTCTATGGCCTTAAACAAGCCCCTCGCGCTTGGTTTGAGCGTTTCGGCTCAGCTGTGACTGCCGCTGGCTTCTCACCTAGTGATCATGATCCAGCGTTGTTTGTTCACACTTCTCCTCGTGGTCGCACTCTTCTCCTCCTCTATGTTGATGATATGATCATCACTGGCGACGACTCTGAGTACATTTCCTTTGTTAAGGCTCGTCTCCGTGAGCAGTTTCTTATGACTGATCTTGGTCCTCTTCGCTACTTTCTTGGGATCGAGGTTTCTTCTACCTCTGATGGTTTCTACATCTCCCAAGAAAAGTACATCCATGATCTCCTTATTCGTGCCGCTCTTGGTGATGAGTGTACGGCTGAGACTCCTATGGAGCTCAATGTTCGCCTCCGTGCCTCTGATGGTGAGCCTCTTCCTGATCCCACACACTATCGACATCTTGTTGGGAGTCTTGTCTATCTCGCTGTCACTCGTCCAGATATTTCCTATCATGTTCATATTCTCAGTCAGTTTGTTTCTGCTCCTACGTCGGTTCACTATAGTCACCTCCTCCGTGTTCTGCGATATCTCCGTGGCACAATCTCTCGTCGTCTTTTCTTTTCTTGCTCCAGCTCCTTACAGCTCCAGGCCTACTCTGATGCTACATGGGCTAGTGATCCCTTGGATCGCCGGTCTCTTTCTGCTTATTGTGTGTTCCTTGGTGGTTCGCTCATTGCTTGGAAGACAAAGAAACATACTGCAGTTTCTCGTTCGTGTGCAGAGGCTGAGTTGCGAGCGATGGCTTCTTTGACTGCTGAGGTGACTTGGTTACGATGGTTACTAGAGGATTTTGGTGTTTCCGTTACTACACCCACTCCCCTATTGTCGGACAGTACAGGTGCTATCAACATTGCGCGTGACCCGGTGAAGCATGAGCTCACCAAGCACATCGGTGTGGATGCCTCATTTGTGCATGCTGCTGTGCAGGATCTGATTCTCGCTCTTCAGTATGTGCCTTCCGAGTTTCAGTTGGCGGATTTCTTCACCAAGGCACAAACTAGAGCGCAACATGGGTTCTTCCTCTCCAAACTCAGTGTTGTTGACCCACCATGAGTTTGGGGGGGGGGGGCTGTGAATACTAGTTGCCATTTTTTCCATCTCCACAACAAGGACGACTACCAAGTTGTTCATTGTGGAGTATAAGCAAACCATGAAGAGCGACCTTGTGGAAATATCTTTAGAAGAGTTGATTAACAGATTTGCTTTTACCAACTAGATAGTTCTACGATTCTAGGTTATATCAATCACTCCTTCAGTTTATTTATAGAATGAGACCATTGTATGGTACATTTTGGTGGAAAGTGACACCCTTTAAATTGTGTGGCTTTGCTTAATAACACATTTATTCCATAACATGTCAGTACAAGTTGCTTTGCTCTAGCTCTTCCTTTTTTTCATCTGGCAGCAACGCATCCATGTATATGTGATGTTGTTCTGCTTGTGCTTATTGCGTAAATCATGCTTATTTATTTTTGACCATTTTCCTCTAAAATGATGACGATTTGATCGATGCTGTATTATTGCAAGCTTTTACTATTTCTCAATGATACTGACATTTTTCTTATTTTTTCTTTGATAGTATGACCGGTCCGATATTTGTAAATGATCCGTTCCTGAAAACAACATCTGTAGTTGAGTACTATTGTGACGCCCCGAGATCGGGCACTATGCAGATTTCAGCATTCCCGCCAAATCCGCATAATAACCGATTCCAGGTTGCCATTTATGATAACATTACAATAGTTCACGAATAATCCACAATTACAACAGAAATAGATAGGTACAAGATGACTCAGACGAGCCAGGGATACAACTGATACAATACAAAGATCCAAATAACAGCGGAAGAAAACAACATAGCGTCCGGCTACGGACAAGATCCAAATTGGACTAAGAGTCCTGAAGATAACCGAAGGCGTCCAATCCCTGCCCAGGCCAAGCCGGAGGGATTCCCAAGCTAACGTCGTCAGACTTCAAACCTGTTGACTGCAATTTGGAATTTGCAGCCACGAAAGAGATTCGTGGGTCAGTACGGTTAAGTACTGGCAAGGGGGATAAAACCCATACTCACAAGTTACCGGCGTAGCCAGTCATCACAAGATACAAATACTTTAGGATCAACGGAAAAGGAAGGGGGTTATGGCAAACATGTGACAGCAGGCTGCACTAACCAACTACAGAGAGAATACTACAACTTGCACTTAACAGAAAGGGGATAAGATCGAGGCTTGTAACCAAGTGAAAGATAACTTCAAACAAACCCATCCTGGATCTCGCCCCTTATCCAAAGAAGCAATCCGAGGATAACTCACACAGTTGTATTAATGATGGTTCAGGTTGTTGTGTCAATAATCCTATTACTAGTCAAGTTGTTAATCATTGGGTGAGATTGTGAATCATTAGTTTAAGTTGTCCTGAGTACTTGTTAGCCAGTACTTTCACCAAGTAATCCATAACCGCGGAAATCACGGCTTCTCGAGAAGATTATCCCTGCAGGGTTGCACCAATTTAGCCGTACACTCATGAATATCCCGCCAGATGGAGCGGCCACTCCACCAAGCGGGGCACTCAACACAATCCAACCCTTCTTCGCATCAAGCCCAAAGCACCTTGGGCGCACGGCTAATCGAGCCCAGAAGAAAATGGACCCTCATAGCACTCTAAGAACGTGTCCCCCTATATGCCGACTACGAAAGTTCCACCCGGGTACCAAGGGCTCGCAAGATCATGCATGCAGCAAATGGAAAACCCGAACTAAATGAGGCGATTTGGACGAGATGCGAATCGGGTCAAACTGAGGGGGAGCCCATACTCCCCAAATGCGGGTAGTGCGCTCATCATGGATCAGTAGACAAGACCCTTTTCCTATTAGGGTCGACACTAGCGGGCCTCAAAACCTCTTAGGGCCTCCCGCCGGTGCCTTATCATCAAATTTATTATTAATAGTAACATTAGCATGATTGATTGATTGATTAAACATCGAGCCCCCAGAACATAATGAAGTAATAAAAGGAAGTAACGGGTAACAGACTCGAGCAAAACAACCCTAAGCAAGATAGTAAGACACAGGCTCAAGCAAAGGTTATAGGAGTGGAGGTGAGGCAATATCAGGGTTAAAGGATTCATGTGATAGGTTCGTAACAGAAACAACTACTACTAAGGATAGCAGAAAAGAATCAACGGAAAGAATCGGTAACAAGTGATGAAAGGCAGCCATATGGCAGCAAGTGAGTATACTTGCCTGAGATCCCGCAAGGTAGCAGAACTTGTCGTTGCTCACATCATCTCAACGTCCTATCCGGGAAGAAGCAATGAACCTCGAACAAACACCGGATGCAACAATTACTACTACGACAAAAGATCCAGCATGATCAAGACATGGATGCATGACAATTTAATTGATGCATAGAAATAAACTAGTTGACAAGATAAACAGATTTAAAGGGACCCATATGCAATTTGAGTTGCATATGAAAAGCCCAGGGATTTTGGTTAGGTTATTTGTTTTCCAACTAATCAACAGGTGCTGGTGGTTTAGTATGATGCATGCAAAAGGGAAACAGCGAAATAACAACATTAGAATTAAATTGAAATGGGGTGTAGCAATTTAGAATTTTATTATTAACTTAGGGAATTTTGGGTGCCTTAAAGGTGACACACAAATACTTGTTGTTTTCAACCATTTAAAAATGTTCAAAACAAATAACAAAGTGGATATTTGAAAAGAACATCAAATTTTAGTTGGATTACATGTTTCACATTTTGAAATTGGACTTAGGATTATTTAATTATGAATTAAACAATATTAAACAATTTTTAATTGAATTAAACAAGATTTAAATTGTTTAGGCAATTTAAATTGTTCAAACCAGAAAACAAATTTTATATTTGAATAGGATATTCAAAATGGTATGGAAAACATATTTTATTTGCATTTTTTGGAAATAGTAGGAATTAGTTATGAATTATTACAAATGACATTTGAATTATTTGGATTTGAATTTAAATTGCATTTTGAAAATTCAAAACAGTACACCAATTGAATATTTGGAAAGAGTATAAGATTTTGAACAGAAAACATATAAAGTTTTTATTTATTGGATGCATAGATTAATAGCTATTGATTTTTGAAGTTTTGTGCTTTAATCTGTCATTTAAAAGAAACAGAAAACAAGTTATACTTTTGTTACGGGGGTGGCATCTACACGCAGCCTCTGCTGCGTGGGCCAGGGCCAACGTGGCGCCAGTGCATGCTTGCGTGGCCACCACCGCGGCTGACGGGTGGGCCATGGCTGCCAGCACAGAGGAGCAAAAAAGGGGTTTATCCTGCGCGCCCGCGGAATCGAACCCGCGACCACGAGGAGGTGCAGAAAGAGCGCAACCACTGCGCTGCGAACGTTTGCTTGACAGCAAAGGGGATTCAGACTGGTTGAGGTTCAGATCCGCTCCAGGCCTGACGAAACTGACGAACAGAGCGTTGCTCGCCTGACAGAAGGTGGACGCCGGCGATCAACCGTTGCTCCTCGTGCTGGTGCTCACGGGTGGAAGCTGCTGTGATGTGCGTGTGCAAGCGATCAAGGTGGAGCAGATAGAGAGGATGAGGAGATCTTGGTGGCTCACCAGGAGTTTGTCGAGGTTGCATCGGTTGCTGACGACGACGTGACGGAAGCGACGGCGGAGGTGTCGTGGACGGCGGCGGCGATCTGCGCGTGCTCCGGGCTCGAGGTGATGTCCAGGAGGTCGAGGACGGCGTGGCGCGTCGATCCCAGAGTGCAGCGTGGTCGACGGTGGCCTCCTGCGACGGCGGCGAGCTCGGCTTCAGAGAAGAAGCCCACGGTGGCCGGCGACAGAGGAGGGCTCGGCGGCGTGGATCCAGGCAGAGGCGATCTCATCGGCGGGGTCCGACGGCTCGAGGAGGGAGAGGTGATCTCGTTCCCGAGCTCCGAGAGGCAGCTGGGTGGGTGGTGCGGTGGCAATTGCCGGAGTTTCAGAGAGAGGTTACTCCGGTGAGCGGTGGCAGAGAGGGAAAAGAGAGGGGCAGAGCGATGGAAACGGCGGCGAAAGGAGAGGGCTAGGGCGGAACCTAGGGATTAGGGCAGGGTTCTAGGGCTTCGTAGGGGTCTTATAGGCGCCTGCGGTTCCTCCTGGCCGTCGTGATCGTCGCAGTGCTGCCGTGGCGCACTCCGATGTGCTGCCGTACGCAGCGAAGACGACGGGGGCGGCCGATAGCGAACCGGTAAGTGATCTGGTGGGCTGGGCTGCGCGGGTTAGGGGCTAGGTAGGCTGGGCCAGGCGGTAGATAGGTTAGATGTTGCGCTGCGTTTCCTTTTATTTATTTTTCTCTTCTGTTTTTTTTTGCTGAAAAGGTTTTGGAAGGAAATTGTTAAGGGTTTGGTTATTAAAAATTTCAGAAAAATTAGTTTAAGCTAATTAGGTAAAGAGGAACCTAATTGCAAGATTGGATTTCAAAAATTTGATATTTAAAAGGTGTTTGCATTTGAAACCACATTGAATGAATTTCAATATTAAACAAACCTTATTTAAAACAACATTTTTAATAGGGTTACCCCTAAGATTTAATTTGATTGAAAATTAGCTGATTGGCTTGTTAAGGTTTTAGATTCAACAATGGTTATGGTTGAGGCATTTGATTTGAAAAGGAAGGTGGTTTAATTAATTGAGTGAAAATAGTGGTTTGATTAAACCCAACAAGTTAATGAAAGATTTGATTTGGATTTTTGAATTAGTCATTAGGGTTTGTTAACAACAGGGACAAATTTATTTAGCAGGCAATTTGTTTAAAACAATTTTCAAACTATTGAAAACAAATGAGTGGTTTAGTTTGCAAGTTTGAAATTGGAAATTTTTGAGCAAGGGGTGGAAGTTTAAATTGTTTTGAAATTTTCAGTTGTGATGCAAACATGGTGCAATGCAATGTGATGCATATGATGCAAGCAAAACAAACAGGTAACACCCCAGGTGTTACAGACGACACCACTAACAAGGGATTGCGCCCTCGCAATCCACCTGCTAACCCGGGAGGGGAAAGAAGTTCGACTATCGATTCTTCGTGCTTCCAGTTGATCTCCTCGACACCACTAACAAGGGATTCTTGCTCGGAATGACGACAATGTTCTTCCACCAGGAACCTTCCGATGATCGAACCTATTAGGTTAAGGGCTCAGAAAACGTCCACCCACGTAGGATCCTAACACTTTGAAAGATAGACAAAGGGGGGAAAATTCCAAAACAAATAAGATGGGAGGGGAAATAGAATAGAGATAAGGAGAAAAACAAGAATCCTAATGAGATGTTTTTCCAAAATAGTTTAGCAGAAATAGTTTTTGACACTCTAGGAACAACGACCGTTAGCGAGGTTAACCTACAGGCTTTGCGGACCCGTTGCTTCGATAACCATTCGTATCGAAACAATATCGGGAATCGGAACCAAGGCTCTGATACCATTTGTGACGCCCCGAGATCGGGCACTATGCAGATTTCAGCATTCCCGTCAAATCCGCATAATAACCGATTCCAGGTTGCCATTTATGATAACATTACAATAGTTCACGAATAATCCACAATTACAACATAAATAGATAGGTACAAGATGACTCAGACGAGCCAGGGATACAACTGATACAATACAAAGATCCAAATAACAGCGGAAGAAAACAACATAGCGTCCGGCTACGGACAAGATCCAAATTGGACTAAGAGTCCTGAAGATAACCGAAGGCGTCCAATCCCTGCCCAGGCCAAGCCGGAGGGATTCCCAAGCTAACGTCGTCAGACTTCAAACCTGTTGACTGCAATTTGGAATTTGCAGCCACGAAAGAGATTCGTGGGTCAGTACGGTTAAGTACTGGCAAGGGGGATAAAACCCATACTCACAAGTTACCGGCGTAGCCAGTCATCACAAGATACAAATACTTTAGGATCAACGGAAAAGGAAGGGGGTTATGGCAAACATGTGACAGCAGGCTGCACTAACCAACTACAGAGAGAATACTACAACTTGCACTTAACAGAAAGGGGATAAGATCGAGGCTTGTAACCAAGTGAAAGATAACTTCAAACAAACCCATCCTGGATCTCGCCCCTTATCCAAAGAAGCAATCCGAGGATAACTCACACAGTTGTATTAATGATGGTTCAGGTTGTTGTGTCAATAATCCTATTACTAGTCAAGTTGTTAATCATTGGGTGAGATTGTGAATCATTAGTTTAAGTTGTCCTGAGTACTTGTTAGCCAGTACTTTCACCAAGTAATCCATAACCGCGGAAAACACGGCTTCTCGAGAAGATTATCCCTGCAGGGTTGCACCAATTTAGCCGTACACTCATGAATATCCCGCCAGATGGAGCGGCCACTCCACCAAGCGGGGCACTCAACACAATCCAACCCTTCTTCGCATCAAGCCCAAAGCACCTTGGGCGCACAGCTAATCGAGCCCAGAAGAAAATGGACCCTCATAGCACTCTAAGAACGTGTCCCCCTATATGCCGACTACGAAAGTTCCACCCGGGTACCAAGGGCTCGCAAGATCATGCATGCAGCAAATGGAAAACCCGAACTAAATGAGGCGATTTGGACGAGATGCGAATCGGGTCAAACTGAGGGGGAGCCCATACTCCCCAAATGCGGGTAGTGCGCTCATCATGGATCAGTAGACAAGACCCTTTTCCTATTAGGGTCGACACTAGCGGGCCTCAAAACCTCTTAGGGCCTCCCGCCGGTGCCTTATCATCAAATTTATTATTAATAGTAACATTAGCATGATTGATTGATTGATTAAACATCGAGCCCCCAGAACATAATGAAGTAATAAAAGGAAGTAACGGGTAACAGACTCGAGCAAAACAACCCTAAGCAAGATAGTAAGACACATGCTCAAGCAAAGGTTATAGGAGTGGAGGTGAGGCAATATCAGGGTTAAAGGATTCATGTGATAGGTTCGTAACAGAAACAACTACTACTAAGGATAGCAGAAAAGAATCAACGGAAAGAATCGGTAACAAGTGATGAAAGGCAGCCATATGGCAGCAAGTGAGTATACTTGCCTGAGATCCCGCAAGGTAGCAGAACTTGTCGTTGCTCACATCATCTCAACGTCCTATCCGGGAAGAAGCAATGAACCTCGAACAAACACCGGATGCAACAATTACTACTACGTCAAAAGATCCAGCATGATCAAGACATGGATGCATGACAATTTAATTGATGCATAGAAATAAACTAGTTGACAAGATAAACAGATTTAAAGGGACCCATATGCAATTTGAGTTGCATATGAAAAGCCCAGGGATTTTGGTTAGATTATTTGTTTTCCAACTAATCAACAGGTGCTGGTGGTTTAGTATGATGCATGCAAAAGGGAAACAGCGAAATAACAACATTAGAATTAAATTGAAATGGGGTGTAGCAATTTAGAATTTTATTATTAACTTAGGGAATTTTGGGTGCCTTAAAGGTGACACACAAATACTTGTTGTTTTCAACCATTTAAAAATGTTCAAAACAAATAACAAAGTGGATATTTGAAAAGAACATCAAATTTTAGTTGGATTACATGTTTCACATTTTGAAATTGGACTTAGGATTATTTAATTATGAATTAAACAATATTAAACAATTTTTAATTGAATTAAACAAGATTTAAATTGTTTAGGCAATTTAAATTGTTCAAACCAGAAAACAAATTTTATATTTGAATAGGATATTCAAAATGGTATGGAAAACATATTTTATTTGCATTTTTTGGAAATAGTAGGAATTAGTTATGAATTATTACAAATGACATTTGAATTATTTGGATTTGAATTTAAATTGCATTTTGAAAATTCAAAACAGTACACCAATTGAATATTTGGAAAGAGTATAAGATTTTGAACAGAAAACATATAAAGTTTTTATTTATTGGATGCATAGATTAATAGCTATTGATTTTTGAAGTTTTGTGCTTTAATCTGTCATTTAAAAGAAACAGAAAACAAGTTATACTTTTGTTACGGGGGTGGCATCTACACGCAGCCTCTGCTGCGTGGGCCAGGGCCAACGTGGCGCCAGCGCATGCTTGCGTGGCCACCACCGCGGCTGACGGGTGGGCCACGGCTGCCAGCACAGAGGAGCAAAAAAGGGGTTTATCCTGCGCGCCCGCGGAATCGAACCCGCGACCACGAGGAGGTGCAGAAAGAGCGCAACCACTGCGCTGCGAACGTTTGCTTGACAGCAAAGGGGATTCAGACTGGTTGAGGTTCAGATCCGCTCCAGGCCTGACGAAACTGACGAACAGAGCGTTGCTCGCCTGACAGAAGGTGGACGCCGGCGATCAACCGTTGCTCCTCGTGCTGGTGCTCGCGGGTGGAAGCTGCTGTGATGTGCGTGTGCAAGCGATCAAGGTGGAGCAGATAGAGAGGATGAGGAGATCTTGGTGGCTCACGAGGAGTTGGTCGAGGTTGCATCGGTTGCTGACGACGACGTGACGGAAGCGACGGCGGAGGTGTCGTGGACGGCGGCGGCGATCTGCGCGTGCTCCGGGCTCGAGGTGATGTCCAGGAGATCGAGGACGGCGTGGCGCGTCGATCCCAGAGTGCAGCGTGGTCGACGGTGGCCTCCTGCGACGGCGGCGAGCTCGGCTTCAGAGAAGAAGCCCACGGTGGCCGGCGACAGAGGAGGGCTCGGCGGCGTGGATCCAGGCAGAGGCGATCTCATCGGCGGGGTCCGACGGCTCGAGGAGGGAGAGGTGATCTCGTTCCCGAGCTCCGAGAGGCAGCTGGGTGGGTGGTGCGGTGGCAATTGCCGGAGTTTCAGAGAGAGGTTACTCCGGTGAGCGGTGGCAGAGAGGGAAAAGAGAGGGGCAGAGCGATGGAAACGGCGGCGAAGGAGAGGGCTAGGGCGGAACCTAGGGATTAGGGCAGGGTTCTAGGGCTTCGTAGGGGTCTTATAGGCGCCTGCGGTTCCTCCTGGCCGTCGTGATCGTCGCAGTGCTGCCGTGGCGCACTCCGATGTGCTGCCGTACGCAGCGAAGACGACGGGGGCGGCCGATAGCGAACCGGTAAGTGATCTGGTGGGCTGGGCTGCGCGGGTTAGGGGCTAGGTGGGCTGGGCCAGGCGGTAGATAGGTTAGATGTTGCGCTGCGTTTCCTTTTATTTATTTTTCTCTTCTGTTTTTTTTTTGCTGAAAAGGTTTTGGAAGGAAATTGTTAAGGGTTTGGTTATTAAAAATTTCAGAAAAATTAGTTTAAGCTAATTAGGTAAAGAGGAACCAAATTGCAAGATTGGATTTCAAAAATTTGATATTTAAAAGGTGTTTGCATTTGAAACCACATTGAATGAATTTCAATATTAAACAAACCTTATTTAAAACAACATTTTTAATAGGGTTACCCCTAAGATTTAATTTGATTGAAAATTAGCTGATTGGCTTGTTAAGGTTTTAGATTCAACAATGGTTATGGTTGAGGCATTTGATTTGAAAAGGAAGGTGGTTTAATTAATTGAGTGAAAATAGTGGTTTGATTAAACCCAACAAGTTAATGAAAGATTTGATTTGGATTTTTGAATTAGTCATTAGGGTTTGTTAACAACAGGGACAAATTTATTTAGCAGGCAATTTGTTTAAAACAATTTTCAAACTATTGAAAACAAATGAGTGGTTTAGTTTGCAAGTTTGAAATTGGAAATTTTTGAGCAAGGGGTGGAAGTTTAAATTGTTTTGAAATTTTCAGTTGTGATGCAAACATGGTGCAATGCAATGTGATGCATATGATGCAAGCAAAACAAACAGGTAACACCCCAGGTGTTACAACTATCACATCCTTCCATACAAGGAGATTCTTTCTGAACTCCTCCACATGTAACATAAGAATTGCTCTCAGCTATTTATGCATTAAACTAGGGCAGTCGAACTTGCCGAGTATGGTGGTAATTGGTTGTAACACTTGACTTGTTTCAGGAAATGGCCTGCTGACCCCCGACATGGATTGCACTCTGTGGCAGTTGAAAAAAATGGAAGAGCAAGATGAGAATAGCATGTCTAAGATGAAAAAACAAATGACAGAAGTGTCAACTCCAAAGAAAAACAAAAGAGCAATAAAAGCAACTGGTTCCAATAGCCACCAGAACTCCAGCATCAGTAAGCACAAGAGAGCTAGAAAAAGCAAAGCCGAAGCCTCCATGGTTTCAGAAGCAGTGGGTCCAGATGGTGACAACCACATAATAATTGCTGATGTCGAAACTTCAGGACTCCTACAATCCGGTGAGTCCTTCTAACCGTATTTAGATATTACCGATCCATCATTTATTATTAGTATTCTGATATAATAAACTTTAGGTGGACAAGTGGACAAGAACAAGAAGCAGTCTATATGTGACAATATGCCCCAAGAAGTATTTCCTGCAATGGTAAGATAAATTACAGCTTGAATGTTTTGAAAAACTACAATAGTAGCGCGCATTTGGGCAAGTACACCCTCTGAAATGGGCATAGAAGTAAAAACTTCAAATATGATGACCTGGTAATAATATAAATTTTATGGTTCCGTCCTATCCATATAAATTTTATTGTGATGTTAGTTGTGATTTCTTCTATTTGTTTGTGTTTTCCTGCACACTCTATTACTATAAGGAATATGGAGTTGGGGCATCTTGCATATTCCACGTGAATGTTTTGGAAAGTGTGATAGAACACACTTATTGTGGAGTAGGGTGAGGGGGGGGGGGGGGGAAGCCACCCAGTCCAATCCTACCAAATAAGGAATAACATCCCGTTAACTAAGAGCATCTTACTAGTGAAGAGTATCCTTATTGTTAGGAAAGATCAGGTTAAGATTAAACCCAACTGTTAGGGTTTAATTACCTCTGTATAAAGAGAGGAGCAACTCTGTCCATGATCAGTCAACCAAAGAAGTATTTATCCTTTTCATAGGCCAGTTTCTGACTCGAGCATTGTCTCATATACAGTATGATCTAGTGATCATAGCATCTTTTGGAGACCAAATACCAGCCATAAGTTAGGCAAGTCTTTGCTAACAGTTGTGCCTGACGTGTAGGCCAAGTTTCTCTTTTATTTACTCTGCTTCAACTTAATTAACTAACTGTTGTATCAGGCACATAATGATCCTGCAATCAGGAATGATGATCTGGAACACGATGATATGGAAGTGAAGGAAAAGTCAGGTAGCGATAAACCACCCAAGACAGCTTGTTTTTCCTATTATTAGTTATTTTTCATTCAAATTCTTGACCTATGTGTTCCCGATTTCATTGAAGGCGACGTCACTGAGAACAATGATGATCAGATCTATGATTTACTACGACCAATTCAGAATATACGGGATGAAATTGTATGTTATATGGCTTCTCTTTTGGACAAACTGATGCATGTTTGCTATAACTTTTGTCTACCTGAGAAGCTTATGTGAACTCATCCGGTTCTCTCTTTGTTTCAGCTTCACAAGGAATTTATACTTCAAGAACGAAGTACTCAATGTGATATGGACATTCAGACAATCTTGAATGGTAGGTTTGTCTAGCAGCCATACAATTCCAAAATTTCTGTGCTAAGTGATGGTGTGACACACTTTTCATTGTGGACGAATCATCCACCACACTTTGTGACGAACAAATCGTCCAGTGGATGTGTGACAAGATTTTTCCAGTTTTTTCTATATCAGTTCCATATTTCTAGTACTCATCATGTTTAAACCTTATGCAGAAGGGAATATGACACCCAAAGCGCTGTCAATAGTAGACAAATATAGAGGAAGTTCCTCCAATATGACAGAAGTTGCCAATTCATCTTGCTCTGGAGATGGCGGTCAAACCATGAGCAGTAAGAGGAAGAGACTGAAGCAGATACTCCAGGGACGCAATAATAAATGCCAGGTAAGAAAATTCAAGAAGAACTGATGTATTAGAATTTTTAAGAGACACCTGGAATATTGACACTTGTCAATGCAGGAGCTTGATGAGATCTGCAATAAGTGCGAGTGGATACTCCCAAGATACGCCATATTACCTTCAATGGAAGATGGTATATATTTACTTTTATCTGTTTATTTTTATGCATGGTCAAGCATTGGGTCCTTGGACCATATAAGCGCAAGAATTAAGAATATCATACAAGCAGGTCAGTTGAAGTGTTGGGTGTATTTAATGTCAGGGTTCTGCAGATGGATACTAGAGACATGTGTGTGGCATGTAGGCTTTATTAGAGATCACCTCTAGCAATATCATTGCAATCACTTGTGATGAACTGGTTAGGTCTGCAGCTAGCAGTAACTAGTAACTTCTGTTTGATTTACTAGCACTGTCTCCCTTCCAGATCTCTCACACATTGTTTTGAGAACTTCTTCACTATTCATTTTCCTTTCTTTTAGGAATGTTCCGTGCCAGTGTACATCTCACATGCCCTTATTTCGATACGAGCATCACTGGTGGTGTCGTGGGATAATCACGGCAGACGTTACCGGGGGTAACTGATCTTGGGGCAAGACGACACAGGTATTTGGGAGAGGGTTTAGCTCAGAGGAAAACATGGTGCGATTCAATCTGGTAGCCGGCAATCAAAGTCGCCGAGTCTCCAATCTCGATATAACAACTCAACTCTAGGATTACACTGGATGCTCGATACCAAGCGCTATATCTAGGGTTCTTAGATCTCTGTCTAAAACTAGACCTGGGGGTCGGTTTATAAAGCACCCGTACCCCCTGGCTTATTCCCCAAGGCGCATCCTGGATCCTACCCGGACACGGCGCACAAACCCTAGCTTTCCTTTACAGTAACCCACAACCCGGATTACTGGGCCTACAAACTTGGGCCTTCCACAAGCTTCCTTATCCTTAGCCGGATCCTGCGCACCGTCCTTTGGGCCGGGTTACTCCTTGGAGTTTGGCCTACCGGGTTATCACCCCCCCGTCAGTAGTCCCCAGAATAGCCTGGGCTTCATGGATCCTCCTTGAAGCGCTCGCTATTCCCTGCAAAGATATCAAACAAACAGGCATATAGAGGCCGGGTTAAGATGCTCTGATATTCAGCTAGGCCTTACTCCACGGCGGCCATGTAGTAACCCGGGTTTTTCCCCCAAACACCTTTAATTTTCCAGGTCTAAAACCCTAATTCCATACTCGATAATCGATCCTGATATCACGGGATGGATTCCCTTCTCTCTTTTATCCAGATGCCTTGCTCAATATTTGGCGCATATCTCGCAGAAACTTGAATAAATAGCCGTTTACCTCCGCAAGTCCCGGCCCCCACTCACCGAACCGGGCTTACCCACTTATACTATAAATAAGCTCCTTGGGGGTAACCGGAACCCTAACGGCTCATTTCCCCCCATTCCGCTTCCTTTCTCCTTCTCAGCTCATTCCCACTGAGCACCACCACGGAAATCCCGCGCGTATCACCGGAGCCCATCGGTCGGAGGCTGCGCTCCGCCACGACTCGCCCCGCGCCGCCGCCGAGATCCGCCGGCGAATCCCCATCCGGCCCGTCAAGGACCGCAAAGGGACACCAGGCTTGCGCCATCTGCCTCCGCAAAGCCTCGCTCAGATCTCCTCCGGTAAGCCACTTGCGTCCATTAATTCGCCCTTGCACTTTTTGATTTCACCTTAGATTAGATCCAAATCGACCCGCCAACGATTCCTCGGCCATGCCGAATTAAGTTGCTAACATTCTTTCCAGCTCGCATAATAGATAGGTTATGGGTTCCAATCCATTCTCCTACTACCTGCAAGTACTAATTTCGCCACAAATCCGAAGATAAGATTCCCAATCTGGGCCCGATCCACTCAAAATTTCCGCCTTGGCCTCAATCACCCGGCCGGACTTCCCCTTTTCAGTTCCTTTTATTCGCGTTAAGTGTCTATGCGGCCATCCATCGTCCCCAAAGAACCCCTTCAACATTTAGATCTCCATAATTTTCGTCATAATACTTGATACCCGGAAAATTTCGAACTTTACTCGGTGAGCTAACACCCGGGTTGCACGCAATTTTTCATGTCTCAATATTACCCCACCGATACTCGGCCGGCTCACAACTTCCGGGTCTTAGTCCTCTTATCCTTTTACTTTGCATTTTGCAGGTCAACCACATGGCTCCCAAAAAGCAGGGGAAAACTCCAACCAAAGTTAAAGCCGCTAACTCCATATCCGCCAACTGGGCGCGGTCTACAGTCACCAAATCCAAGTTGGAGGAGCTAGTGGAGCTGGGAGTCTCCTCCTCAAGAGGATATTCAATGGAGAGTGCCGGGTAAGGAGACCCGGCCCACCCCGACAAAAGGCGAGGTAATTTGCTTTGTGGAACATGTGACCCGGGGCTTCCGCCCACCGGGTCACCCCTTTTTCCGTGATGTTTTAAATCATTACGGTCTTCGCGTCTTTGATATCGGGCCTAATTCTGTTCTCAACATCTCCCACTTCATAGTCCTTTCCGAATCATACTTGTGCACTTCGCCAAGTCTAGCTCTTTTCATCGAGCTCTTTCAATGCAAACCGTGCCGCGAGAGCGGTGACGGGGCGCTTCTCGCTTGCGGCGGGGTTTCCATCCAGCGCCGCAAGAATTCTCTGATGCCACCCCTCACCCTTAATTCCCATGTCAAGCACTGGCAGCTCTCCTACTTCTACTGCCAAGACACTTCCCCACCCGGCCAAAGGAAGCTGCCGGGTTACTCAGAGGGTCTTCTTGACATCTCTGATAAATTTAGTGCCTTTGCCCCTGACTCGGACAGGGAGGCAATTCAACCTCTTTTAGCCAAAATCACCACTCTCACAGCCCAAGGCCTCATCGGGCTCAACCTGGTGAAGACTTGGGTAGATTTCCGGATTCAACCCAACTCCATCCGCACAAAGTTAATGTGCGAGTATTCAGGGCAACCTACAGACCCGCTCCGGTACTCCGACAACATCTTCGCAGCTGGCGATACTCATAAAACCATCAAGGGCTTTCTGACCGAAAAGCTCGAGGTAATCCGGAACATATCCGGGTTAGAGCCCTTCACGCTTGAGAACCCAGCCCCCAAGGTGAAAACCCGACTTTGATGCCTTTACCTTTGCTTTTTCCACTTAATGCAGTTAATAACCCTTATGCTAACACTTTTCAGGCTGACGATGATTTTTGGAAAACCAATGCCTCCCCTAGCTCCGAAAGTCCAGAGGGGCAAGAAACTGTTAACTCGGACGAAGGTACTCTCCGGATTTTATTTGGTTCCCTTGAACTCACCATAACCCCTTCATTTCCAACCATAACTTTTGATGATATCCAGAACAAGAAGATGACGAGGAAGAAAACTCCGATGGCAAGGTAGAATCCGCCAGCGACGAGGAAGAACTGGAGCCGACAGTCAAGGTCGGATCCAAAAGAAAGACTCAAGAGGCCACCTCCAAGGTTTCATATCTCCTCCTCGCATTCAACTCGCATTACTTTAATGATATACTTGAACTACCTTGACGTTATCCCACTGGCCGTTCTTGAAGGAGTCGCCCGTAACCAAGCGTAGGTCAACTCGAAATCACCCGGGTGATGATGCCCTTAACCCAGGTGTTTCATCGACCCCCCCGCGGCGGGCTGGTAATTACCCTATCTTCTCTGGGTCAACACATTCTCTTTAAACCATTCCCATATGACATCTAACTTGATAATTTCCAGCTTCTCCCGAGTCCAGCGATGGATTTCCTTGTGACTTTGCGGTGAATACCGGGTAAGATCCCCTTCCTGATGTTCCACCATATTTCATCACCCTCTCTTGACTGTGTATTTAGCTGGTCACTGACAACATCTTATAGGGCCACGGTCGTTGTCAGCGATCAAGAGGAAACGGGGACCGAGGGCCCGGGTAAGGGGAGCCCGGCTGATAAGACTACAGCCGCGTCCAGCGGTGAAAAACAAGCGTCGCCGCCAAACCCGGACACGCAAGGAGCCGAGTATCCAATTGCTTCCCATGCAAGCAAGAAGAACAAAACCACCGTCTTGGGTGCAGAAGAAGGAGCGTCGGATTCCGACACACAAATGACCCGGGTTCCACCTCCTACTAAGAAGAAAGCTCCTTCCCGGAATTTCCAAGGCCCCGGGTCTTCTGATACGAGTAAAGACACTTTCGATCAGTTGATGGACACTCTCCTCACTATGAAGACTTCGGAGAGCCAGATCTTGGAGCGCATGGCTGCAGAGCACCAGGTAAGGACACTTTGTATCTCATATTGCATACCTAGTCCCCAAGTTCCAAGTATGACTTGCAAAAGTGATGCTTGGTACTTTACGCCACATTCAGCTTTCCCTACAATCCAACTAATACTTGCATTCCTTGCTACTTACAGGCACAGATAACCCGGTCTGATGAAACTTTACTGAGGACCGAACAACTTCTTCTTGCCGAGATGAAAGGAAGGGAAATCCTTGAGGATGACATGAGAACCTTGAAGAAAGATGTTTCCAAATACAAGAAGAAGTGCAATGCCGCTCAGACCGAACTGAAGAAACTATCGGACCAGGTCTCCGATACTTATCAGATCTTGCTCAGTAAGTTTTCTGCTGTCGATTGGCTTCATGTCTTTGCTTTATTATAACAGACTCGGGATTACTGATACGGTCTTTCTTTTGTTACGACTGCAGGTGCCAACCTTGCGGCCCCAGAGGAAAATGCCATTGTCAAGGCTAGAACCCTCAAGACTGTGCTCCGGACTCTCTTTGCCGGCACAAAATTTATATTGGATGCTGTGAAGTGGCCTACGGAAGTATATCCGGGTGAAGAGAATCTCGTTCAAGCCTGTTCCACTGTGCCTGGGTGGATTGAAATCTGGAAACGCTCATCATGCCGAATTGGAATGACCCGGGCTTTTACTCTGGCCAAGGCTTTCTTTCCAAAGCTTGACCCGGCAAAGGTAACATCCGGGTTTCCCGAATTCAAGGCTGACGGTTCCAAATTTACACCCAAAGATTTCAAAGCCATACAAGCCGCAGTGCGCCCCTCAGCTACCGCTTTGGCCGATAGCTTGGATCTAAATACGATTATGAGTGCATACGACGCTGATGGCAAAGTTATTACGGAGGAAGCGCCCCCGCCTTTTGATATCTTGGAGAAGTGGGTTTCTAGCTCGGCCAGGAAGAGGGAGGCGACTGCGAAGAGAGAGGCCGAGTTAGGATCGGGCCCGTCTGCCTCTACACCAGCCGTCCCTCCACCTGTCCGCCCTGATGCAATGAGTCCGGGTAAGGGTGCCGGGAAGGCTAAGCAGCAAACCCAGGACTCAGACCCGGAAGGCCGTACTTAGGAGGCCGAATAGGGCCGTACTATCATAATACCTTGTAATGCTTTGTATTCACACTGTTATGCTTTTGATGGTGCGCCTGTGCACCCCTGATACCGACGTCGTACCTTGTAACGTACTTTTAGTCCGTGATATACTTTGCGGCTTTCCTGGCCTTTTGATAACCGTATTGCTTGCCTATTCTTTGAACTTTTTCTCGATACCCGATTCTCTATTTTGGCTCCCTTCGTAAGACTCGGTTTTCCGAGTACCAGGGGCTTTGATACGTGGACTTTTTCTTTAAGTCCCCAAGACTCGGATGGTGAGGTTTTTCGAACTGCGATAGCCAAGTAGTTTGTTTCTGTTTCGAAGTCCCCAGTCTCCAGGACCCAAAGTCCGAGTCATGGGGGTGTGGCCTTTCTCAGAGAACAAATTATTTTTTACCGAGTCGCAAGCCTAAAGCCATTCCGTGTGAATACTGAAGTTATGCTTGATAGTTGTTGAGTTTCCGGCTTTTAGCCTTGTACTCTGCATAAACTTGTGGTTTAGATGACCCTTTTGACTATCTTGTACTGTAAGCCGGCTTTCGCGTGGATACCATGTTGTTACATCCATACGAGAACAGTGTCAGGCAAGTCCCATTGGGCTTCATGGCTGATTGTAATCGTAAGCGAACGAATCATGCCACTTTAGTGCGAGTCACATCGAGCTTAAGTAAGAAAAGTCAAGAAAATTTGGCTCCTTTGTCCAGTTATAAGATTGCAGCCGTACTCGTTTGCGAATAATCGGCCCTTATAACTTATAGGCATCAAGGCCGGGTCTTTTGGGTTGCTAGCTGGGCTACTTGAGCCGCCAGCCCCCGAGACCTGTGTATACTCAACATTCTTAATGATACGGAAATACTGATGCCACGTGGATACTACTTACTTGCAATCAGGCTGTAACGAAATAGGACTTGATAACCATCTCTTTATTGCTGCGAGAAAGTTTGGATCAGCAGGCCGCCTCATTAAAAACCTTCCAGTCCCCTTAGGTACCCTGGGTAGGAAAAGAGCGCGTCTGAAACCTGCTGCCCGTTACATTGTTTAGTTCTTCGTGGACACCGGTCCCGAACCGGCGTGACCGGTGCGCATTCTCCACACGTTAGACTTTTTCATGACGAGTACCGGGTTTGCTAGCCAACCCGGGTAAGGCGTTTCCATGACATGGCCGGTTGTGAGTGATCGTGCAGCTTCTTCTTCTGTGGCGGATTGTTTGGAGGGGTCATCCTTGACAAAAGCCACCATTTTAGCATCTTGTGTTACCTTGGATTTTACTCGTTCGCCTTCAGTACTCGGCCTTTTTGATGTGGCTCTACCCTCCGGGTCTGCCTGAGACCGGTACTGCTTGAGTTCTTCTTTTCTACAGGCCTGCTCGGCCATTGCTGCATCTCCTTCGTCGCATTCAGCTGCTATGTCTCGATTTCCATGTATGGTAATGGTCTTCTTGGGACCCGGGATTTTTAGCTGTAGATATACGTAACACGGCCTAGCCATGAATTTGGCGTAAGCCGGCCTTCCAAATAACGCATGATAAGGGCTGCGCAATTTGACTACCTCAAAGGTAAGCCACTCAATTCGATAGTTATCCTTTGACTCTCCAAAGGCTACCTCCAATGCGATTTTTCCCTCGGGGCATGCTGAATGACCCGGCACTATCCCATGAAAAACTGTTGAGCTTTTTTGCAGCTGAGATTCCTTGAGACCCATGCGTAGGAAGGTTTCCCAATACAGTATATTGATGCTGCTTCCACCATCCATTAAAACCTTTTTCAGTTCGTACCCATTGACTTGCGGTGCGACTACTAGTGCCAAGACTCCTGGGTGCTCCACTCTTTCTGGGTGATCCCTTCTGCTCCATGTTACCTCCTGTTCTGACCATCTCAAGTACCTCGGGACAGCTAACGAAACTGAGTTGACCGCTTGCTTCAGTATCTTTTTGTCCTTGTTAGAGCCTCCTGTGGTGTGCACATGATATTGACCCAATTGTTTGGGGTTAGCTTGGAAACCTCCTGCCCCCCCTTGGTTATTACCTTGATTTCCAGCCGCCGGATTACCGGCTGGGGGTGGGCCGTTGCCCGGGTTTGCCCCTGGACCCGGTCCTCTTCCCCGCCCTGCACCTCGCATAGCTCTGTGCACTTCCTCATTTTTCCATCTTTGTAAATCGGCGCACTGTTCTAGGGAGTGGTTAGTTGGCCTGCCATTCCTGCTGTGCTTCGGGCATGCCATCCTGAATATGTCCCAATTGTTACCCGGCCTTGGTGGACCTTGATAGTTTCCTCCATTGTGGTTACCTCCATTGAAATTTCCTTCTGCTCTGGGCCTCGAATACCAACTCGGAGCCTCCTTCGAACGGGCGCTTGTTCTGGCTATTTCCGTTATTACCTGATGCTGATCCATTGCCGGTTCTTCCGTTATTGCTTGTGTTTGCTTTTACCTTCTTGTCATCAGCTTCTTCTTCTGTAGTATCTGTCGCAGCGTGTTTGTTGCACGCATCCATCAATTCTCCCATTGTAACCTCCGATGCATTTCGACTGGACTTCATGCGAGTTAACTTTTGCACTAAAGGTATATACTTGCATGTTTTTGCCATGGCCTGTAGTGCATCCTTGGGCTGGATATCCGTGGATGAGTGAAGTATCTCCATAACCCGGCGCACCCAACTACGCGCCGATTCTCCCTTCTTCTGGACGCATCGCTCTAGATCATCAATAGTGAATAATTTCCTGCAGGTCCTGTGAAAGTGCTTGACAAACGCGGTCTTCAATTCCTCCCAAGACTTGATCGATCCTTCCGGCAAATTGGTGAACCACAATTTTGCTGCTCCTTCCGACATCATCAGGTACATGAACTTGGCTTGGAGGTTCTCGGATGCGTTGCGAATTGACATTGCCATCTCGTAACTGTTTAGCCATGTTTCGGGATCCATAGTTGGCTCATAATTCACTACTTTCCCCGGCTCTTTGAATTTTTCCGGGTAAGGTTCAGCTCTGATACTGTCCGAGAGACACTTAGGCCCCGCAAGAACGGTTGAGGCCGGCCTGGCTCTAGAAACGTGTGATACCGCAGGGGGCGCGGCTGGGCGCGATGCTGCGGGAAGTCCATGCGCTGCAGACCCGGCCGCGGCCCTCCGAGCCCTAGAACTGTCCACGACGGCCTGTGCTGCTGATGCTGCCTGAGCGCGGGGAGGAGGCGGCATTTGTTGCTGCTCTTCCCTCCGTCGCGCTGAACTTGTTTGGATATTCCCTTGCTGTTGACTGACGTATGGCGTCCCGTGCATACCGCTTCTGTGATCCGGATAATTGGCTTGCTGTGCCACCGCAGTGTGCAACAGATCGATGGCTTGCCGAGTCTTCTCTGCATGGGGCGACTCTCCCACAGGGATTTGATTCAACGCGAGTGTCGCTGCATATACATTGTCCATGGGGTTATTGTAGTGGCCGGCTGGTGTGCGGAACCGTGATGGTGGCGGTGGTGGTAGATCGTTGCCGGTTGTGACTCTAGTTTGTGGTGGGGGTAACCCGGTCCGCTCATTTGCCGGATGTGTCGCTGCTGTCACCTGTTGGGGTGCGGTTCCCTGGTTCACCACTGGTATCGGCTGGTCCTGAGGTGTAACAAATAAATTAGCCGGATTAATAACCCCGCCCATTGCTGGTAACCTGGTGTGGTGCCTTTGATGTATTCTAGACGTTTCCTCTCGAAGCCGGGTTTCCAACGCATCTAGCTCACGCCGCCGCGTGGCCATCCCTTGCCTTTCTGCCTCTACCTGCCTTCTTTGCTGTTCCAGCGCACGACGAGCCACATCCAGATCCCTGACGCGTTCCGCTGCGTTTTCCGGAGTGATAACCGTTGCGAGAACCGTGTGGTCTAGAATCAGATTGTTATCGAATAAGGCCGGGTGGCGCGGGTTCGAAGGACCCGCCCCTGGTGTCCGGTTTTCTAAGAATCCGAACGTGTTTGCATGCAACTCCTCATCCGCTGCTCTGCTGGTTACTGACGCCGACTCTCCATCAACCCGGGCCAAGACCGGGTCTCCGTTAGCCGCGCCCTGTCGCTGGGCCACTGCCTGAGCCGCCCCGACTGATGCCGCGGTTGCGTTTCCTTGGTTGGCCGCGGGGGCCGCATAGACTGCAACTCGGCGTACGATATCCGGTGTAAATTCATGCTGTTCTTCCTCACCGTTCTCCTCATACCGGTTTTCCAGTAGATCCAGGATAGACCCGGTATCATCTTCTCTTTCGGCCTGGTCGCGTGGGGTCCATGCCGGCTCCTCCGGCTGTTCCCACTCCGCGATGGGTTCTCCTGCCGGATGTGTCGTTCCAATCGATTCTTCATCATCTGATCGGGTAGACGTGGCTTTTCCTGGCATAGAATCAGATCCAACGTTGTCAGGGATCGAATTGGAAGCACATACCATACCAATGAAGACGCTGATCCGGCCGATCGTCACGACGGATCCGGATTCGAGGTGATCCGACTCCGGCCCCCAGCCGGAATCGTCCACCATCTTTTCTCCTTCGTGGTCGATGTAGACTTCGCCGATGACAAGATTCTCCATGCCCTTCCGAGCTTCTCCCGTGATGTAAACACCTTTGGACGCAGGCCCCACGGTGGGCGCCAACTGTCGTGGGATAATCACGGCAGACGTTACCGGGGGTAACTGATCTTGGGGCAAGACGACACAGGTATTTGGGAGAGGGTTTAGCTCAGAGGAAAACATGGTGCGATTCAATCTGGTAGCCGGCAATCAAAGTCGCCGAGTCTCCAATCTCGATATAACAACTCAACTCTAGGATTACACTGGATGCTCGATACCAAGCGCTATATCTAGGGTTCTTAGATCTCTGTCTAAAACTAGACCTGGGGGTCGGTTTATAAAGCACCCGTACCCCCTGGCTTATTCCCCAAGGCGCATCCTGGATCCTACCCGGACACGGCGCACAAACCCTAGCTTTCCTTTACAGTAACCCACAACCCGGATTACTGGGCCTACAAACTTGGGCCTTCCGCAAGCTTCCTTATCCTTAGCCGGATCCTGCGCACCGTCCTTTGGGCCGGGTTACTCCTTGGAGTTTGGCCTACCGGGTTATCACCCCCCCGTCAGGTGGTCTTTGCCCGACCCCACGCGAGGCGAGGTACTCTGCAGCTGCCAATATGATGGTGGAGCTTGAGAAGAAGACAGAGGAATAAGAATAGCAGGACACCTGATGCAAAATTGCAGTTAAAACTCCGGAAGTTGGGAGCCTTCAGGCGGCTGAAACCAGTAGTGGTCATTACAACATGGAACCGTTGGGAAACATAATCGAGTGTTAGTGCCTTCAGAGGTTGAATCCTCATGTTGTTGTTGTTCTTTTTATCTGCGCGGATTTTCCGTTAAAGTCGTGATAAACTGCAAAAATGTTGTTTTTAAATTTCGATGACGCTGCAGCTGTGGTGTCAAGTTTGTGATTGGGATGAACACAAATTATTGATGAATGGATACACTATTTCTGGTTGGCGGATAATGTTCGTGTAGTATTCAGATGTTGTTATCATTGGCCTAAGTTTAATGTATGATTTTTAGGCTTGTGAGTTGTGAGAGGGGAAGGGAAATCCCCATTTCGTTGCGTGGTCATCGTACTGCAAGCAGCATCATCTTTTCAGCTCTTCTCTCCTTCCTTCTGGCTGCTGCGCCGACTCCGACCCCTTCTCTTCCGAGGTCCAAGACTTGCTTTCTCTCTCCACCCTCTAATCACCATTCCAGATAGCCATATCTTTCATGGAGTCTGAGCGATTCCAGCAATAATCGGCAGCAGCAACACCGCATCTTGGTGTCTAGTAATACTGTAAATGAGGCATGAACCCACTATCGAGCATAAATACTCCCTCTTGGAGTTACTAGCATCTACTTGGCCAAAGAATCTACTAACAACAGAGAGCATGCAAGATCATAAATAACATAAGCATGAAGATAGCAAGATAGATTGATAATCAGACGACATAACATTCAACATTCATCAAATCCCAGCAAACACAACATGTGGCATTACATAAAGATGATCTTGATCATGTTAGGCAGCTCACAAGATCTAAACATGAGGTACAAAGTGGATAAGACAACCATCTAGCTACTGCTATGGACCCGTAGTCCAGGGATGAACTACTCACGCATCACTTCGGAGGAGGGCATGGTGGTGTAGACCCGTCCGGTGATGATTTCCCCCTCCGACAGGGTGCCGGGCAGAGCTCGAGAGCCCTCCTGATCTCGGGATGACGGTGACGGCGGCCTCGGGTGTTTCTCGGGTAAAATTGGGATATATTTAGGGTTTACGTCTCGAGGGGATTATATAGGCGAAAGGGCAGAGGCGGTGGAGGCTCAGGGGCCCTACACCACCCCCTAGCGTGGCCAGGGGGGTCGCGTCACCCTATGGTGTGGGCCCCTGAGGCCCCCTCCGGGTCTCTTTGGGACTCCGTGGAACCTCCGGGATTTCTAAGACTTCTGGGCTTCGAATTTTCCAATTCCGAGAATATTTCCAGAACATCTTTTTCGAAACTAAAAACAGCAGAATACAGGGAACTGGCTCTATGGCATCTTGTCAATAGGTTAGTCCGGAAAATCGATAAAAATGACATAAAGTGTATAGCAAACATGTGGGAAAGAATAAGAAAACAACATGGAACATCAGAAATTAAAGATACGTTTATGATGTATCAACATCCCCAAGCTTAGTTCCTACTCGTCCTCGAGTAGGTAAACGATAAAAACACAATAATTTCTGAGGTGACATGCTACCAACATAAACTTGATCATCATAATGTAAAATCATAAGTAAGCTGAGATCATAGAACTTAAACACAAATATGATAAATAAAACTTTAATAATAAAGCATATCAATCACTTTGCATCATGAGAAGTAACTCAAATAAAAGATCATGAATAACAATGCAAAGAAAGATATACGTTTGTTTCAAGTATAGAGAAAGCATGTCAAAGTGATATTTCACTAGTCCTTAAGAGTGGGGCAAAACATAAATGCTAGGACACCTTCAAAGTTCATGAGGAAGACTAGAACAAATAATTAGAGAACAAGCAATAACACATCATGAATCAATTAATAATGTTTCTGGGACAAATGCACATAAAACTCAGAATGGCAAATTTTTTCTCTCAACTGTGCATAAAGTTAGAAGATGGATACTCAACATAAAAGTAAAAGAAAGGCCCTTCGCAGAGGGAAGCATGGATCAGTCATGTGCTAGAGCTTTTATTTTATTAAACAGAGGTATGAAAACTTGACACTCCTCCCAACCATCTTTCACAAACCATGGCTTACCGAATCCTCGGGTGCCTGCCAATAATCACATACCGTGGAGGAATGTCTATATTTTAAGAGAGGTGTATGGTTATGTCAACGAATGGTAACCAGAAAATACAGTACATCACAAGCCAACTAGACTTCACAAGAGCGGCTCCCATAGAAGGATGCATCTGGGTAGAAGGTCAGCCCCCCTTTCTCTTTTGTTTACATAATTATGCTTTGACTGATAAATCAGGGGGAAAATAGTGAAGAGAATTTGTGTTATTAATTTTGGGCTAGGGACCTCGCTGCCAGCTCTTCTATCATTGGATAAGAGGATGAAGCCACTAGTCCAGGGTTTGAAAGTCCAATCAACAAGTGAGATAAAGAGTCTCTACTTACAATAAAATATATCATTTGGAGAGTTTTTGTTTAATAAAGTGATGGTGTTGGAAAGCAATAAAATATTAACTTGTATTAACTTGGACATCATGCATGTTGAATCATTTGAGCATGTCTTGAGTATACTTGGCTTGCTTGATTAAGGTGCCTTCGGGGTGTTGCTTGATCTCAAAGCCAAGAAAATACTCCAACTCGCCCATCATAGACATCTCAAATTTATCCGTCATAAGCTGGCAAAACTCATCATTGAATGCGGTGTTAGTAGAACCAAAAATGATATCATCCACATAGAGTTGGCATATGAACAAGTCACCTCCAACCTTTTTGGTGAAAAGGGTGGGATCGATTAAACCAACATTGAACCCATGAACTCTTTAAAATGCTTGTACCACGCACGTGGAGCTTGTTTAAGTCCATAGAGCGCCTTATTGAGTTTGTAGACATAATCGGGGTGGTTGGGATCCTCGAATCCCGGAGGTTGCTTGACATATACCAAATCATGGATAGGACCATTTAAGAAAGCACTTTTAAAACCCATTTGTTGTAGTTTTAAATTATGATGAGAAGCATATGCAAGCAATATACGAATTGATTCAAGACAAGCTACGGGAGCGAAAGTTTCACCGAAATCGACACCTTCGACTTGAGAAAAGCCTTGAGCCACCAATCTCGCCTTGTTGCGAATGACGATGCCATCTTTATCTTGCTTGTTCTTGGAGATCCACTTGGTGCCGATGACGTTCTTGCAATACTTGGGTCTTGACACTAACTTCTACACCTTATTGCGCTCGAAGTTGTTGAGCTCATCATGCATAGCTTCAAGCCAATCTTGATCTTCAAGCGCTTCATAGACCTTCTTGGGCTCAATGTGAGAGACGAAAGCATGCGCCTTGCTAAAATCCGCCAATTGTCTTCTTGTGACTACCCTTCCACGAACTTGTCCAAGAATCATGTCCTCCGTGTGACCGACACAAGCAAGATTCTCTAGACTTCTCTTTTCCCTACGCGCTAGCAACTCCTCCAAAGACTACTTGGATATGGCTTGATCATCACCTTCATCATCGGAGTCATGTCCATCTCTTCCTTGATCTTGATCCTCAATGGGAGATGGATCTCTTATGTGTTGGGTTCTATTACCAACATGAGTGTCTTGTCCTTGTCTTTCATTGTGAGCTTGGCCTTGATTATGAGTTTGGCCTTGAGTGTTTGCTTGGCCTTGATCGATGGAATGGTCTTGATCATTAGCTTGGCCTTGATTTGTAGCTTGAGGGCTTGGTGCATCTTGTTGGGTAGCTTGTGTATCAATGGGTGTAGTCAATGGCTCCACTTGAGTAGAGCATAGTCCTTCTCCCTCCGTCATCCGCTAACCCTCAATGGAGATTATTTCACCAATCCTTATTCTTCTTATGACGATGGGAGGAATTGCATCTCCTACAACACCATGATCTATACGTCCCCCTTGGGACCCATTATCCTCATCAAACACCATGTCTATAGCTTCTTCAACTTGTCCGATGGACTTGATGTAGATTCTATAGGCGTGAGCGTTTGTGGCATAACCAACAAAAATACCCTCATATGACTTGGTCTCGAATTTTTACAAGCGTTTACCTATTTTACGAATGAAGCACTTGCAACCAAAGACCTTGAAGTATGAAACATCCGGCTTCTTTGCCCATGAGAATCTCATAACGGGTCTTGTTCAAGATCTTGCGGAGATACAACCGGTTGCTAGCATGGCAAACGGTGGAGACGGCCTCGGCCCAAAAGTTGTATGGAAAAGAGAATTCCGCAATCATGGTCCTTGCCGCATCCATTAGTGTCTGGTTCTTCCTCTCCGCCATACAATTTTGTTGAGGTTTATAGGGAGTGGAATATTGATGAGCAATCCCCTCCTCGCTAAGAAATCCCTCCACAGTGTAGTTCTTGAACTCGGATCCATTATCACTCCGGATCGCCATAATACTCGTATTGTGTTGGCGCTCTACCAAAGTGATGAACTCGATGACCCTCTTTTGAGTCTCACTCTTCCTCTTGAAGAAGTACACCCAACAATATCTCGAATAGTCATCCACAATCACCAAGCAATACTTCTTGCCTCCAAGACTGTCATATTATAGGGGACCAAATAGGTCCAAATGAATGAGCTCGAGGATTCTTGAGGTGGTGATGTTGGTCTTGGTGGAGTGAGCTTCTCCATCTTGCTTTCCAAGAACGCAAGAGCTACACACACGATCTTTGGCAAACTTAGCATTCGTTAGTCCTAGAACATTATTGCCACTTTGAAGGTCATGCAACGTCTTCATATTGGTGTGAGCTAACTGGCAATGCCATAGTCAACCCACATTATCTTTAGCCATTAGCCATTTCGCGACACACGTGTCTCCTTTAGAGAAGTCCACTACATACATGCCGTTCTCGACATGCCCCACAAAGGCTACTTTAAGAGTCGTCTCCCAAGTGACAATCACATTATCTTTATTAAAGAACGAGGTAAAACCACTTTTTGCAAGTTGAAGAAACGAGATGAGATTGTAACCGAGGGACTCGACTAGGAGAACATTCTCAATTGACAAATCATTTGATATAGCTACCTTTCCTAGTCCCAGTACATTTAGATCGGAGTTATCACCAATAGTGACGCAATTGAGACGAGGCAATGGAGGATTAAATTCACTCATTGCGTCCTTGGTTCGGTCATATGTTGGGATGCACCACTATCCATCGTCCATTTGCTCGACCCGGAAGCACTTCCCTATAATAGATTAGTGTCTTGATTTAGGTATCCATCGTTGAATGGGTCCTCTTTTGTTAGCAACAACGGTCTTTGGAACCCAAATAGTCCAATGATAATCATCACCATAATAAGTAACAACATATTTAGCATACACATGACCATCTCTAGATTTCATAAGAACATAAGATGGATTATATTTGCTGGCAAAGTCATTATGAGTGGTGCTCCTCCTAGTGGTCTCACCACCCACAATGGTGTTGGTCTCCTTTTCTTTGACCACCTCTCCCTCTTTCACAATTTTCACACCTTGTGAGGGAGAGGTGACCTTCTTCTTGTTCTTACTTCTTCTTTGACTTAGCTACATAGCCAAGTCCCTCCTTTCCATTCTTGACTCTTTGAGGAATCACCTCATTGAGAGTCTTCTCACTTCCTACAATATTAGTTGCACCACAAGAATTGCTAGGCAAAGTACTAATTCTAGTAGATGAAGAGGACATGACTTGCTTATTTGATTGTTGAGATAGAAGATTGTCACGAGATTTGGTTAGCTTGTCATGAATTTCTTTAAGAGACGTGAACTCCTTTTCTAGTTTTTCATGACGAGCAACAAGTTCCTCGTGAGCAATTCTTAGCTTCAACTCTTCATTTTCAAGTGTTTTAACAAGAGCAAGAGATTGTTCACTATCTTTCCTAAGATTAGAGACACTCATAGCAAAGTCTCTTCAAGACTAGATAATTTCTCCTCAAGGGAGGCTCTAATGGAACACTCATTTACAAGAGCCTTTTCAAGCTCTTTATTATTGGAAGAGTGACCTCCATGGCTTTCCAAGGTCATGATAATTTCCTCCTTTTCATCTACAAGAGAGTTAGCATCATCAAGTTGGCGCAAAAGGGCATTCACTTTCTCCTTAGTCGCACCTTTGAGGCTAGCTAACCAAATGCCTAGCTCCTTTGCCTCACTATCCTCCTCACAAACATTTTCAAGACAATCCAATAATGAAGGAGGGTTAGTGATAAAGGTCTTGGAGTTGGGAGAGCATACCGAAGTGGCTTTTGCCATAAGACATGTAGGTCGGATAGCCGCAATCTCATTGGGGGATTCAAATAGAGAGACCGATGGAGATGAGGCGGTAGCTATGGCAACATGGGCCACACCTAAAACTTCATCTTCTCATTCATCTCCGGAGATATAGGTTTCCAACACCGCCCCTTCTTGAACATAAAGAGCCCTTGGCACTCTTTTAGCGAAGTTCTTGTTTTGTGGAGCCTTGGCCTTGTTCTTGCAGACTAGGTTGCCTTCATTTTCTTCTGTTGGCTCAAAAGGGCACTCCTTTACGAAGTGATTTGCATTTCCAAAATTGTAGCATGTCCTTGGTCGCTCCCCCTTCTTCTTGTAGTTCTTGTTTCGTGGAGGTCTTGGAGAGCCGACCTTGTGAGCTTCCCATCTTTTCCAATATCCGTGCATAGCAAGGGCAATGCACTTAGAGATTCCTCATCATGAACTTATGAGCGCCGATGTAAGTGTCCTCATAGTATTCCTCATCATCATCCTCCTCTTCAACTTCTTCAACTCGAGCCATTGCATTTGACTTCAATGCAATATTGGGTGACTTTCCCATTCCTCTTGAGCGAGCGAGAGCATCATCCGCACTCTTGTGTGATAGGTATATGGCGATGAATTCACTAAGAACACCAATGGAGTTGAGGGAATTGTAGTACTATCTTGTCCGTATGCTAGTGGAGAGGTTCTTCTCGAAAGGTCTAATAGCTTTTATGAACTTCCTCTTTATCCACTCATCGGAGATCTCTTCTTTTCCAAAGTCCCTCAATTGATTGGCGAGGGTGACAACTTCCCTATATAGCTCCTCAGGGGACTCATCCTCTTGCATAACAAAGTTCTCGGACTTGTCAATGGCCACATCATACTTGGATGATTGGATACTAGCATTGCCTTGAAATAAAGTATCAAGCTTGTCACATGCTTCCTTGGCGGTCTTGCAACCTCGAATGTGAGTGAGATGCTCCCTTGGAAGAGCCTTTTGAATGATGACAAGGGCAGTCTTGTTGAGTTGAGATTCCACATCTTTCCTAGGAGTCAAGTTGCTTGGGTCATGGGGATGAAACCCATGAATCACACTCCTCCATAAGGTGGTGCAAGAGCCGGAAATACGTGACTCCATTTCAAACTTCCAAGAAGAGAATTTATTAGTGTTAAGCATGGGAGGAAGTCCACCATTAAGAATGTGTGGCATTGAAACTATTGGATGGATGGAGTCATAATTTTGAGGTGGTGGAACTTTTGAGTTGGACCCTGAACCATTAGCCGTTTGATACATGGAGCCTCCGGAATTCTCCTTTGCCTTATCCTTTTGTGTGGCTTTCGCCTTAGCTTTGGCAATGTTGTCTTCGATCTCGGTATCGTCCGGAAGAGTTTCTTCTTCCGAACTATCCGCATTGGAGACATGGGTAGAATCCGTGTGCCCCTTAGGTTTACCCATCATGTTCTCCAACATCCTCTTGATGGAAGAAACCTCCGAGCCAACACTAGAGCTAACCTTGGACAATTGGGTTTGAATGGTCACAACCACTGTCTCTAGGTTAGCTATAGTCTCGGCCATTTTGGAGAGCTCCTCCTTAGAGGATTCAGGATCATCTCTGTTGGCCGTGATACTCTTAGGCGGTTAAGCCCGATATAAGAGCCGAGGATCTGATACCAATTGAAAGTACACAATTTTCAACTAGAGAGAGGGGGGGGGGGTGAATAGGTGATCTACAAATTTTAATCCTTTTTCACTTTTAGATGGGCCTTTAGCAAGTAAACAACTTGGTTATCTTGATGTGCAACTAGGTAGACACCCTATGTGATAAGCAACAAGTATGCAACGGAAGTAAATTTAAGGCACAAGATAAACACAAGTGAAAAACACGGAGACAATCATATGTTTCCCATAGTTCCTTCTTGAAAGAAGTACGTCTACATTGGAGAGGTGGGGAGCCACCTAGACACTCCTCAATAGCACGGTTGTGCACACCTTGTTATCCTTGAGCTTCTCCGGTGAGGAAGATTCTCGTTTCCACTATGAGGTCGACTTGAAGGCGTTGACCAAACCTTTACAAGGGGGTTGAGGATACTCCACAAGTGAGATGGAGGCTCTCAACTATCCAAAAATTCTTGCTACAAGGTGGAAGCTACAAGCACTAGGGTTTCTCTAGGATGACAAAGCAACCAAGAGTTTACAAGATCCCAAGGGGTATGGTATGGGAAAACAATTTTTGGCTTGGTAGAAAGGTAGATCTAGGCCTCCTCCATGAGATCCTTGAAGGGCATCGAGTTTGGTTGGAGGAGGAGGGAGATCGGGGCGTTTTGAGCTCTTGAACAATGGAGGAGAGAGAGAAATGGACGAACTAGCTGTCTAGAGGAAGAAGACAACTATTTATAGCCTCCTCCAAGATCTGACCGTTGCATCTCTCCAGGGCCGGAATATTCCGGTGTTAGTAAGCCGGATATTTGAAATATACGGGGGGGGGGGGGGGCGGATTTTTGAATATTCCGGGGCCGGATTTTTTCGTCTAATAATCCGCCCCATCTCTGCAGGCGGGTAGCAGGAACCCAACTGATTTTTCTCTAAGGACCAGGGGGCCGGATATTTTCCCCGGAATATTCCGGGCAAATTTCCGCCCCATCTTTTGCGAGCGGGCACCAGCGACGCCTCAAAAATCTGCTAAGGACCAAGGGGCCGGAAAATTACCCCAGAAATTTCCGGGCAAATTTCCGCTCCAGCTTCTGCGAGCAGGCAGTTGGAGGCCAGTGAATCATCTTTTGAAGTTTCTAGAGGGCCAGAATATTCCGGTGCTGAGGACGGATATCCCGGCCTATATCCCCGGAAATTCCGGGCCAGTGACCTGAATAATACGACTGCAGTATTTTTTCTTCTTCAGAAATCCTTTGTGAAACTTCTCAAGAATATCATCGTGAAATATATATGAGGCCATATGTAGGCACTTAAACCACATGGTTAGTAATCATACCCGCGTTGTTATCATCACCAAAATCATCAGAGGAGACATGAGATTTCACTTACGACACCCCATAATGGACCGCATCGGGTACCCTCCTAAGGGAGGGTCTCTTGGGTACCGCCACAACAATTGGAGACTCGGACGGTGCCCGCACTTGTGGGATCTTCGATGCCACCATTGTTGGAGTGCATGTGAGGCACAAAATATGCACCCATAGTTGATCCAATGCCATCTCCTCCAATGGCACTCCCTCTTCCATCGCCACCCAATCCTCCAATTCCTCTCATTCGTCCCATATAACCAATGCCTCCAATGCCACCCATTCCTCCATACGCTTCAATGCCACCCACGCCTCCGTCGAAGACCGGAGGTGCTCCCATGCCACTCATCCCTCTCAACAAGATTCCCATGCCACTCATCCCTCCCAATGGCATTCCCATGTCACTCATCCCTCCCATGGGTGCACCCATTCCTCCCATGAGGGCTTTGAAACTCATGCCACCCATAGCACCTATGCCACCCATAGCCCCTGTGCCACCCATAGCACCCATGCCTCCAATGCCACCAACGCCACCCATGGCTCCATACGCTCCCATGCTACTCATCATCCTCTTTTTTGCAACACTTTCTCACGACAAAGGTTGACGTACTCCTTTTGCTTGTCATCAAATTAGGAAGTGTCCATGAAGAAGATGTTTCTCTCCATTTCCGCTAGCCGAGCTTCTTCTTCCATTTCCACTTTCTTCTCCTCCAATAGAATCTTGCGCTCTTCGGCCTCGGCCCTCTTGTCCGCAGCGATCCTTCTCTCCTCGGCCGCGCTCATTTGGGTCTCCTCCACCTTCCTCTCCTCTTGAACTTATTTTCTTGCAGCGACAAGAGCCTTAAAACACTACTTGATTGAAAGGAATATGCCCGAGAGGCAATAATAAAGTGTTTATTATGTTATTCCTTGTTTACGATAAATGTTTATTTCTCATGCTAGAATTGTATTAACCGGAAACATTGATTCATGTGTGTTTAATAAACAAACAATGGTTCCTAGTAAATCCTCTCTTTTAACTAGCTTGTTGATTAACAGATGATCAAGGTACCCTGATAATGAACATTGGATGTTGTTAATAATGGGGTAATGTCATTAGGAGAATGATGTGATGAATATAGACCAAAATTAAGTATAATAATACGATCAAGTCATTTAGATTATATTGTTATCTTGCATATGAAGTAACCTTATTTCTTAGACCATGAGATCATGTCAACCACTAATACCGGAAGGGTACTTTGCTGACATCAAACATCACACCGTAAAAGGTTGACTATAAAGGCGGCGTTAGGTACTCGAAAAGTGTTAGTTCAGGCTCATGGATCAAGAGTGGGTTTTGTCCATCCAAAATGATGGAAAGATATGCTCAGGGCCCTCTCGGTGATATCACATTGACACCGCTTGCAAGCATGTGACTAGATCACAAGAATGTCATATCATAGAACGAGTAAAAAAGTACTTGTCGCTAACGAGATCAAACAAGGTATAGTTGATACCGATGATCGGATATCGGACAAGTAAAATATCACGAGACAAAGGTAATTAGTTACGACGTTAACGGTTCACACGATCACAAGATTCATCGTTGAATATATAGGAGTCACCACAGATCTCCATATCCCGCTATTGATTATTGACCAGAGAGGTGTCTCGATCATGTCTATGTTATTCGCGGACCGTAGGGTGACACACTTAAGGTTTGATGACGCATTTGAGAGGATACAGAATATCAGAGAAAAGTTAACACTGAAATCGTTTCGGGTAAATTTGAAATAGTTCAAGGGTTTTTTGTCGAATGGTTGTTAATAGAATTAACAAATGATTCGAGGTGTTATACACAAATGTTTGTTAATAGAATTAACCAATTCCGAAATAAATAAATAATTTATTTATTAAAGAAAAAACCTTTGGGATTTTTGAGTGGAGTTTAAGTGAAGGATGAGTGAGTGTGAGTGGAGAGTCCACTCACATGACGAGTGAGAGGTGGGGGCACCACCATGCTTTGCCGCATGGAGCCTTTAGGCTTCCCCCTCCTCCTATAAATAGAGGGCATGAGCTTATTCTCCCACACACACTTGTCCCACCTCTTTTCTCTCCACCTGCTGCTCCATTCTATGGTCATACGCTTGGCGAAGCCCTAACCATAGGATTCTTCACCACACCACGCCCTCGTGCTGCTGGATTTCCAGGGGATCATCTACTTCTATTGTCCAGCTGGATCGAGGGAACGGAGGTCGTCATCAAGCCGTACATGTGACCGATCACGCAGGCACCGCTCGATTGTGGTGCACATCTTCTCGGTCTTGAGATCGACGTGAGTATGACTACGCCAACAACGAGGTTTTATATCATACCGCTTAGAGTCTTCGAGGGTATGTTTTCCTAAGACTCTTTCTCCATGTTGCTTTAATCTCCTAGATTACACTACTAGGGAAAATCTAATGCATGGCACACCATATTAGGCTTATCCGTGGCGCACCATGGTGCGCACCTGCCATGGCGCACCACGGCTATACACTGGTACACCACGCCTAAATGTCTGAGGTGCACCACGGTTTAGCTAAGTGGTGCGCCATGCCTATATTTTGCCTCCACAGCTATTTTGTCTGGTGCGCCATGCCTATGCTTCTAGGTGCGCCACGGCTATACTATTTTGTATTTTTTTAAATACGCAGTATCGTATTTATACAGGTATATACAACTCAAATACAGAAGAGTATAAGTAGAAAAAGTTGATCATAACAGTGATGTGACAAACAAATAATATATCATAATCTACCATATTACTTAGAATTCCGAATAGCTACATCAAACAGTTGATTATCACTACGAATTGTTCATCGGAGCCGAATAGATACATCAAACAGTTAATCATCGAGACCGAGTACATCGATTGATGCTTCATCATTATTACAAGTGACCTGTCTAGTCACCGATAACCTAATCATCTAGCTAGGAACCATAGCACTGCAAGCATGGCGAGCGAGGCGCCGGCGACAACAACGGCGGCGAGGGTCTTCATCCAGTTGTTGTTGTTGTTCTTCTTCTGTTCCTCGAAATGGATGAACCACATAGCTTCCTCCGCCACTCTAGTGTTGTAGGATTTGTAGGCATTGCCCCTGAACTTGTTCACTTGCTCGAAGCAGTCTTCCCAGTGGTCGTAGACTCTTGGAACCCTGTCTCTAAACACCACGTAGCACCTCGGCATCTGTAATGACAAGAAAACCACAAACAATAGTTTTAAACATGTCTGCAATAATCCGTAAATGGAGAAATATGACAGAAATAAGATGAAAGATAAACACAAAGGAACACATTACTTCCGGCATTCTCCAAAAACAAGTTGGCCCTTCATATTTTGTGCTTGTTACGAAGTAGTATACGTGATGGCGATGCGGGGAAGGATGAAGACAAGGGTTTCTGAACTTTGTTGAAACTAAACAAAATCACATATGTAAGTGTTTGTGAGATCCAAACAAAGTTGAACCATTTCGTGCACATACATAATTGGGACATTCTTCATAACCCCGGACGGGGCTATGAAAAATATCACTATTACGTATACGTATCAAACGGTGCAACTCAGTTTTGATCTCACTAACAATAATATTACATATGTGACGTTCCTTAGTTCCAATCGAAACTCTCGTCTTCATTCCTTTCCCCGGATCACCACCGACTGTAGTACCTCTTAAACGGCATAAGATGGTCATCGGTCCATGTGCCTCGTATTTTGGCCTTGATGTGAATTTGGACCTTCATATTTTGTGCTTCTTACGAGGTAGTACATGTGATGGCGATGCGGGGAAGGATGAACACAAGGGTTTCTGAACTTTGTTGAAACTAAACAAAATCACATACGTAAGTGTTTGTGAGATCCGAACAAAGTTGGACCATTTCGCGCACATACATAATGGGGACATTCTTCATAACCCCGGTCGGGGCTATGAAAAATATCACCATTACGTATATGTACCAAACGGTGCGACTCAGTTCTGATCTCACTAACAATAATACCCTCTCCGATCCGAAATAAGTGTCGGAGGGAGTAGTACACATGCATACAAAATCCTTCTCTCCTCACGACACTTATTAAGGATCGGAGGGAGTATTACATATGTGATGTTCCTTAGTTCCAACCGAAACCATCGTCTTCATTCCTTTCCCTGGATCACCACCGCATGTAGTACCTATTAAACGGCACAAGATGGTCATCGGTCTATGTGCCTCATATTTTGTCCTTGATGTGAAGTTGGACCTTCATATTTTGTGCTTGTTATGAGGTAGTACACGTGATGGAGATGCGGGGAAGGACGAAGACAAGGGTTTTTGAACTTCGTTGAAACTAAACAAAATCACATACACAAGTGTTTGTGAGATCCGAACAAAGTTGGACCATTTCGTGCACATACATAACGGGGACATTCTTCATAACCCCGGACGGGGCTATGAAAAATATCACCATTACGTATACGTACCAAACGGTGCAACTCAGTTTTGATCTCACTAACAATAATATTACATATGTGAAGTTCCTTAGTTCCAACCAAAACCCTCGTCTTCATTCCTTTCCCCGGATCACCATCGACTGTAGTACCTCTTAAACGACACAAGATGGTCATCGGTCCATGTGCCTTATATTTTGGCCTTGATGTGAAGTTGGACCTTCATATTTTGTACTTGTTACGAGGTAATACACCTGATGGAGATGCGGGGAAGGATGAAGAAAAGAGTTTCTGAACTTCGTTGAAACTAAACAAAATCACGTACGTAAGTGTTTGTGAGATCCGAACAAAGTTGGTCCATTTAGTGCATATACATAATGGGGACATTCTTCATAACCCCGGACGGGGCTATGAAAAAATATCACCATTACGTATATGTACCACACGGTGCAACTCAGTTCTGATCTCACTAACAATAATATTACATATGTGACGTTCCTTAGTTCCAACCGAAACCGTTGTCTTCATTCCTTTCCCCGGATCACCACCACATGTAGTACCTCTTAAACGGCATAAGATCACTAGTGGAAACATGGGCATTAGTCCCGGTTCGTAGGCCCCATTTGTCCCGGTTGTGCAACCGGGACGGGGCATCCGGGACAAATACCCCTCCCCATTAGTCCCGGTTGTGCCAGGACCCGGGACAAATGGGGCTGACCACGTGGCCCGTGCGCTGGAACCTGGCTGGGGCTATTAGTCCCGGTTCTCAATACGACCCGGGATGCATGCCCCTTCTGCCGCGGCAGGGCTTTTGCCCTTTTCTCTGCCGCGGCAGAAATTTACAATTTCCGTTTTTGGCCCCCCAGACCTCCTGGCGGCCCCTCCCTGGACCTCGAGAAGAGAGGAGTCTCGGTGGACCCTCCACGGAGCTCTCGGATCGCACGAGTGAATAAGTATATAAAGCAGAATAAGAAACACTAATATTACGGAAGCAAAGTATATCGAGCATATTACATGACCGATGGAGTGTATTACAAAATCAAACTTAGTTCCAACCGGAGGCATGGTACTCTCCATCTACGTTTATGACCTCTGCATCTAAGAAGCCCGCAATTTCCTCCTGAATTGCTCGTATGCGGTCCCTTGGTAGAAGACCGTCCCGAAGCCGTTCGATCTAATATAAAAAAGAGTGGTCAATATATATATATATATATATATGAATATAAGTAACTAAAATAGATAGTAATAAGAAGAATTGACGACTAACGTACATGAAGTTGCTTTAAATTTATGCCCTTAGGAGATGTCGTCTGACGAATGAACTCGCAAACGTAGTATCCACACAAGTTATTCCCGTCTCCTTGTTGCAAGCACTTTACGAGAAGATTGTTTCAATCAAAATAATAATCAACCAGGCATGATAATGGTATCGACACTAGAATCAAGGAGATGGGCGCGGATCTAGATAGTACTTACTTGCACAACATCAAATGTAATCTTTTTTTCCCATTCACCGGGAGACTTCTTTATGAACCTCTTCCAAACCCTACCCGAGAAAGAAAAAGAATAAAAAGAGTTAGTAATTACTTGATATCCAAAAATGAAACAAAGTAGTCGATATATTGCCATATATAAATACTGAAATTAATAAAGATTGAAATTACCGCTGGATCATTTCCTGCATGTCAGCCCACATTGAGAGGGGTTTACGTTTTGGGTCCATTACAATTACTTTTCCTTTGTCAATTTGGAAGATTAGCAGAATATAGTGGAAGCTGCGCACGCAGAACTCATTAATTATACAGTGAACATCGAGTAAGGAAAACATAATGTTTACAACAGAGTAACACACTTACTTGAAGTTGTAAGGAAATAGTATTTCCCGTCGGTGTTGGTTAAATATTATTGCGCTCAGAATATTATTTTCTGTATCCTTGAAAGATTGCCGAAGAGTCTTTTCATAAATAATATTTGGATCAATGAACCCAATATCATAGATTCCACCTCTTTTGCATTCGAGAATCTTCATTCTGCAATTATAATATATGAGTGTACTATATATATATATGAATATGCAATTGAATGAGGTGAGCTAGAGAAATAAGTGCTTACAGACAATAGGCACTAAGGATAGATTTGTCGAGGGCCTGCTGCTGGTATAACTGAAACAATTCCTCAAATTGAATCATAACATATCCATTTCCATTTCCATAGTGCTCGTCCTTAACGTTGAGACATATCCAGTCCATAGATTCCTCAACGGCTTCCATATACCAACTATGCACTCTTCGCATTTTCGTTGGTAGATCCTTTATCTCCTCGGGTTTGACAAGAGACTTCCCGTACTGGTATTTGTACGCACATTCAGCTGCGGGGAAGTAGTTCACTGTGTGCATATACTCAGCAATGGACAAACCCGCATCAGCTGCCTTGTCTGCGTACAGTGTTATAAACTCCGGATCAATATGCTCGTCAGCAATATTAGTGCTCGGCCCCACCTGGGTATTGGAAATCACTTTGAGCGGGGACGTGGATTCTTTTTTCTGCTCTCCGAGCAGAGCAACTGATTTTCCCTTTTTCCCGCTTGCGCTACTACTCTTCGTCGACCACACCATTTCCTGGTGTGACTTCAGAATAGAGTGGTCATAGTCAGATGACAGATTCGGCTCGGGTTGATGAAGAGTCTTCACCATTTTCCAAGCTCGTTCTATCTCTTCTTTGGTCTCGGGGAAATCTGGCTTTTGCTTCTCCTTCCGCTTTGATTTCCACGCCTCGTATTGGTCCTTTGCGATTTTCTGGTTTTCCTCGGGAGTATAGTCGTAAGGTAACTTGGGTACCTCTTTTGGTACCTTCGGGAGGGGTGACCGTTGACGTTTCGGTGATTTTTTACGTTTCGGCAGAAACTTAGTGGGCGGAGAAGGCTAACGCGGCGGCGTAGGCGACCGCGCTGGAGACGTGCACGACGTAGGCGACCGCGCCGGAGACGGCATGCGTTGCGAAGACGACCGCGCTGGAGACTTTTGCGCTGGAGAAAGGCGAGGATTCGATGGCTTTGCCGTCTGATTTGTGAGCACAATGCATTCGTTTAGCCATAAAACGGTCAAGTTCTTGGCTTCTCCGAGTTCAGTCAACTCTTCGTCTTCACCTTCAGGAAAATCAAGCTTTACCCGCTCGAATCCGTTGACAACTTCATCGACCCCAACAACAGTGTAGCCCCGTGGAACCGGAAGACTATGGTGAGTTGGTTCGTTGCCAATTGGTAAGACATAGCCGGCCGCCGCCTTGATGGTTATATTGACGACCTTCACGTGGAGCTCACAGGATGTCATTTCCGTGATCTCATCCACCGGGTGAATCATCGGCGGTGCATCATCACCCGGTAGCTGCGTGGACGCAACGCTGCTTTTGCGATGAGAATGTGCGGCGTCGGGAGCCTCGACTTCAACTTCTACCATGTGTACTGATGCGCCGGTAGACACTATCTGCTAGCTAAGTGTGTTAATTTGGTCCTGCTGCTTCTTTGCTACATCCTGTGTCAACTTTACCATTTCTTCAAGTTGACACCTCCAGTTTGCCCGATTCTCTGCTTCAGCTGCCTCCTTGTCCTTTTTACGTTGACGGCTTCTATCTGGGTATAACTTTCTGGTGGAGTCGAACGCAACACTCCACGGAGGAGTGCCTTTTGTGCCTCGTGTACGCCCTGCGTGTTCCTTATTCCCGAGGGCTCGTGTGAGCTCGTCGTTCTCTCTATCTGGCACGAACTTCCCATCTTTAACGTCCTTTATTGCGTCTCTCAGCTTCTCTATGGGTAGAGGACTCTCTTTATGCCTTAGGTTATATATTGTTTTTCCTTCGGCGTCCAACGTGCCCCCATGCCCGTAGAACCATGACCTTGTCCGTTCGACCCACAAGAACGGCTCGGGAGTGATCCCCTTCTGAAGCAGGTTGTTCTCCCATGTCTCCCACTTGGGACTGGAACCCTTGGAGCCACCTTGCCCCATAACATGGTGATATACCTTTTTGGCGGCGTTTTTCTCATTTGTTTTTGTCCTTTCTAGTTTATTCTCTGCCAGCTTGTACTTCATGAAGTCTGCCCATACGGGTTTTATTTTCTCATACCCTTGAGTGAAATCAGGAGTCTTGTTCTTCTTAACATAATCAAGGTTCAATCTTTTCTTCCTATTTTTGAATTGCTCGGCCATCTTTTTCAGGGTCCACGCTTTGACCTTTTCCCGTATCTCATGTTTCATTTTAGTAACATCGGCCTCATTCACAACCGCTTCATTCTCGTCCACCTCCGGCACGGGTAAGTTGAAATTAGCCAAAATCTTTGAGAAAAGATGATCTTTGGCTATTTTGCCGACATATGAAATTCCTTGTTTCCGCGGATCTTTTGGCTTATTCCACTCATTAACAGTGATCGGGATGTGATCTCTAACTAGCACTCCGCATTGCTTCACAAATTTTTGGGCAACATCAGCGGGAAGCTCGGGTGCGCCGTCTGCTGCGATCGTGTCGATCCTGTATCTTTCAACTTCTTTGTTGCGACTCGTTTAGTCTTTTTTCCGGTTGATATACTTGAACCGGACGGCTAAAAATATAAAGACTGTTAATACATGTATATAGACAACGGATGCTTCATTAATTAACATATCTATATATGCACCTCGGAGCCGGTGTTTGTAATTTGTATGGTTCCACCGGAGCCGTTGGCTTCTCCCATATCGGAGCCGTCGGCTTCTCCCTCATCGGAGTCGTCTCCCTGGGTGAGCACCGGATCTCCCTCACCGGAGTCGTTCATCCACTAGCTCACATTGTTCTCTACGTCGGGCCCGCGGATTAAACCCTCGATCATATTTTCGGCATCTTCGTCTCTTGGCTCCATACTATACAAAAAGAGTAAGTATATATTTCAGATCAATTTCATTAAAATTGCTTATACATAATAATTAACTAATGATCAATTATTTTCATCAAAATTGTTTATAGATAATACACAAAAAGAGCAACATATTCATGAAATATTTAAACGTACGATAACATTTATAACACTATCTTAATTAAATTTTATAACATTCTTAAATTTATAACACTATCTTAATTAAATTTTATAACATTCATAATTAACAATTCTAACATACAAATCTAAAATTTCTGACATTCTTAAATTTCTATATCAATTCTAAACGGACAAATCTAAAATTTCTAATATTCATAACTAATAATTCTAACATTCTTAAATTTCCTATATCAATTCTAAACGTACAAATCTAAAATTTCTAAGTCTAATCTAAAATTTCTAACATTCACAACTAATAATTCTAACATTCTTAAATTTCCTATATCAATTCTAAACAAATCTAAAGTTAATAAGTCTAATCTAAAATTTCTAACATTCATAAACTAATAATTCTAAAAAAGGCCCCGGGCTAGGGCGAGATGGAGGCAGGCCTTACCTCCTCTCGGGGCAGCGGCGGGCCGGCGGCGCGGGGCGGTGGAGGCCGGCGCGAGACGGGATCGAGGACGGGGCGCGAGGCCGGCGCGAGACGGGATCGAGGGCGGGTGCGCAGAGGAGGACGCCGACGGGGGCGAGGGGCGGCGCGGGGGCGACGCGACCGAGGGGCGGCGCCACAGAGGAGGACGGGGGCGAGGGGCGGCGCGGGTGCGACGGGACCGAGTGGCGGCGCCGCAGAGGAGGACGCCGACGGGGCGAGGGGCGGCGCGGGTGCGACGCGACCGAGGGGCAGCGCGGGTGCGACGGGACCGAGGGGCGGCGCCACAGAGGAGGACGCCGACGGGGGCGAGGGGCGGCGCGGGGGGACGGAAAAAATGGGCAGCCTGGCGGCGTCGATTTCGTCCCTGCGCGCGGTCTGGAACTGGGAGGGACGGTGCCGTGTATATATGTATCTAGCATCCGTCCCGGTTGGTGGCAACAACCGGGACGAAAGCCCCGGCTGGTCGCGCGCGCCGGGACCAGAAGTACTTTTGGGCCGGGCGCGCCAATTGTTTTAGCGCCAAAATTTGAATATCTTAAATATGCACGTGAATAACTTCTATATACTTTCAAATTTGAAAAAAATTACAACATGAAAATTGTTTGAATTTGCATAACTAATTCAAATCCGTTTTCTGTTTACCTAAATAATTATTCTAACTATTCAAACTATTAACTATTTCACTATTTGCACTTAATTTGAATATAAATATCTTAGATTGTTTTAAAATTAGTAATAATTACATTAAACAGAAAACAGACGCGCTAGCGCGCCGCAGTGTCGCCGGAATACAAATTCTTTTATTAAAAAGAGAAAACAAACGAATACCGAGGGGGATGCGGTAAACATTCTGTTCTGCCGTGCTCGGACGCCGCGGAAGCCGGTGGTGATGTTCCCGTGCACATTACTACCCGAGCTCAAAGTGAACACTGACCCAAGCATGCATTCTGTATCCTTAATGACGCCATATTTAACAAAACAAACGGTATCGCCATCATACAGCCCAACCGTGGCTACTGGGTGCATATATGCATACCAAATGCACGGCTGGACGTACGATGGTGAATCCGGATGTTTTGTATTTGGGAGATGAACTGACCGGTGTATGAAGCTGGGCTATATATAGGGTCCTCTGGCTCACAAAGTGTTGAGCTAGGGTTTTGATCCAACGGTTAAGAAACACCTCATCCAACGGCTCACAGCAGCTCGAAAGAAACACACCGTAGCCTTGATCGAACGGCTCACAACAGCTCGAAAAAAACACACCCGGATCCAACGACTCACGAGCGCTTGAAAGAAACACACGATCCGTGTGATTCTATCTGATTGGTCCAAACGAAACCCTAATTTCCATTTAGTCCCGGTTGGTGTCCCCAACCGGGACTAAAGGGATGGTCCGTTTCCCAATGAAACCCTAACCCATTTAGTCCCGGTTGGTGTCCCCAACCGGGACTAAAGGGATGTTTTCTTCTCGCTATATATATGTATGCATTGCCACACCATTGGCATAAACACATACAAACTCACCACTCTCTCATGGCTTCTACCGTACCCACTCTAACATTCATCCAGGCGGAGGCACTTTCCGCCTCGAACTACCCCTGCCTGTGCGGCTACAACGTTCCCGCCGGTTGGATGCTGAGCGCCGGAGGAGTGCCGGTCCCTCCTCTTCCTCAAGGTGTGGCACGTCGGGCGGCCATCATGAACCAGTACTACCACGAGCTCACGCCGGAGCAGCGGAGGAATCCCAGTTGGCATCCCGATAACCAGCATACTTGGGATGCCTTCTTCATCAATCGGCGTGAGAGGGCGCTCGCCAGGTATGAGGAGGACGGTCTGCCTCCTGGGAACTTTAAAGAGGCCGGTCGTCGGCTATGGTGGTCCGGCCGGACTCTACAGAGCGTCATGGACTACATCAGGGCCGGCGTTATCCCCCGCCTGCGCTACCCTCAGGCCCAGTCCTGGAGTCGTGATCCTCCGAGGGAGTGCAGAGCACCGTCAGACGATAGTGACGACGACGACGGCGGCGACTACGACGACTACGAGTACATGTACTATAGGCCTAGGCAGGAGTATGACTAGTAGATCGATGCACTTTTGCCATTATGTACTGCCTTGTTTATTTAGATCTATGCTCTCCGTTTAGATTTAGATCCAATCTTGCCATTATGTGTACTGTGCCTTGTTTATCTATCGAAATGCATGTCCCCCTCTTTTTAACGTCTATCGAAATGCCATTAGATGTCTGAATCCAACCAATCAGGAAAAATCACACGGAAAACAGAAAACAGACGAGCTAGAGGGCCACTGTTTCCCGGAATACAACAAATTATTTGATTAAACAGCCAACAGAAAACAGACGAGCTAGAGGGCTACTCCTCGTCCTCGTCGTCGTCGGTGACCTCCTCGTCGTCGGAGGAGGTGCATGATGGTATTTCCGAGATAGGCCCCCACCTCGGATCGTCGGAGGCCCAGACTTCGCCGGCGTGGTCGGCCCGACGGAGCTCTTGCAGCGCCTTCGTCCTCGCCTCCCGAGCGGCATCTAACTCGAGGTGGCGTTCGAGGCGCCGCTCCGCCCGCTCAGCCGCGCGGGTCTGCCATAGCTCCCCGTCGGCGCTCTCCTCACCCGGATTGTTCCGGTAATACTCGCGGACCACGCGGTCGTCCCTGGCATCGACTAGGCCCTGAAACGCGCGGTGCCTGAGGTGGCGGCGGTCGGCGGCAGTGACGATCTGCGGCGTCGGCGCCCTAGCCTCTGCTTCCCAGAGGGTGTGGCAGTCGTTAAAGTTCATCAACGACCGCGGGCGGCTGAGGCGCCAGGCCGCCGCGTCCCAAGCGCGGGCGGCCTCCGACGCCGTCGCAAAGGAGCCGAGGGGGATGCGGTCGTCCCCGAGGCGGATAGTTGCGGTGAACATTCCGTTCTACCGCGATCGGATGCCGCGGAAACCGGTAGTGTTGTTCCTCCTCGGAGGCATGGTGGTGGCACGACGGTGCGTGGAGTGAAGGCGCGGCAGTTTATAACGCGCATTCGTGGCCACGCGTTACAACTCCCGCGCCACGCGGCAGGACTCCCGCGCCACGCGGCAGGACTCCCGCGCCACGAGGTACAATACACACTACCACCCACACCTCTCTCTCACTCCCCCAAGCAAAAAAAAAGGGATGGGGGCTGTGGCCGCATTTGTAGGGGAAGGGACATTGGCCCCGGTTTGGGGGATGATCCGGGACCAATGCCCATGCGCGTGCCACGTGGCCTGTGGCTAGGGATTCGTCCCGGGTCGTGCCACGAACCGGGACCATTGGCTCCCCACGAACCGGGACAGATGCCCCCAGGTGGTTTCTGCTGCCTCGGGCACACGAACCGGGACCAATGCATGGCACTTGTCCCGGATTTTGGTGCAACCGGGACAGATGCCCCCTGCCCCCTTGACGAAAGGGGTTGTTTCCACTAGTGGATGGTCATCGTTCCATGTGCCTCATATTTTGGCCTTGATGTGAAGTTGGACCTTCACATTTTGTGCTTGTTACGAGGTTCATAATAATCGCAAGGCTACATCTCATTTTATTCTACGAATAGCACAACAGAAGTTCATAATAATCGCAAGGCTACATCTCATTTTATTTGTATGATTCTAACAGTGAGCATTGATAGTTAACCCTAGTTCTGCTGCAAAATGATCTTTCCATCAGAATTTGATCAAGATTGGGAGAGGGAGAGGAGAGGAGACATGCCTCTGTCAGGGATGCAGAGGCGAGGGGCTTCAACGCTCGTCGGGGATGCAGAGGCGAGGGGCTGCAATGCTCGTCGGGGATGCAGAGGTCCTGGCGCCGCTCGTTACGGTCAGGGGCTGCGCTGCTCGTCGAGGTCCTAGCGCCGCTCGTGACGCTGCTCGTCACGGTCCTGGCACTGCTCGCCGGGGATGCAGAGGCTACGGCGCTTCTCCTCGATATCGAGCTCGGTCTTGGTGGTGGTGGGCGGCGGCGAGAGGAAGGGAAGAAGCTAGGAATGGTGGCGAGAGGGGTGGCGGCGTCTGAGGGGCGCTAGGTAGTGGCGGTGATTGGAGGCGCACGGGGACGGGGTTGGGCGCAGCGGGGAGAGATTGGGGAAGAAGAAGGGCACGGTGAGAAGAGGGGAGAAGAAGAGCGAGGGGTCGGCCTCTCTGTTTCGTGTGTCGTCCATTCGTCCTGGTTGTTAGCAATAACCAGGATGAATGCCCACCCATTTATCCTGGTTATTGCTAATAACCGGGACGAATGCTCTGGGCAATGGAACGGCGCAAAGAGGGGCACTGGTGCGCCACGCTTAAGCTAACCGTGGCGCACCAGAGCGAGCACTAGTGGAAACAGGGCCTTTTGTCCCGGGTCGTAAGGGCCATTTGTCCCGGTTGCGCAACCGGGATGGGCTAGCCGGGACAAATGGCCCTCCCCATTGGTCCCGGTTGTGCCAGCACCCGGGATGGTAAGGCTGGCCCACGTGGCGACTCTGGGCCAGGGACCGCGAGGGAGTTCGTCCCGGTTCGTTTTAGGGACCGGGATGGATGCCTTCTTAAAAAAAGAATAAAGTCCGCCCATTTTCCCTGCCGCGGCAGGTTTTTTTTGTTCGTTTTTTTTCTCCTGCCTCGCAATCGCCAACCGGCCTCCCCTTCCCCAACCGCTCCAGGCCCACGTCTTTAATTAAGCCCACTGACACATTTTTTAGTCAAAAAGGCCCACTGGCCCGCGTCTTTTATTTATGGACAGTCAACGGTTCGAAGGGCCCACTGGCCCGCGTCTGTTATTATGGCCAGTCAACAGGGGCCACTGGCCAGCGGCCTGGTGGCTGGTTCGCCTGGTCCATTAAACTAAGACCGAAGGACGGTCAAAGGGCCGCTGTCCGCCTCGTCTTCCCGACCCGCCTCGTCTTCCCGCCCCGCCTCGGCTTCCCACGCCCCACTCCCCACGCGCCACGCCTCGGCTCCCCGCATTCATGGCCGCCTGCAACCGCCGCCACGTTCAGGCCGCCGGTTGGCATGCCAGCCCACCCCGGGTCCTTTTTAAAGGCCCCCCGCCGCCCGTACAACCCACCCACCCCGGACGCGTCCCTGGCAAAGCAACCCTAGCCGCCACCATGTCCCGCTGGTTCTCGAACTCCGGCAAGCGCCCAAGGAACGACGACGGAGGCTCGTCGAGCGGCGCAGGCCGCATCCCGCCCCCGCCGGCGGAGGCCTTCGGCTACGGCCCTGGAGGTGTCCGCCTCGGCGGGGTGCCACGCGTCCCCGCGCCACCACCGGCTGCACGCCCGCCGCCCCGCGCCGCGCCCCCGGGCAAGCGGTTCCGCCGGTACGTCCGGGTGGACGAGGCGGAGTGGCACTGGAACAATGCCACTCCGGTGTTCTACAACGACGTGCACCTCCCGGACGGCTGGCACCTGAATCCCCAGCGGATCCCAGTGCCGCCGGCCCCGACCGGCGCGGCGCTGCTCGAGGAGATCGAGCGCCGCCGCGAGCTCCTGCCGGCCCCCGTCCGCAGGGAGCGGATGTACGCGCGCGGCTCCCCCTACTGGGCCGCCTGGCTCGAGCAGGAGCACGAGCAGCGCCGCCGCTCCTTCATCCCCGCCCCCCTCGAGGCCAACGTGGACGACTACCCCCCGCCAGCGCCTGGCCGGGAGAGGGAGCTATGGCTCCTCGTGGACGAGCCGGAGGACTTCTCCGGGGAGCAGGACCCCGAGCTCCAGGCCGAACTGGAGGAGGCCTGCGAGCGCTCCCGCCGCTCCCTCATCGACGACGAGATCCTGCGGTGGAAGCGTGTCGTGGCCGCCGCCGCCGCCGACGCCGCTGCCATGCCACCGCCGCCGCCACCCCCTAAAGAGCCTGCCATCCCCTGGTGGCAGGCCATGAACGCCGAGCTGGAGGCGTCCGAGGACATGCCGGAGCCGCAGCCGCTCCCACCAGGCCTGGAGTATGGCATGACCTGGGCCTGGACCGGCGGCGTTTGGGCGCCGGGGTCGCCGGAGCAGGAGGAGGAGCTGCCCCCGCCGCCGCCGCTGCCACAGGAGGTACTGCCCCCGCCGCCGCCGTACGCGCCCCCGATGCCCCCCCCCGGCGAGCCCGGCCCAGCCGCCTGCCCACCTGTGGCAGCCACCCGCGTATGTACACCTCTCCGACGACGAGGACGACTAGGTCGCCGCCGCCCCCCTATTCTATATAGACAACGCCCCTAGCTAGCTACCCCCCAAGAAAACGGCCGGCCCGCCTGTGGCCGCGCTGCCGCCCCTTATGCAAGTACGGCCGGCCGCCTGTGGCCGCGCCGCCCCTATGTAAGCAAGGCCCCTGGCCCTATTTTAATATAAGTTGTGTTCCCCTAATCTACTGTGCCCCTAGTCCATCCCCGCCGGCGTTCCGCCGGCGAATCTGTCCACTCGTTCCCGCCGCCGGCAGGGCTTCGCCCAGCCATATCCACTCGTGCCCGCCCCTGGGGTGTCCGCTCGGCCTGGAGAGAGGGCCGCGCTTTTTTATACACTTGGGCCTTTAGTCCCGGCCCGTGCCACCAACCGGGACTAGAGCCCTTTGGTCCCGGTTGGTACCACGGCCCGGGACCAAAAACAAATTTCGAATTTCGGTGGCACCTCTGCGCGCCCAAAATTTTTTAGCGCCAAAATTTGAAAAGTGTTAAGTTTGCACATTAACAACTTTTATATACTTTCAAATTTGACAAAAATTCCAACATGAAAAATGCTAGAATTTACAAAACTAATTTAAATCCTAGAGGGCAGAGAGCTTTCTTTGCTTCGTACGTACTCTCAGGCAATTCGTTATCCTTTGGAAGTTTTGGCTTCATTAGTTGAAGTAAAGTCTCAAATGCCTTGTCAGTCACACCGTTTTGTGCCTTCCATTTCAGCAACTCCAGTGTGGTACCGAGCTTTGTGCTACCATCTTCGCAATTTGGGTATAACAATTTTTTGTGATCCTGTAACATGTTGTCCAGTTTCAACCTCTCCAATCTATTTTCACAGTCTTCCCTTGCATCAGCAATAACTCGGCCAAGATCATCATCGGGCTCTTCTGATGCCTGTTCTTGATCACCTCCTTCTTCTGCATTCTCTTCCATTGCAGTATCGTCGTATTCAGGGAACAAAGGATCTTCTTCTTCTTCTTCATCGTCTTCCATCACAACCCCTCTTTCTCCATGCTTGGTCCAGCAATTATAGCTGGGCATGAAACCTCTCCGAAGTAGATGGCCGTGAAGGATTCTTTCGGAAGAATGTTCTCTGACGTTCCGACAATCAACACATGGGCAACACATGAAGCCATTATCTTTGTTCGCCTGAGCTACAGCAAGAAATGCATTCAGGCCTGCCATATACTCGGAGGTGCGTCGGTCACCGTACATCCATCGCTGCCGTGCATCCATCTGCATCATATAATTAAGTTTATCAAAATACATATTAATACTGAGATAACCACAGTACATCGACAAATAATACTTTTTTATGTATCAGTTACAGATGAAAAAGATAATTTGTTAACCTCGGTCGAAGAAACCATTTTCAGTGAGCTTGTGTGCGTCTCGGGAATTTCGTCGAACACCTCGTGTGCATAGTAAAAAAAAAACAGCAACACCACACTCTCTCACACCTCCAAGCAAAAAAAAAGATGGAAGGAGGGGGGGGGCTGGGGCAGTATATATAGGGGAAGGGGGCATTGGTCCCGGTTCGTGGACTGAACCGGGACAACAGGTCATGCGCGTGCCACGTGGCCTGTGGCTAGGCATTGGTCCCGGTCCGTGGCACGAGCCGGGACGGATATGCCCCCCACGAACCGGGACCAATGCGCCCAGGCGATTCCTGTTGCCCCGGGCGCACGAACCGGGACCAATGCAGGGCATTTGTCCCGGATTTGGTTGCAACCGGGACAGCTGCCCCCCGGCCCCCTGGACGAGAGGGGTTGTTTCCACTAGTGGAGGTGCGCCACGCCTATCTCTAGCATCTACATAAAAGAGCCGCGCGTGGCTATGTATCAACAATTGATACTTAGCTCAGTGGCTAGTGCCCTATGCTGCCTAGCTACCCACCCGGGTTCGACTCCTGTCCACCCCCAATTTTTTCATTTTTGTTTTTTCTTACAAAATAATTTAAAATAAATCAATATATACATAACAAATTATAGTAGATCAGCATAGATGTAAATATAATAAGATGACTCAGTGAAACATCTAAAATAAATGTGCTGATTAATTTAACTATTCTATTAATTGTGTATGATAAATTTTTACATAATGAAATTTGCAAAATTGATATAAATTAAAAAAATCTCAAATAAAGTGTTGATTAATTTAGAAACCATCAAATCTCAAATATATATAATACATCATTACAATTTTATCGAATTCACGCACACACATGGCAAGATCATGATTCTTGTAGGTCTAGCTAGCGTTTCACAATTTTGTTTCCCTTCTTTGTCGCGGTTGAGTAATTTAGCCCCAGAACACCGTGAATTCTTCTGTGGAATGGACGACCTGTAGTTAGCGTTGTCCTGCTTCTTTTTGTTGTGTATTTCGTTCCATCGTCCCATGGCTCCTTTTTTGCGGTGACATTCGTTCCGGATTTGGCTTCAGGTATAACCATGATGGTGAAATATTGTCCTTCTTTCTTGACGCTCTTGGCCCATGTGACACGGAACATTGGCACCTTCTCTCCGCAGTAGTCGAGTTTCCATATCTCGTCGATCCTACTAGAGTATATTTCCTTGATGTCACATATTAATAATTGCATCGTTACCCCCGAGTTCTGGTATTCGCAATTCCGTTCCTTATTTGCTGTGTAGAATGTGTAACCATTGATATCGTATGCCCAATAGGTCATGACGTTGTGTGCGGGGCCTTCTGACAATGTGAGTATGAGTTTTTCTTCTTCAGAATAAGGCGTCTCCGGGGGATCGGTCATAATCTTCTCCCTGAACCACTGTGTGAAATGGATATTGTGCTCTCTGATTATTTCTGCTTCGGTCCTCTGTTGTCCCCGGTCACTGTAATACTTCGCGATTAATATTTTGGGCTCTTCCAACCAAGGATCGACCACTGATAGGTGTTGTAGCGCGACTAGGTTTGCTCTGTCAAAGTCGTTGCGTCGGCCCTGAAAGTCGACATTCATTTCACGCTGGCCTTGCGGTGTCCCCATCCAGCGAGCCTGTTTACGGGATGGCAATGCTTGCATATGGACGGGCCCTGTTGTGGACCTATCTTTTGATGGAACCATTCATCCTTTCGAACGCCATCATGGAGTATAAAAACGGCGGCTCGAGCTGGATGATATCATCCACGACATGCACAAGGAGATACACCATAACGTCGAAGAAGGCGGGCGGGAAGTATATATCAAGCTCGCATAGTATCACCACGATCTCTTCCTACAGCCTTGTGAGTTTCTTCACGCCAATCGACTTCCGAGAGATGATGTTGAAAAAGTTGCAGAGTCCAAACAACGTTTCACGGACGTGCTCGTCCATTATCCCTCGAATTGCAACTGGAAGTATCTGCGTCATCATCACGTGACAGTCATGAGACTTCATCCCGATGAACTTCTGCTTTGCTACGTCTAGGTATCTGCTTATCTTTCCCTCATAACTGTAAGGAAATTTGACTCCTAAGAGGCACTTGAAGAATTGGCCGATCTCCTTCCCGCTTAGCGTGAAGCATGAAGGAGGACAGTAATATTCCGTCTTCTTGGCCTTTTTGCCCTTGCGGCGACCTTCCGTCCCATCTAACATATCATCATCATCATCGTCATCATCATCCGGGTTTCATCCGTGGAGCTCGCCCCTGATTTTCAAAAATCTCAAGTCGTTCCTTGCTTTCGGCCCATCTTTGGTCCTCTCCGGCATGTTGAGCAGGGTGCCAAGCAGACTCTTGCACACGTTTTTCGTGATATGCATGAGGTCAAGGCAGTGAGGCGTGCGGAAAATCTTCCAGTACCTCATGCCCAAGAGAACAGACCTTGTTTTCCATACACCCTCGAATGGCGCCGGCGATTTTCGCTTCTATCCCGGCACAGGGCACTCTTTCCTGTTCTTCAACGGCTCGTCGATTTCCTCGCCTCTCGTTTGACGTGGGGCTCTTCGCATCTCAAGTTCATTGTTGAACAGATCTTTGCATTTTCTCCACGGGTCATCCTTGCGAAGCCACCTTCGATACCCCAAGAACACGGTTTTCGAAGACCCGGGGTTTCTCTCTAGCTGGAGATACATAGTGTCATCCATGCACCTAATGCATGCACAGAATCTGTGCGTCACCTCCCCCATGACATATCCGTAACCGAGGTAGTCATGCACCGTCGTGATGAGCGCGACTCTCATAGGAAAAAATGCATCTCCATAGGCGTCCCATGTATTGCCTGGCTCGTCCCATAACGTGGCTAATTCCTCTTCCAACAACTGGACATACAGATTGATGTCGTTACCTGGTTATTTCGGCCCTTAAATAAGCATACTCATCTGTATGTACTTCCTCTTCAAGCACAACAAGGGAGGTAGGTTGTATATACATACAAACACGGGCCAGGTGCTATGAATGATGCTCTGGTTGCCAAAAGGATTTAGTCCATCCGTACTCATGCACAACCTGATGTTCCTTGGATCGTCCCCGAATTCAGGGATTCGATGTCTAGCTCCTTCCACTGGCTAGCATCTGAGGGGTGTGTCAGCATCGTGTCATCTTTCTCTGGATCAATTCTATCATCCTCTTCTGGCTTCTTACTTTCCGCGTGCCATCGCATGAGCTTCGCCTGTGTAGGGTCTGCGAAATGCCGCTACAGACGGGGAGTTATCGGAAAGTACCACACCACTTTTCGAGGAGAGGCCTTCTTCCCTGGCTTGTATCGAGTTGCGTCGCACACCGGGCATATGGTTCTCTCCGCGTCCGTGCCCCGATAGATGATGCAGTCATTAATGCACGCATGGTATTTCACGTGAGGTAAATCCAGAGGGCACACGACTTTCTTGGCCTCCTCGATGCTCGTTGGACACTTGTTCCCTTGGGAAGAGGGTCGTGCTAGAATGTCATGTTTTCATCGTAGCTTGCATCAGACAATATGTGCTTTGTCTTCATCTCGAGGGTCATGAGCGTTACGTTCAAATGGGTATCCTCGCTCGTGCATCCTTGATACAATGGATTAACCGCGTCTATCTCCAATTGCGACATCCTCGGTTTCTCTCTAGCAGTAGCTCTAGTGTTGTTAGTCTCCTTGAGAAGAAGTGCTTGAACATGAGGGTCCCGCACCCAGTCCGACGATGATGTCCCGTCTACGCCGACATCTTGATCATGATGTCCTTCGTCTTGATCATGATCATGTCCTTCATCTTGATCATGATGTCCTTCATCATGTTCGAGAGACTCTTCATCTTATCGTCCACCATCGCCGTTATTATCCTGATCATGATGTCCTTCCTCATTTACGGTTGTCCCATTAGCGTCGTGTTCATCTTCTTCATCACTTGCCGGGTAAGGAGTGTAGCCATCCATGAAACCACGACGGGCAAGGTGCGACTCTAAGTCACCGCATATTCGAGACAACTTATCTCCATCATGTTATATCGAAACATTTCATCCGTCGCATGTTTCATAAATCTAGCCACGATGCCTGTGCTTATATGCATGGTGCCTGCATAGTACAAAAAGATCAAAGGACAATTTAATTAGAATCAAATTACGCAATATATGGATGATGCATGCATGGTCGTCGACGGAAAAATTCGGCATGACCTTTGCTAACAATAGGACATTCTCGAAGTGCATGGTCACCGAAATGGAAATGAATCAACATTTTGGCAACACATGCCAACTCATTTTAAGACATCCATAACTTTCATCAAAGATACGCAACACAATTTCGCATGTATATATGCAACCATATGAATCTTGCCATGACGAGGTACCGATCGATGAGAGCGAGAGACACATACATACAACATATTCACACACACACACACACACACACACACACACACACACACACACACATATATATATATATATATATATGCATGCAACCATATATATAAATATCCCTCAAACAACTCACCAACTATATATTTTACCGACAAGAGATCGAGAGAGTTTGTGTGGCTATAGGGAGTGAAAAGATGGAAGAGAAAGTGGTAAAGTGAGATGGGGTGGAGAGAAGAGTGTTTACTAGAGATAGATTCCCCTCACATATATATCAAATATAATAGGTTAAACAAGCTAAAAAATGGTGGGAAAATGAGGGCAATGGGGTGGTTAGGAGGTGAGGACGACCAGATCTAAAATGGGGGGGAGAGGGGGAATGGGAGGTGGGAGGTGGTCCAAACAATTAAAAATAATCCCAGGCATAGCCGTGGCGCACTTACCTACTGGTGCGTCACGGCTATATCAACTAGGCGTGGCGCACATATAGCCGTGGCGCACCAAGCCGATGTGCGCCACGCCTAGTTGATATAGCCGTGACGCACCAGTAGGTAGGTGCGCGACGGCTATGCCTGGCAACCTTTCCACCACGGGCCCACCCTTAGGCGTGGCGCACCCATCTTCTGGTGCGCCACGGCTATGCCCCTACGCGTGACGCACCATTTGGTGGTGCGCCACGGCTATTAGGCGTGACGCACCAAATGTGAGGTGCGCTACGCCAACCATTACTCCTATAGATGTTTTTCTAGTAGTGTTAGATCTTGGCCCTCGGGTATCTCTCGCGTAGGAATTTTTTTGTTTTCTATGCAACGTACCCTTCAGTGGTATCAAAGCCAAATCTATGCGTAGATGTTTTGTACGGGTATAACACATAGGTGTATGTGGGCGTTGATGATCATGTTATTTCCTCTTTGAGTATTTTATGATCTTAGTGTCATAATAGGATGAAGCCGCACGTACTAAACTTACATGTCCACGTACATGAGACTTGTTCACAACTGACATGCAACTTGTGTTTCTCCTATGAATATCTAATCTACAAAGAGTTGTCAAAACTATGTTTATCAACGTTGTGATTCATGTTCGTAGGTATGAACGGTTCTATCCTCGAAAGCGCTAAGCCACGTAAAATATGCAAAAATAAATTAGAGACGTCTAACTTGTTTTTGCAGGGCATGTGATGTGATATGGTCAATGTAAAAAATTTGATGTATAATATGATCTCTTTTGCAAATTATTGACATACCGGCAGGAGCCATATGGTTGTCTTATTATTTATGGCTTACGTGTTGTATATCATATCCATGTGATATGTTGTAGTTTTGATGGACAATCAAGATGGAGGTGCCATGGCCCTTGGTGCCAAGTCGGTGGAATGGTGGAGATCATACCATGATGCACAACATGGAGATCAAGTGCAAGAAGAACCATATCATCTCACATTATCCATGCATATGATGTTAATCCTTTTATGCATCTTATTTTTCTTAGATCGCGACGGTAGTATTATAAGATGATCCCTCTCACTTAATATCAAGATAATAATGTGTTCTTTAGTATGCAACGTTAAGAAAGTTCATCGTTTCAAGACACCACGTGATGATCGGGTGTGACAGACTCAACGTTCGCATACAACGGGTGCCGACGAGCCTAGCATGTACAGACATGGCCTCGGAACACACACAATACTACGGTTATACTTGGCAAGCCTAGCATGTACAGACATGGCCTCGGAACACGTAACCGAAAGGTAAAGCATGAGTCATATGGACGATATGATGAACATGTCGATGTTCTCCTTTGCAACCACATCATCTCACGTGATGATCGGTTTTGGTGTAGTGAATTTGGTTTGTGTAATCACTAAAACGACTAGAGGGATGTTGTTTTTGAGTGGGAGTTCACGTAGTAATTTTTGAATTAACTTGAACTTAATTTATCATAAAAAACCAATCAAAGTTAATTTGCACAAATTGTAGTATTCTTTGGCATCCACAAACTACCTTACACTTACATTGTTAATTGAGATATAACTGTTATGATCTGGTAAAACCATTTAAGTTTGGTACCACATAAGTGAAATTTAAAATTGATTCCTATTGTAGATTTTGAGTATAACCTACCTAGATTCATATGATTAATGGTTTATTAATCTAGAGAGCAAATAATTCCTAGTTAGAATCCGATGTCATGATTTCTTCCATAATACTTTATCTTCAAACGAATTTTTTATTGATCAAGGTGATTTACGAACTGAAAATAATTGTTTTCAGAAACAATCAAGTGAAAGATGTATTGATATATAGAAACTTATTTGTGGAAACATGACTGAGTATAATTTAGCGTGGCAATGTGTGCTTATATTATTTGAATATATGCAATGATTGAAGACGCTAGGCGTTTGAATCTTCCAAGAAGTTGTGCGCTAAAAATTATCCTCTAAATTCCTTCCTTTGAGCTATAGTAGCTTAATCAAAAAATTGTTATGATGGGATGGATTAAAAGTATGGGTAAAATCGTTTACCTTACTTGAGGATTGCTAAGAGTGGAATCCGGAAGAATGCTACTAATATGGTGATATTAATAGAACAATCAAACTCAGAGTATGACTCAATATGGGTGACAGTATATGACTAACATGCCAAGGAAAATATGCTAGCTTGACTAGCATTGTTTGACGTTGAATAATTCTTCTGTAAAGAAAAGGGAATATTAAAAATAGAATTACAAAAAGGTATATGGCAGAAAAGAAGATAACCAGAAAAGTCCAGCTCAAGAGTATATGCTTGATATACAAGTTACAGATGTATTACTAGTTAACAAAGTATTTTTTTTAGGTATTTTGATACCATATTGGTTGGTATGAGTTGTCATACAAAGAAACAAAATGCAAGAAATACAAGGGCCTAAAAGGAACTAGTAGTAGATGTGGAATTGATCATGACAAGAACAGAAACAAAGTGTTATTGTGTTCATTGTCGTATCGAACAAAACATTCAAGATTTATTTTAAGAACTTAATAAGTTGTTATTTTGTTCTGGTCTTTTGTGAGAACAAATGAGATTGTTCAAACTATGACCATAGTCCATAATTGATGGATGAGTTAATATAAATCGTGTTGGTAAAGTAAACATCTATGAGACTAAATGCTAAACGTTGCAAGATGTAGAATAATTTCACTTAAATTGAGACACCACCATTTTTAGTTCACATCGGAAAGGAAAGCATGAAGTAACTCCATGTTAATGGATTTCCGGAGTCATTTTGTTTTTGTATAAATTGACGCTTGTGAGACCTTTTCCAAAAGATGACTAAAATTCCGTTCATAGGACAAAGTAGAATGAACGACTAATTTAGTGGATATTATACATATTGATGTATATAGTCCATTATGTGTAGTCGTGTGTGGTGGATTAATTTTTCCTTCATAAAATTCCGTCGATGATTTGAATAGATATATGAGTATATCTATTTAAAGAGAACGGAGTTTATATTTTTGAATTGGTTCAAATTATTGTTAGTATGAAGTAAAAACCACCGTAACAAGATAATCAAGTATTTATGATTGTATCATAAATGATAAAGTTTGAGTTACAAGTTTAGCAAAACATCTGAGGTTTTACAGAATTGTTCTACAACTCATCCTTCTTGAATACCCCACATAAGTATGGAGTGTTCGAGAGGCAAAATCAAACCTTGTTGGACATGGTAAGATAAATAAAAATGTCATTATAATTTTGTAGTTTATACATTAGTGACAACCGTTTTTATGAAAAGAGCCCCATCATGATCCGTTGAACTTGACACTAGATAAGTTATGGCTTGGGCAGTGAACCGAATTGTCTTTTTCTTCAATTTTGGTATGCATAGAATGTGTAAAATGTTTACAACCAAAATAGGATACATATATGTTTATAAGGTTATGCCAACGAATCCATTGGGTATTTCTTCTATCACCAAACCAAAGACAAATGTTGTTTGTCAGAAAAGGTTGATTTTCTCGAGAAAGTAGTTCTTGCGAAACAAGTGAGCGGGAGAACAGTACAAACTAGACGAGATTAGAGAATCTTTGTTACCATTTCAAGAGTAGCGCAGTGATACGTCATAGACGTATCCTTAATTTTTGATGTTCCATGTTGTTTTCATGTTGTTTCCCACATGTTTGCTATACACTTTATGTCATTTTTATCGATTTTCTGGACTAACGTATTAACAAGATACCACATAGCCAGTTCCCTGTTTTCTGCTGTTTTTAGTTTCAGAAAAGTTGTTCTACAAATATTCTCGGAATTGGAAATTTCGAAGTTCGGAAGTCCTAACATTCCCGAAGGTTCCACGGAGTCCCGAAGAGACCCGAAGGGGGGCCACAGGGGCCCCACACCATAGGGCGGCGCGCCCCTGGCTGCGCAATGGGGTTTTGTGGGCCCCCCCGGGCCTCCACCGCCTTTGCCCTTTCGCCTATTTATACCCACTGAGGCGTAAACCCTAAAGATATAGCAATTCGTCCCGAAAAACACCCGAGGCCGCCGTCATCGTCATCTCGAGATCGGGAGGGTTCTGGAGCTCTCCCCGGCACCCTGCCGGGAGGGGAATTCATCACCGGAGGGGTCTACACCACAATGCCCTCCTCCGAAGTGATGCGTGAGTAGTTCATCCATGGACTACGGGTCCATAGCAGTATCTAGATGGTTGTTCTCTCCACTTTGTACCTCATGTTTAGATCTTGTGAGCTGCCTCACATGATCGAGATCATGTTTATGTAATGCCACATGTTATGTTTGCTGGGATCTGATGAATATTGAATGCTATGTCTTTTGATTATCAATCTATCATGTTATCTTCATGCTTGTGTTATTTATGATCTTTCATTCTCTCTGTTATTAGTAGATGCTCTGGCCAAGTAGATGCTAGTAACTCCAAGAGGGAGTATTTATGATCGATAGTGGGTTCATGCCTCCTTTGCATCTGTGCTCGAGTGATAGAAACGTGAAGGATGGAGGATGTGTTGTTTCCATTAGGGAGAAAACAGTGGTGTTTACCTAGTTTACATTGTTTATATTACACACTTTGCTTACGGCGGTAATCTATTGCTAGCAACTTAATACCCAATGTTTGTTCGTATGATATTCGGAGGGTGGATTATTAGACATAGATGCGGTTGGATGACAGTCTATGTATTTTGTTGTAATGCCCGCATGAATCACATAGTAATCTTTATGTCTTGAATATGCACTACGGTGCAGCCTTCATTTCTGTCAATTGCCCAGCTGTAATTTATTCACCACACATGTTATTTACCTTTCACGGAGAGACACCACTAGTGAACTGTGGACCCGGTCCTTTTTCCTCATACTGTTACTACTGCTTTCATATTGTTACTACTTCTTTCATATTGTTTTCCTACTGTTTTCCACACCATACGTTTAACCTCTTTGTGTTCAGCAAAACCGGTGAGATTGACAACCTCACTCCTTCGTTAGGGAAAAGTGATTTGATTGTGTTGAGTAGGTTCCACATTGTTGCTGAACCGGTAGTGCGCCCTGCCACCTCAGCTGCATCAACCTTCAGAGATTGCTTGTCCTCCTACTGGTTGATTCAACCTTGGTTTCTTTTCTGAGAGAAAACTTGCCGCTGCACTCTTCACAACCTTTCTGTTGGGGTTTACCAACGAGAGCAATCAGTCTCCCACCAAGTTTTCTAGCGCCGTTGCCGGGAAGGAAGAGAATTTCTGCAAGGGGAGTCTCTCACTTCCAATCTCTTTACTTTTTTGTTTTGTTTTGCTTAGTTTATTTTATTTTGTCTTGTTTGCTTCTCTTTATCAAAAATAGAAAAAAAAATAGTTTTTATTCTAGCTGTAGTTTTATTCCTGTATTTAGTCTTGTTAAAATGACTAATCCTGAGAACACTAAGTTGTGTGACTTCACTAGCACCAACAACAATGATTTCATTAGCACACCTATTGCTCCACCTGCTCCTACTGTTGATTTTTATGAGATAAAGCCTGCCTTGTTAAACCTTGTTATGAGAGAGCAGTTTTCTGGTGTTAGTACTGATGATGCTGCTGCTGCTGCCCATCTTAATAATTTTATTGAACTATGTGAGATGCAAAAATATAAAGATGTAGATGGCGATATTATTAAACTGAAATTGTTTCCTTTCTCCTTGAGAGGAAGAGCTAAAGAATGGTTGTTGTCTTTGCCTAGAAATAGTATTGATTCTTGGACTAAGTGTAAAGATGCTTTCATTGGAAAATATTATCCTCCTTCTAAGATTATATCTTTAAGAAATATCATTATGAATTTTAAGAAACTTGATAATGAGCATGTTGCTAAAGCTTGGGAAAGAATGAAATCTTTAGTGAAGAAATGTCACACTCATGGACTAAATACTTGGATGATCATCCAAACCTTTTATGCAGGTCTGAATTTTTGTCCAAGAAACCTTTTAGATTCATCTACTGGAGGAACCTTTGTGTCCATTACCTTGGGGTCATCAACAAAGCTTCTTGATGATATGATTTTAAATTATTCTGAGTGGCACACTAAGAGAGCTACAACTGGTAAGAAGGTTAATTCTGTTGAAGAAACCTCCTCTTTCAGTGATAGACTTGATGCTATTATGTCTATGCTTGTAAATGGCCACACTTCTATTGATCCAAATAATGTTCCTTTAGCCTCTTTGGTTTCTCAAGAAGAGCATGTTGATGTGAACTTCATTAAAAATAATAATTTCAACACCAATGCTTATATGAATAATTTTGGTAGAAACAATTATAGGCCATATCCTTCCAATAATAGTATTTCTTATGGTAATTCCTACAATAACAATAAAAGTGTACCCTCTAATCTTGAGAACATGCTTAAGAATTTTATTAGTACACAAACTGCTTTTAATAAATCTGTTGAGGAAAAATTTGGCAAAATTGACGTTCTTGCTTCTAAAGTTGATAGCCTTGCTCTTGATGTTGATTTTCTAAAACTAAAGGTTATGCCTTATGATGTTAAAGAAAGTAAAACTTTGAATGCCGTCCAAATTTGAATTGATGATAATGTTAGGATGTTAGCTGAATTGCATGCTAGATGGGAAAGAGAAGATGAAATAGCTAGAAAGAATAATATAGCTAATGTTTGCACCATTACCACCACTAGTAAAACTTAAGCTTCTTGTGCTATAAAACCTTCTACTATCAATGGTAAAGTAATTGGTGTTGGAAACACTCCCACTTCTGCTATTAAAAATGCAAAACTGCCCGAAATTGCTAAAAATGTTTCTGATAAAAGTGCTGAAATTTTTAGAAACATGGGAGACAATGGTACCATTATCTTTGATGAAAATGATCTTGACTTTTATGATTGAAACATAACTGAAGTGATTAAGTTCTTGCAAAATCTTGCTAGTTGTCCTAATGCTAGTGCTATGAATATGGCTTTCACAAAACATATTACATATGCTCTCATGCAAATTAGAGAGGTTGAATTAAGATGTGAAGCCTCTATCCCTAGGAAGCTAGATGATGGTTGGGAATCTATTATTAAAATGAAAGTGAAGTATTTTGATTGCAATGCTCTATGTGATCTTGGTGCTAGTATTTCTGTTATGCCCAAGAAACTCTATAATATTCTTCATTTACCACTGTTGGAACCTTGTTATTTGGATATTTGTCTTATTGATAATGTTAGAAAGAAACCTTTGGGGAGAGTTGATGATGTTCCTATCATGGTTAATAATAATCTTGCTCTGTTGATTTTGTTGCCTTGAATGTTGAATGCAATTTTTTTGTCCAATTGTTTTGGGAAGACCTTTTCTTAGAACTGTTCGTGTTGTTATTGATATGAAAGAGGGGAATATTAAATTTTAGTTACCACTCAATAAAGGTATGGAACACTTTCCTAGAAATAGAATGAAGGTTCCTTTTTATTCCATTATTCGAACGAGTTACAATTTGGATGCTTCTTCACTTGAAAATACTTGATTCCACTTTTCTGAGCCTAGCTAAAAGGCGTTAATGAAAATCACTTCTTGGGAGATAACCCATGCTTTTATTTTTGCTTTCTTTTTATCTGTTTTCTTTAAGTCAAAGGGTTGTATACTTCTGTAGCAACTCCTTCGTATCTTTCTTTTCATGTTTTAGTAGTGCCAAGTAAGGTTTCTGACGAGAGTTGGAGTTGGTTTTCGGATTTCGGCGCAGGAAACAGATGTCTGCTGTCCATCGTAAAAAATCGTCTAAATCATAGAAAAATTAGAATGACCTGAAATTTCTTGTGCTTATTCCTGGGATAATTTCGGATCCTTTTTGTTAAGTTTTTCGATCTGAGCAACGTAAGTGTCTCGAAAACATTCTTCTTTACAGACTGTTCTGGTTTTGACAGATTCTACTATTTTTCTTGCATTTGCTCTTTTGGATGTCAAGTGGATTTCTTTGCTTCACGAAACATCAGTGGATGTAGACAATGTTTAAAAGTATCAATAGCACTTTTCCCTTACATAACCCATGGATTTTTTATCCCCTCTAATAAGAATTACTCATTGAGTGTGGTGTGAAGGAAGTTTTCAAGGGTCAAGAGAAGAGGGTGATATATGTGATCAAGAAGAGTGCAAACTCAAAGCTTGGGGATGCCCTAGTGGTTCATCCAAGCATATTTTTAGAATACTCAAGCATCTAAGCTTGGGGATGCCCAAGGCATCCCCTTCTTCATCAACAATCTATCAGGTCACTTTTAGTGAAACTATATTTTTATTCGGTCACATCATATGAAGTTTACTTGGAGCGTATGTTTGTTTTTCTTTTTTTTCCTTTGTTTTCTTTTGTTTTCCTTGCTGAAATAATATAGTTGTACCCTAGCATTCCTTTTTTGGGAGAGTGACACGCTCCACTTTTTCGTTTGAATACTTGCTATGCTAGTATTCTTAGTTTTTCTTCTAGCTGTTGCAAAATTTCCTGTTTAAGCTCTTGTTTTCATTGCATCTCTTGTCCAGAGCTGTTAGTTTTAGTAGTTATATGTGAGTACTCTCATGTTTTCTTGCTGTAGCATTAAAGAGTTTTTGTTAAAGCATGTTTTGTATGGTGCTTGTTGGGAAAAGAAACTGCTCCTTGTAGTAGAATTTATAACAGTGCAAGTAGAAGCTTATATAGACTGTGGCAAGACTTTTTCATATCATGCTAGATGTTATTTTAATTCTAAAGCCTTGTGGTTATTTAATAGCACGATTAGCCTCAAATAGCTGAGAGTGTTTAATGTGCCATTGAAAGAATCATGAGTTGGTCTCGTCATATTGAAGCATAAATTTGTGGTGTTCTCCTTTGAATGTTTTATTTGGTTGGCTTGGTGCATGCTCACACCATGTTTATGACTATGAACCAGTCAGTTATAGACTCCATGATAATTTAGTTTTTGAACTTGTGGTACCACTTATGCTTTGATAAACTATGTTTATGTTGCTATGGATGATTATGGCTCTTATGCTCTCTTTATTTGTCGCTCCCAGTCTTTTGCTAGTCTCCACCTGTACTGAGTATGAGCTCTACTCATGCATCCAACTCCCAAAAACCAAAGTTTTCCCATTGTGTCCACCATACCTACCTATATGTGGTATTTAACCGCCACTCCAAAGCAAATTGCTGACGTGTTGCCTTTAAAAATTTCAAAATTACTTTTTTGTGCTCCTGTTTTAGCTCATAAGGACGTAAATAAAGAATCTGTATCTCACTTGTTGATTAGACTTTCATACCCTGGACTAGTGGCTTGATCTGCTTAACCAATGATAGAAGACCTGGCAGCGGGGTGCCAAGCCCCAAATTAATAACAACAAATTCTCTTCACTATTTTTGCCCCTGATTTATCAGTCAAAGCATGATTATGTAAACAAAAGAGAAAGATGGATGACTTTCTACCCAGACGCGTCCTTGTATGGGAGCAGCTCTTGTGAAGTCTAGTTGTCTTGTGAAGTAATGTATTTTCTGTTTAACATTCGTTGAAATAAGCATACACCTCTGTTAAAATATAGACACTCCTCCACAGTATGTGATTGTTCGCAGGCACCCGAGGATTTGGTTAGCCATGGTTTGTGTAAGATGGATGGGAGGAGTGTCAAGGTTTTATACCTCTGTTTAATAAAATAAAATCTCTAGCACATGAGTGATCCATGCTTCCCTATGCGAAGTGCCTTTCTTTCACTTTTATGTTGAGTATCCATGTTCTAACTTTATGCACAATTGAGAGAGCATAGTTGCCATTCTGAGTTTTATGTGCATTTGTCCCAGAAACATTATTAATTGATTCATGAAGTGTTATTGCTTGTTCTCTAATTATTTGTTCTAGTCTTCCTCGTGAACTTTGAAGGTGTCCTAGCATTTATGTTTTGCCCCACTCTTAAGGACTAGCGAAATATCACTTTGCCATGTTTTCTCTATACTTGAAACAAACGTATATCTTTTGTTGCATTGTTATTCATGATCTTTTATTTGTGTTACTTATCATGATGCAAGGTGATTGCTATGCTTTATTATTAAAATTCTATTTATCATGCTCGTGTTTAAGTTCTATGATCTCATCTTACTTATGCTTTTACATTATTGACGATCAAGTTTATGTTGGTAGCATGTCACCTCAGAAATTATGTGTTTTTATCATTTACCTACTCGAGGACGAGTAGGAACTAAGCTTGGGGATGTTGATACGTCATAAACGTATCCTTAAATTATGATGTTCCATGTTGTTTTCATGTTCTTTCCCACATGTTTTCTATACACTTTATGTCATTTTTATCGATTTTCCGGACTAACCTATTGACAAGATGCCACAGAGCTAGTTCCCTGTTTTCTGCTGTTTTTAGTTTCAGAAAAGTTGTACTAGAAATATTCTCGGAATTGGAAAATTCGATGTCCGGAGGTCCTAGAATTCCCGAAGGTTCCACGGAGTCCTGAAGAGACCAGGAGGGGGCCATAGGGGGCCCACACCATAGGGCGGCGCGCCCCTGGCCGCGCCATGGGGTGGTGTGGGGCCCCCCCAGGCGTCCACCGCCTTCCCCTTTCGCCTATTTATACCCCTTGAGGCGTAAACCCTAAAGATATACCACTTCGTCCCAAAAACACCCGAGGCCGCCGTCATTGTCATCCCGAGATCGGGAGGGTTCTGGAGCTCTCCCCGGCACCCTGCTGGGAGGGGAATCCATCACCGGAGGGGTCTACACCACCATGCCCTCCTCCGAAGTGATGCGTCAGTAGTTCATCCCTGGACTACGGGTCCATAGCAGTAGCTAGATGGTTGTTCTCTCCACTTTGTACCTCATGTTTAGATCTCGTGAGCTACGTCACATGATCGAGATCATCTTTATGTAATGCTACATGTTGATTTTTATGGGATCTGATGAATGTTGAATGCTATGTCTTATGATTATAAATCTATCATGTTATCTTCATGCTTATGTTATTTATGATCTTGCATGCTCTCCGTTATTAGTAGATTCTCTGGCCAAGTAGATGCTAGTGACTCCAAGAGGGAGTATTTATGCTCGATAGTGGGTTCATGCCTCATTTGCATCTGTGCTCGAGTGACAGAAACGTGACGGATGGAGGATGTGCTGTTGCCATTAGGGAGAAAACAACGGTGTTTACCTAGTTTACATTGTTTATATTACACGTTTTGCTTACGGCGACAATCTTTTTGTCGCACCCTGATTTCTAGGGGATACTCACCGTACGAACTGGATAGCAGATGCTTGGATTATGGGGCATAGCTGCTCCCACGTCCCAGCTTCCTGGTAGGCCTGCGCTTATGCGCGACAACACCAGCCCTGCTATTCCATCGTCGATGTAAACTATCCACTAGAGATCAAAGGCACTTCCGTCGACGTACTTCAAACCATACACACATGGTACGTCAACGGCGTTTAACAAGTGATATCACAACAGATCTCTACGACACAAAAGATTGAAATAAGTTGCAAATGGCTCTCATTAGAGCAGAGATAGCAAATACAATCATTCAGAGGGCACCTGCCCCAACAATACATCATTACAATACAGCGGAAGCATTCAACATGTCTGAGTACAGACAAGAACCAAATAGTCCTAAGAGGCCGGAAACGAAAAGACGGAGCCCATCCACGAAGTCTCGGATCCTGCCCGGGTCCGCTATCTACTCGTCAGCAGTCTCGCCGTCATACTCCACGTAGTAGCCACCATGTAGATCCTCGGAAACGTCGTCTGCGTAAACCACAGCCCCAAAGGGGTCAGTACATAAACGTACTGGCAAGCAAGACTCACAGTTCACCAAAGTGTAACCCGTCAACACCAAGTACAGATGCCTTGGGTTCAACGGAAGAGAGGGGATATAAAAGATGCTGCAACTGGCTGCGCTAACCAACTACAGAGATTCTACCACTTCCGGCTAACAGAAAGGAGATAAGATCGAGGATTGTAACCAACTGAAAGATAACTTCAAACAAACCCATCCTGGATCTCGCCCCTTATCCAAAGAAGCAATCCGAGGATAACTCACACAGTTGTATTAAAGGTGACTCAAGTTATTGTGTCATCAACCTATTACTAGTCAAGTTATTAATCATTGGGTGTAACATGTTTGATCATTATGTTTAAGTTGTCATGAGTACTTGTTAGCCAGTACTTTCACCAAGTAATCCATAACCGCGGAAAACACGGCTTCTCGAGAAGATTATCCCTGCAGGGTTGCACCAATTTGGCCGTACACTCATGAATATCCCGCCAGATGGGATGCCTCCCACCAAGCGGGGCACTCAACACAACCAACCATTCTTCGCATCAAGCCCAAAGAACCTTGGGCGCACGGCTAATCAAGCCCCGAAGAAAAGGGACCCTCATAGCACTCTAAGACCGTGTCCCCCTATATGCCGACTACGAAAGTTCCACCCTGGCCTGGGCTCGCAAAAACATGCATGCGGCAAATGGAAAACACGAACTAAATGAGGCGATTTGGACGAGATGCGAATCAGGTCAAGTTGAGGGGGGCGCCCATACTCGCTTCCCAAATGCGGGTAGTGCGCTCATCATGGATCAGTAGACAAGACCCTTTTCCTATTAGGGTCGACACTAGCAGGCTTCAAAACCTCTCATGGGCCTCCTGCCGGTGCCTTATCATCAAATTTATTATTAATAGTAACATTAGCATGATTGATTGATTAAACATCGAGCCCCCACAACGTAATAGAAATAGTAACAGTAAGTAACGGGTAACATACTCGAGCAAAAGCAACCTAAGCATGCTAGTAAGACACTGGCTCAAACAATGGGTGATAGGAGGGGAGGTGAGGCAATATCAAGGTTAAGGGATTCATGTGATGGGTTCGTAATAGAAACAACTACTACTAAGGCTAGCAGAAAAGAACAACGGAAAGTATCGGTAACCAATGTTGAAAGGAACACAGTGGTTCATGTGAGTGATAACTTGCCTGCAAACCCAGTAGCCTGGTACTGAGCTAACTCCTTAGAAGGGATGTCGTAAGTATCGTCGGTCTCAACGTCGTCGTATATCCGGGAAGAAGCAAACAAACATTGCAGAAAGATAAACAATCAATATAATGGCATAGGTGCACAAACATGGGATGATGCATGTCAATTTAATTGATGCAACAACATAAACTAGTTCACAAGATAGAAACAGGATTAAATGGACCCATATGCAATTGGATTGCATATGGAAAGCCCATGATTTCTGGTTGAATTAATTGTTTTACAACTAAGCAACATGTGAAAGTGGATTAGCATGATGCATGGATGAGGAAAACAACAAAATAACAACGATAGAACCAAATAGAAATAAGGTTTAACAAGTTTGGAAATTCATTTATTAATTTAGGGAATTTTGGTTACTTAAAGGTGCCGCACAAGCATTTGTTGTTTTCACCAATTTTAATTGTTCAAAATAGATAACAAAGTTTATATTTGAAAAGAAAACAAGATTTTAGTTGGAATACATGTTTCACTTGTTGAAAAAGGATTTCAAATGATTTATTGATGAATTAAACAAGTGTAAGCAAGAATTAAATGAATTTAATTCAAACATGAACTTATTTGAATTTTTATTTGTTCAAAACATGAAGTGAAGTTCATATTTGACAAGGTTATGTTTTTTATGGTTTGAAAACATATTTTATATGTTCCAAAAGAATTTGTTTTGATCAAGTTATAAATTTAGCAATATTAAATGAATTAAATAAGATTTAAATTATTTAACCAAGTTTAATTATTCAAATCATGAAACAAATTTTATATTTGGAAAGAGGGTTTAATTTTGCATGGAAAACATATTTCATTTGTGGAAATTGGATTTAAAATGAGCAAGTTATTATTTTGGCAATTTTAAATGCAATAAACAAGAAACAGTTGTTTTCAGCAATTTAAATTATTCAAAACAGCAAACAAAATTTATATTTGGAAAGTACATGAAAAGTTGATTGGAAAACATATTTAGTTTGTGAAATTTGGAATTTTTATGAACAAGTTATGAATTTTGCAAGTTTAAGTGAATTTGACAAGTTTTCAAATATTGCACCAATTTAAAATATTCAAAACAGTAAACAAATTTTATATTTGGAAAGAACATTTAATTTGGTATTGAAAACATATTAAAAATGTTGAATTTGGAGTTAGGATGATTTATTTATGCAATTTCCAAAATTGGGTGCAAATCTGCCATTTTTAGGGAACCAGGGACTAGAAAAAAATATTTGCAGGGGTCTAGAATTAATTTGCAAGGGCCTATTGGTGAATACTGAGAAGGTGCTGTTCTAAACAAAGGAAATAAAAAAGATTTGGTAAATGGTGGGAGGGGGGACTTGAACCCATAACCTGCTGCCTGCAAACCATGGGTGCTAACCAACTGGGCTGGATCTGCTGTGTTGACAAATATGGGCAACAGAGGGAGTTTAAGGGTCAGGAGCTGTACTGAAATTAATTGGAAAAGAATGACAGAGAAAAGGTGGGATGGGGAGTCGAACCCAGCACCTCCAGGGTGCGAGCTGCGGCTACTGCCAGTGGGCTAAGCTTCGTGTGGTGATAGGAGAGGCATGTCGGGGTGGATAAGGTGTTGGCTGCGGGACTTTTTTTTTACCTGAACTACAATCGATCGTGGTCTCTGTGCATATACAGCGAACGGAGGCAGTAGCTAGGGCGGCTCGCCGGAGATGCTAGGGAGGCCGTGGGGGTGTGCTGCGGTGCGGCCAGAGAGGAGGGAAAAGGAGGCGAGAGAAAGAGGCGAAGGCGCTCACCTTGGCAGCGATCGGGGCAGGAGATCGGGTCGCTGCAGCAGGGAGTCGTGCAGCAGAACAGGGGCGACGGCCGGCGAGGACTTGGACGGCGGCGGCGCTACGTCGTCTCCCCGGCCTGGCCGAGGGCATGGTGAGGGAGCCCGCGGTGGGGCGGTTCCATTCCCGCCCCCACCGCGGCCGGAGAGGAACCCGAGGGCGTGCGACCACCGGCGGCTTGTGGAGCTTTTCTTTCGGGTGCAGGCTACAGAGAAAACAGAGCAGAGGGAGTGGAGAGAAAAGAGAGGGAATGGAGGCGGCTTGAGGGAGAAGGAGGGAGAATAGGTCTAGGGCAGAAGGGGCCTCGAGGTCTAGGGTTTATAGGGAGGGGAAGATGCTGCTGTCCGTTGCTTCTCCTCTGAACTGACGTGGAAGCGCTCAGATTCCAGCCGTACGAAGAAGACGATGATCGAGGGGGGTATGGGCCAGAAAGAGAATAGGTGGGCTGGGGGAGTTGGGCTGGGCCTGGTTGTCTGCCCCTCTCTCCCCTGTTAGCTTTTATTCTTTTTAGTTCTAATTATTTATTTATTTTTGCTGCATTGGGAAAGGAAGAAAAAGAGAGAGTTTAGAGTTTAGAAAATTTTGGAAAAATTCCTGTGGGCTTAATATAGCAACATCTACCAGTGTCCACTTTGGTTTTTGTGAAATTCAAATTTATGTTTGCTGTTTAAGATTTAAACCAAATTAAGTGAAATTTGCAATATTAATTAATATGAGAAAAACAAGGCATTTTCAATAGGGTTTCCCCTAGGGTTTTAAAAGTGAATTAAGAATACAAATTAGTGGTGAACTTCATGGATTCAAAAGATTAATGATTTTTAGGATTGGTTTGAATTTGAAAGCAGTTTGGGAAGTAATTGATTGAATAAAACCAACAATTTAATAGATGAACATTATGGAAGAAAATAAAACAATTTGGTTGTTTTTATTTGAAATAACATTTTGGAAATTGTAACATCACAAGGATGAAACAAAGGGTTTGAATTTTGAGTTGAAATTCAAACAGAAAACAAAGGAAAACAAATGAAAACAGTTGGAAAACAAATGAAAACAGAGAAAAACAAATGGAAAACAAACAAAACAAATGCAATCAACATGATGCCATGATGCAAAACATAAAATAACAGAGAGCAAAACATTCTAAAGGTTATTTTTCAGACTTGGGATGTTACACTTTTGCTAGCAACTTAATGCCCAACGTTTGTTCGGATGATATTCGGAGGGTGGGTTATTAGACATAGATGAAGTTGGATGACGGTCTATGTATTTTGTTGTACTGCCCGCATGAATCACATAGTAATATTTATATCTTACAGATGCACTATGATGTAGCCTTCATTTCTGTCAATTGCCCAGCTATAATTTGTTCACCACACATGTTATTTATCTTTCACGGAGAGACACCACTAGTGAACTATGGACCTGGTCCTTTTTTTCTCATACTGTTACTACTGCTTTCATACTATTTTCATACTGTTACTACTGCTTTCATACTGTTTTCCACACCATACATTTAACCTCTTTGTGTTCAGCAAAACCGGTGAGATTGACAACCTCACTGCTTCGTTGGGGAAAAGTGATTTGATTGTGTTGTGTAGGTTCCACGTTGCTGCTGAACCCGTATTGCGCCCTGCCACCTCAGCTGCATCAACCATCAGAGAATGCTTGTCCCCCTACTGGTCGATTCAACCTTGGTTTCTTTTCTGAGGGAAAACTTGCTGCTGCTCTCTTCACAGCCTTTAGCTACCCCCTCGTCCTATAAATAGAGGGCATGAGCTCCCTCTCCCACACACACTTGTCCCACCTTCTTTTTTCTCCAACCGCTACTCCATTCCATGGTCATCCGCTTGGCAAAGCCCTGACCATGGGATTCTTCACCACACCACACCATCGTGCTGCTGGATTTCCAGGGGATCCTTTACTTCCGCTGCCCTGCTGGATAGAGGGAAGAAAGGTTGTCATCAAGCCGTACGTGTGACCGATCACGGAGGCACCGCCGGATTGTGGTGCACACCTTCTCGGTCTTGAGATCGACGTGAGTACGGCTACGCCAACAACGAGATTTAATCTCGTACTGCTTAGAGTCTTCGAGGGTATGTTTTCCTAAGACTCTTTCTCCTTGTTGCTTTCATCTCCTAGATTAGATCTTGGCCCTTCGGGTATCTCTCGTGTAGGAATTTTTTTGTTTTCTATGCAATGTACCCTTCAGTGGTATCAGAGTCGGATCTATGCGTAGCTGTTTTGTACGGGTAGAACACATAGGTATATGTGGGCGTTGATGATCATGTTATTGCCTCTTTAAGTATTTTATGATCTGAGTGGCATAGTAGGATGAAGCGGCTCGGACTAACCTTACATGTCCACGTACATGAGACTTGTTCCACAGCTAACATGCAAATTGTACGGCATAAGTGGCTTGCGGGTATCTGTTTCTCCTATTATAGTTAAGATCTAATCTACGAAGAGTTGTCAAAAATATTTTTATCAACGTTGTGGTTCATGTTCGTAGGTATGAACGGTTCTATCCTCGAAAGCCCTAAGCCACGTAAAATATGCAAAAATAAATTAGAGACGTCTAACTTGTTTTTACAGGGCATGTGATGTGATATGGTCAATATTACAAATTTGATGTATAAGATGATCTCTTTTGTAAATTATTTACATACCGGCATGATCCATATGGTTGTTTTATTATTTATGGCATGTGTGTTGTATATCATATCCATGTGATATTTTGTAATTTTGATGGACAATCAAGATGGAGGTGCCATGGAACTTGGTGCCACGCCGGTGGAATGATGGAGATCATACCATGATACACAATATGGAGATCAAGTGCAAGAAGGACCATATCATATCACATTATCCATGCATGTGATGTTAATCCTTTTTATGCGTCTTATTTTTCTTAGATCGCGACGGTAGCATTATAACGTGATCCCTCTCACTTAATATCAATATAATAATGTGTTCTTCCTTGATACGTCATAAACGTATCCTTAATTTCTGATGTTCCATGTTGTTTTCATGCCATATGCTACATGTTTTCCTTACACTTTATGTCATTTTTGTCGAATTCCTGGGACGAACCTATTGACAAGATGCCACAGAGCTAGTTCGTGTTTTCTGTTGTTTTTAGTTTCAGAAAAGTTGTTCTGGAAATATTCTCAGAATTGAAAAATTCGAAGCCCGGAAGTCTTAGAATTCCTGAAGGTTCCACGGAGTCCCAAAGAGTCCAGGAGGGGGGCACACCATAGGGCGGCGCACCCCCTGTTCGCTCCATGGGGTGGTGTGGGCCCCTCGGGCACCCACCGACATCGCCCTTTCGCCTATTTATCCCCCCTGATGCGTGAACCCTAAAATTATACCACTTTTCCACGAAAAAACCCGAGGCCGCCGTCGTCGTCAACCCGAGATCGGGAGGGTTCTGGAGTTCTCCCCGGCACCCTGCCGGGAGGGGAAATCATCATCGGAGAGGGCTCTATACTACCATGCCTGCCTCCGGAGTGATGCGTGAGTAGTTCATCCTTGGACTACGGGTCCATAGCAGTAGCTAGATGGTTGTTCTCTCGTCTTTATTCCTCATGTTTAGATCTCTTGAGCTTCCCTATATGATCGAGATGATCTTATTGTAATGCTACATGTTGTGTTTGCTGGGATCCGATGATTATTGAATGCTATGTTTCTTGATTATCAATCTATCATGTTGTCTTCATGTGTATGTTATTTATGATCTCGCATGCTCTTTGTTGTTAGTAGATGCTCTGACCAAGTAGATACAAGTAACTCCAAGAGGGAGTATTTATGCTCGATAGTGGGATAATGCCTCCTTTGCATCCGTGCTCGAGTGACAGAAACGGGACGGATGGAGGATGTGCTGTTGCCATTAAGGAGAAAACAACGATGTTTACATTGTTTACATTACACACTTTTCTTATTGCGATTATCTCTTGTTTGCAACTTAATACCCAATGTTTGTTCGGATGATATTCGGAGGGTGGATTATTAGTCATAGATGAAGTTGGATAACGGTCTATGAGTCTTGTTGTAATGCCTGAATGAATCACATAGTAATCATCATGTCATGCATGTTTCATTATCTATCAATTTCCCAGCTGTAATTTGTTCACCACACATGTTATGTATCTTTTTTGGAGAGACACCACTAATGAACTATGGAACCCGGTCCATTTTCTCATACTGATAATACAACCACTGCTACTGTTTTCACACTGCTTCCACTGTTTTCACACTGCTACTGCTGTTTTCACATTGTTATCATACTGTTTTCCACGCCATACATTTAACCTCTTTGTTATCAGCAAAACCGGTGATATTGACAACCTCACTGCTTCGTTGGGGAAAAGTGAATTGATTGTGTTGTGTAGGTTCCACGTTGCTGCTGAACCGGTAGTGCGCCCTACCACATCAACTGCATCAACCTTCAGAAGTTGCTTGCCCTCCTACTGGTCGATTCAACCTTGGTTTCTTTTCTAAGGGAAAACTTGCCGCTGCACTCTTCACAACCTTTCTCTTGGGGTTTACCAACGCCAGTCATCATTCCTTAGTATGCACCGCTAAGAAAGTTCGTCGTTTCGAGACACCACGTGATGATCGGGTGTGACAGACTCAACGTTCGCATACAACGGGTGCTGATGAGCCTAGTATGTACAGACATGGCCTCGGAACACACGCAATACCACGGTTCTAGTTGGGGAGCCTAGCATGTACATACATGGCCTCGGAACACGTAACTGAAAGTTAAAGCATGAGTCATATGGACAATATGATGAACATATGATGTTTGCCTTTGCAACTACACCATCGCACGTGATGATCGGTTTTGGTGTAGTGAATTTGGTTTATGTAATCACTAAACCGACTAGAGGGGTGTTGTTTTCGAGTGGGAGTTCACATAGTAATTTTTGAGTTAACTTGAACTTATTTTATAATGAACAACCAATCAAAGTGAATTTGCACAAATTGTAGTATTCATTGGCATCCACAAATTACCTTACACTTAGATTGTTAATTGAGATATAACTGTTATGATCTGGTAAAATCATTTAAGTTTGGTACCATCTTGGTGAAATTTAAAATTGAGTACTATTGTAGATTTTCAGTATAACCTACCTAGCTTCCTATGATTAGTGGTTTATTAATCTAGAGAGAAAATAATTCGTACGTAGAATCCGATGTCATGATTGCTTCCATAATACTTTATCTTCAAAAGAATGTTTTGTTGATAAAGGTGATTTAGGAGCTGAAAATAATTGTTTTAAACCCTGAATTTGTTGCCTCTTCGGAGATGCGTGCAATCAGATCTCACTTCATTGGCATGGTGCTGTCCGAGGTCGCTGAAAACACGGAAGTAAGCAATCCCGTGGAAGAAGCAGAAAACAACAATCCCACAGAACAAGTAGAAGATCCGATACCCGTCAGTGAAACGACGAACTCGGAAGCCGACTCTATATTAGCTGCTATAGAAGCAAGATTGGAGTCGAAACCTGGATCTGAGGTCATAGATTCAAAAGATGAAGATGAAGACGCTTTCGAAAGAAAGGTCAAATCTATGCAGGGGAGCTTCCATTAAGTACTTATGGCAAAACCGACTGAAAATCGGATGCCGAAGAAGATGAAGACCCTAGAAGACCTCCACCAGATGAGGAAAGAGAGGATGGCGAAACCAGTCCCATCTATCCTGATGTCAAGGAATTAACAGAAGAAGAACCTGGAAAAAAGGCTCCCTCTTCCAATAAGAAAAAGAAGACTGCCAAGAAACTCCAGAAGAAAAAATTGGGAGATACTGCTAACCAAAACCTGGAAGCAGGAGGAGGAAGCAGAGTCACACCTGTGGAGAAGAAAAAGAAGGAAGTCCCTATTCCCCGAATGTCGGAACAGGACGAGACCGATCTGATCAAAACCCCGGTTGGACCGTACGAACCACCGGAAGTGATGGAAGCCAGAAGGCAAGCCCTTATGCGGCAGCAGTAACAACTATTCCGATCTCAAGGAAATCTACTCAAAGCCCAAGCTACTGTAAAAGCAAAGCAGGAGGAAATTGAAGAATTCGAAAGACGGAATATGTCGGGGATAAAATCCACAAGATTACCCGGAATTGCAAGGCCGGATGGGCTGCCAGCAAAGGAACACGTTAAGGGCAAACGCATGCACAAAACCGCAGCTGAAAACACGGAAGCCGCGTTCGCCATCCTTAATGACGACCTGTATTCGAAAGACGAAAATATTCAGGGAGTGTATGCTTTCCTGGGAAAAGCATTACAACAGCAACAACGAGGACATGCAAGATCAGGGAAGTTGCAGGACGACTCGGCCCTATGCAAAACTGCCATCTGCGCCGCTGGATCACCTGGACCTGGCGAACCTGGAGATTCAGGCGATTCTAAGGAAAAGAAGGAGGATCCTAAGAAGGACAATAAAATCCCGGACAATAGGGATGAAGCGTCCAGAACGGGATCCCATCTGTCGAAAGCTGGAAATAAACCCCGTGATCACAAGGATCGGGAGGAACAAAACCAGAAAGAAGGAAAAATGATATGAAAATCCTCACAGACGTGAGAGATCCCGTACTCCTCCTAGGAACAAAGAAAGTCCAAGAGTAGAACTCCGCCTTATTCTAAAGGACACGACAACATACGAAATAGGGATAATCCCGAAAGAGCGCACTCGCGCAACAATGGGCCAGAAAGGAGCAGATCCCCTTATGTCCATTCAGCCGGTAGATACTCCGCTCACGTCAATAAGGCGGAAAGATATGATCTATACTTTGGATCTAAGTGTTTCACTGACAGATGATACATCCATAACGTATCTATAATTTTTGATTGTTTCATGCTAATATTATGCTTTTGGCACTTGTTTTTATATAAAGTTTATGATTTATTTGGACTAACCTATTAATAGTTGCAAGGGTGCAGAATGTTCTTGTTTTACTCTTTGATGTGTAGGAGTTAACAAGAAAACACAAACATATACTTGTTGGAAAAAGACTCTGACTTTCCTGAAATCTGTCCACCAACAGTTTTTAGAGATCATCAGTTTTACCCCCAAAGAAAACGTCAACTGAGGATCAAATTGTCTACAAAGTTGTTGGACATTTCCATACCTTTCATGTAAGCCCAAGAACACCCCAATCCGAGTTCGTATACGACCTGTGGACCCATTTTACTGGAGGATATATATCTGATTACGGGATTACGGGAATCGGTGAGGGGATTGAGTCCAACTCTTATCATATTTGATGGATTCGGCCAAGCCACGACTTTAGGGCTAAGAGGGGTCCCTAGGAAGGTTCTAGAGGTGCCCAAGAGCCTTTGGATCAAGGGGCCATCCATCAAAGGGCCGAGGAGCATTGTCCCATCACATACAAGGAGAGGAAAACCCTAATTATGGGGCAACAACCAAAAGCCACGAATTTTGCCTCCCCCATGGTCTCATCTCCATGGGGGAGGGCTCATCTACAGCACCAAGAAGCCATGAGGTAAGGGGGCTAAGGGGCGGCGCTCCCCCATGATGGCCGGGCGGCGCAGGAGGAGCCCCCTGTGCCGCTGACGGCCCCCGGCGCCGCCCTGCACCTCACGTGTTGCCCCGTCTACATCCTCGCCGCCATGATGCCGCCTTCAACAACACCTCCATCATCATATTCTCCTTGTATTCAGTGGTTTATCCTCCCACAAACCTCTGTACCGTCCTATATAAACATGGTGTTTGATGCTATAATAGTTATCTTATGATCTATGTCATGTTTGTGTAGTTTATTTGTCTTTTGATTGCTTGGTTTAATGTCTTTGGTTCATTAGAGTTGTATTTTGATACGGTACTATCCTTTGGTGTCCATTATATTTGTGCGCGCTTGGATCAACACCATAGGGTTAGTAGTATGTGCAAAGGAATGGGCGTAGTGCTGCCGGAGTGACAGAAACCTAAGGACTCAAACCGGTTAGTTGCACGTATGGGAGTAAGAGGACCATTAACTTAAGGCTATGGTTGAATATTTTTACCTTAATGTATCTTCTAGTAGTTACGGATGTTTGCTAGAGTTCCAGTCATAAGTACTTGCAATCATTGGATAGTGAGAGCTTGTTAGATTTGCCTCTCCCACATAGAAAACTGCATCGAAGACAATGAACCTGATATCTTCACTAATTAATCTTGGAAAAAGCCACCACAATTACGACCACTTTTCCACACTCATGGTACCGTTATTTTATGGTTACTTAGTATATTTTACTGCTGCAGCACTAACATTTACTTTCTTGTATTTATTATCTTGCAAAGCTATCTCTCATACCCGTATTATTGCTTTAGTTTTATTTCTTAGATGATGCAAACGTTTAGTGTGTGTAGAGTTGTATCAGTGGTTGATTGAACTTGAGAGAATATTTATCCTACCTTTAGCTCCTTGTTGGGTTCGACACTCTTACTTATTGAAAAGGCTGCACCCGATCCCCTATACTTGTGGTATATCAAGACCTTTTCTGACGCTGTTGCCGGGGAGCAATAGCGTGGGGGTGAATGTTCTTGTGTGCACTTGTTTGCTTTGTCTCTAAGTAATTTTGCTTTCAGTTATAAGTAGTTTTATTTTTCAGTCTCAAGTTGTTTTCTATCTTTAGTTATGGATAAGGAACACGAATTACAAAAAAAATTAGTTGTACTTGGTATCTAAAAATGTTTTCAAAAAGGAAAGTGATTGGAAAGATGAGTAATGGTTAAGTGGGGGTCGACCTTGAACATTTGTGATCATGCCTATGAAACCAAAAAAATTCTTTCCATGAAAGATTTTCAGTTAAAAACTTGTATATATTGTGTATATATTGTACATATTCCTTTGTACCATAAACATAAAATGTATAGATAACTTCTAGTTTGTTTATGATGCAAGTTTGCCACTTTGCTGCGTAGAAACAGATTTCTGGGCTCCACCGTAGAAAATTTTAAAAATCACTAGAAAGTGATATTGATCTGAAATTTCTTGAGTGCAAAGTAATGATTATTATATTTCTTTCATTAGAAGTACTTTTTCTGATTTGAGCTACGTAGATATCTCATCAACTGTCATCTTTGCAGACTATTTAGTTTTGGCAGATTGTCATGCTTATTTTGTATTGTGCTTATACTCAATGTTTATAATCTTTATTTGATCGATAAATGTTATAATTTGTTAGTATACAGTAGGTAATCTTAATTTAAACTTGTCAAAGCTTGAACATGAGTGGATTTTATTTAATGAGTACTAACCTTACTAATGAGTTTTTGTCAAGTTTTATGTGAATGTAGTATTTAAGATAAAATAGAGATGGTGATACGAGATAACTGAAAAGAGAAAAAGCTCAATCTTGGGGACTCCCGAGTGCACCTCAATTAAATATTCAATAATATTCAATCATCAAAGCTTGGGGATGCCAAAGTCATCCCTCCTTTTTCCATGCCTAGCTTGGGGACGTTAAAGAAAAGCACTTCTTGGGAGATAACCCATGTTTTATTCCATTTTCGTGTTGTTTTCTTTTAGTTTATTTTGTTTTATTTGAGTCTTGGAAGTTGTTACCTCTGTAGCAACCTCTTCTTATCCTTTTTTTTGTTTTTGTGCCAAGAATAGACTCTAATAGGGAGGAAGTAAGATTTGGGGAAGTTGCTGTCCTAAAACAGATTCCGTGCTGCCACCAAAAACATTATTTCTCTCAGCCAGAACAACGAATTGAGCTGAAACTTTTTTTTCATATGCCCCAGGTTGTTATACAACTTTAATTACTTTTGCACCTTTTGATTTGATGAACATAAGATTTTTGAAAAAATCGATCTTAACCTGCTATTCTGTTTTGACAGATTTATGCCGATATTTGCATTTGCCTCTTAATCTTTTTCTTTTGATGTTCTTTTGAGGGGAAGAGCTTTAAAAAGAAGTTGTGATAGTAGCTAATGTTTTAATGAGTGTTAGACTTGTGTTGAAAGTGAACCAAAGTGGATTTACTATTTTGGTTACACTAATGTTGCTAATGAAGATTGTGTGAAGTTTTGTATGGAGTGAGTTTTCAAGTGTAGGGAGAGAAGAATGATACGAGAAGATGAAGAATAGACAAAAGCTCAAGCTTGGGGATGCCCATGTCACCCCATGATATATCCAAGAAGTACAAGCGTCAAAGCTTGTGGATGCCCATGGCATCCCCTTCTTCATCAACAAAAATATCAGGTCCTCTTTCAAGACACTATATTTTTATTGCTTCATATATTATGTGTTATTCGTGGATGGTCATTTATTTTTGCTTTCAGTTTTGTTTGGTTTCCCTTGATGTAGCTATAATGTTTAGATCTTGTTTAGCCTATGTTCTCTTAGTTTATTAAAAATAAAGTACCAAGTTTTACCCATTTAGCTTAGTTGATACATATGTAAAAAAATGGCTTTTCTTTTTCAGCATCTACTGCCCACTGCGCGATTTTTCATATTTTATCGAAAACTCGAAAATGAAGGGAATATGCCCGAGAGGCAATAATAAAATGGTTATTATCTTATTCCTTGTTTATGATGAATGTTTATTTCTCATGCTAGAATTGTATTAACCGGAAACGTTGATACATGTGTGCTTAATAAACAAACAATGGTTCCTAGTAAAGCCTCTCTTTTAACTAGCTCGTTGATTAATAGATGATCAAGGTTTCCTGATCATGAACATTGGATGTTATTAATAACGGGGTCATGTCATTAGAAGAATGATGTGATGAACATATACCCAAAGATAATATAGCAATGCGATCAAGTCATTTAGTTTACATTGTTATATCAAACATACGAAGTAACTTATTCCTTAGACCATGAGATCATGTCAATCACTGATACCGGAAGAGTGCTTTGATGGCATCAAACGTCACACCGTAACAGGGTGACTATAAAGGTGTCGTTAAGTATTCGGAAAGTATTAGTTGAGGATCATGGATCAAGAGTGGGATTTGTCCATCCAAATGACGGAGAGATATACTCTGGGCCCTCTCGGTGATATCACATCGAAACCGCTTGCAAGCACGTGATATGATCACAAGGATGTTATATCACGGGAACGAGAAAAGAGTACTTGTCGGTAACGAGATTGAACAAGGTATGGTTGATACCAATGATCGAATCTCGGACAAGTAAAATATCGCGAGACAAAGGGAATAGTTCACGGCGTTGTTGGTTCACACGATCACGAGAGTCATCGTTGAATATATAGGAGTCATCACGGATCTCCAGATCCCGCTGTTGATTATTGATCGGAGAGGAGTCTCGATCATGTCTATCTTATTCGCGAACCGTAGGGTGACACACTTAAGGTTCGATGACGCGTTTGAGAGGATACGGAATATCAAAGAATATTTTGGGCAGCACCGAAATTGTTTCGGGGAAAATTGAAATAGTTCAAGGGGTTTTTCGTCGAATGGTTGTTAATAGAATTAACAAATGATTCGAGGTGCTATATGAAAAAGTTTGTTAATAGAATTAACAAATGCTGAAATAAAGAAATAAAAAGGTTTTATTTATTTATTAAAAGAAAACCTTTGGATTTTCCAAGTGGGAAATTATGGGAGCATGAGTGGGTGTGAGTGGAGCTTCCACTCACATGAAGAGGGAAGAGGTGGGGGCACACCATGGCTGGCCGCACCCCCCTCTTGGGCTGCCTCCCCCTCCCCTATAAAAGGAGGGTGAGAGCTCCTCTTCTACACACACTTTGCCACTTCCCTTTCCCTCCACCCGCTGCTCCATTTCATGGTCTCCGGCTTGGCGAAGCCCTGACCGTGGGATTCTTCACCACCACCACGTCGTCGTGCTGCTGGAGTTCCGAGGGATCCTCTACTTCCGCGCCCCGCTGGAACGAGGGAACGGAGGTCGTCATCAACCGTACGTGTGACCGATCACGGATGCACCGCCGGATTGCGGTGCCATCTTCTCGCTATCGGGATCGGTGTGAGTACGACTACGCCAACAACGAGATTTGATCTCGTACCACTTTGAGTCTTCGAGGGTATGTGTTCTCCTTAACCCTCTTGTTGCCCGTTGCACTTCGTCTCATAGATTAGATCTTGGCCTTTCGGGTATCTCTCGCGTAGGAAAATTTTTGTTTTCTATGCTACGTTCCCCTTCAGTGGTATCAGAGCCGGATCTATGCGTAGATGTTTTGTACGGGTAGAACACATAGGTGTATGTGGGCGTTGATGATCATGTTATTACCTCCTTGACTATTTTATGATCTTAGTGGCATAGTGGGATGAAGCGGCCCGGACTAACCTTACATGTCCACGTACATGAGACTTGTTCCACAACTGACATGCAACTTGTATTGCATAAGTGGCTTGCGGGTGTCTGTTTCTCCTACTATAGTTAAGATCTAATCTATGAAGGGTTGTTAAAAATGTGTTTATCAACGTTGTGGTTGATGTTCGTAGGTATGAACGGTTCTATCCTCGAAAGCCCTAAGCCACGTAAAATATGCAAAAATAAATTAGAAGCGTCTAACTAGTTTTTGCTGGGCATGTGAAGTCAATATTACGAATTTGATTATGAGATGATCTATTTTGTAAATTATTGATATACCGGAAGGTATCCATATGGTTGTCTTCTTATTGATGGACAATCAAGTTTGGGGTACCGTGGTACTTGGTACCACGCCGGTGGAATGATTGAGATCATACCATAATGCACATGATGGAGATCAAGTGCAAGAAGGACCATATCATATCACGTTATCCTTTCATGTGATGTTTGTGATGTTAATCCTTTTTTATGCATCTTGTGTTGCTTAGATAACGATGTTAGCATTATAAGATGATCCCTCTCACTTAATATCAAGATAATAATGTGTTCTTCCTTAAGTATGCACCGTTAAGAAAGTTCGTCGTTTCGAGACACCACGTGATGATCGGGTGTGATAGACTCAACGTTCGCATACAACGGGTGTTTTCAAGCCTAGCATGTACAGACATGGCCTTGAAACACACGCAATACTATGGTTCTACTTGGCGAGCCTAGCATGTACAGACATGGCCTCGGAACACGTAACCGAAAGGTAAAGCATGAGTCATATGGATGATATGATGAACATGTCGATGTTCGCCTTTGAAACTACATCATCTCACGTGATGATCGGTTTTGGTGTAGTGAATTTGGTTCGTGTAATCACTAAAGACGACTAAGAGGGATGTTGTTTTTGAGTGGGAGTTCATGGTTTAATTTTTTAATTAACTTGAACTTATTTATCATGAACAACAAATCAAAGTGAATTTGCACAACTTGTAGTAGTCATTGGCATCCACATAACTACCTTACACTTAGATTGTTAATTGAGATATAACTGTTATGATCTGGTAAATACCATTTAAGATTGGTACCGTATTAGTGAAATTTAAAATTGAATCCTATTGTAGATTTTCGGTATTTCCTACCTAGCTCCATATGGTTAATGATTGATTAATCTAGAGAGAAAATAATTCCTACTTAGAATCCAGAGTCATGGTTGCTTTCGTATTACTTTATCTTCAAAAGAACGTTTTGTTGATCAAGGTGATTTTGGAACTGAAAAGAGTAGTTTTTCAGAAACAATCAAGTGAAAGATATATTGATATCTAGAAACTTATTTGTTGCAACATGATTGAGTATAATTTAGCGTGACAATGTTTGCTTATATTATCTGAATATATGCAATGATTGAAGACGCTAGGCGTTTGAATATTCCAAGAAATTGGATGCTAAAAATTATCCTCTAAATTCCTTCCTTCGAGCTATAATAGCTTAATCATAAAATTGTTATGATGGGATGGATTAGAAGTATGGGTAAAGTAGTTTACCTTACTTGGAAAATGCTAAGAGTGGAATCTAGAAGAATGCTATTAATATGGTGATATTAGTAGAACAATCAAACTCAAAGTATGACTCAATGGGTGATAGTATATGACTAACACGCCAAAGAAAATGAGCTAGTAAGACTAGCATTGTTTGATGTTGAATGATTCTTCTATAAAGGAAAGGGAATATTGAAAATAGAATTACAAATAGATATATGGCAGAAAAAGAAGATAACTGGAAAGTCCAGCTCAGGAGTATATGCTTGATATACAAGTTATAGATGTATTACTAGTTAACAAAGTATTTTTGGGTATTTTGATACCACATTGGTTGGTATGAGTTGTCATACAAAGCAACGCAATGAAAGAAATACAAGGGCCTAAAAGGAACTAGTAATAGATGTGGAATCGATTATGACAAGAACATAAATAAAGTGTTATTGTGTTCATTGTCGTATCGAACCAACCAGTCAAGATTTATTTGAAGAACTTAATAATTTGTTATTTTGTTCTAGTCTTTTGTGAGAACAAATGAGATTGTTCAAACTATGATCATATTCCATAATTGATGGATATGTTAATATAAATCATGTTGGTAAAGTAAACATCTATAAGACTGAATGCTAAACGTTGCAAGACGTAAAAGAGTTTCACTTAAATTGCGACACCACCATTTTAGTTCATATCGGAAAGGAAAACATGAAGGAATTCCATATTGATGAACTTCCGGAGTCATTTTATTGACACTTGTGAGACCTCTTCCAAAAGATGACTAGAATTCCGTTCTTAGGCCAAAGTAGAATGGACGACTAATTTAGTGGAGATTATACATATTGATGTATATAGTCCATTATGTGTAGTCATGTATGGTGGATTAATTTTTCCTTCATAAAATTCTGTCGATGATTTAAGTAGATATGCGAGTATATCTATTTAAAGGGAACAGAGTTTGACATTTTGAATTGGTTCAAAAGGTTGTTAATATGAAGTTAAAATCAATGTAACAAGATAATCAAGTATTTATGATTGGATCATAAAGGATAAAGTTTGAGTTACAAGTTTAGCAAAACATCTGAGAAGTTGCAGAATTGTTCTACAACTTATACTTCTTGAATACCCCACATTAGATTGGAGTATTCAAAAGACAAAATCAAACCCTGTTTGACATGGTAAGATTAATAAAATTGCCATTATAATTTTGTAGTTTATACATTAGTGACAACCGTTTTTCCACTGAAAAGAGCATCATCATGATCCGCTGAAATTGACAACATATAAGATATGGTTTGGGTAGTGACCCGAATTGTCACTTTCTTAAGTTTTGGTATGCATAGCATGTGTAAAATGTTTACAACCAAAATAGGATAAATATATGTTTATAAGGTTATCCCAAATAAAACATTGGGTATTTATCCTATCACCGAACCAAAAGACAAATGTTGTTTGTCAGAAAGGGTTGATTTCTCGAGAAAGTAGTTCTTGCGAAACAAGTGAGTGGGAGCACGGTACAAACTCAACAAGATTACAGAATCTCCGTTATCATGTCAAGAGTAGCGCAGCACTGGAAGTTGTTCCGGGGTTTACTATTTTGACTAAGTAGAAGACACTACAAATGTTGTAGATACTTCAAATGAGTTTGCGAACTGTAGCAGAAAAGTCCAAAAACTTTGTACTTTGAACAACTTGTGGTTTAGGTATAAAGTGTTGTTTTGACAACAAAGGACCTGGACCTTATAAAGGAAGCAAATGATGGGCACTGACTTCGTAAAATTGACTATGAGTCATTATATCCGCCATAGTATCCTTGTATGAATATCAAGTATGTGACTTGGTAGTCCTTTCAATAGGAATGATGCCTAACGATAGCAAAAGGGTCTATATAGCGACAAAGACATGGATACTTATCGAAAAGTTGTTTTCGACGAAGTTCAAAGAGTTCACTACTACAAGATTTTGATCTTCCGTAGTGATGCTTAGTCTTTGCAGATAGTTCTAGCAAAGTTACATATTATGATATGGATGTTGAATAACAAAACCAATTCTCCTCTCGAGGAAGTTTGTTCAAGGATGTGTACTTGACACAGTCTGAGAGTTTTGTAAAATTCAAAAGGTTGCTAGAAAGGCATGCGCACTTCAATGGTTGAAGTGAGCATAACGAAGTTGAAATCTTTACCTTAATGAAGTTATCAAAAGAGTTTGATTCCATCATGAATGATAAAGATGCTTGTAGAGTTACAAGAAATTAAGTGGGAGCGTTATGACATATTTCCAATACTTTATGTAGATGACATATGGTTGATTGGAAAATATGTATTTTAAATTAACACGGTTAAGATTTCATATTGATGAAAGGCTTAGAAGATATTGGGCATCGATATCTATAAAAGATGGATTGAAGCGCCTGATATGATTGAAGCCAAATTACATAGATGAAATATTTAAGTAAGTCAATATACAATTGATAAGAAGGAGTTCTTGTCACATGGAAAATAATTGAGCAAGATTCATGTGTTTTGACACATGATGAGCATCATTGAAATTGAGATTTCTAAGTCATGTTTCCATGCTATGTACACAACCAGATGAGTCCTATGCTATAAAATGTTATAGTAGGATAATTCATATGATGATTAGACAACAGTGGGAGAGATCCTTGTGTCATTTTAGAAATGCTAAGGATATGTTTTCCTATATAGTAATGACAAAATAATAGTTGTAATATGTTACACTAATAGTCTTGTCATTTATTCAAGTAATTTTATCTCAATTAAAATATGTGATGAAGGGTAGCACAATAGGATGGAAGAAAGTTCCATGCTGGATTTGAAAGAGTTTCAAAAATTAAAATATTGTGACAGATACTACAACAAAGGCTAAAGTATATCGTTGTGTTGACAACTAATTATAAGCGTATTTTGTGTCAAGGAGTTCTTTATTGAACTTGGTGAATTTCCAAGAATGCTGAAACTATGAAGCTACATTTTCACAATGTTAGTAACATCAGTTTAAGCTGAGGAATTAAGGTATCACCGGAACTTGGTGAGTTTCCAAGAATGCTAACACTATGAAGCTACATTTTCACAATGTTAGTGACATCAGTTTAAGCTGAGGAATTAAGTTTTCACGAATTGACTATATATATACAAAGCCATCTCATTAGAGAATGAGTGATGCGTGTAGACGCAAAGAACATGCAAATACAATAGGACCTGAACAGTTCAGATCTTTTTGATGATGTTTACCGCATGCGAAGCATGGTAATAACACTGGTACGCCATATGTGTTAAAGTGCTTACAGACTAGATTATTGACTCTAGTGCAAGTGGGAGACTGAAGGGAATATGCCCGAGAGGCAATAATAAAATGGTTATTATCTTATTCCTTGTTTATGATGAATGTTTATTTCTCATGCTAGAATTGTATTAACCGGAAACGTTGATACATGTGTGCTTAATAAACAAACAATGGTTCCTAGTAAAGCCTCTCTTTTAACTAGCTCGTTGATTAATAGATGATCAAGGTTTCCTGATCATGAACATTGGATGTTATTAATAACGGGGTCATGTCATTAGAAGAATGATGTGATGAACATATACCCAAAGATAATATAGCAATGCGATCAAGTCATTTAGTTTACATTGTTATATCAAACATACGAAGTAACTTATTCCTTAGACCATGAGATCATGTCAATCACTGATACCGGAAGAGTGCTTTGATGGCATCAAACGTCACACCGTAACAGGGTGACTATAAAGGTGTCGTTAAGTATTCGGAAAGTATTAGTTGAGGATCATGGATCAAGAGTGGGATTTGTCCATCCAAATGACGGAGAGATATACTCTGGGCCCTCTCGGTGATATCACATCGAAACCGCTTGCAAGCACGTGATATGATCACAAGGATGTTATATCACGGGAACGAGAAAAGAGTACTTGTCGGTAACGAGATTGAACAAGGTATGGTTGATACCAATGATCGAATCTCGGACAAGTAAAATATCGCGAGACAAAGGGAATAGTTCACGGCGTTGTTGGTTCACACGATCACGAGAGTCATCGTTGAATATATAGGAGTCATCACGGATCTCCAGATCCCGCTGTTGATTATTGATCGGAGAGGAGTCTCGATCATGTCTATCTTATTCGCGAACCGTAGGGTGACACACTTAAGGTTCGATGACGCGTTTGAGAGGATACGGAATATCAAAGAATATTTTGGGCAGCACCGAAATTGTTTCGGGGAAAATTGAAATAGTTCAAGGGGTTTTTCGTCGAATGGTTGTTAATAGAATTAACAAATGATTCGAGGTGCTATATGAAAAAGTTTGTTAATAGAATTAACAAATGCTGAAATAAAGAAATAAAAAGGTTTTATTTATTTATTAAAAGAAAACCTTTGGATTTTCCAAGTGGGAAATTATGGGAGCATGAGTGGGTGTGAGTGGAGCTTCCACTCACATGAAGAGGGAAGAGGTGGGGGCACACCATGGCTGGCCGCACCCCCCTCTTGGGCTGCCTCCCCCTCCCCTATAAAAGGAGGGTGAGAGCTCCTCTTCTACACACACTTTGCCACTTCCCTTTCCCTCCACCCGCTGCTCCATTTCATGGTCTCCGGCTTGGCGAAGCCCTGACCGTGGGATTCTTCACCACCACCACGTCGTCGTGCTGCTGGAGTTCCGAGGGATCCTCTACTTCCGCGCCCCGCTGGAACGAGGGAACGGAGGTCGTCATCAACCGTACGTGTGACCGATCACGGATGCACCGCCGGATTGCGGTGCCATCTTCTCGCTATCGGGATCGGTGTGAGTACGACTACGCCAACAACGAGATTTGATCTCGTACCACTTTGAGTCTTCGAGGGTATGTGTTCTCCTTAACCCTCTTGTTGCCCGTTGCACTTCGTCTCATAGATTAGATCTTGGCCTTTCGGGTATCTCTCGCGTAGGAAAATTTTTGTTTTCTATGCTACGTTCCCCTTCAGAAAAGTCACGGAATTTTTACACATTATGTATCACCTAATCCTCTGCATGCAAAAAATTGGCAAAAATTTATGACATTTTTAAGTACACCTAAAAATTACGTTTTCCAGCTGTTGTTTTTCTGAACAGATTCTGACTTTTGTTGCAAGAGTGGCCTCTTTTACGTTTTCATTTGAGTCCTTTTGGGTCTTACCTTTTATTTAGAAGTTGGACACTTAAGCATCTTTCTGTAACTATAAAACAAAATTTGATTTGCTTTAATAGCAGCACTTTGGAAATATTATCTATTGCACTAATGTCTAACAGAGAATAGAAGGGGGAAGTTTTTGTGTTGAAGTTTTTTTCACAGAGAATGAAGGAACACCAAATAGAGAAATATTGAAGAATGGCCAAAGTCATAGGCTTGGGGATGTCTCCGCATCCCTCTTCATCAACAACCCCTTGGTTTGCAAACCTTTAAACTTTGTTTTTCGAGGAACATAGAAACTTGAATAAACTTGGAGCATTTGTATCTTACTATTTATTTGACTTAGCATCAAACACCAGTTATATTAATAAATTGATCGTCATATATTTTATTTATCTCCTGTTTAGAGAGGTGGTTCAAGGTTTAGTAAATTTAAAAATGATGTGCAAATGATATTGTTTAGTATTTTATGTTTTCTTGTGGTTAGTTTCAACTTGCTAATAGTGTATATTATGTCATTTTGATCTTAACATGCATTATCCTATTCATAGTAGGGTATGGCATTGTGGTATCCTCCTCTGTTTGTTTCATTTGAATCGACTTGGCACATGCTTACGAATGCTAAGACTGAAAACAAAAAGTCAATAAGCCTCGATGATTTATTTTGCCTCAGAGTTCTAGTATCAATTTTATGCCTCAGTTAATTTTACTTTGTCGCAAACATGATTATGGTATTTATTGCTCTCTTGATTGTTGCTTCCCAGTCTATTGCTAACCTTCACTTGCACTGAGTATGAGCTCTACTCGTGCCTCCAAATCGCTGAAAACCAATTTATTCCACAGAGTCCACTATAAACTCCCATGTGGTATTTAACTGCCACTCCAAAGTAAATTGCTCATGTGCTGAAAGTGCATTTCGTTTTCCCATTGTTTTGTGTGTTATTTATCAATACTAAGTACATTATTTATCGAGGTGTTAAGCGTGCAGGTGTTATACTTAACATCGGCATCGATCACCAAAAAGTCGGTGAAGTTTGGCCTGAGAGTTTTGGGACAGAACCCAGCCGGATTATTCGGACCGGATTTTTCATCCTGGACCGGATATTCCGGGTGCTGCGCAAAATGTGTAAGGACTGGAAGTTTTGCGTACTGGAGTCAACCGGATTATTCGGAACGGATTTTTCATATCAGACTGGATATTCCGGGTGTTGATGAAGGAGCGCAAAAATGGCTAAGGACTGGAAGTTTTGCGTACTGGAGTCAACCGGATTATTCGGACCGGATTTTTCATATTGGACCGGATATTCCGGTTGCTGATGAAGGAGCGCAAAAATGGCTAAGGACTGGAAGTTTGGGGTACTGGAGTGAACCGGATTATTTGAACCGGATTATTCCGGAGCAGCCGGATAATCCGGTTCAGATCTGCAGGACTGCGTGGAGCAAGCTGACCGGATATTCCGGTCCAAACTTGAACCGGATATTCCGGTCCCCTTTTTCCTGCACAACGACTAGTTGTGAGGAGGGGCTATAAATACCCCTCCTCTTCTTCCCCAAGATATAGTTCTTCCCCTTAGCATTTATGAGCATTTAAAGAACTCACCAAATCTCTCATTAATCCCAATCCCTCCACCCAATCTTGAAGATCTTTGGAGGATTGAAGGAGAAGGCTCTGATCTACATCTTCACCGAGCCGTTCTTCATTTCCCCCTCTCTAGCTTGAGGGATCTAGCCTAGGGTTTCCTCTTGTGGAGAACATAGGCATCTTGATACTTGTTGGTGATTCAAGAAGAGTTGGGAGCCCCCAATTTAGTTGTGGGTGTGTGCCCCAAGTTGTTTGTAAAGGATTCGATCCCCGCCTCAAAGGGGTTCAATAGTGGAAGGTGAACTAGGCCTTTGTGGCGGAGTTCATCGGCGAATAGGGTGAGGCCTTAGTGGCGTTGAGTAGGCCTTTGTGGCGAGCTCACACCCCTCCAACGAGACGTACTCCCTTAAAAAGGAGGAACTCGAAAATACATCGTGTCTCCGTGTGCTTCCATCGGTTACCTCGTTCCTCCCTCTCTTTACTTTCTCGTACTTGTTGCATTAATTGCTTGCCTTGTCATATAGGTAAATTCACCACTAGTTGCACTATCTAGAGAATTTACCTTCTTGTCAAGCCTAACTTTAAGAAAAATTAAAATTGGTCGTAGCACCTCTTCACCCTCCCTCTAGGTGCCCATACTTTGCTTTCAATTGGTATCAGAGCCTTGGCTCTTCTATTCGGCTTAACCGCCTAAGAGTTTAAGTATGGGAGATGAGTTGGTTGACGCTCCGTCCGATGGCAATGTGACCATGGATGATCTCAATGCTTTGAGAGAATCATTGACCTCATCCATAGACACTAAATTTGATGAGTTGCGTCAACTCATGACAACACTCCTCAAAGCCAAAGGACCGGAGGTGGTCGACTCATCCCTTCCGGAAGAACCGGAGGGTGCCAAGAAAGGGGTTGATGGTGAACCACTTAAAACCGCTTCCGTCGAACAATCTGCTAAGAAGGGTGCGGGTGATAAGGAAGAATATCACGCCATTGAAGGCCGATATTCCCCCGATCCCCCCATCCCTTTTACCCATATAATCCCTAGAGGAGATCCACCTAAAATTGATGCATATTCTTTTCGTGAATGGCAATACTACATGGAGACTCACTTGAACTCTTCTTGTATAGATCTTTGGAGAATCACTCGGGATGGATACAAGCCATTTGATCCCAAGAATCTCACAAGAAGAGAGGTCGTAGATTGCCAACTCAACTACACCGCCTTGTCCATCCTTCATCAAGCCGTGGGCCCCAACCACATGCCACATCTTCAACACTTCTCCACCGCCAAAGAAACGTGGGATGCTCTTGTCATCATGTTTGTTGGGAATGAGAGCATGCAAAGAAATCGATATGATGCCTTGACCAATGAGGCCGAAGGGTTCTTCATGCGTGATGGAGAAGATCATGTTGACATGTATCGAAGACTCAAAACTCTTTCCACCGCCTTCTCTAGTGCGGGTGCAACATATATTTATGATGCTTGGATCAAGAGGAAGTACATGATTGCCGTGATGCCGTTTGAGGGCACGGACTTGAAGATCATTCAAGGAAGACATGATTTCTCTTCCATGACCTCAACTCAAGTGATGTAAGAATTGTGCTCCTACAAAGTGCAAACCAAGAATGCTCTTGACAACCGTGCTAGAGCCATTGGAATGCATCAAGGAGCATCCGTTGCTTTGAAGGCCAAGGTCTTGTCAAGAGAGGTTGAGAATGAAGAAGATGGAGAAGAGGCATTGCCTCCCTTGAAGGAACAAGACTATGATCCCGTCCTAAAGGATCTCATCGCCCTCACCGTGCAAAAGTTTTGGAGCAATCCTCCCAAGGGCAAGAAATTTGTTGAGGAAAAGACAAGGTCTCGCTATGGAAACGATGGAGCTCAAAAAGTGAGGTCTTGTTTCAATTGCCAAGACAAGCATCACTTCATTGCGGAGTGCCCTTACGAGAATAGAGAACACCATAGTGGCAAGCTCATTCGCAAGGACAAGTACAAGGTTGAATACAAGAAACCTCACTTCAAGAAGAAACCTTTCAACAAGAAATCCCCCACCAAGTTTGTGCTCTTGACTCAAGAGGAGTATGATTCCGGGAGTGATGAAGAAGAAGAAACAACAAGTGAAGTGGCCGCTCTAGCTATTGCTTCCACTCCATCTTCATCATCCCTCTTTGAATCCCCCAATGAAAATCTTCCTCAACACGATGCCAAGTGCTTCATGGCTAAGGCCACGGAGGTATCACCTTCTCCTAACTCTAAGACCCCTAGTGAACTAGAACATATTGCTAGTCTTAGAGAATAAGAGGAAAGGGCCTCCTTGGACCGTTTTATGTCTAACATGCAAGGGGAGACCAAGAAGTACTTTGAGCATCTCATGAGGCAATTGGGAGAGGCCCAAGAGGCCCTTGAGAAGAAAGGTGAGATTGAGAGAAGGGATGCGGATGAAATTGCATCTCTCTCTATGACTCTTGAGGAAGAGCATGATGGTAGAGTTTCTCTAGAGGATGAACTTGAATCTATTGAATCAACCCATAATGAACTTGTCTCTAAAATCATTAAGGAACGTGATCTTGCTATTTCCAAATATAAAAAGGCTAAAAAGGATAAAGTCGAGTTTGGGGTTGGTCATGGTAAACTAACCGAGGAGTTTGAAAAGCTAACCAATGCTCACAAAGCTTTGGAAAGCCAACACTCATCCCTCAAAGAGTTGCATGAACAACTTCAAACTCAACTTACTCAATCTAACCATCCTAGCACCTCTACTTCTTCTTGTGATCATGCAAATATTATTGAGGAAAATGCTAGGTTGAAGGATGAGCTCGCAAGGCTCAAGGGCAAAAGCATCCAAGTTGAGAAGGTTGTGTTAGCCACCCCACAAGTGGTTGCCCCTAGCCCTAATGCGGTCATTGCTAGACCACAATTAAGTGCTCCAAGGCAACAAGTGGGTAAGCAAGGGCTTGGCTATATAGCCAAGAAGAAGAACAAGAGGAAGAACCAAAAGGGTGCTTCGGGTAGCATTGTCATTAGTGACAACACTACTCGTAGCACACCCACACAAGCAAGCAATGTTGCCTCGAGTAGTGATGTCATGAGGGACACCACTACTCGTAGCACCTCCGCGGGAACTAACAATCCACACCATTTCTTATATGTTGATTATTATGGTGTTGTGCAAGCTAAATATGTTGGTCCTATTGAGGGTTTCATTGACTATACTATTTGGGTCCCAAAGACCCTTGTTGCTAACATAAAAGGACCCAACTCGGGTCCTAACTCTAGTCAATGATCTCTTGCAGGACTATGCTTCCGGTGGGACTAAATGGATTCTCGATAGTGGGTGCACTAATCATATGACCGGAAGCAAAGAACTAGTGACGGAGTTGCGACCAAATGACATCCAAGCAACCGTCACTTATGGGGACTCATCCAAGTCTAAGGTATCCGGGTTCGGCAAGGTTGTGGTGGCTCCCGATATAACTATCGTGAACGTCATGCTTGTCGAATCCCTTGGTTACAATTTACTTTCTGTCCGCTCTCTTGGAAAGATGGGTTTTTCCGTCTTTTTCGATGGTGATATTGTGGTCCTTTTGAGGAGCAAGACTCTTGACGTCGCTCACGTGGGACATGTTGAAAATGAGTTGTTTGTGGTGGACTTTTCGAAGTCCACCAACTCTCAAGCAATGTGTCTTTTTGGGAAGGCGGACTTGGGATGGTTGTGGCATCGCCGCCTATCCCATGTCAACATGAGAACTTTGCAAAGTCTTCACAAAGGTGGCCTTATTGTTGGACTAAAAGAAAATGTTTTCTTTGCAAAGGATCGCGTTTGTAGGTCGTGCGTTGAAGGGAATATGCATGACATCATGCACAAGGCCAAGACTATTATCTCATCAAAGAGGATCTTGGAGCTCCTCCATGTTGATCTATTTGGTGCCGTGCCCGAGGCAAGTCTTGGAGGCAAGAAGTATTGCTTGGTGATTGTCTATGATTATTCAAGATACACTTGGGTTTATTTCTTCAAGTGCAAGAGTGAGACTCAACAAACCATCATCGACTTCTCCAACGAAGTGCAACGTCAACACAATGTGCAAATCATGGCTATTAGGAGTGATAATGGCTCGGAGTTCAAGAACTATACATTGAATGAATTTCTTAGTGAAGAAGGCATTCGTCATCAATACTCCGCCACTTACACTCCTCAACAAAATGGTGTTGCCGAAAGGAAGAATTGCACTCTCTTGGATATGGCAAGGACCATGTTGGCGGAGTACTCTTCTCCCCAATATTTATGGGCCGAGGCCATATCCACCGCATGCCACTCCTCCAACCGCCTCTACATCCGCAAAGGCTTGGGCAAGACCCCATATGAGATTCTCACCGGCAGCAAGCCCAACGTATCCTATTTCCGTGTATTCGGTTGTAAGTGCTTCTATTTGATCAAGGGTATTAGGTTGTCGAAATTTCAATCCAAAACTATTGAGGGTATTTTTGTTGGTTACGGTGCCGAATCCCACACTTATAGAGTCTATGACAAAGCCTCACGGATTGTCATAGAATCTTGTAGTGTGGTTTTCGAGGAAAATGACGGCTCCCAAGTGGCGCAATTTCATGTTTCAAATGTAGATGTTGAAATGCCTCAAGAAGCCATAGGAAGGATGGGTGTGGGATTCTTCCGCCCCATCGAGGGACACCTTATGGCGACTCGAGAAGGACTATGCTCTACTCAAGTGGAGCCCTCCTCTACATTAGAAGATCAAGCCAAGGAGCCAACTATTACACCCAACCAAGAACATATTCAAGACCCTCCTCTCTTTGATCAAGTGACTCCGCAAGTCGTACCCACTCCTCTCACTAATGCGAGTCAAGATCAAGGCCGAGATCAACCATCCTCTTCATCCTCTCCTCAAGTTGAAGCTAGTGTTGAAGATATTGTTGATGATGGTGATGATGATGATCAAGGCCAACTTGGTCAAGATGGGGACCCAAATGATCAAGATGATCAAGTGATCCCTCCTCGAAATAATGAGGAGATCGAAGCCCGTCGCATCAAAAGAATAAGAAGAGCTTTGAAGCAAATTGATGCCCAAGACGACAAGGTCTTGGAGGATGTTCAAACTAGAAGATCTACAAGAAGGCAATTGGCTCATTTTTGTGAGCATCAAGCTCATATCTCTATGGTGTAGCCTAAGAAAGTGTATGAAGCTCTTGAGGACTCTGATTGGGTTGAAGCTATGCATGATGAGCTCAATAACTTTGAGCGCAACAAGGTTTGGAGATTGGTTGAGAAGCCCAAGGATTGCCACAATGTTATTGGCACTAAGTGGATTTTCAAGAACAAGCAAGATGAGAATGGCATTTTCATTAGGAACAAGGCAAGATTGGTTGCTCAAGGTTACACCCAAGTTGAAGGCATTGACTTTGATGAAACCTACGCTCCCGTGGCTCGCCTTGAGTCCATCCGTATCCTCCTTGCTTATGCATCCTCACATAATTTCAAATTGCAAGAAATGGATGTGAAAAGTGCTTTCTTGAATGGTCCACTAAAAGAGGAGGTATATGTTAAGCAACCTCCGGGGTTCGAGAATCTCAACTTTCCTAACCACGTCTACAAACTTTACAAGGCTCTCTATGGTCTCAAACAAGCACCTCGTGCTTGGTATGAGCACCTTAGGGAGTTGTTAGATGATCGTGGTTTCGAAGTTGGAAAGATTGACCCCACCCTCTTCACCAAGAGAGTAAAGGGAGAGCTTTTCATATGCCAACTATATGTGGACGATATCATCTTTGGCTCAACTAACCAAGCTTTCAATAATGAGTTCTCTAAGCTTATGACTGACAGGTTCGAGATGTCTATGATGGGTGAGCTTAAATTCTTTCTTGGCTTTGAGATCAAGCAATTGGCTCGTGGGACTTTCATTTCTCAAGCCAAGTATACCCAAGATATGATCAAGAGGTTTAATTTCCAAGATGCTAAGATCAAGACATCTCCTATGCAAGTCAAGTGTCATCTCTCTCGTAATCCAAAAGGGAGTAAGGATGTGGACCAAAAGCTTTATCGTTCTATGATTGGTTCTTTGCTCTATCTTTGTGCATCTAGGCCCGATATTTTTTTGAGTGTAGGTGTGTGTGCAAGGTATCAAGCGGCTCCTAAGGATTGCCATTTGATGGCGGTCCATAGGATCTTTCGTTATTTCGTTCATACCCCAAGATTTGGTTTGTGGTACCCAAAGGGGGCACAATTTTCTCTCAATGGATATACGGATTCCGATTGGGCGGGTGATCAAGATTATAGGAAGTCAACTTCCGGAGCTTGCCAATTTCTTGGTATGTCCCTTGTAAGTTGGTCCTCGAAGAAGCAAAATTGCATATCTCTTTCCACCGCCAAAGCCGAGTATGTTGCCGCCGCAAGTGCATGCACTCAATTGTTATGGATGAGGCAAACTCTCAAGGAGTATGGAGTTCATTTGGATAAGGTGCCTCTTTTGTGTGACAATGAAAGTGCCATCAAAATTGCATACAATCCGGTGCAACATACAAGGACCAAACACATTGAGATCCGCCACCACTTCATCCGTGATCACGTGGCAAGAGGAGACATTGCACTATCTTATGTGCCCACCAAGGACAATCTTGCGGATATTTTCACGAAGCCACTTGATGATGCAAGATTCTTATTCTTGAGGAATGAACTAAATGTGATTGATTGTAGGAGCTTGACTTGAGGATCTTGCACACACCCCTATAGATGAAACGTGTTTGAGCTTAGGTGTAGGCATGGACATAGGGGGAGTGTTATCCTAACACATTGGGTTCTCCCTCCCCCCATTATGCCCATAGCAAAAATTCATTGTGATCTCTCTTTTTCTAATGTTGAATTGTGAGCTTCAATGTTGAGTATTGGCAATGCCCCCAAGATATATCTTCGCGGTTGCATACCATAATCTCTTACATGGTGGCCTAGGCCACCAACCTCTTCGTTTCGAAGAGTTGGATCTTAGTTGGGTGTTACTTGTCATTTCATTGCATTTCTTGTGTTTTCCCGTCTAAGTGTTTCGTCCTAGGAAAATCCCACTCAATTGGTCTTTTGTTGGTTTGATTCTTGCTTTTGAGAGGGATAAGTACTAGTTTCAGTTTGTTGTTCTATCCTAAGACATTCTATCAAAAAGCCATCCTTTTCTAGCACTTGTGTCGTCCATTGAAAACGATGAAATTTCGGATCAGAAGGCAGTCGGAATTTCCGGTCCAGTTTTGGACCGGAATATCCGGGTGTACCGGAATATCCGTTTCAAGTATGAACCGGAATATCCGGTTCGGCGAAAATCATAAAAACTGGAGCCCGACGGGGAGGTGGCAGTTCTTGCCCTTTTCCCCATCTGCTCCTCTCCACCCCAAAAACGCCGCCGCTTTGATTCTTGGCCTCCCGGGCCGGTTCCTCCGCGGGATCTTGAAGCTTTGGCATGGATCTCGTTCCCCTCGTCCTTAGGAACGTTTCTACCCAAGCATCTTCCTCCATGGATTCCGGTAATGTTCAATCTCTTTGAATCTTGGTGCTATAACCCTACCAATCCATGGTTTTGTGTTTTTGTTGGCAATGCTTGGTAGAACTTGTTCCTTAGAGGTCCCTTTGCATGCTAGATACGATAGATTAGATTCACATGTGTACGATCTACTTTTGAAGTCTAAGATCTAGATTAATTTTGTGCTGTTTCCGCACTACCGGAATATCCGGTCCACGACTGAATCGGAATATCCGGGTAACCGGAATATCCGGTTCAGTTTTGAACCGGAATATCCGGCTATGTCCAGTACTGATTGAGGACAGCCCAAAATTAATCTTTCCCAGATTTCTACCTAGATTGTTCCCTGGAATCTCCTCTATTGTTTTTTATGCATGTTTGTTTCCGTTGCTTGACACTAGTGTACTCATCTTGTGCTATCCTTCTATTATCTTGTTTCACAGGTGGTGGTTCTGAGAGGTGCATTCCTAAGCGTCCCAAGCAGGTTTCTGTCAAAAACAAGAGGAAGGCTCGGCTCAACTATAAGACCGACATTCCTGTTCCGGAGTTCAATGTGCTCAGGCAGAAGGATGTCTACCTCGATCCTCGTATTGCAAATATTGATCCTCGGTTCTGGAATCTGGAGCGGTCCTACATCTATGCTGATATCTATTGTGACTACCGTCACCCTATCCGTGTGATGCAGCCCTTTGACTTTGCTGCTCTCAAGGCTAAAGAGGAGTTTGCTGATGCAGCTAGTATTGTTGAGCGGTTTGGACTTGTGAAGCTCATGGAGACCCAGTGCAACTACAACACCCAGCTAGTGATGCAGTTTATGTCCACTCTGGTGTTCAGTGATGATATAGTGTGCCGTCTCAAGTGGATGCCTGAGACTACTGCTTGTGAGGCTTCCTTCGAGAGGTTTGCACGTCGTTTTGGATACTCTTACCGTGCTCACCCTCCTCTTGGTCGCCGTGTCCATGAGGTTGATAGGCCTAGGAGGGAGGTGGCCATGGCTGAGTTGTATGCTCCTGGATTCACTATTAGGGGCCTTGAGGGACTTCTTCCCCTCTATGATCAGCTGGTTCGCATCTTCAGATCCTTCCTTGTGCCGAGTGGAGGTAACAATGATGCTCTCACCACTCCTTTATGCAACCTTCTGATTCTGGCTAAGGAGTGCATGGAGGAAGAGGACCCGTCTGTCTCTTATACTGTGGATGTGATGGACATCATCTATCACGAGCTATACTCTGCTATGATTGGTGGCTACACCATTCCCTATGCTCCATATATCATGATGCTCATCAAGCATGAGATGCAGAAGGAGTACACAGAGTTACCCATGGTTGAGCACAAGGTCAATAGGCTGTATATCAAGAGGAAGAAGAAGGCTGCTGCTGCTTCTCAGGATGCTCCTTTTGAGGGTGGTCCCTCTATGGGAGGTCCCTCTACTGGTTCTCAGTCTGCGCCCATTCCTGATATTAGCACTTTGCGCCATGTCAGGAAGCTCTCCTGGTTTCAGCGCAATGTGCTCTCCATGAAGGTGGACATCCACAAGGAGCAGTACAGGGGATATCGCAGAGACACTGCCATGGCTAGCGCACAGAGTCAGATTCTGCACCACGTGAGTGGTGCTACTGGTGATGTACCTGCTCCTCTCACTGCTCAGTCTTACTCTGCTTGGTCTGCTGAGGATAGCACTCCCTGGGAGAGCATTGAGGCGGCTCTCCATTCTACTCAGGCTACTACTTCTGGAGCTGGTGATGATGATGAGGAGGATGAGGACGAGGCGTATGATGCTGAGCACGAGGCTGAGGGAGAGTCCGAGGAGTCTGCTGGCGAGTCTTCTGAGCACTCTGATGCTTAGACCGTGGTTGGGACGTTAGATTAGCTATTTCCCGCCTTTTTGGTGTCTCGATGCCAAAGGGGGAGAAGTAGCTATTAGACTACGGGATTTGCATGGGTTCGGGCACAAGCGTATGCTTTTACCATTTCTTGAGAGCTTGTGTCCATTTAGTCTTTTCGTTTTCGTGAACTTTGCTCGTTTATTGTCTCGTTAAAACTATGTGTGCTATGGTGTGTGAGACTATGTTGGTTATTTGGATATTATCATGGATTATCTATTGTTGTGCTTGGTTATTCTTGGATATATTATCTTCGCACAAGGTATATACTTCTATCTTACTCTCAACATATTGGTTCGTTAACATGTTTGCTACTTGTTGGAAATCACTCCCCATACATCTTTGCATCTATTTGCATTTTAGGCAAACAAAAGATATGCATAGAGATAGGGGGAGACATTTCCATCTTGTTTCAAACATGTTCTTGTCAAGATTTTGTTGCAAATCTTAGTATGTCATCTAACACCAAAAAGGGGGAGATTGAAAGTGCATTTCGTTTTCTCATTGTTTTGTGTGTTAGTTAACAATACTAAGTACATTATTTATCGAGGTGTTAAGCGTGCAGGTGTTATACTTAACATCGGCATCGATCACCGAAAAGTCGGTGAAGTTTGGCCTGAGAGTTTTGGGACAGAACCCAGCCGGATTATTCGGACCGGATTTTTCATCCTGGACCGGATATTCCGGGTGCTGCGCAAAATGGCTAAGAACTGGAAGTTTTGCGTACTAGAGTCAACCGGATTATTCGGACCGGATTTTTCATATCAGACCGGATATTCCGGGTGTTGATGAAGGAGCGCAAAAATGGCTAAGGACTGGAAGTTTTGCGTACTGGAGTCAACCGGATTATTCGGACCGGATTTTTCATATTGGACCGGATATTCCGGTTGCTGATGAAGGAGCGCAAAAATGGCTAAGGACTGGAAGTTTGGGGTACTGGAGTGAACCGGATTATTCCGGAGCAGCCGGATAATCCGGTTCAGATCTACAGGACTGCGTGGAGCAAGCTGACCGGATATTCCGGTCCAAACTTGAACCGGATATTCCGGTCCCCTTTTTCCTGCACAACGACTAGTTGTGAGGAGGGGCTATAAATACCCCTCCTCTTCTTCCCCAAGATCTAGTTCTTCCCCTTAGCATTTATGAGCATTTAAAGAACTCACCAAATCTCTCATTACTCCCAATCCCTCCACCCAATCTTGAAGATCTTTGGAGGATTGAAGGAGAAGGCCCCGATCTACATCTTCACCGAGCCGTTCTTCATTTCCCCCTCTCTAGCTTGAGGGATCTAGCCTAGGGTTTCCTCTTGTGGGGAACCTAGGCATCTTGATACTTGTTGGTGATTCAAGAAGAGTTGGGAGCCCCCAATTTAGTTGTGGGTGTGTGCCCCAAGTTGTTTGTAAAGGATTCGATCCCCGCCTCAAAGGGGTTCAATAGTGGAAGGTGAACTAGGCCTTTGTGGCGGAGTTCATCGGAGAATAGGGTGAGGCCTTAGTGGCGTTGAGTAGGCCTTTGTGGCGAGCTCACACCCCTCCAACGAGACGTACTCCCCTAAATAGGAGGAACTCGAAAATACATCGTGTCTCCGTGTGCTTCCATCGGTTACCTCGTTCCTCTCTCTCTTTACTTACTCGTACTTGTTGCATTAATTGCTTGCCTTGTCATATAGGTAAATTCACCACTAGTTGCACTATCTAGAGAATTTACCTTCTTGTCAAGCCTAACTTTAAGAAAAATTAAAATTGGTCGTAGCACCTATTCACCCCCCTTCTAGGTGCCCATACTTTGCTTTCATGTGCTACCTTTAAAACTTTAAAGATTACTCTTATTTTGTGTTCTTGTTTTTGCTCATGAGGATATAAATAGAGAATCTTTATCTCACTTGTTGATTGGATTTCACACCCTGGACTAGTGGCTTCATTCGCTTATCCAATTGATAGAAGAGCTGGCAGCGGGGTGCGCAACCCCAAATTAATGCAAACAAATTCTCTTACTATTTTTCCCCTGATTTATTAGTCAAAGCATAATTGTCTAAACAAAAGAGAAAGAGGGATGACCTTCTACCCAGATGCGTCCTTCATATGGGAGCCGCTCTTATAAAATCTAGTTGGCTTGTGACGTACTGTATTTTCTGTTTACCATTCGTTGACACTAGCATATACCTCCCCTAAAATATAGACACTCCTCCATGTTATGTGATTGTTGGCAAGCACCCGAGGATTTGGTTAGCCATGGTTTGTGTAAGATGGATGGGAGGAGTGTCAAACTTTTAATACCTCTGTTTAATAAAATAAAAGCTCTAGCACATGAGTGATCCATGCTTCCCTCCGCGAAGGGCCTTTCTTTTACTTTTATGGTGTGTCTCCGCCATATTCTTTGAGCACCTTTGTGAGAGCATAATTGTCATTCGTAGTGTGATGTGTTTGTCCCAAAGCACGGTTAATAGGGGTATAACTTTGATGCTTGTATCTTTGATATTTTTTACTTCTAGTCTTCTCTTGAACTTCAGAGGTGCCCTGGCATTTATGTTTTGCTCCAAAATTAAGGGCAAGCGAGATACCACTCTACCATGCTTTATTATGATCATTACAATCTTGTTGATGTTTATAAATTTCATGTTATGAGCTCTTAGTTCATTGATACTTTTCATTAGGTAACATGATTGCTAAGTTTTACTATCCATACATCATGCAATTGTTAAGGATCTCATCATAGCATTTACAATAAAAATTACTTTATTATCATTTATCTACTCGAGGCCGAGCATGAATTAAGCTTGGGGATGTTGATACGTCCATAACGTATCTATAATTTTTGATTGTTTCATGCTAATATTATGCTTTTGACACTTTTTTTTATATAAAGTTTATGATTTATTTAGACTAACCTTTTAATAGTTGCAAGAGTGCACAATGTTCTTGTTTTACTCTTTGATGTGTAGGAATTAACAAGAAAACACAAAAGGAAACTTGTTGGAAAAAGACTCTGACTTTCCTGAAATCTGTCCACCAACAGTTTTTAGAGATCATCAGTTTTACCCCCAAAGACAACGTCAACTGAAGATCAAATTTCCTACAAAGTTGTTGTCCATTTCCATAAATTTCATTTAAGCCCAAGAACAGCCCAATCCGAGGTCCTATGCGACCTATGGACCCATTTTACTGGAGGATATATATCTGATTACGGGATTACGGGAATCGGTGACAGGATTGAGTCCAACTCTTACCATATTTGATGGATTCGGCCAACCCACAACTTTGGGGATGAGAGGGGTACCTAGGAAGGTTCTAGAGGTTCCCTAGAGACTTTGGATCAAGGGGCCATCCATCGGAGGGCCGGGGAGCATTGTCCCATCACATATAAGGAGAGGAAAACCCTAATTCTGGGGCAGCCACCAAAAGCCACGAATTTTGCCTCCCCCATGGTCTCATCTCCATGGGGGAGGGCTCATCTACAGAACCAAGAAGCAATGAATTAAGGGGTCTAAGGGGCGGCGCTCCCCCATTATGGCCGGCCGACGTAGGAGGAGACCCCTGCGCCGCCGACGTCAGCCGGCGCTGCCCTGCACCTCACGTGCTGCCCCTTCTCCATCCTCTCCTCCATTATGCCGCCTTCACCAACACCTCCATCATCATATCCTCCTTGTATTCAGTGGTTCATCCTCCCACAAACCTCTTTAACGTCCTATGTAAACATGGTGTTTGATGCTATAATATTTATCCTATGATCTATGTCATGTTTGTGTAGTTTATTTGTCTTTTGATTGCTTGGTTGAATGTCTTTGGTTCATTAGAGTTGTATGTTGATATGGTAATGTCCTTTGGTGTCCTTATATTTGTGCGCGCTTGGATCAACACCATAGGTTAGTAGTATGTGCAAAGGAAGGGGCGTAGTTCTTCCGGAGTGACTGAAACCTAAGGACTCAAACCGGTTAGTTGCACGTATGGGAGTAAGAGGACCATTAACTTAAGGCTATGGTTGGGTATTTTTTACCTTAATGTATCTTCTAGTAGTTACGTATGTTTGCTAGAGTTCCAATCGTAAGTACTTGCAGTCATTGGATAGTGAGAGCTTGTTAGCTTTGCCTCTCCCACATAGAAAACTGCATCGAAGACAATGAACCTGATATCTTCACTAATTAATCTTGCACAAAGCCATCACAATTACGACCACTTTTCCACACTCATGGTACTGTTATTTTATGGTTACTTAGTATGTTTTATTGCTGCAACACTAACATTTACTTTCATGTATTTATTATCTTGCAAAGCTATCTCTCATACCCGTATTATTGCTTTAGTTTTATTTCCTAGATAATGCAAACATTTAGTGTGTGTAGAGTTGTATCAGTAGTTGATTGAACTTGAGAGAATATTTATCCTAACTTTAGATCCTTGTTGGGTTCGACACTCTTACTTATGGAAAAGGCTACACACGATCCCCTATACTTGTGGGATATCAATAGGATCCGAAGAATAGCCCTACATTCTGGCTTTGACAAAGTTGGTCCAACTTACCAAAAGTATACCGGAAGTACAAACCCGGATACATGGCTCTCAGATTACTATACTGCCGTTTAGATCAACAAAGGGACAGACCTGGAAGCGGTGACATTTCTTCCCCTAATGTTGCTGGATGGAGCCAGAGATTGGATCAACTGGCTTCCGTCAAGAACCGAGCTGTGATGATATGGCTAGAGTATTCACTCAACACTTTCGGGGTACGTACAAACGCACTAAGAGCATCAACCAGCTGAATCGCTGCGTCCAGTTTGAAGACGAGTCATATGTCGACTCTATATAAAGATGGACAACAATGAAAAATAGTTGTTCTGGAGTAAGTGATGTACAAGCAATGCATGCTTTCATCAATGGATCAAAACCCAGCCTCGTACCGTTCATGGTTGGATCAAAGGAGCACAAAGATCTCGGATCTATGCTTACCACCGCCAAGGAGCATGCAGCAGCCAAAGATGATATCAGAGCAAGAGGTGGAAATATTGACTCTTTGGTTCAGGCCAAAAAGACACCTCGTTCTGAAAAGAAAGCTACTCCAGAGGCACATGCAAAACCCAAAAAAGTAAACGCAACCTTTGGAAAGGATAATGGAAGCACATGGAAAGGAAGAGGCACAAAACCAATCTCCTACTCTAAGGAAGAGTGGGAAAAGATAAAGTCGGAAAAGTGTATCCACCATTCGCAATTTTGGGAAGCCTACCCATATAAACGCGCAGTGCCGTCTCAACAAGCATATGAAGGGCACTGCAGGATCCGGGAACAGAGGAAAGAATTTCAAGAGGAAGTTCAAGAAGCAAAAGCCAGAAGCTGAGAAAGAAGAAAGTGAATCGGACACTGACGATAAAATTCAGGAACCACAGCGAAAAGGTGAGCCAAAATTCCCGAGAGTTGAAGGAGAATGTAACCTAACTTTCCTGGCAACTCCCTCAGCAAAGCAGGCAAAAAGGACACTTCGAGAAATCAACGCGGTTGTTCCACCGACACCAAAGTACTTGAAGTATTCAAATACGCCAATTACCTGGGATCAGTTAGATCATCCCGGAAACATCCCAGAACCCGGCACGCATGCTTTGGTCGTAAGTCCTATTTTTCAAAACACTAGGCTCAAAAGAGTGCTGATGGATGGAGGATCTAGTATCAACATCATGTACCTGAGTACATTGAAACAGCTACATATTTCCGAGACTCAGCTCAGGCACAGCAATATACGGTTTCATGGTATTGTTCCTGGCAGGCAAGCACAATCCCTAGGAGAAATTTTCCTAGATGTAACCTTTGAAAGTAGAGAACATTTTCGCCAGAAAAAAATCTCATTCGAGGTAATGTCGTTCGAAAGTGTATACCACGCAATACTCGAACGTCCAGCTGTCGCCAAATTCATGGCAAGATCATGTTATATCTATAACAAGCTGAAGATGCCAGGGCCGAAAGGAGGAGTAATTACCATAACCGGAGATTACAAATTGGCAAACGAGCTGGAGAAAGGAAAAGCCCTTTGCGCTGAGAAAGTGATTGCAAGGGAGGAATTGAAGGAGCTATCTAAGGAAGTTTCGCCGATGGAAATTCCGTCAGGAAAAGAAAGTCGGAAGCCGGTAGATAGCTTCAAGGCCTCGGAAAATCCAAGATAGGTTATCCTAGATCCCAAAGATCCGACAAAATTTGTCGTAGTGGGAACTGGGATGACCGACAAATAGGAAGACACGGTCATCAAGTTCCTTCGTGAGAACTGAGATATTTTTGCCTGGTGTCCTGCGAACATGCCGGGAGTACCCAGGGAACTTGCTGAGCATCAAATGAAAGTAATTCGAGGTCCAAAACCCGTCAAACAAGGTCTCCGTTGTTTCGATGGAAGAAGACAGAAGGCTATAGGCAAGGAAATTATCCGGCTTTTAGCAGTTGATTTTATCCGGGAAGTCATACATATTGATTGGTCTGTGAACCCAGTATTAGTCCCGAAGAAAGACAATATTGTTCTTAGGATGTGTATAGATTACGCCGGCTTGAACAAGTTGTGTCCAAAAGATAGGTTCGCGTTACCGCGAATCGATCAAATAATAGATGCCACTGCTGGCTCTGAGCTTTTATGCTTTTTGGATGCTTATTCAGGGTACCATCAAATACGTATGAAGGAGGAGAATCAAATAAAAACTTCCTTCATAACCCCGTATGGAACATACTATTACATAATCATGCCTTTTGGCTTGAAGAACGCCGGTGCAACTTACCAGCGTTGCATGCAAAGATGTTTGCATAGTCAAATCGGAAAAAACGTCCATTTTTACATGGATGACATTGCCGTAGTTTCCAAGGAAAAGGATACACTCCTCGAAGATCTACGGGAAACTTTTGAATATTTGCGTACTTATAAAATGAAGTTGAATCCATTAAAGTGCGTATTCGGGGTTCCCTCAGGAAAGCTTCTGGGTTTTAGCGTTTCTCACAGAGGAATAGAAGTAAACCAGGAAAAGATCAAGACAATCTTGAATATCACAAGGCCTACGTGCTTAAAAGATGTCCAAAGATTGACAGGTTCTGCAGCCGCAGTCAGCAGGTTCATAAGCCGGCTAGGAGACAAGGCTCTGCCATTATACAAATTGTTGAAGAAATCTGGCAAATTTGAATGGACAGAAGAGGCGGACAAAGCATTAACCCAGCTAAAAGAAACCTTGATGAAAGCTCCGATTTTGGCATCTCCAAAAGACGAATAACCCATGTTACTGTATCTTATAACAACAAACAGGGTTATCAGCGAAGTGATAATTGTGGAAAGGCGGAAAGACGAACAAAGTATACCCAATCAGCATCCCGTGTACTATGTTAGTGAAGTATTCTCCGAGTCAAAGCAAAGGTACCCACATTATCAAAAGCTGGCATATGGCGTGTTTTTTGCATCTCGAAAACTCCGCCATTATTTCCAAGGACATTCCACAACAGAGGTAAGCAAAGCACCACTAGGGGATATTATCAACAATGCGGACGCAACATGCCGAGTTGCCAACTAGGGCATTGAGCTCACTGCGTTCGACATTAAGTACCAACCTAGGACGGCAATTAAATCCCAGGTGTTGGCAGATTTTGTCGCTGATTGGACAGAAGCAATGGAAAACACACCAATGCCGGAGTTGGAATATTGGATCATGCATTTTGTCGGATCCAAGATGAAGGAAGGCGCCGGAGCTGGTGTAGTGCTTAAATCTCCAAAAGGTGACATTGTGGAATATGTATTACAAATACGCTTCAACGCCAGCAACAATGTGGCAGAATACGAAGCTTTACTTCACGGCTTGCATACTGCAAAGGAAATATGCGTTAAGAGCATACTTTGTTATGGTGACTCGGATTTGGTAAAACATTAGCTAAACCAGATATGGGATGCCAAAAGCCCTATTATGGCCGAATATCGGAGAACTGTGGACGAGTTTGTCATTTGCTTCCTAGGATTTGAAGTACTTCATATCAAAAGGGAAGAAAATTGGAACGTAGATGCATTAGCCCGCATGGGATCGGAAAGAGTGAAAACCCTACCACCTGGTGTGTTTGTCCAACACTTGCACGAACCATCAATCAAAGGTGGAGATGTTGATTATCGTCTCGTTTTCGAGACAATTGAAGTCCTGCTTGTGAACCAGGATTGGAAAATTCCATATTTAAACTTAGTCGATCAGAAGTTCCCGTATGGAGCAGACGAAGTCTTGCAAAAGTAGATACAACGCCGATGCAAAGGATAGACGGTAATTAATGGTTGCCTGTATAAACGTAGTACTATCGGAATTTTTCAGCGGTGTATTTCACCAAAAGAAGGACGAGAAATATTGCAATAAATCCATGCAGGAGATTGCGGACATCATGCTCAATCAAAAAGCATAGTCAAAAAAGCATTCCGCGCAGGGTTTTTCTGACTGACAGCCAAGACAGATGCAGAGCACATAGTAAACACATGTGTCGGATGTCAGTATTACGCCAAGCAGACGAACACTAGTAGAAAACAGGGCATTGAGCCAAGCACATTGAAACCGGATGTGATACAAACCGGTTCTAAAGGGTCTGTCCCCTGGGCCCCCCTCCCTGCAGCAAATGGCCGCAAGGCCATTAGGACCGGTTTGTAACACAAACCGGTCCTAATGGCCTTGCGGCCATTTGCCGCAGGGATGGGGCCCAGGGTACAGACCCGTTAGAACCGGTTTGTATCACAAACCGGTTCTAAAGGTTTTCTCATTTTTTTGCAGCAACTGCGGGTCCCGCTGTCAGAATTTTTAGAACCGGTTTGTAATACAAACCGGTCCTAAAGCCCTCCCCTAAACCCTACATTACACCCCGAGCTCAGCTCCATTTTTTCCAGCTCGAGGTTAACTCCATTTTTGCTCTCTCCTTCCTCTTGTGAGCTCTAATCCATCCCCATTTTTCTCCACCATTTGTCAAGATTATTGGTACCCATCGGTTCTACGGTTAGCATCAACATTCCCTCTTCCGACATTGCAAGCTTTGCTCGTTTTTTTGCTTATTTCATTTTTGTTGTGCTAGCTAGGTGTTTGATGAAATGCCTACGCTAGAATTTGTTATTCATTTCTTATGTATACAATTTGATGCAATTTGAGCTCAAATTTAATTATGATTTGTGGTTTTTTTAGTGTCGCGCGCCTTGTCCCCTTCCTCACCGCCGTCGATCGCCCCGTCACCGACACAACCTTGGTGAGCCTATTGTTTTTATTTACCAAAACAAATTTTGATTTGTATGATTTACATATATATTTACTTGTATATAATTTTTTTTATATATATAGTGCCATGGTTTTGATATCCGTCCCCGTTGGCCCTCGTCCAGTCTATGATTCGGATGTGGTATATTATCTTTTATAACTACATATTTTCATTTCCTGATTATATGACAATTAATTACGCCGACCAATTTGACATAGATATTTTTATCTAGGAGGTAGTGGAACCGGAAATGCCAATCAACCCTATTGTTGAGAAGTTACACTTAGTTGAACAAGAAAATGTTGGCTTGAAAGAAAGATTGAAAACAACTGAAGAAAGGTTGGAAAAAACTGAAAGAGAGAAGATGACCTTGGAAAAGGTTCTTGCCGGTGTCGTCGATGGTCACAAGAGCGAGATGGACGCAATGCGCCTGAAGATTAGAAAGATTAGAAAATATGCAATTAGTAAAGAGGCTTGGTATCATTATGCCGTCGGGTCAATTGTTACCTCTGTTGCGATTTTGATCGCATTTTTTGTTGTTTTTAAATGCATTAATTAGAGAGAGTTTTTATGTATGGTCACTACGCTACTTTGGTTTTAACGTGTGATGAACTTTTTGTATTAATTAATTAATTTAGTCATGATGATTTAGCAGAATGGTTGTTGATAAATTTATATAATGCAGATGAACCGGCAATGGATGTACAGTGATCGACGTCGTCCCGAATTCCTTAATGGCATGCATAGTTTTCTCAATGTGGCTGAGAAAAACAGGCAGAATTGATTTATTTTTTGTCCATGTAAAAAATGCCAGAATAAGAGGAATTTCCCTAGCTCAAGAACCATACACACCCACCTGTTGCAAGAAGGCTTCATGCCCAGTTATTTTTGTTGGACCAAGCACGGAGAAAGAGGGGTTGTAATGGAAGACAATGAAGAAGAAGAGGATAATGATAATTCTCCTATGTTCGGTGAACACGGTGATACTGAAATAGGGAAAGACGAGCCTGAACTTGAGGACATTGTTGATGAGTCTGATGATAATCTTCGTCAGGTCATTTGTGAAGAACAGATAAACTGCGCAAGTGAAAACGAGAGGTTGAAGTTGGAGCGCATGTTAGAAGACCACAAAAAATTGTTGTACCCAAATTGCGAAGATGGCCAGAAAAAGCTGGGCACCACCCTGGAATTGCTGCAATGGAAGGCAGAGAATGGATTATCTGACAAGGGATTTGAAAATCTGCTGAAAATAATGAAGAAGATGCTTCCAAGAGATAACGTGCTGCCCTGCAGTACATACGAAGCAAAGAAGGTTGTCTGCCCTCTAGGATTGGAAGTGCATAAGATACATGCATGCATCAATGACTGCATCCTCTACCGCGGTCAGCACGAGAATTTAACTGCCTGCCCGGTTTGCGGTGCATTTCGGTATAAGATCAGGCGAGATGACCCTGGTGATGTTGAGGGCGACGATCGCCCCAGGAAGAGGGTTCCTGCCAAGGTGATCTGGCATGCTCCTATAATACCACGGTTGAAACGTTGGTTCGGAAACAAAGAGCATGCCAAGTTGCTGCGATGGCACAAAGAAGACCGTAAGGAAGACGATATGCTGAGACACCTCGCTGATGGGTCGCAGTGGAGAAACATCGACGATAAGTACGAGGACTTTGCACGTGACGCAAGAAACTTAAGGTTTGGTCTGAGTACAGATGGCCTGAATCCGTTTGGGGAGCAGAGTAGCAGTCATAGCACCTGGCCCATGACTCTATGTATCTATAACCTTCCTCCTTGTAACGCATGAAGCGTAAGTTCATTATGATGCCAGTGCTTATCCCAGGCCCGTCGCAACCTGGCAACAACATTGATGTGTACCTGAGGCCACTGGTTGATGAACTTTTAGAGTTGTGGTCTGACGAAGGTGTACGTGTGTGGGACGAGTACAAACAAGAGGAATTCGACCTACGAGGGTTGCTGTTTGTAACCATCAATGATTGGCCCGCTCTTAGTAACATCTCAGGACAGTCAAACAAGGGATACAGCGCATGCACACACTGTTTAGGCGAGGCTGAAAGTATACATATAGGCAAGAATGTGTACCCGGGGCATCATCGATTTCTTCCAGACAGGCATCCCGTAAGAAAGAAAGGAAATCATTTCAAAGGCGAGGCAGATACACGGAGGAAGCCAACCCTCCCTAAAGGTACTGATATATATGACATGGTCAAAGATATAAAAGTAATCTTTGGTGAGGGTCCTGGCGCACAATCTGTTCCGAATGACGCCGACAACCATGTAGCCATGTGGAAGAAGAAATCTATATTCTGGGAACTACCCTATTGGAAATTCCTAGAGGTTCGCTCTGCGGTCGACGTGATGCACGTGATGAAAAATATTTGCATGAACCTGCTAAACTTATTGGGCGTGCATGGGAAGAGGTCGAGAGATACACCAAAAGCACGGCTGCACCACCAACGTATGCACGAACGAGACGACCTGATGAATCCAGAGAATTTCAAAGGTCCTGCCAGCTACGCTCTTACCAAGGAAGAGAAGGACATCTTTTTCCATGTCCTGAGCAGTATCAAGGTGCCGTCTGGCTACTCGTCGAACATAAAAGTAATACTAAACCTTGAAGAGAAAAAGTTCCAAACCCTAAAGTCTCATGACTGCCACGTGATCATGACCCAGTTACTTCCCATTGCATTGAGGTGGCTTTTGCCAGAAAACGTGCGAGTACCCATTGTGAAGCTATGTGCATTCCTCAACGCAATTTCTCAGAAGGCAATCGATCCAGCAACTCTACCAAGTTTACAGAAGGACGTGGTCCAATGTCTTGTCAGCTTCGAGTTGGTGTTCCCACCAACCTTCTTCAATATTATGACGCACCTCATAGTTCACCTAGTCCAAGAGATTTCTGTTCTCGGTCCTGTATTCTTACACAATATGTTCCCCTTTGAGAGGTTCATGGGAGTCTTGAAGAATTATGTTAAAAGCCGTGCTAGGCCAGAAGGAAGCATGGTCAAGGGCTATGGAATATAGGAGGTCATTGAGTTTTGTGTTGACTTTATTCCTGACCTGAATCCGATCGGTGTTCCTCAGTCGCGCCATGAGGGAAGACTGCGTGGAAAAGGCACGCTAGGAAAGAAATCAACAACATGTATGGACGAGCAATCTTTCACTCAAGCACACTACACAGTTCTTGTTAATTCCAGCTTGGCGGCTCCATATATCCAGGAACACAAGGATATTTTACGCTCGGAATATCCGGAGCAACCTGAAGATTTCATTGCTAAAGAACACGCGAAGACTTTCGGCGCTTGGTTGCAAAGACGTCTCATTAATGACAACATTGTTGAAGATGAGCTATACTTGTTGGCCAAGCAACCATCTTCGACTGTATTGACCTTTAAAGGGTACGAGATAAATGGTAACATATTTTACACGGCAGACCAAGATAAAAAGAGTACCAACCAAAACAGTGGCATCCGGTTTGATGCAAAAGACGACAACGGGCAAAGGGTCACATACTATGGTTACATAGAGCAGATATGGGAACTTGACTACAGACCTTCCTTTAAGGTCCCTTTGTTCTGGTGCAAATGGTTCAACCTGTCAGGCGTGAAGGTAGACCCGAAGTACGGAATGACAACAGTGGATCAGAAGAATCTTGGGTACGACAATGATCAATTCGTCCTAGCCAATGATGTGGCTCAGGTTTTCTATGTGAAGGACATGTCTAGCAGACCGAGAAAAAGAAAAGATAAGGAAGCGAATACATCAGACGATGAGCCAAGACGCCACATAGTTCTTTCTGGGAAAAGAAACATCGTGGGAGTCGAGGACAAGACAGACATGTCAGAATATTACAATAAATTTGATGAAATTCCTCCCTTCAAAGTCAAAGATGATCCAAGCATTCAGTTAAATGATGAAGATGTTCCATGGTTATTACGGCGCAATCATAAGAAAGGCAAGAAGAAAAATAGAACCAGATCATCCCTTTAGTCCCGGTTGGGGACACCAACCGGACTAAATGGGTTAGGGTTTCGTTTGGACCAATCAGATAGAATCAGACGGATCGTGTGTTTCTTTCAAGCGCTTGTGAGTCGTTGGATCCGGGGTGTGTTTCTTTCGAGCTGTTGTGAGCCGTTCGATCAGGGCTATGGTGTGTTTCTTCCGAGCTGTTGTGAGCCGGTGGATGAGGGTGTTTCTTAACCGTTGGATCAAAACCCTATGTAACACCTGGGGTGTTTTCCCCAAGTTAGAAAGTTGGTTGTTTTTCTTTTTGCTTTGCATCACATGCATCATATGCATTGCACCTTGTTTTCAAAACAACTCAAAAGTTCAAACTAATTTAAACTTTCAAACATGTCCAAGTTTCTAATTGAAAGTTGCAAACTAAACAACTCAAATTGTTTTCAATAGTTTTGAATTTGAATCAATTAAAAATGCTTGATAATAGAACCCCCTTTGTTAACACCCTAATGGTAAATTCAAATTCAAATCAAAATCATTCATATTTGGCATGTTCCAAATGTGGTTTAAAATTAAATCTTGCAAACATTTAAAATTAATAAGTTTTCATAATGGGTGGAGCTTATTGAATAAATTTGGTTATTTCAAAAAAATTAAATCCTTATGAAACACTACTTGAAATTCAAATAGCACATTCAAAACAAATTAACATTTCAAATTTCTGAAATTAATGTTAACATACTTTGCACTTGCTGTTTTGTAAATCAATAGAAATTAACTCATAAAATGAAAACCCCAAAACCTCTCTCTTTTTCTCTCTCTTTCTTTCTACAAAAAATGTGTAAACATGAAATAAATAAAACAAAAACCAAAGGGGGAGAGGCAGGCCCTCTAGCCCACCTACAACCCTCCCCTTTTTTCCACCTCCTGGCAGCCCAGCCGAAAGGCCCAACCACACCACCTAAGCCCACCTCCTCCTTCTTCCTCGTACGGCAGCGCATCTAGCGTATCCACGTCACAGAGAGCTCGATGGGACGGCCGGAAGCAATCCCTCCACCACCTTAAAACCTCTCCCCTCCGCAACCCAAGCCCTCTCCGAGCCCTAGGCCCCTCCTCCTTCCCTGCCGCCGTCACCCTCTCGTCCTCCCTCTCTTGCTATTCTGTTTCCGTAACCCCACCAAGTGCAGAAGCCCGCCGTCAGAACTCGCCGTCGCCCCGTCGCCACGGTACTCCTCGAGCTGAACCGGCCACGGGAATGGGATCCCCTCGCCGCCCTCGCCTTCTGCGCGGGAAATTCGGACCCGAGGCGGCCTAGAGAGGCCACGCGCTTCCGTGCTGCTCCGCCGGCCACCTCTGACGGTGCGCACGGCCGACGTCATCTTCCGGCCATCTCCGTCAGCGGCGAGAGATACCGCGACGTCGCGAACTCCCCGGTGAGCAGCTGCCTTCGGGTTTCCCCTCCTCCTCTTGCCCCTCTTGCTCTGCGTGGTCTCGCCGTCGAGCGAGCCGTGATCGCCGCCGGTCACCTCCCTCTGTTTCCTCCCCGTTTCCAAGTCTGAACTTTGTTGGCAAATTCAGTTAACGCACCCTGCAATCCTCATCTTCTGTCAGTTACGGATACTTTCAGTAACCGAACGACAGCGCAGTGGCAGCGCACCCCCGCGCTCACGCCCGCGGGCAGGGTTCGAGTCCCCCCGCTGCCCCTTTTCCTTTTAGGGATTTTTCCGCCCGCGCGCACGGACCCACACGTCATTGACCCTGGCAGCCACATCATCTCGCACCCACGCCACTGTGGCACCACGCTGGCCGTGGCCCACTGTCAGCCAGCGTGGGTGGCCCTGCCTCTGTAGAAAATGCACTGTCCCGTTTCTTTTAAATGGTAATTTGAACCTAAATATTGTAAAATTAATATCTCCTTCAATTTAACTTCAAATTGCACAAATAAAATATGCATCCCAATCAGAAAATCATGAACATCTCAAATATGCAATTTGTTTACTGTTTTGAGCATTTCAAATGGTTTCAAAAATTCAAATTCAAACAACTCTTTTGAATTTGATTAAATTCATAACTATTTCAAATTTAATTCAAATGGAACATATAAAATATGTTTTCCATCCAAATTTCATGCTCTTTCCAAATATAACATCTGTTTTCTGTTTTGGATAAATGAAATTAATACAATTACTTAATGCTTGTAACATCCAAGTATGAAAACATCCCTTAGTGGTTCACTTTCTTGTTTATTTTTCAAGCAATGCATCATGTCATCATCTCATTGCATTTGTTTTAATTATGTTTGCATTGTTTTCTTATTGAATCAACCTTGTTTTCACACTTGTCTGTTACAATCTTTCAAACAAAGAATTGCAAAACCAAAACCTCCCTTGTTTTCCAAATATTTCATTATTGCTCAACTATTAAATTGTTGCTCAAATCATTCCTTTAATTCCACCAATTAAATTGAAATCTTCTCCAAGTTTCAAATCAGTACCTTTGGGAACCATAACAACTCACCAAACTTTCTTCCCTCTCTAATTCATCCTAAAACCCTAGGGGGTAACCCTATCCAATGCATGTTTTATTAAGATTTTATTAATATCAAAATCCTTCTAATTTGATTTCAAACACAAACTATAATTTTAAATTGCAATTTTTGAAATCCAAGCTTACAGGGTGGTTTCTAATTACCTAGAAGGCTTAACCAAATTTTTTCAAATTTTTCTAAAAGCAAAACCCTACCTTTTTCTTCCAAAAGCAAACTGCAAAAAAAAAATAAAACAGAAAAAGAATAAAAGGAGAAGCGAGCAGCAGCACCTAATCTACCGCCTGGCCCAGCCCACCTAACAACTAACAGCGCAAGGCCCAGCCACAGCAGCGCAACTTACCGTTTCGAGCTGCGCCAAGATTCGTGCGCGCGCCCTCCTTCTTCGTCATCCCGTACGGCGGCCATCGGAGGCCTCCACGGCGACCGCGACGCGACCACGGCGGCCACCGCAGCGCCTCCACCCTATATAAGCGTGCCTAGGGCACCCCTGTACCCCCTATCGCCCTAGGGTTCCTCAGCGCCGCCAAAAATCTCTCTCTCTCGCCGGAATTCCTCGCTCCCCCTCTCTGTTTTCCATCGCCGGCGCCAATCCTCTGAAGATCGCCATGGCCTCGCCACCCTCGACCCCCTCTTAGCCAATTGTTTCCGGGAACGAGCTCGCCACCCTCCCTTCCATCTGTTCGACACCGAATCAGCCGCTGGTAAGCCACAGATCTACGCCGCGATCCGTTCTTTCCTCTCCGGCCACCGTGCCTCGTTTTTCTGAATCCGACCACCGCGTCGCCGTTGCAGGTCCCCTCGACGCCGTTTGAGCGCTGGAACCGCACCGCCTCCATCCCTGCTTCACGTTGGACACCTGCTCGCTCGCGGAGGAGCACGAGATCGACCACGCCGTCCTCGACACCGCCGTCTGCCACGCCGTCGTCACCCCTCTGCCACCCGACAAATCACGGTGAGCCACCGTGCCTACCCCCTGCTGCTTACATCACCACCGCATCCGTGCACACACTGCACTGCACCCAGCACCACCTTGCAGCAGCCACGAGCACGGCACAACGGTGATCGCCGCCGGATTATCCCTGTCAAGTTCAGTTAGCGCGCGCGCGTAAAAATTCAGTTAACCACGAGCTAACACCTTAACCTGTCCGCGCACGGTATACTGACAGAAATGCGCGCACATCGCACTGGTTCAGAGAGCAGCGCACGCACAGCGAGCTCGCGGGTTCGAACCCCGCGGCCGCAAAATCTTTTTTTGGTTTTCTCCTCGCACGCGCGGCCCACCTGGCAGTGGCCCTCCTTGCCACGCTGGCCACGGGACCCACTGGAAGCGTGTGGGTACGTTCCAGTGCGGTAACAAAGTTTAACAACCAATTTTGTTTAATTTCTATTTTTAAAATAGCAGAATAAAGCACAAACTTTAAAATTCATTATCTTTTATTTCATAAACCCAATAAATATAAACTTGATGTCTATTCTGATCCAAATTTTATGAACTTCCCAAATATTCCACTTGTGTACTGTTTTGAATTTTCAAAATACTTTTAAATTTCAAATTTGAATAATTCAAATGCCATTTGTAATAATTCATAACTAATTCATACTATTTCCAAATAATACAAATAAAATATGTTTTTCACACCATTTTGAATGCTCTATTCAAATATAAATTTTGTTTTCTGGTTTGAACAATTTAAATTGCCCAAACTATTTAAATCTTGTTTAATTCAATTAAAAATTGTTTAAAATTGTTTAATTCATAACTAATTAATCCAAAGTCCAATTTCAAATTGTGAAACATGTAATCCAACTAAAATTTGATAAACTTTTCAAATATAAAATTTGTAATTGGTTTTGCATACTTTAAATTGTTGAAAACAATCAATACTTGTTCAACACCACTAAGTACCAATAATTCCAAACTTGTTAATGTTTTCTAAAATGATTAACTATCATTCCAATTGCAATTAACTTGTTATCTTATTGTTCCTCATCATGCATGCATCATACTAAGTCACTTACACATGATGCTTAGTGATAGAACAATTAATTCAACTCTAAAGCATGGGCTTCCATATGCAACTTTTGCATATGGAATCCATTTAAACTTGTGTCTCATCTCAACTATTTTAGTTGGTGCATCTATTAAACATGACATGCATCATCCAATGTTTGTGCACCTATGCCATGTATTGATTGCCCGTCTTCCTTCGTTGTTGTTTTTGCTTCTTCTCGATTAGACGACGACGTTGGTACCGACGAGCCTTACGACACCACTACTCAGGACCTAGCCCAGTACGAGGCTGAGCTGCCAGGCAAGTTATCACTCACATGAATCATTGAGTTCCTTTCCACACTTGTTGTCGATACTATCTTTTTGTCTACTATTGCTAGCCCTATGTATCGTTGCTTGTTCTCCGAACCCATCACATGATACCTTGAGCCATGATATTGCCACCACCTCCATACCTACAGCCATTGCTTGTGCCTGTTATTATCTAGCATGCTTAGGGTTGCTTTTACTCGAGTCTGTTGTCGGTTACTACTGTTACTATCTCATTATCTTGTACCGGGGCTCGTTGTTAATCAATCAATCCTGTTAATTGCTAATGGTAATAATAATTTGATGATAAGGCACCGGCAGGAGGCCCATGAGAGGTTTTGGAGCCTGCTAGTGTCGACCCTAATAGGAAAAGGGTCTTGTCTACTGATCCATGATGAGCGCACTACCCGCATTTGGGAAGCGAGTATGGGCGCCCCCCTCAACTTGACCTGATTCGCATCTCGTCCAAATCGCCTCATTTAGTTCGTGTTTTCCATTTGCCGCATGCATGTTTTTGCGAGCCCAGCGCAGGGTGGAACTTTCGTAGTCGGCATATAGGGGGACACGTTCTTAGAGTGCTATGAGGGTCCATTTTCTTCTGGGCTCGATTAGCCGTGCGCCCAAGGTGCTTTGGGCTTGATGCGAGGAATGGTTGGTTGTGTAGAGTACCCCGCTTGGTGGAAGTGCATTTCCATCTGGCGGGTTATTCTTGAGTGTACGGCCAAATTGGTGCAACCCTGCAGGGATAATCTTCTCGAGAAGCCGTGTTTTCCGCGGTTATGGATTACTTGGTGAAAGTACTGGCTAACAAGTACTCAGGACAACTTCAACATAACTATCAACCATGTTTCACTCAATGATTAATAACTTGACTAGTAATAGGTTATTCACACAATAACTTGATTCACCTTATCACAACTGTGTGAGTTATCCTCGGATTGCTTCTTTGGATAAGGGGCGAGATCCAGGATGGGTTTGGTTGAAGTTATCTTTCAGTTGGTTACAATCCTCGATCTTATCTTTTCTGTTAGCCGGAATTTGTAGTTATATTCTGTAGTTGTTTAGAGCAGCCAGCAGCAACTTTTATATCACCCCTTTCTTCCGTTGATCCCAAGCATCAATGCTTGTGTTGACGGGTAACTCCTTGATGAACTGTGAGTCTTGCTTGACAGTACTTGGATGTACTGACCCCGTTGGGGCTGTGGTTTACGCAGAGTACTACTACGACTACGATGCTTCCCAGGATGGCTACTTTGTGGAGTTCGACGAGTCTGCAGACGAGTAGTTAGCTGGACCAGGGCAGGATCCAGACCTACGTGGATGGGCTTCGCTTCTCTTTATTTTTCTCCGGCTTCTTAAGCCATGGATTTGTCTGTACTCAGACCCCTTTGATTGCTTCCGCTGTTGTAATGGATGATATGTTGGGACATGTGTCCTCTGGATGACTGTATTCGATATTTTCTGCCTTAATGAAGGCCAGTTGCCCTTATTTCATTCTTTTGTGTCTTAGAGACATTCTGTGTTATCATTCGTACCAAACTGTTGACGTACCGTGCGTGTTTGATTATGAAGTACGTCGACAGTAGTGCCTTTAGGTTCCTAGCGGATAGTTTACTTCGACGGTGGAAGCAGGGCTTGTGTTGTCGCGCATAAGCGCAGGCCTACCAGGAAGCTGGGACGTGGGAGCATGTATGCCCCATAATCCAAGCACCTGACTTCCAGTTCGTGCGAAGAGTATCCTCTAGAAACCCAGGGTGCGACAAATGGTATCAGAGCCTGTCTGCCTGTAGGATCCCTTTTTACTGGTCGCAGTTGAGTCTAGAAACTATTTTGTAGCTATATAGGAAAAATGAAACGTGAGAGTAGGAATTCTGCCATTTTTCTTCTTTCCCCACCCACCCACCCTTTTCTGGTAAGGAAGTGAAACGTTGTTTTCTGTTCTCACCTAAACTTTCAAGTTAGGATTTCACGTGTTTTGGGTTCTCTGTAGTACCTCAGGACTTTGGTCTCGTTTTCCCGATGTTGCTTCGATATCATGTTCTTTTCAACATCCTTTTCGTCCGTTGAACCTTGTTGTTGTTCTTCCACATCCTTTTTCATCTACCGGAGTCTAATCAAAACCTTCCAAATAATCTGCAGATGGGTCTCAACTACTACCCGCAGGTGGTTCGTATGACTCGCTGTGAGAGCACCGCCGGTTTTCCGGAGTTGCTGAGAGACATGGTTACCTTTCTGGGGTTCCGTTGGGCACCAGAGTACCAGGTCTACGAGCACCAGCGAGAGTTTGACCAGACTTGCTACCGGGCTATCGTCTACATTCTGTCGGATGATGGCAGGAGCATTGCACACCAGTACGAGGCAGTAGGGTCCACAGTGGATATGGCAGTGCAGCAGGCAGCGTACGTGAGTATCACCGTTCTCCGTGCTGACTACTGGGGGTTTGATAAGTCCAGTTTTCGTCACATCCCCCGTGGTTACATCACGGCAGCGGGAGCTCACTTCACTATGCACCGCGACATGGATACCTACGAGACTGATAGCTCCAGGCTCCAGGTCACTGCCCAGTTCGCTAGTCACAGTGATGCCGTTGCTTCCGCACTTTCTCAGGAGTTAGCCTCAGTCAGGGAGCAGCTCCACCTTGCTCTCACTCGTCTGGCGACGTACACCACAGACTTTGTTGGAGACGAGCGCTTCGCACGTGTCGTTCAGCCAGCTGGTCTTCCGTTGCCAGATGCTGGAGGTTACGAGCCGATCAGAGGCCCACTTCTCGACCTCGGAGCTGGTTACACAGGGATTCCCCGCTATGGAGCACAGGGAGAGGACGCTTTCTACTTCACCACACCGAGAGTTGCTCTCAGAGCAGTTCCTATCTACATGGATCGTCGTGATACCTACTTCCGTGGGATTCCTCCTCACCGTATCTCTCGTCGTACTACTCACCGCCGTCCTGCGTGATGAGCATGGGAGTACCGTTGTATCCATTACTAGCTGTGTCTAGTTTATCCTTTCGTTTTCGAACCATGTGTTGGTCTGTTGGATATTCTGATGTATTTGAACATGTGATGATGTACCTGTTGGTTATCTATTCATGCGTCAGAATAATCTATCTTTCGGTTACCAAGTCTATCCTTTTCTGTTGTTGTGCTAAAATGAATTTCTGTTCAGGATGCCTCCAACCAGGAACAACCCGCCTCCGCCACCACCAATGGGGGAGCTGTTGGCTCAGATGACCCAAGTGGTGACACAGATGGCCCAGATCCAGGCTAACCAGCAACACAACCAGAATGCTCCAAGGGTCACCATCAAGGACTTCCTCAGCTTGGGCCCAAAAGCTTTCGTGGCAACACGTGAGCCCCTGGATGCTGATGACTGGATCCGTGACGTAGCAAGAGCTCTGGAGATAGCTCATGTTGCTGAAGAGGATAAGGTCAAGTACGCCACCTACCTACTGAAGGGTCAGGCAGCTACTTGGTGGGAGAACTACCAGGCCATGAGGGCTGGCTTTCCTATCAACTGGGGATGTTTCAGAGATGCCTTCCTGAAGCACCACATCCCGGATGGTCTCATGGAAAGGATGCGTGAGGAATTCTGCTCTCTCAGACAGGGCAAGCTGGACGTTCTCGGCTACCAGAACGAGTTCAATCGTCTCGCTCGGTACGCTGGTGACGAAGTGTCCACCGAAGCCAAGAAGATGGCAAGGTTCCGCCGAGGTTTTAACCCGGAACTGAAGTACGCTCTCACCAACATCAAGTGCAAGGACTTCGTCGAGCTTGTGAACACCGCGCTCAATGAGGAGAATGGGCGCAAGGCGTTCGAAGAGTCCCGCAAGCACTCGCGTGAGGGTGGTTCCTCCTCCAACATGACCACCCCTCCGCAGAAGCGCCGCATCTGGGTGCCAAATGGTGCTGTCACTCGGGCTCCAAATGCCCAAGCTTCTCCAGGCTTTGGTCCCCGCCCACCCAACCCATCTCAGATGCAGGGTCAGAGGATTCCGATGGGGCAGCCAAGGCCGGGTCCTTCTCGTATCGTCACTTGCTACAAGTGCAAGGATACTGGACATTATGCTGATAAGTGCACTCAGAAGCAGCTACCCCTACCTCCTCGCCCCAACACCAACCAGGCTATGGTTCGTGCTCCTCCGGCTAAAGCCTTCAACTCCAACAATAGGCCTGTCGGGAGGAACGCGAGGGTGAACCATATCAAGGCCGACAAAGCCGAAGAGGCTGCTGACGTCGTTCTCGGTATATTACCCGTAAACTCTATTCCAGCTAAAGTGTTGTTTGATACTGGAGCATCGCATTCCTTTGTGTCAAAGATTTTTGCAAAAGCATACAACCTAGTTCTGGTTCCGCTAAGCAATCAAATGACTGTTCACTCTCCGGGACCACAAATGTTGACTTCCAAGATAAGCATGGACAATGAGATCCTAATTGGAGGTCGTGTATTCCTTGCTTCACTCATGTTGCTGGGAAATTCTGACATTGATGTCATTCTGGGTATGGATTGGTTGAAGACCCACAAAGCTAAAATTGACTGTGCTCAAAAGTCAATAACTCTCTCCCACACTTCAGGCCAGATAGTCTATTCTCCATATGGATCAACTTCTGTTCAGTTGTTCAGCCTCGATGCCAAACCCCTTCCTGCAATTGAAAATGTTCCGGTGGTTTGTGAATTCCCTGACGTCTTTCCAGAAGAGTTGCCAGGGATGCCTCCGGACAGAGCAGTTGAGTTCGTGATCGAGCTTGAGCCAGGTACTGCTCCAATCTCTAAGCATCCATACAAGATAGCTCCTCCTGAACTGAAATTGTTGAAGGAGCAAATCGATATGTATATGGACAAAGGTTTCATTCAGCCTAGTTCCTCCGCTTGGGGTTGCCCAACTCTGTTTGTTGCCAAGAAGGATCAAACAAAAAGACTCGTGGTTGACTATCGTCCTCTCAACGAGAAAACCATCAAGAACAAGTATCCACTTCCTCGTATCGATGATCTTTTTGATCAACTTGCTGGAGCCTCAATATTCTCAAAGTTGGACTTGAGGATGGGCTACCATCAGATAAAGATCAGAAAGGAAGATATTCCTAAGACAGCTTTCACCACTCGTTACGGTCTATATGAATACACCGTCATGTCCTTTGGTCTCACCAATGCACCGGCAACGTTCTCAAGACTCATGAATTCTGTCTTCCATGAATACCTCGACAAGTTTGTTGTGGTATATCTTGATGACATTCTAGTCTACTCAAAATCCGAGGAAGAGCATGGAGAACACCTTCGTCTCACTCTCATGAAACTTCGCGAGCATCGTCTGTATGCCAAGTTTTCCAAATGTGAGTTCTGGATTCCAGAAGTTGCATATCTTGGTCATATCATCTCTGCCAAAGGCATTGCCATTGACCCTGAAAAGGTTAAGGCAATTGTTGATTGGAAACCCCCTAAGACGGTGAAACAAGTTAGAAGCTTTCTTGGCTTGGCTAGCTATTGCCGTCGTTTCGTCCAAAACTTTTCCAAGATTGCTAAACCTCTCACTGATCTCACCAAGAAGGACAAAAAGTTCGTTTGGACTCCACAATGTGATGAGAGTTTCAACCTCCTGAAGACTAAACTCACTTCCACACCTGTTCTAGTTGGCCCAGATACCACCAAACCTTTCCAGATATTCTGTGATGCATCTCTCCAAGGCCTAGGAGCAGTTCTTATGCAAGAACGTCAAGTTGTCGCTTATGCTTCACGTCAGTTGAACCCACATGAGCAAAACTATCCCACTCATGATCTTGAACTTGCAGCAGTTGTGTTTGCCCTCAAGAAATGGAGACAATACTTGTTGGGTAATAAAACTGAAATCTTTTCCGATCATAAGAGTCTGAAATACATCTTCACTCAGCCAGATCTGAACCTCAGGCAAAGGAGATGGATTGAGAAGATTAAAGACTTTGATCTCACCATTTCTTACACTCCAGGCAAGGCTAATGTTATGGCCGATGCTCTCAGTCGCAAATCCTATTGCAATAATCTCATGATCATGGAAAGCCAACCTCCACTTCATGAAGAATTCCAGAAGCTGAACCTTGGTCTTGTCCCTGAAGGATACCTTGCTAGCTTGACAGCCAGCCCAACTCTCGAGGACAAGATTCGTTCTGAACAACTTCGTGATAATGAAATCAAGAAGATTGTGGATCACATCAAGGAGGGCAATGATAAGTTCAAGTCCTTCTCAATTGATGACAAGGGAACTGTGTTCTTCGAAGGACGCATTGCAGTCCCTCAGATTCAAAGTCTCAAGGGTATCATTCTCAAGGAGGCTCATGAAACTCCTCTATCCATTCACCCTGGAAGTACAAAGATGTACCAGGATCTCAAGACTCTGTATTGGTGGTCTGGCATGAAACGTGAAATTGCTCAATACGTTTCTGAATGCGACGTTTGTCAACGTGTTAAGGCAGTCCATCAGAAGACAGCAGGTCTACTCCAACCTCTGAAAATTCCTGAGTGGAAGTGGGACATGATTGAAATGGACTTCGTTACTGGGTTTCCAAAGTCCAAAAAGGGCAACGATGCAATCTTCGTTGTTATTGATCGTCTCACTAAGGTTGCTCACTTCTATGCTGTAAAGGAAACTATCTCAGCTAGCCAGTTAGCAGAGCTCTACACAGCAAAGGTTGTTCCTCTTCATGGTGTTCCATTGGAAATAAGCTCAGACCGTGGAAGTATCTTCACTTCTCATTTCTGGAAAAGCTTTCAAGAAGCTTTGGGCACTAAACTTCAGTTCAGCACAGCTTATCACCCTCAGTCTCAAGGGCAAGTCGAAAGAGTCAATCAGATTCTCGAGGATATGCTCAGAGCATGTGGTCTCTCCTTTGGCATGAAATGGGAGGATTGCCTTCCATATGCTGAATTCTCCTACAACAACAGCTACCAGGCAAGCCTAGGCATGGCACCATTTGAGGCACTGTATGGTCGCAGATGCAGGAGTCCAATCAATTGGTCTGGAGCTGGTGAACGTTCACTTTTAGGCCCTGACATTGTTAAGGAAGCCGAGGAGAAAGTTCGTATCATTCGTGACAATCTCAGGATTGCTCAGTCTCGTCAGAAGAGCTATTATGATAGCAAGCACAGGGATATGGTCTATGCACCTGGTGATAAGGCATATCTCCGTGTAACTCCCCTCAGAGGCACTCATCGTTTTGGTGTGAAAGGAAAGCTTGCACCAAGATACATTGGCCCTTTCAACATCCTCTCAAGACGTGCAGAGAATGCTTATCATCTTGAACTTCCAGAAAAACTTTCCAAGGTGCACGATGTGTTCCACGTGTCACAACTCAAGAAGTGTTTCAAAGATCCAGATCGTGCAGTTGATCATGATTCCATTGAACTGCAAGATGATCTGTCTTATGAGGAGCACCCTATTCGTATTCTCGATGAGACCGAGCGTAAGACTCGCAACAAGAGCACCAAGTTCTTGAAAGTCCAATGGTCGCATCATTCTGATAAAGAGGCAACGTGGGAGACCGAAGAGGATCTTCGCAAGAAGTATCCGGACCTGTTCATTTCTCAGTAGGGAATCTCGGGGCGCGATTCCTTCAAGGGGGGGCGTTTTGTAACATCCAAGTATGAAAACATCCCTTAGTGGTTCACTTTCTTGTTTATTTTTCAAGCAATGCATCATGTCATCATCTCATTGCATTTGTTTTAATTATGTTTGCATTGTTTTCTTATTGAATCAACCTTGTTTTCACACTTGTCTGTTACAATCTTTCAAACAAAGAATTGCAAAACCAAAACCTCCCTTGTTTTCCAAATATTTCATTATTGCTCAACTATTAAATTGTTGCTCAAATCATTCCTTTAATTCCACCAATTAAATTCAAATCTTCTCCAAGTTTCAAATCAGTACCTTTGGGAACCATAACAACTCACCAAACTTTCTTCCCTCTCTAATTCATCCTAAAACCCTAGGGGGTAACCCTATCCAATGCATGTTTTATTAAGATTTTATTAATATCAAAATCCTTCTAATTTGATTTCAAACACAAACTATAATTTTAAATTGCAATTTTTGAAATCCAAGCTTACAGGGTGGTTTCTAATTACCTAGAAGGCTTAACCAAATTATTTCAAATTTTTCTAAAAGCAAAACCCTACCTTTTTCTTCCAAAAGCAAACTGCAAAAAAAAAATAAAACAGAAAAAGAATAAAAGGAGAAGCGAGCAGCAGCACCTAATCTACCGCCTGGCCCAGCCCACCTAACAACTAACAGCGCAAGGCCCAGCCGCAGCAGCGCAACTTACCGTTTCGAGCTGCGCCAAGATTCGTGCGCGCGCCCTCCTTCTTCGTCATCCCGTACGGCGGCCATCGGAGGCCTCCACGGCGACCGCGACGCGACCACGGCGGCCACCGCAGCGCCTCCACCCTATATAAGCGTGCCTAGGGCACCCCTGTACCCCCTATCGCCCTAGGGTTCCTCAGCGCCGCCAAAAATCTCTCTCTCTCGCCGGAATTCCTCGCTCCCCCTCTCTGTTTTCCATCGCCGGCGCCAATCCTCTGAAGATCGCCATGGCCTCGCCACCCTCGACCCCCTCTTAGCCAATTGTTTCCGGGAACGAGCTCGCCACCCTCCCTTCCATCTGTTCGACACCGAATCAGCCGCTGGTAAGCCACAGATCTACGCCGCGATCCGTTCTTTCCTCTCCGGCCACCGTGCCTCGTTTTTCTGAATCCGACCACCGCGTCGCCGTTGCAGGTCCCCTCGACGCCGTTTGAGCGCTGGAACCGCACCGCCTCCATCCCTGCTTCACGTTGGACACCTGCTCGCTCGCGGAGGAGCACGAGATCGACCACGCCGTCCTCGACACCGCCGTCTGCCACGCCGTCGTCACCCCTCTGCCACCCGACAAATCACGGTGAGCCACCGTGCCTACCCCCTGCTGCTTACATCACCACCGCATCCGTGCACACACTGCACTGCACCCAGCACCACCTTGCAGCAGCCACGAGCACGGCACAACGGTGATCGCCGCCGGATTATCCCTGTCAAGTTCAGTTAGCGCGTGCGCGTAAAAATTCAGTTAACCACGAGCTAACACCTTAACCTGTCCGCGCACGGTATACTGACAGAAATGCGCGCACATCGCACTGGTTCAGAGAGCAGCGCACGCACAGCGAGCTCGCGGGTTCGAACCCCGCGGCCGCAAAATCTTTTTTTGGTTTTCTCCTCGCACGCGCGGCCCACCTGGCAGTGGCCCTCCTTGCCACGCTGGCCACGGGACCCACTGGAAGCGTGTGGGTACGTTCCAGTGCGGTAACAAAGTTTAACAACCAATTTTGTTTAATTTCTATTTTTAAAATGGCAGAATAAAGCACAAACTTTAAAATTCATTATCTTTTATTTCATAAACCCAATAAATATAAACTTGATGTCTATTCTGATCCAAATTTTATGAACTTTCCAAATATTCCACTTGTGTACTGTTTTGAATTTTCAAAATACTTTTAAATTTCAAATTTGAATAATTCAAATGCCATTTGTAATAATTCATAACTAATTCATACTATTTCCAAATAATACAAATAAAATATGTTTTTCACACCATTTTGAATGCTCTATTCAAATATAAATTTTGTTTTCTGGTTTGAACAATTTAAATTGCCCAAACTATTTAAATCTTGTTTAATTCAATTAAAAATTGTTTAAAATTGTTTAATTCATAACTAATTAATCCAAAGTCCAATTTCAAATTGTGAAACATGTAATCCAACTAAAATTTGATAAACTTTTCAAATATAAAATTTGTAATTGGTTTTGCATACTTTAAATTGTTGAAAACAATCAATACTTGTTCAACACCACTAAGTACCAATAATTCCAAACTTGTTAATGTTTTCTAAAATGATTAACTATCATTCCAATTGCAATTAACTTGTTATCTTATTGTTCCTCATCATGCATGCATCATACTAAGTCACTTACACATGATGCTTAGTGATAGAACAATTAATTCAACTCTAAAGCATGGGCTTCCATATGCAACTTTTGCATATGGAATCCATTTAAACTTGTGTCTCATCTCAACTATTTTAGTTGGTGCATCTATTAAACATGACATGCATCATCCAATGTTTGTGCACCTATGCCATGTATTGATTGCCCGTCTTCCTTCGTTGTTGTTTTTGCTTCTTCTCGATTAGACGACGACGTTGGTACCGACGAGCCTTACGACACCACTACTCAGGACCTAGCCCAGTACGAGGCTGAGCTGCCAGGCAAGTTATCACTCACATGAATCATTGAGTTCCTTTCCACACTTGTTGTCGATACTATATTTTTGTCTACTATTGCTAGCCCTATGTATCGTTGCTTGTTCTCCGAACCCATCACATGATACCTTGAGCCATGATATTGCCACCACCTCCATACCTACAGCCATTGCTTGTGCCTGTTATTATCTAGCATGCTTAGGGTTGCTTTTACTCGAGTCTGTTGTCGGTTACTACTGTTACTATCTCATTATCTTGTACCGGGGCTCGTTGTTAATCAATCAATCCTGTTAATTGCTAATGGTAATAATAATTTGATGATAAGGCACCGGCAGGAGGCCCATGAGAGGTTTTGGAGCCTGCTAGTGTCGACCCTAATAGGAAAAGGGTCTTGTCTACTGATCCATGATGAGCGCACTACCCGCATTTGGGAAGCGAGTATGGGCGCCCCCCTCAACTTGACCTGATTCGCATCTCGTCCAAATCGCCTCATTTAGTTCGTGTTTTCCATTTGCCGCATGCATGTTTTTGCGAGCCCAGCGCAGGGTGGAACTTTCGTAGTCGGCATATAGGGGGACACGTTCTTAGAGTGCTATGAGGGTCCATTTTCTTCTGGGCTCGATTAGCCGTGCGCCCAAGGTGCTTTGGGCTTGATGCGAGGAATGGTTGGTTGTGTAGAGTACCCCGCTTGGTGGAAGTGCATTTCCATCTGGCGGGTTATTCTTGAGTGTACGGCCAAATTGGTGCAACCCTGCAGGGATAATCTTCTCGAGAAGCCGTGTTTTCCGCGGTTATGGATTACTTGGTGAAAGTACTGGCTAACAAGTACTCAGGACAACTTCAACATAACTATCAACCATGTTTCACTCAATGATTAATAACTTGACTAGTAATAGGTTATTCACACAATAACTTGATTCGCCTTATCACAACTGTGTGAGTTATCCTCGGATTGCTTCTTTGGATAAGGGGCGAGATCCAGGATGGGTTTGGTTGAAGTTATCTTTCAGTTGGTTACAATCCTCGATCTTATCTTTTCTGTTAGCCGGAATTTGTAGTTATATTCTGTAGTTGTTTAGAGCAGCCAGCAACTTTTATATCACCCCTTTCTTCCGTTGATCCCAAGCATCAATGCTTGTGTTGACGGGTAACTCCTTGATGAACTGTGAGTCTTGCTTGACAGTACTTGGATGTACTGACCCCGTTGGGGCTGTGGTTTACGCAGAGTACTACTACGACTACGATGCTTCCCAGGATGGCTACTTTGTGGAGTTCGACGAGTCTGCAGACGAGTAGTTAGCTGGACCAGGGCAGGATCCAGACCTACGTGGATGGGCTTCGCTTCTCTTTATTTTTCTCCGGCTTCTTAAGCCATGGATTTGTCTGTACTCAGACCCCTTTGATTGCTTCCGCTGTTGTAATGGATGATATGTTGGGACATGTGTCCTCTGGATGACTGTATTCGATATTTTCTGCCTTAATGAAGGCCAGTTGCCCTTATTTCATTCTTTTGTGTCTTAGAGACATTCTGTGTTATCATTCGTACCAAACTGTTGACGTACCGTGCGTGTTTGATTATGAAGTACGTCGACAGTAGTGCCTTTAGGTTCCTAGCGGATAGTTTACTTCGACGGTGGAAGCAGGGCTTGTGTTGTCGCGCATAAGCGCAGGCCTACAAGGAAGCTGGGACGTGGGAGCATGTATGCCCCATAATCCAAGCACCTGACTTCCAGTTCGTGCGAAGAGTATCCTCTAGAAACCCAGGGTGCGACAATGCTTTAATTAAATCATTTAAATGGTGAAATTCATAACTTGCTCAATTAAATTCCAATTTCAACAAATAAAATATGTTTTCCACTAAAAATGAAACCACCTTGCTGAATATCAACTTTGTTTTGCAATTTGGACAATTAAAATTAATGTCATTTAAAAATGCCTTAATTAATCAATTAAAAATCCTAATTAATAACTTTCACATGCTTGCTCCAAATTGAAAACCCAAAACATGAAATCCATCCAAAATGAAATGCTACACTTGAATATCAACTTTGTTTTCTGTTTTGAATAATTTAAATTGCTGAAAACAACTGTTTCTTAATTAATGCATTTAAAATTGTCAATTTAATAACTTGCTCATCTAAAATCCAAATTCAACAAATGAAATATGTTTTCCATCTAAAATTTTGTGTTCTTTCCAAATATAAATTTTGTTATCTGTTTTGAACAATTAAAATGGGTGAAAACAACAAATGTTTGTGTAACTCACTTAAGAAGCCAAATTTCATAACTTAAAAAATAAAATTCCAAACTTGGTAAACAACATTTCAAACTGAAGCTATTGTTGTTTTCTTATTGTTTTCATCATCCATGCATCATTCTAATCAACTTTCACATGATGGTTATTTGTAGATCATTTAATTCAACATTAATCCATGGGCTTTTCCATATGAAATCCAAATTGCATATGGGCCCATTTAAATATGTTTACCATGTCAACTAGTTTATCTTTGATGCATCCTTAAACTTGTCATGCATCCATATCTTGATCATGCTGGATCTTTTGCTGTAGAAGTAATTGTTGCATCCGGTGTTTGTTCTAGTTCGTTGCTTCTTCACGGATAGGACGTTGAGATGATGTGAGCAACGACAAGTTCTGCGGATGTACCTCTACGTGCTGGATTCCAAGCAAGTATACTCACTTGCTGCCTCTGGCTGCCTTTCATCACTTGTTACCGATTCTTTCCGTTATTCTTATGCTAGCCTTATGATTCGACGCTTGTGTCTCGATCCTATCATATGTTTACCTTGCAGCCATGATATAGCCTTCCTTCCACTTCCTATTGACTGTTGTTTGTTTACCTTGTTGGCCCTCGTGTCGTAGTTGCATGCTTAGTGTTGTTTTTGCTCAAGTCTTGTTGTCTGTCTTATCACCTGTTTAGTTTGATAGTTGGGTTTCGATTCAATCAACAACATGTTAATGTTTTGGGTAATAATAATTTGATGATAAGGCACCGGCAGGAGGCCCGGCGTGGTTTTGAGGCCTGCTAGTGTCGACCCTAATTAGGAAAAGGGTCTTGTCCATTGATCCATGATGAGCGCACTAACCGCATGTGGGAAGCGAGTATGGTCGCCCCCCGCAATTCTGATTCGATTCGCATCTCGTCCAAATCGCCTCATTTAGTTCGGGTTTTCCATTTGCCGCATGCATATGCAGGTGCGAACCCTTGGCGCCAGGGTGGAACTTTTGTAGTCGGCATTTAGGGAGACACGTTCTTAGAGTGCTATGAGGGTCCCCTTTTCTTCGTGGGGCTTGATTAGCCGTGCGCTCAACTGCACGGGGTTCTTTGGGCTTGATGCGGAGAAGAGTTGGGTTGTGTTGATTACCTCGCTTGGTGGGTTTATCCCCCGTCTGGCGGGTTATTCTTACGTGTACGGCCAAATTGGTGCATCCCTGCAGGGTTAAATCTTCTCGAGAAGCCGTGTTGTCCGCGGTTATGGATGACTTGGTGAAAGTGCTGGCTAACAAGTACTCAGACAATTTACACTTAACGATGATAACTTGACTAGTAATATAGATTACCTCCACCTTAAAAATGAATGTCACCTTAATGAACCGTGTGAGTTTCCTTGGGTTGCTTCCTTAGTAGGGGGTAACATTGGATGGGTATTGTTTGGTGAGTAGCTATAGTTGGTTCTGGTCGCGCTATCTTATCCCTTTCTTTTAGCCGGAAGTTGTAGCGTGTCTCTTTCAGTTGTTAGTGCTGCCCGCTGCCGCTTCTTTGCAATAATCCCTTCTTTCCGTTGTACCCAAAGTATTTGTATCTTGTGATGATTGGTTACGCTGGTATCTTGTGAGTATGGGTTTATCCACTTGCTAGTAATTAACCGTACTGACCCACGAATCCTTTTCGTGGCTGCATATTCCACATTGCAGTCAACAGGTTTGAAGTCTGACGATGTTAGCTTGGGAATCCCTCCGGCTTGGCCTGGGCAGGGATTGGACGCCATCGGTTATCTCCAGGACTCTTAGTCCAATTTGTATCTTGTCCGTAGTCGGACACTATGTTGTTTCTTCCGCTGTCATTTGGATCTTTGTATTATATCAGTTGTATCCTTGACTCGTTTGAGTCTTCTTGTATATATCTTTTCTGTTGTTGTTGCGGAATATTCGTGAACTGTTGTAATGTTATCACAAGTGGCAACCTGGAATCGGTTATTATGTGGATTTTGGCGGGAATGCTGAAATCTGCATAGTGCCCGTTCACGGGGCGTCACAAATGGTATCAGAGCATGGTTTCCGATTCCCGATGTTGTTTCGATACGAATGGTTATCGAGGCAACGGGTCCGCAAAGCCTGTAGGATAACCTCGCTAACGGTCGTGTTTTTAGAGTGTCAAAACTATTTGTGCAAAACCTGTTTTTGGAAACATCTCAATAGGATTCTTGTTTTTCTCCTTATCTCTATTCTATTTCCCCTCCCATCTTATTTATTTTGGAGTCTCCCCCCTTGTCTATCTTTCAAAGTGTTAGGATCCTACGTAGGTGGACGTTTTCTGAGCCTTTAACCTAATAGGTTCGATCATCGGAAGATTCCTGGTGGAAGAACATCGTCATCAACCCGAGCAAAAATATCTTGTTAGTGGTGTCGAGAAGCCCTTGTTAGTGGTGTCGAGGAGATCAACTGGGATCATGAATAATCGATAGTCGAACTTCTTTCCCCTCCCGGGTTAGTAGGTGGATTGCGAGGGCGCAATCCCTTGTTAGTGGTGTCGTCTGTAACACCTGGGGTGTTTTCCCCAAGTTAGAAAGTTGGTTGTTTTTCTTTTTGCTTTGCATCACATGCATCATATGCATTGCACCTTGTTTTCAAAAAACTCAAAAGTTCAAACTAATTTAAAATTTCAAACATGTCCAAGTTTCTAATTAAAAGTTGCAAACTAAACAACTCAAATTGTTTTCAATAGTTTTGAATTTGAATCAATTAAAAATGCTTGATAATAGAACCCCTTTTGTTAACACCCTAATGGTAAATTCAAATTCAAATCAAAATCATTCATATTTGTCATGTTCCAAATGTGGTTTAAAATTAAATCTTGCAAACATTTAAAATTAATAAGTTTTCATAATGGGTGGAGCTTATTGAATAAATTTGGTTATTTCAAAAAAATTAAATCCTTATGAAACACTACTTGAAATTCAAATAGCACATTCAAAACAAATTAACATTTCAAATTTCTGAAATTAATGTTAACATACTTTGCACTTGCTGTTTTGTAAATCAATAGAAATTAACTCATAAAATGAAAACCCCAAAACCTCTCTCTTTTTCTCTCTCTTTCTTTCTACAAAAAAAATGTGTAAACAGGAAATAAATAAAACAAAAACCAAAGGGGGAGAGGCAGGCCCTCTAGCCCACCTACAACCCCCCTTTTTTCCACCTCCTGGCAGCCCAGCCGAAAGGCCCAACCACACCACCTAAGCCCACCTCCTCCTTCTTCCTCGTACGGCAGCGCATCTAGCGTATCCACATCATAGAGAGCTCGATGGGACGGCCGGGAGCAATCCCTCCACCTCCTTAAAACCTCTCCCCTCCGCAACCCAAGCCCTCTCCGAGCCCTAGCCCCCTCCTCCTTCCCTGCCACCGTCACCCTCTCGTCCTCCCTCTCTTGCTATTATGTTTCCGTAACCCCACCAAGTGCAGAAGCCCGCCGTCGCCCCGTCGCCAAGGTCCTCCTCGAGCTGAACCGGCAGCGGGAATGGGATCCCCTCGCCGCCCTCGCCTTCTGCGCGGGAAATTCGGACCCGAGGCGGCCTAGAGAGGCCACGCGCTTCCGTGCTGCTCCGCCGGCCACCTCTGACGGTGCGCATGGCCGACGTCATCTTCCGGCCATCTCCGTCAGCGTCGAGAGATACCGCGACGTCACGAATTCCCCGGTGAGCAGCTGCCTTCGGGTTTCCACTCCTCCTCTTGCCCCTCTTGCTCTGCGTGGTCTCGCCGTCGAGCGAGCCGTGATCGCCGCCGGTGACCTCCCTCTGTTTCCTCCCCGTTTCCAAGTCTGAACTTTGTTGGCAAATTCAGTTAACGCACCCTGCAATCCTCATCTTCTGTCAGTTACGGATACTTTTAGTAACCGAACGACAGCGCAGTGGCAGCGCACCCCCGCGCTCACGCCCGCGGGCAGGGTTCGAGTCCCCCCGCTGCCCCTTTTCCTTTTAGGGATTTTTCCGCCCGCGCGCACGGACCCACACGTCATTGACCCTGGCAGCCACATCACCTCACACCCACGCCACTGTGGCACCACGCTGGCCGTGGCCCACTGTCAGCCAGCGTGGGTGGCCCTGCCTTTGTAGAAAATGCCGTGTCCCGTTTCTTTTAAATGGTAATTTGAACCTAAATATTGTAAAATTAATATCTCCTTCAATTTAACTTCAAATTGCACAAATAAAATATGCATCCCAATCAGAAAATCATGAACTTCTCAAATATGCAATTTGTTTACTGTTTTGAACATTTCAAATGGTTTCAAAAATTCAAATTCAAACAACTCTTTTGAATTTGATTAAATTCATAACTATTTCAAATTTAATTCAAATGGAACATATAAAATATGTTTTCCATCCAAAATTTCATGCTCTTTCCAAATATAACATCTGTTTTCTGTTTTGGATAAATAAAATTAATACAATTACTTAATGCTTTAATTAAATCATTTAAATGGTGAAATTCATAACTTGCTCAATTAAATTCCAATTTCAACAAATAAAATATGTTTTCCACTCAAAATGAAACCACCTTGCTGAATATCAACTTTGTTTTGCAATTTGGACAATTAAAATTAATGTCATTTAAAAATGCCTTAATTAATCAATTAAAAATCCTAATTAATAACTTTCACATGCTTGCTCCAAATTGAAAACCCAAAACATGAAATCCATCCAAAATGAAATGCTACACTTGAATATCAACTTTGTTTTCTGTTTTGAATAATTTAAATTGCTGAAAACAACTGTTTCTTAATTAATGCATTTAAAATTGTCAATTTAATAACTTGCTCATCTAAAATCCAAATTCAACAAATGAAATATGTTTTCCATCTAAAATTTTGTGTTCTTTCCAAATATAAATTTTGTTATCTGTTTTGAACAATTAAAATGGGTGAAAACAACAAATGTTTGTGTAACTCACTTAAGAAGCCAAATTTCATAACTTAATAAATAAAATTCCAAACTTGGTAAACAACATTTCAAACTGAAGCTATTGTTGTTTTCTTATTGTTTTCATCATCCATGCATCATTCTAATCAACTTTCACATGATGGTTATTTGTAGATCATTTAATTCAACATTAATCCATGGGCTTTTCCATATGCAATCCAAATTGCATATGGGCCCATTTAAATATGTTTACCATGTCAACTAGTTTATCTTTGATGCATCCTTAAACTTGTCATGCATCCATATCTTGATCATGCTGGATCTTTTGCCGTAGAAGTAATTGTTGCATCCGGTGTTTGTTCTAGTTCGTTGCTTCTTCACGGATAGGAAGTTGAGATGATGTGAGCAACGACAAGTTCTGCGGATGTACCTCTACGTGCTGGATTCCAGGCAAGTATACTCACTTGCTGCCTATGGCTGCCTTTCATCACTTGTTACCGATTCTTTCCGTTATTCTTATGCTAGCCTTATGATTCGACGCTTGTGTCTCGATCCTATCATATGTTTACCTTGCAGCCATGATATAGCCTTCCTTCCACTTCCTATTGACTGTTGTTTGTTTACCTTGTTGGCCCTCGTGTCGTAGTTGCATGCTTAGTGTTGTTTGCGCTCAAGTCTTGTTGTCTGTCTTATCACCTGTTTAGTTTGATAGTTGGGTTTCGATTCAATCAACAACATGTTAATGTTTTGGGGAATAATAATTTGATGATAAGGCACCGGCAGGAGGCCCGGCGTGGTTTTGAGGCCTGCTAGTGTCGACCCTAATTAGGAAAAGGGTCTTGTCCATTGATCCATGATGAGCGCACTAACCGCATGTGGGAAGCGAGTATGGGCGCCCCCCGCAATTCTGATTCGATTCGCATCTCGTCCAAATCGCCTCATTTAGTTCGGGTTTTCCATTTGCCGCATGCATATGCAGGTGCGAACCCTTGGCGCCAGGGTGGAACTTTTGTAGTCGGAATTTAGGGAGACACGTTCTTAGAGTGTTATGAGGGTCCCCTTTTCTTCGTGGGGCTTGATTAGCCATGCGCTCAACTGCACGGGGTTCTTTGGGCTTGATGCGGAGAAGAGTTGGGTTGTGTTGAGTACCTCGCTTGGTGGGTTGATCCCCCGTCTGGCGGGTTATTCTTACGTGTACGGCCAAATTGGTGCATCCCTGCAGGGTTAAATCTTCTCGAGAAGCCGTGTTGTCCGCGGTTATGGATGACTTGGTGAAAGTGCTGGCTAACAAGTACTCAGACAACTTACACTTAACGATGATAACTTGACTAGTAATATAGATTACCTCCACCTTAACAATGAATGTCACCTTAATCAACCGTGTGAGTTTCCTTGGGTTGCTTCCTTAGTAGGGGGTAACATTGGATGGGTATTGTTTGGTGAGTAGCTATAGTTGGTTCTGGTCGCGCTATCTTATCCCTTTCTTTTAGCCGGAAGTTGTAGCGTGTCTCTTTCAGTTGTTAGTGCTGCCCGCTGCCGCTTCTTTGCAATAATCCCTTCTTTCCGTTGTACCCAAAGTATTTGTATCTTGTTACGCTGGTATCTTGTGAGTATGGGTTTATCCACTTGCCAGTACTTAACCGTACTGACCCACGAATCCTTTTCGTGGCTGCATATTCCACATTGCAGTCAACATGTTTGAAGTCTGACGACGTTAGCTTGGGAATCCCTCCGGCTTGGCCTGGGCAGGGATTGGACGCCATCGGTTATCTCCAGGACTCTTAGTCCAAATTGTATCTTGTCCGTAGTCGGACACTATGTTGTTTCTTCCGCTGTCATTTGGATCTTTGTATTGTATCAGTTGTATCCTTGACTCGTTTGAGTCTTCTTGTATATATCTTTTCTGTTGTTGTTGCGGAATATTCGTGAACTGTTGTAATGTTATCACAAGTGGCAACCTGGAATCGGTTATTATGTGGATTTTGGCGGGAATGCTGAAATCTGCATAGTGCCCGATCACGGGGCGTCACACCCTAGCTCAACACTTTGTGAACCAGAGGACCCTATATATAGCCCACCTTCATACACCGGTCAGTTCATCGAGCAAATACAAAACATCCGGATTCGCCATCATACGTCTTGCCGTGCATTTGGTATGCATATATGCACCCAGTAGACACGGTGGGGCTGTATGATGGCGATACCGTTTGTTTTGTTCTACACCCACCTTTAAGGTTTGATACATCATATATTCAGTTCATCGAGCAAATACAAAACATCTGGATTCGCCAGTATACGTCCAGCCGTGCATTTGGTATGCATATATATGCACCCAGTAGCCACGGTTGGGCTGTATGCTGGCGATACCGTTTGTTTTGTTCTACACCCACCTTTAAGGTTTGATACATCATATATTCAGTTCATCGAGCAAATACAAAATATACGGATTCGCCAGCATACGTCCAGCCGTGCATTTGGTATGGATATATATGCACCCAGTAGCCACGGTTGGGCTGTATGCTGGCGATACCGTTTGTTTTGTTGTACACCCACCTATAAGGTTTGATACATCATATATCCAGTTCATCGAGCAAATACAAAACATCCGGATTCGCCATCATACGTCCTGCCGTGCATTTGGTATGCATATATGCACCCAATAGACACGGTGGGGCTGTATGATGGCGATACCGTTTGTTTTGTTCTACACCCACCTTTAAGGTTTGATACATCATATATTCAGTTCATCGAGCAAATACAAAACATCCGGATTCGCCAGCATACGTCCAGCCGTGCATTTGGTATGCATATATGCACCCAGTAGCCACTGTTGGGCTGTATGATGACGATACCGTTTATTTTCTTCTACACCCCCCTTTGGAAACAGAAAGAAGAAAAAAAGAAATGTGCGCCCCCCTCTGTACAGGCCTTTAGTACCGGTTGCTGTTAACAACCGGTGCTAAAGACCCTTTAGCACCGGTTGTTAACAGCAACCGGTACCAACAAAGGCAAGAGTAAGATTGTGGCGACCGGTTGTCACAGAGGCAGACAGAAGAAGTCACGGTATGGCAGTCACGTATTCAACATCGACCAAGAAAGGCAAGCGTAAGATTGTGACGAAAGGTTGACAGAGGGAAATACTCGCGATATATGTATGTACTTTTTAAAATTGAGAAACAAAGTAGCAGCGGGCTAGTATACCAATCGCTAAATCAATCTACATGTATGGTATCTCGCTAAATCAATATATATATATTTATCCACGATATATATGCTCGATGTATCACTTGCGCTCTCACTTCTCGTTGCCTTACTCATTACCCACCCTAACAAACACAGAAAGTTACCACAGGCGCATAAATTCCAAAATGCGCCTGGGGTAAAATTACCGTAGGCGCACAGTGTAATATGCGCCTGGGATAAGAGCAGTACCGCAGGCGCATAAGGTGTAAAGTGCGCCTGGGGTAAGTGATCGGAATTTTCCCATTTTCCACCACATTTTATATCTTTGTTTATGATTTTAGAAATCAACTACCAAGTTATAGGATGTATTCCCATATTGTTTGTTGACTAAAATGTTTTTTGTTCTACCTTCCAAATTGCTAGGATACAATATTATGCCATGTTCATATATTCAGTTCATCGAGCAAATACAAAACATCCGGATTCGCCATCGTACGTCCAGCCGTGCATTTGGTATGCATATATGCACCCAGTAGCCACGGTTGGGCTGTACGATGGCGATATCGATTGTTTTGTTCTACACCCCCCTTTAAGGTTTGATACAGCATATATTCAGTAATCCAGCAAATACAAAACATCATGATTCGCCATCATACGTCATGCCGTGCATTTGGTATGCATATTGCACCCAGTAGCCACGGTGGGGTTGTTTGATGGCGATACCGATTGTTGTGTTAGGGTGGAGCGTGGCGCGGGAGTTGACGCGTGGCGCGGGAGTTCACGCGTGGCGCGGGAGTTGTGACGCGTGGCCAGGAGGGCGCGGTATAAACTGTCGGGCCTCGAGCGCGTCTTCTCCTCTCCACGCGCCCACTCCTCTCCACGCACCGTCGCGCTTCCACCATGCCTCCGAGGAGAAACGGCACCACCGGCTTCCGCGGCGTCCGAGCACGGCAGAACGGAATGTTCAGCGCAGATATCCGTTGGGGGGACGACCGCATCCCCCTCGGCTCCTTTGCGACGGCGGCGGAGGCCGCCCGCGCCTGGGACGCGGCGGCCTGGCGCCTCAACCGCCCGCGGTCGCTGATGAACTTCAACGACTGCCACACCGTCTGGGAAGCGGAGGCCAGGGCGCCAAAGCCGCAGATCGTCACTGTCGCCGGCCACCTCCACCTCTGCCACCGCGCGTTTCAGGGCATAGTCGACGCCATGGAAGACCGCGACGTCCGCGAGTATTACCGGAACAACCCGGGGGAGGAGAGCGCCGACGAGGAGCTCTGGCAGACCCGCGCGGCTGAGCGGGCGGAGCGCCGCCTCGAACGCCACCTCGCGTTAGATGCCGCTCGGGAGGCGAGGACGAATGCGCTGCAAGAGCTTCGTCGGGCCGACCACGCCGGCGAAGTCTGGGCCTCCGACGATCCGAGGTGGGTGCCTATCTCGGACATACCATCATGCACCTCCGACGACGACGAGGAGGTCAGCGACGAGTTCGACGACGACGATGACCCGGAGGAGGTCAGCGACGAGTTCCCCGACGACGACGACGAGGAGTAGTGTTTGTCTGTTTTCTCTTTTTTTAATAAAAGAATTTGTATTCCGGCGACACTGCGGCGCGCTAGCGCGTCTATTTTCTGTTTTTAATAAAAGTGACCTTCTGTTTTCCATGTTTTCCATGTTTTATAAATCAATGTAAAAGAAAACAGAAAAGGGAAACAAAAAAGAAAAATAAAAGAAGAAAAATCTACATGTATGGTATCTCGCTAAATCAATCTATATATATTTATCCACGATATATATGCTCGATGTATCACTTGCGCTCTCACTTCTCGTTGCCTTACTTATTACCCACCCTAACAAACACAGACACTTACCACAGCGCATAAACTCCAAAATGCGCCTGGGGTAACTTTACCGCAGGCGCACAGTGAAATAATGCGCCTGGGATAAGAGCAGTACCGCAGGCGCATATTTAGTAATGTGCGCCTGGGGTAAGTGATCAGATTTTCCCCATTTTCCACCACATTTTATATCTTTGTTTATGATTTTAGAAATCAACTACCAAGTTATAGGATGTATTCCCATATAGTTTGTTGACTAAAATGTTCTTTCTTCTACCTTCCAAATTGCTATGATACAATATTATGCCATGGGGAGAAATTCTACATTCCAAATGTTCTTCGTTCTACCTTCCAAATATACACGATGAAATTCAACATTTACATAATATGAGATGAGCTCTTATCACAATGAGCTATGCCATGGGGAGAGATAGATAGTGTACAGAACACCATTTTAATTCATTCCTAAGCAAGCAAGAAATGGGATATGTTTGATAGTAATAAACTGGTAATGTATCAATCATGTTCAAAATACATTAGCTAGCAAATCGAACACCATTTTAGAAATCAACTACCAAGTTATGGTGAACAGATATATAGAAACGGTAGTTTTTCTGTTTTGTTTTCTTGATGTGTTTTTGTTTGTTTTCTTGATGTGTTTTTGTTTGTTTGTGTTGAAATGTGTGTTTGACATAATATAGAAATAGTATAGCTAGGAATTAATATAGAAATAATATACATTACATAATAATATATCCACTAGTAGAAAACAGGGCATTGAGCCAAGCACAATAGAACCGGATGTGATACAACCAGTTCTAAAGGGCCTGTCCCCTGGGCCCCACCCATGCAGCAAATGGCCGCAAGGCCTTTAGAACCGGTTTGGAACACAAACCGGTCCTAAAGGCCTTGCGGGCCATTTGCTGCAGGGAGGGGGGCCCAGGGGACAGACCCTTTAGAACCGGTTTGTATCACAAACCGGTTCTACAGGTTTTCTCATTTTTTGCAGCTACTGCGGGTCCCGCTGTCATATCCTTTAGAACCGGTTTGTAACACAAACCGGTCCTAAAGCCCTCCCCTAAACCCTACATACCACCCCGAGCTCAGCTCCATTTTTTCCAGCTCGAGCTCAACTCCATTTTTGCTCTCTCCTTCCTCTTGTGAGGTCTAATCCATCCCCATTTTTCTCCACCATTTGTCAAGATTGTTGGTACCCATCGGTTCTACGGTTAGCATCAACATTCCCTCTTCCGGCATTGCAAGTTTTGCTCGTTTTCTTGCTCATTTCATTTTTGTTGTGCTAGCTAGGTGTTTGATGAAATGCCTAAGCTAGAATTTGTTATTCATTTTGTTATGTATACAAATTGATGCAATTTGAGCTCAAAATTAATTATGATTTGTGGTTTTTTTAGTGTCGCGCGCCTTGTCCCCTTCCTCACTGCCGTCGATCGCCCCATCACCGACACAACCTTGGTGAGCCTATTGTTTTTATTTACCAAAACAAATTTTGATTTGTATGATTTACGTATATATTTACTTGTATATAATTTTCTTATTGTGTAAGATTTTTTGTATATACATAGCGCCATGGTTTTGATATCTGTCCCCGTTGGCCCTCGTCCAGTCTATGATTCGGATGTGGTATATTATCTTTTTTCACTACATATTTTCATTTCCTGATTATACGACAATTACTTACGCCGACCAACTTGACATAGATATTTTTATCTAGGAGGTAGTGGAACCGGAAATGCCAATCGACCCTATTGTTGAGAAGTTATACTTAGTTGAACAAGAAAATGTTGGCTTGAAAGAAAGATTAAAAAAAACTGAAGAAAGGTTGGAAAAAACTGAAAGAGAGAAGATGACCTTGGAAAAGGTTCTTGCTGGTGTCGTCGATGGTCACAAGAGCGAGATGGACGCAATGCGCCTGAAGATTAGAAAGATTAGGAAATATGCAATTAGTAAAGAGGCTTGGTATCATTAGGCCGTCGGGTCAATTGTTACCTTTGTTGCGATTTTGATCGCATTTGTTGTTGTTTTTAAATGCATTAATTAGAGAGAGTTTTTATGGATGGTTTCAGTGTGTATTTTTATGAGAACTATATATGTATGGTCACTATACGCTAGTTTGGTATTAACGTGTGATGAACTTTTTGTATTAATTAATTAATTTAGTCATGATGATTTAGCATAATGGTTGTTGATAAATTTATATAATGCAGATGAACCGGCAATGGATGTACAGTGATCGACGTCGTCCCGAATTCCTTAATGGCATGCATAGTTTTCTCGATGTGGCTGAGAAAAACAAGCAGAATGGATTTATTTTTTGTCCATGTAAAAAATGCCAGAATAAGAGGAATTTCCATAACTCAAGAACCATACACACCCACCTGTTGCAAGAAGGCTTCATGCCCAGTTATTTTTGTTGGACCAAGCACGGAGAAAGAGGGGTTGTAATGGAAGACAATGAAGAAGAAGATGATGATGATAATTATCCTATGTTCGGTTACATAGAGCAGATATGGGAACTTGACTACGGACCTTCCTTTAAGGTCCCTTTGTTCTGGTGCAAATGGTTCGACCTGTCAGGCGTGAATGTAGATCCGAAGTACGGAATGACAACAGTGGATCAGAAGAATCTTGGGTACGACAATGATCAATTCGTCCTAGCCAATGATGTGGCTCAGGTTTTCTATGTGAAGGACATGTCTAGCAGACCGAGAAAAAGAAAAGATAAGGAAGCGAATACATCAGACGATGAGCCAAGACGCCACATAGTTCTTTCAGGGAAAAGAAACATCGTGGGAGTCGAGGACAAGACAGACATGTCAGAAGATTACAATAAATTTGATGAAATTCCTCCCTTCAAAGTCAAAGATGATCCAAGCATTCAGTTAAATGATGAAGATGTTCCATGGTTATTACGGCGCAATCAGAAGAAAGACAAGAAGAAAAATAGAAACGGATCATCCCTTTAGTCCCGGTTGGGGACACCAACCGGACTTAATGGGTTAGGGTTTCGTTTGGACCAATCAGATAGAATCACACGGATCGTGTGTTTCTTTCAACCGCTTGTGAGCCGTACGATCAGGGCTACGGTGTGTTTCTTTCGAGCTGTTGTGAGCCGTTGGATGAGATGTTTCTTAACCGTTGGATCAAAACCCTAGCTCAACACTTTGTGAGCCAGAGGACCCTATATATAGCCCAGCTTCATACACCGTTCAGTTCATCTCCCAAATACAAAACATCCGGATTCGCCAGCATACGCCCTGTTGTGCATTTGGTATGCATATATGCACTCAGTAGCCACTGCAGGGTTGTATACTGGCGATACCGATTGTTTTGTTCTACACCCCCCTTTAAGGTTTGATACATCATATATTCAGTTCATCGAGCAAATACAAAACATCCGGATTCGCCGTTATACGTCCAGCTGTGCATTTGGTATGCATATATGCACCCAGTAGCCACGGTTGGGCTATATGACGGCGATACCGTCTGTTTTGTTCTACACCCCCTTTAAGGTTTGATACATCATATATTCAGTTCATCGAGCAAATACAAAACATCCGGATTCGCCGTCATACGTCCAGCCGTGCATTTGGTATGCATATATGCACCCAGTAGCTAGCCACGGTTGGGCTGTATGACGGCGATACCGTTTGTTTTGTTCTACACCCCCCTTTGGAAACAGAAAGAAGAAGAAAAGAAATGTGCGCCCCCCCCTGTATAGGCCTTTAGTACCGGTTGACGTCAACAACCGGCGCGGGATTTGACACGTGGCGCGGGAGCTGACGTGTGGCGCGGGAGTTCACGCGTGGCGCGGGAGTTGTGACGTGTGGCCAGGAGGGCGCGGTATAAACTGTCGCGCCTCGAGCGCGTCTTCTCCTCTCCACGCGCCCACTCCTCTCCACGCACCGTCGCGCTTCCACAATGCCTCCGAGGAGAAACAGCACCACCGGCTTCCGCGGCGTCCGAGCACGGCAGAACGGAATGTTCAGCGCAGATATCCGCTGGGGGGACGACCGCATCCCCCTCGGCTCCTTTGCGACGGCGGCGGAGGCCGCCCGCGCCTGGGACGCGGCGGCCTGGCGCCTCAACCGCCCGCGGTCGCTGATGAACTTCAACGACTGCCACACCGTCTGGGAAGCGGAGGCCAGGGCGCCAAAGCCGCAGATCGTCACTACCGCCGACCACCTCCACCTCCGCCCCCGCGAGTTTCAGGGCCTAGTCGACGCCATGGAAGACCGCGTCGTCCGCGAGTATTACCGGAACAACCCGGGGGAGGAGAGCGCCGACGAGGAGCTCTGGCAGACCCGCGCGGCTGAGCGGGCGGAGCGCCGCCTCGAACGCCACCTCGCGTTAGATGCCGCTCGGGAGGCGAGGACGAATGCGCTGCAAGAGCTTCGTCGGGCCGACCACGCCGGCGAAGTCTGGGCCTCCGACGATCCGAGGTGGGGGCCTATCTCGGACATACCATCATGCACCTCCGACGACGACGAGGAGGTCACCGACGAGTTCGACAACGACGATGACCCGGAGGAGGTCAGCGACGAGTTCCCCGACGACGACGACGATGAGTAGTGTTCGTCTGTTTTCTCTTTTTTAATAAAAGAATTTGTATTCCGGCGACACTGCGGCGCGCTAGCGCGTCTGTTTTCTGTTTTTAATAAAAGTAACCTTCTGTTTTCCATGTTTTATAAATCAATGTAAAAGAAAACAGGAAAGTGAAACAAAAAAGAAAAATAAAAGAAGAAAAATCTACATGTATCGTATCTCGCTAAATCAATCTATATATATGTATCCACGATATATATGCTCGATGTATCACCTGCGCTCTCACTTCTCGTTGCCTTACTTATTTCCCACCCTAACTTACCACAGGCGCATAAACACCAAAATTCGCCTGGGGTAACTTTACCGCAGGCGCACAGTGGGCAAATGCGCCTGGGATAGGAGCAGTACCGCAGGCGCACAGCGGGCAAATGCGCCTGGGTTAAGAGCAGTACCGCAGGCGCACAGTGGGCAAATGCGCCTGCGGTAAGTGATCAGATTTTTCCCATTCTCCACCACACTTTAGAAATCAACTACCAAGTTATAGGATGTATTCTCATTTTAGACATCACAATCATGAATAGAACACAATCATATCACATTCATAACATAGAGTCTTACGATCACACATAACACAACTTAAGTCTCACAATACAAGCTATGCTTCAAGAGAGCTACATACTAAGATATCCATTACATACTAAGATATCCATTATACATGCATATATCGAACGCATACATCTATGGCTCCGTCGAGTAGATGCGGAACAACTCGTAGGAGACGTATGCATCTATGGCTGCATAGTTGATGTTGGTCCGGTCCAGTGGGGTCTTCGCCCAATACCTATGATTCTTGGAGGGGAAACCAGACTTCACGGTTTCGTAGCCCTCGTGGATGAAGTCAGTTGCCATCGGAGCCATCCCGGTCTTGGGCCCGGGCAACTCATCGAAATGGATAAGGTCCTGAAGATCAATGTAGTGATCTTCAGGTATCACAATACCCAAGCGCATCAACTTCTCACGGTCTTGAGTGATGTCAACGCTGCAGAAGTCATACGCCTTGTTGACAAGAAAATCAACAAGTGCCGGAGAATGCTTTGAACTACTGCAACAACAAAAATTTGATACGTGTTAGATATGTTGCAACACATGCATTCTTCTGATGCAACAAACAAATCGAAGATGCAAGATTGTACGCGTGTGCGTTACCTTGACCATTGGAAGACCAATACGGCCTCCTTGAACGCAATCTGGATGACGGAAACATCCCGTTGATTCGCCGTATACTCGAGATCAAGCCCGAAGAACCGGTGTTCATCGGGAGAGGAGAAATAGAGTTCGGTCAAATACGCAAGACAATCGGGGATCCTCTCGCAATTGTTGGTGTAGCACACGTCCAGACTTTTGCCGCATGGTGTGGGCACTTCATATCTATTCCAAACTTGAGCCATGGTGCTTGGTGGAGGAAGATCAAGGGAGGAAGAAGAGAATACAGAGAAGAAACAGAGAGACTCGCGATCGGGCCGGTGCGAACTATAGCAATAAAACCGCCGCGCGCGGGAGGCGAGCAGTTTGTACAAAGAGGCTTTAGCACCGGTTGTTAACACAAACCGGTGCTAAAGGTCTGTACAGGGCGCGCAGTCTGAATGTGGCCCCAAGTACAGACCTTTAGCACCGGTTTGTGTTAACAACCGGCGCGAAAGGTCTTTAGCACCGGTTGTTAACACCAACCGGTGCTAAAGGTCTGTAGTGGGGCGATATATCCAGTACTTGTGAAAAATTTTCGTCAGTTCTTTCGCGCGTCTTCTCTCCTTGCACGTACGGCGAAGCCCTGCTCCGGCCGCGCCTCCGTCCGCCTCGCCTCCCTCCGCCCCAACGTCGCGCGCTGCCCTCTGCCTCCGTCGCCGTCGCCGTTGCCGCCCTCTGCCTCCGTCGCCGTCGATCCCCCGCGGCCCCGCCTCCGTCCCGCCTCCGCCTCCGCCGCCCTCTGCCTCCGTCGCCTCCGCCGCCCCGCCTCCGTCCCGCCTCCGCCTCCGCCGCCCCGCCTCCGCCCCGTCGATCGCCTCTCACCCCTCGCCGTCGCCCCGTCGCCCTCTGTACACGCGTAGGTAAGATTTTTTTTTGTTTTTACAATTTTGTTTAGTTTAAGAATTTTTAGAGTAATTAGTGCTAGAATTTTTAGAGTTATTGTTAGTGTTAGTGTTAGAAATTTTTAGAGTTAGTGTTAGATTTTTTTTAGTGCTTTAATTTGTTTTAACAATTTTGTTTAGTGTTAGAATTTTTGTGTTAGAATTTTGTGTTAGAAGTTAGTGTGTTAGAAAATTTCACTAAGTTAGTGTTAGAAAATTTCAGAAAGTTAGAATAATTGCACTAAGTTAAAAAAATTTACTAAGTTACCATTTTGTTCCTGTTTAACTTTCATCTTATTTCTGTCATATTTCTCAATTTACTATTTTTTACTAAGTTAGAAACACTAAGGTATTTTACTTAATTATGGAATATTTACTTAGTCCGGGCATGTTTTTAGTTCATGTTTCTGTTGGACCCGCCGGGCGATGTCCGGGACTGGGCCCCGCCAGGCTGGCACTGGGAGCTCCTTAGTACCGGGGCACGCGGCTTGGTGAGAAATCCGGGTGACGTGGTCGACCCGGATATTCTTTGGTGGCCATCGCGTGGGCCACGCTCGGTGCGGAGAGAGCCGGCCCCTGAGGAGGTGGTACAACAGCGTATCAGGGAGGAGGACGAGCACGTCCGTCGCTACATGTACTTGCTCGATAGGCAGTATAGCAGCAGTTGGTCGAATATTCGGAGGGTTCCTTACCACGTGAGCTATGACCCTATGAGGGTTCCTTATCTATGGATGCGTAGCACCCGTGAGTCAGCACCCCGCGGCTTAGGACCCGGTCGGAGTTAATTATTTTGAGATATGTCACGAGACTATGTATAAGTGATATTATTCGATCGTGATGTATTAGGGTTAAAAAAATTAACCCGAGCTATGTAACTCTTGGTGTGTCCAGAACTATTATTTCATTAATATGTCCAGAACTATTATTTTATTACTGTCCGATGAAATAATTTTGCCAAGTGTCCGATGAAAATTTCGCTAAGTGTTGTTCATTTTATAAATTTTACTAGCAGGTGTTGAGCTATGGATCCCCAAGAACCTGCACATGATCCGCACGCCGATAAACTCGCAGGAATGGGTGAGGCGGAGAAGGAAAGATACATGTGCCAGATGATTTTTAATAATGCAACGGCCATATATCGTGATGACGACGGTGGACAGGCGCTTAGCAATCAATTTTTGAACGACTCCGGTGACGGAGATCAGAATATAGAAGATGTAGTAGATGATGACGACGACAACGTCGAGGATGAAGAAGTGCCCTCCAGAACAAACTCTGCCAATGTATATCTCAAGTCACTGTTCACGCAACAATTAATTTGTATTGCACTTACTAACGAATCATTATTTTCCCGTTTAGGCGCCCTCCGGAACAGCTAGCGCAAGTACTGAGACAAAGTCGAAACGAGGCCCGGCCGCAAGGTTGAAAGATACCGCAAGCTTCCCGATCGATACAGTTGCTGCTGATGGCAAACCACTGCAGCCCCCAGAAACTTATCGCAAATTCGTAAATCAGTGCGGAGTTGTTGTAAGAGACCTGGTCCCGATCAACTTAATAGAATGGAATAAGCCGAAGACCGGGGCCAACGTTGGAGCTAGTTATGTCGATGAAAGATTGAAAAAAATTCTTTGCGAAACGCTATGGCTAAATTTCAGCGTAGCGAGCGATAAGAAGAAGAAAGTCGAGCAGTGGGCTTTGAAGAAGATGGCCACACAATTCCAGAGGTGGAAGAAAGAACCGTGGAAGAAATATAAGGACGAAGATCCAGTTTTCACTGGGAACCTAGTGAAGATAAGAGACGGTTGGGATGATTTTAAGGCGTACAAGAAACCGGGTGTCCTTACATCCCGATCGGCCACAAATTCGGAGAATGCGAAGAACAAGAAATATCACCATATTTTGGGGTCAGGTGGCTACATGACTGCCCTGCCTAGGTGGCGAAGCTATGAAGCTGCGCTTGTAAAAAGAGGTATCATTCCACAGACACATGACTGGCCCGGTAGGTCCAAGTTCTGGTTGTTCGCGCATGGGGCAACGTTGGACACTGAGACTGGGATGATTGATGCTCAGGGACCATGGTCGGAAAAAATAACAAAAGTCATAGCAGAATTAGAGAAGGCAATAGAAGCTGTTCGAAAAGGAACTTTTGTTCCCGATAGAGAGAACGACGAGCTGACGAGGGCACTCGGGAACCCCGAAAAGTGGGGACGAACACGAGGCTTTGGAGCCTCTACCCCGTGGAGCCAAGGGTTTGTAGCGGACATTGGCACTTACAGAAGCCGTGATAGAAGCAAGAAAAAGGCGATGGAACGGCTATCGACATTAGAACAAAAGGTGGATTTTCTCTTGAAGAAAGGGGGACACCCTCTACCTGACACTGAAGAGGAGGTAGAACATCGTCCTGCACCTGATCAGCTGCAAATAGAAGACGATCATGTAGCAGATGTCGTCCCATCCACTAGTGGAAACAGGGCCTTTTGTCCCGGGTCGTAAGGGCCATTTGTCCCGGTTGCGCAACCGGGATGGGCTAGCCGGGACAAATGGCCCTCCCCATTGGTCCCGGTTGTGCCAGCACCCGGGATGGTAAGGCTTGTCCACGTGGCGACTCTGGGCCAGGGACCGCGAGGGAGTTCGTCCCGGTTCGTTTTAGGGACCGGGATGGATGCCTTCTTAAAAAAAGAATAAAGTCCGCCCATTTTCCCTGCCGCGGCAGGTTTTTTTTGTTCGTTTTTTTTTTCTCCTGCCTCGCAATCGCCAACCGGCCTCCCCTTCCCCAACCGCTCCAGGCCCACGTCTTTAATTAAGCCCACTGGCACATTTTTTAGTCAAAAAGGCCCACTGGCCCGCGTCTTTTATTTATGGACAGTCAACGGTTCGAAGGGCCCACTGGCCCGCGTCTGTTATTATGGCCAGTCAACAGGGGCCACTGGCCAGCGGCCTGGTGGCTGGTTCGCCTGGTCCATTAAACTAAGACCGAAGGACGGTCAAAGGGCCGCTGTCCGCCTCGTCTTCCCGCCCCTCCTCGTCTTCCCGCCCCGCCTCGGCTTCCCACGCCCCACTCCCCACGCGCCACGCCTCGGCTCCCCGCATTCATGGCCGCCTGCAACCGCCGCCACGTCCAGGCCGCCGGTTGGCATGCCAGCCCACCCCGGGTCCTTTTTAAAGGACCCCCGCCGCCCGTACAACCCACCCACCCCGGACGCTTCCCTGGCAAAGCAACCCTAGCCGCCACCATGTCCCGCTGGTTCTCGAACTCCGGCAAGCGCCCAAGGAACGACGACGGAGGCTCGTCGAGCGGCGCCGGCCGCATCCCGCCCCCACCGGCGGAGGCCTTCGGCTACGGCCCTGGAGGTGTCCGCCTCGGCGGGGTGCCGCGCGTCCCCGCGCCACCACCGGCTGCACGCCCGCCGCCCCGCGCCGCGCCCCCGGGCAAGCGGTTCCGCAGGTACGTCCGGGTGGACGAGGCGGAGTGGCACTGGAACAATGCCACTCCGGTCTTCTACAACGACGTGCACCTCCCGGACGGTTGGCACCTGAATCCCCAGCGGATCCCAGTGCCGCCGGCCCCGACCGGCGCGGCGCTGCTCGAGGAGATCGAGCGCCGCCGCGAGCTCCTGCCGGCCCCCGTCCGCAGGGAGCGGATCTACGCGCGCAGCTCCCCCTACTGGGCCGCCTGGCTCGAGCAGGAGCACGAGCAGCGCCGCCGCTCCTTCATCCCCGCCCCCCTCGAGGCCAACGTGGACGACTACCCCCCGCCAGCGCCCGGCCGGGAGAGGGAGCTATGGCTCCTCGTCGACGAGCCGGAGGACTTCTCCGGGGAGCCGGACCCCGAGCTCCGGGCCCAACTGGAGGAGGCCTGCGAGCGCTCCCGCCGCTCCCTCGTCGACGACGAGATCAAGAGGTGGCATCGTGTCGTGGCCGCCGCCGCCGCCGACGCCGCTGCCATGCCACCGCCGCCGCCACCCCCTAACGAGCCTGCCATCCCCTGGTGGCAGGCCATGAACGCCGAGCTGGAGGCGTCCGAGGACATGCCGGAGCCGCAGCCGCTCCCACCAGGCCTGGAGTATGGCATGACCTGGGCCTGGACCGGCGGCGTTTGGGCGCCGGGGTCGCCGGAGCAGGAGGAGGAGCTGCCCCCGCCGCCGCCGCTGCCACAGGAGGTACTGCCCCCGCCGCCGCCGTACGCGCCCCCGATGGCCCCCCCGGCGAGCCCGGCCCAGCCGCCTGCCCACCTGTGGAAGGCACCCGAGTATGTGCACCTCTCCGACGACGAGGACGACTAGGTCGCCGCCGCCCCCCTATTATCTATAGACAACGCCCCTAGCTAGCTACCCCCCAAGAAACGGCCGGCCCGCCTGTGGCCGCGCCGCCGCCCCTAATGCAAGTACGGCCGGCCGCCTGTGGCCGCGCCGCCCCTATGTAAGCAAGGCCCCTGGCCCTATTTTAATATAAGTTGTGTTCCCCTAACCTACTGTGCTTCCTTCTGGCCTAGCACGGTTATGAACATATTTCTTCAAGACTCCCATGAACCTCTCAAAGGGGAACATATTGTGTAGAAATACCGGACCAAGAATATGAATCTCTTCACATAGGTGAACCAGGAGATGAGTCATAATGTTGAAGAAGGATGGTGGGAACACCAACTCAAAACTAACAAGACACTGGACCACATCCCTCTGTAATCTTATCAGACTTTCTGGATCGATTACCTTCTGAGATATTGCGTTCATGAATGCACATAGCTTCACAATGGGTACTCGAACATTTTCCGGTAGAAGCCCCCTCAATGCAATCGGAAGCAATTGCGTCATAATCACGTGGCAGTCATGAGACTTCAGGTTTTGGAATTTTTTCTCTGCCATGTTTATTATCCCCTTTATATTCGACGAGAAGCCAGACGGAACCTTGATACTGTAAAGGACTTCAAAGAATATTTCCTTCTCTGCTTTAGTAAGAGCGTAGCTGCTTAAGGAATGGCGCCCTGTATCTGTGTGCTTGTTGCTTGGGTCTTTCATACGTTGCTGGTCCTCCCGTGCTTCAGGCGTATCTTTTGACTTCCCATACACGCCCAGGAAGCATAGCAGATTGACACATAGATTCTTTGTCACGTGCATCACGTCGATCGAAGACCGGACATCTAAAACTTTCCAATAGGGTAGCTCCCAAAATATAGATTTCTTCTTCCACATGGGTGCCCTCTTATCAGGGCCGTACGGAACTGGTTGGCTGCCAGCAGCCTTACCAAAGATTACTTCTAGGTCCTTGACCATATCGAATATATCATTACCACTACGGAGCTCAGGCTTCTTTCGGTTATCTGCCTCACCTCTGAAATGCTTTCCTCCTTTTTTCCTTAAGGGATGCTTGATCGGAAGAAATCTACGATGCCCCAGGTATACAACCTTTTTACATTTATCCAAAAAAACACTGTCAGTCTTATCTAAACAGTGTGTGCATGCATTGTATCCCTTGTTTGTATGACCGGAAATGTTACTAAGAGCTGGCCAATCATTGATGGTCACGAAAAGCAACGCCCGTAGGTCAAATGGCTTTTGTTCGTTCTCATCCCACACACGTACACCTGGTTTGCCCCACAGTTCTAAGAGTTCTTCCACTAATGGCCTTAGATACACATCAATGTCGTTGCCAGGTTGCCTCGGGCCTTGGATGAGAACTGGCATCATAATGAACTTGCGCTTCATGCACAACCAAGGAGGAAGGTTGTACATACATAGAGTTACAGGCCAAGTGCTATGACTGGAGCTCTGCTCCCCAAAAGGATTAAAGCCATCTGTACTTAGACCAAACCATAAGTTTCTCGCCTCTCCTGCAAAGTCTGGAAAGTCTCTCTCGATCTTTCTCCACTGCGATCCATCGGCGGGGTGCCTCAACTTTCCATCTTTCTTACGGTCTTCTTTGTGCCATCGCAACAACCTAGCATGCTCTTTGTTTCTAAACAGACGTTTCAGCCGTGGTATTATAGGAGCATACCACATCACCTTAGCAGGAACCCTCTTACGGGGAGGCTCGCCGTCAACATCACCAGGATCATCTGCTCTGATCTTATACCGCAGTGCAGTGCATATCGGACATTCATCCAAATTCTCGTACTTCTCACCGCGGAAGAGAATGCAGTCATTAATGCATGCATGTATCTTCTGCACATCTAATCCTAGAGGGCAGAGAGCTTTCTTTGCTTCGTACGTACTCTCAGTCAATTCGTTATCCTTTGGAAGTTTTGGCTTCATTAGTTGAAGTAAAGTCTCAAATGCCTTGTCAGTCACACCGTTTTGTGCCTTCCATTTCAGCAACTCCAGTGTGGTACCGAGCTTTGTGCTACCATCTTCGCAATTTGGGTATAACAATTTTTTGTGATCCTGTAACATGTTGTCCAGTTTCAACCTCTCCAATCTATTTTCACAGTCTTCCCTTGCATCAGCAATAACTCGGCCAAGATCATCATCGGGCTCTTCTGATGCCTGTTCTTGATCACCTCCTTCTTCTGCATTCTCTTCCATTGCAGTATCGTCGTATTCAGGGAACAAAGGATCTTCTTCTTCTTCTTCATCGTCTTCCATCACAACCCCTCTTTCTCCATGCTTGGTCCAGCAATTATAGCTGGGCATGAAACCTCTCCGAAGTAGATGGCCGTGAAGGATTCTTTCGGAAGAATGTTCTCTGACGTTCCGACAATCAACACATGGGCAACACATGAAGCCATTATCTTTGTTCGCCTGAGCTACAGCAAGAAATGCATTCAGGCCTGCCATATACTCGGAGGTGCGTCGGTCACCGTACATCCATCGCTGCCGTGCATCCATCTGCATCATATAATTAAGTTTATCAAAATACATATTAATACAGAGATAACCACAGTACATCGACAAATAATACTTTTTTATGTATCAGTTACAGATGAAAAAGATAATTTGTTAACCTCGGTCGAAGAAACCATTTTCAGTGAGCTTGTGTGCGTCTCGGGAATTTCGTCGAACACCTCGTGTGCATAGTAAAAAAAAAACAGCAACACCACACTCTCTCACACCTCCAAGCAAAAAAAAAGATGGAAGGAGGGGGGGGGGGCTGGGGCAGTATATATAGGGGAAGGGGGCATTGGTCCCGGTTCGTGGACTGAACCGGGACAACAGGTCATGCGCGTGCCACGTGGCCTGTGGCTAGGCATTGGTCCCGGTCCGTGGCACGAGCCGGGACGGATATGCCCCCACGAACCGGGACCAATGCGCCCAGGCGATTCCTGTTGCCCCGGGCGCACGAACCGGGACCAATGCAGGGCATTTGTCCCGGATTTGGTTGCAACCGGGACAGCTGCCCCCCGGCCCCCTGGACGAGAGGGGTTGTTTCCACTAGTGCATCTCAGCATAGAAGCAGCATTGGTTCCACGCACATGCAGCTAGAAGACGGTCGTGCAGTCGAACCGTCGGCTCCTCACTACCCCGTGGATGATATCACGGAGAAGACAAACTGTGAGATACATATGCCAATGGGGAACATATCCTTCAGGGTGGCGTCAGGCTATGCTTTACCGAATCAACCTGGAGCAACCTACCATGGTGGTCAGATTCCAGCATCCCATGCTCGTGTCGGGTTGTCAACAATTACGCCGGGATGCCATTCAATTGATCTCCATATTCCTGGAGGTGAAGGCGAGAAGACACTGGGAGAAATGGAGCTTGGTAACATATTGTGGAATAAGAAACACATCGTGTTTCCTAACTCGGCGCCAAGGCCACCGACTCCTCCAGGTACAAATGCACCATATATACCTCCATCAATTACTGAATGTTGCACCACATGTAAGCCTATTTTTAATAGTTTTTTCACTTTCGTACAGAGAATGCACGACCTCCAAGTCCACCCCCCAACGAACCTCCAAGTCCACCCCACAACGAAGATTGGGAGCCCGAGGCCGAGGGTCCATCGCCCGTGCACTCCCGTGAGCCGACGGATGCGCCCACTACGGGTACGGCAAAGCGGAAGCTGAAGTTCAGAAGAAACGGGACTCCTCCTAAGAAGAGACCAAGGAAATCCAAGAAAGTCGAGACTCCGCCGAAGTTACCAGGCCTGATGACTCCGGAGGAACTAACCGATGTCGTGAAAGCCAAAACCAGCGCATGGTTCGCACAGTTTCCCCTGAAGCCCCCTCCAGACACCTGGAAGGAAACTCTGAAGGACATCCCAAAGTGGAAAATTGAGCGGACCATCGACAACTTATATTATCCTGCACCGCCGCCACCGTCGCCCCTTTCAGACTATGAACGGTACATTGAGAAGACGCACACCGCACAGATGAAGCAGACGGAGGAGATGAAGCAGGCGGAGCAGACGAAATGCGGGAAACAAGTTCCCCAGCTCGGACAACAAGAAGCACGGTCAATTGCCCCGCTCAAGGTCTTATCTGACCAGGCTTCAGTGTCCGGTCCACGCATGGGGGCGACGTGGGTTACACTATTGCTGATGAGGTATATACATACAAGCCCGGGCACCCTCTGGTCGAAAATCCTACTGATCTAACAACCCAACTACGGAGTTTACATGATTGGTACTTGGAGGCCGCAAGGCAGGAGAGAGACTGTATCATGGCTCAAGTTCAGGTGTCGAGCTTGCGGTGTCGAGCTTGGGTTCGATGATTTAACAACACTACTTCGGAGATTTCATGATCTAACAACACTACTTCGGAGATTACGGTGTCGAGCTTGGGTTCGATGATTTCTTCCAAATGTACAATCAACGTGCCCTCGACAAGTCTATCCTCAGCTGCTACTGTTTGTAAGTGATTTATTTGTGTAATTTAATTATTTAGTTAAGCTCGCGTTCGTTGCCCGTATAATTATCACTCACGACATTCTTTTTGTACGCTACTATGCAGAATGAAGATTCGTGAATGCAGGCTGGCAGGAATCTGGGACTTTGGGTTCATTGACCCGTATTCGTATCATCAAAACACAGTAGAAAGGTTCAATAAGGATACACCGGATGATTTGCTAAGGTTTTTGAAGCGACAAAGTACCAAAAAAGAAATACTTTGGCCCTACGGATTCAAGTGAGTGTTATTGTCTTGTAGACATTCCATTTTGCTTACCTGATGTTAAGTGTAATCGATGAGTATGCATGACTGCGTGTGTACATGTGCGCAGCGGCCACTTCATATTGTTCATCATTAGAATCGATAAAGGACAATTTGAAGTCTGGGACTCGTTAACCTGGGGCGCTGACACATGGAGGACCGCGCGTCAGATGCTTCAAAAGTATATATATATCGGCCTCTTTCGTTCATCGGCCTCTTTTTCGTTCATTTCCTGATATCAAGTAAGTAATAATTAACTCTTCTATTCATTTTTTTTTGTCGCCCAGGGTTTGGCAAATGTTCATCAAGGAAGAACCCGGTACATGGGCAGACAATCTCCACTTTCAGATTAACAAAGTAAGTAGTACTACGTACCCTGATTTCAGTACCATTACCATTCTCTTGATTATTATTAATTTGACTGAATTATGTTTCTCATATATAGAAAGTCCCGCAACAACCACAGGGAACTGATTATTGTGGATACTACGTTTGCGAGTTCATTCACAGGACGATCAATGAGAAATCCCGTACTAGGAGAAATCTAGAGGTACGTAACCGGATCTTCACAACTTTATTTATGTTGCCATTAATTATGTTTAGTTTTGTTCATAACTTAATTTTTTTCATCTACTTCTTTTCAAGATGGCACGAAAGCGGGCGCAGCTCAAACAAATCGACCGTTGCAAGGCTATTGCAGAGGAATTGGCAGGATTTCTTCTCACGCAAGTCATAGCAGAAGACGGAGAATTTTTCCATCCTATGAACCAATAGCCAGCTCCCTTCTCTATGCAAGTATACAGCTATTGAAAACGAACTTCAGATTATGTAATTCTCGGTCGATTACTTCGTGTTACATGTATATATATATGTACTTTTATTTGGTGCATCAACATTTAACCGCAAACACGGAATCGGAAACACTTAACCGCAAACACGGCATCGGTGTTTCCGGATACGTATTTCCGATTATGTGTTTTCCGATTATGTAAACGAAAACACGTAAACGGAAACCCTGAAAATACGGAACACGCCCTAAACCCTAAACCCTAAACCCTAAATACGGAATCGGAAACCCTGAAAAGAAAAGGAAAAAAAAAAGAGAAAAAAAAAGCTTTAGGACCGGTTGGTGTTACCAACCGGTTCTAAAGGTCCTCCGCCTGCACGCGCTCTTCGGCGCCCACGTGGAGGTCTTTAGAACCGGTTGGTGACTGACCGGTTCTAAAGGGGGGGGGGCCTTTAGTCCCGGATACATAGCACCGGTTTTGTATCCGAGTCCAAAGGCCCTTACAAACCGGTGCTACTGCCCTGTTCTCCACCAGTGATCCATTACATACTAATATATCCATTACATGCATATATCGAACGCACAATGCGGTACACAAACAACATCTACTCGAGCTCCGTCGAGTAGATGCGGAACAACTCGTAGGAAACGTATGCATCTATGGCTGCATAGTTGATGTTGGTCCGGTCCAGTGGGGTCTTCGCCCAATACCTATGATTCTTGGAGGGGAAAGTAAACTTCATGGTTTCGTAGCCCTCGTGGATGAAGGCAGTTGCCATCGGAGCCATCCCGGTCTTGGGCCCGGGCAACTCATCGAAATGGATAAGGTCCTGAAGATCAATGTAGTGATCTTCAAAGTATCACAATACCCAAGCGCATCAACTTCTGACGGTCTTGAGTGATGTCAACGCTGCAGAAGTCATACCCCTTGTTGACAAGAAAATCAACAAGTGCCGGAGAATGCTTTGAACTACTGCAACAATAAAAATAGAACACGTCTTAGATATGTTGCAACACATGTATTCTTCAGATGTAACAAACAAATCGAAAATGCAAGATTGTACGTGTGCGTTACCTTGACCATTGGAAGACCAAAACGAACTCCTTGATCGCAATCTGGATGACGGCAACATCCCGTTGATCCGCCGTATACTCTAGATCAAGCCCGAAGAACCTATGGTGTTCATCGGCTTGTTCATAGAGATCGCTAATAAAATGCTCAAGAAGACCGGGGAGCCTCTCGCAATTATTGGTGTAGACCACGTCGAGACTCTTGCCGCATGGTGTGGCCACACGGAGAGTCTCCCAAACATCAGCCATGGTGCTTGGTGGAGGAAGATTAAAGAGAGGAAGAAGAGGAGGAAAAGAGAAGAAGAAACATAGAGACTCTCGATCGGGTGCGCACTGTAGCAACAAAACCGCCGCGCGGGAGGCGAGCAGTTTGTACCTAGACCCTTTTGCACCGGTTGTTAATACAAACCGGTGCTAAAGGTCTGTACAGGGGCGCGCGCAGTCTGAATGTGGCCCCAGTGCAGACCCTTTAGCACCGGTTTATGTTAACAACCGATGCGAAAGGTCTGTACAGGGGCGTAGTCTGAATGTGGCCCCAGTACAGACCCTTTTGCACCGGTTTGTGTTAACAACCGGTGCGAAAGGGGCTTTAGCACCGGTTGTTAACACAGACCAGTGCTAAAGGTCTGTACAGGGGCGTTATCAAACACTTAGCGAAAAATTTGGTATCATTCTTTCGCGCGCGTCTTCTCTCCTTCCAGTACGGAGAAGGCCTGCTCCGTCCGCGCGTCGCCGTCCGCCTCGCCGTCATCTGCTCGTCGCCGTCCGCCTCGCCGCCCCGGGCGCGCCCCGACGTCGCGCCGCTTCCATCTGCCTCCCACCACCGACCCGAGGTCGCGCGCGCGCCTCCCCACCGCGGCCCCGCCTCCGTCGCCGTCGCCGTCCGCCTCCGCCCCGTCGCCGCGCGCCCACACGCGGCCCCGACGCCGCCGCGTGCCGCGTCGTCGCCCCTTGTGGACCCTCGCCGTCGCCTCTCGCCCCTCGCCGTCGCCCCGTCGCCCTCTGTAGGTAAGGAAAACAGAGATGATTTTTTTACTGCTTTAATTTGTTTTTACAATTTTGTTTAGTGTTAGAAATTTAGTGTTAGAATTTTGTGTTAGAATTTTTGTGTTAGAATTTAGAGTTAGAAATTTTTAGAGTTATAATTTAGTGTAAGAAATTTTTTAGAGTTAGAAGTTAGGAATTTTTTAGAAAAAAAATAGTGTTAGGAATTTCTACTTAGGAATTTTTAGTGTTAGGAATTTCTAGTTAGGAATTTGTACTTAACAATTTTACTTAGTAATATCAACTTAGGAATTTCACTAAAGAATTTTTAGAAAATTTCACTAATTAAGTTAGTGTTAGAAAAGTTCACTAAGTTAGACAAATTTCACTAATTAACTTAGTGTTAGAAAATTTCACTAAGTTAGAAAAATTTCACGTAGTTAGAAAATTTCACTAAGTTAGAAATTTTCACTAAGTTAGTGTGTTCGAAAATTTCACTAAGTTAGTGTCTTAGAAAATTTCACTAAGTTAGTGTTAAAAAATTTCAGAAAGTTAGAAAATTTCACAAAGTTATAAAATTTTCACTAAGTTAGTGTGTTAGAAAATTTCACTAAGTTAGTGTCTTAGAAAATTTCACTAAGTTAGTGTTAGAAAATTTCAGAAAGTTAGAATAATTTCACTAAGTTAGAAAATTTCACTAAGTTACCATCTTGTTCCTGTTTAACTTTCATCTTATTTCTGTCATATTTCTCAATTTACTATTTTTTACTAAGTTAGAAACACTAAGTTATTTTACTTAATTACGGAATATTTACTTAGTCCGGGCTTGTTTTTAGTTCATGTCTATGTTGGACCCGCCGGGCGATGTCCGGGACTGGGCCCCGCCAGCCTGGCACTGGGAGCTCCTTAGTACCGGGGCACGCGGCTTGGTGAGAAATCCGGGTGACGTGGTCGACCCGGATATTCTTTGGTGGCCATCGCGTGGGCCACAGTCGGTGCGGAGAGAGCCGGCCCCTGAGGAGGTGTTACAACAGCGTATGAGGGAGGAGGACAAGCACGTCCGTCGCTACATGTACTTGCTCGATAGGCAATATAGCAGCAGTTGGTCGATTATTCGGAGGGTTCCTTACCACGTGAGCTATGACCCTGTGAGGGTTCCTTATCTATGGATGCGTAGCACCCGTGACTCAGCACCCCGCGGCTTAGGACCCGGTCGGAGTTAATTATTTTGAGAGATGTCACGAGACTATATGTATAAGTGATATTATTCGATCGTGATGTATTAGGCTTAAAAAAATTAACCCGAGCTATGTAACTCTTGGTGTTTATTATCATACGTTTAAATATTTCATTAATATGTCCAGAACTATTATTATTAGAATTATTATTTGTAGTTAGAATTATTATTAGAATTAGAATTAGAATTAGATTTAAAATTAGAATTAGCTAGAAGTAGAATTTCGCTAAGTGTCCGATGAAATAATTTCGCTAAGTGTCCGATGAAATAATTTCTCGCTAAGTGTCTGATGAAATAATTTCGCTAAGTGTTCTTCATTTTATAAATTTTACTAGCAGGTGTTGAGCTATGGATCCCCAAGAACCTGCACATGATTCGCACGCCGATCAGCTCGCGGGAATGGGTGAGGCGGAGAAGGAAAGAATAATGTGCCAGATGATTTTTGAGAATGCAACGGCCATATATCATGATCACGACGGTGGACAGGCGTTTAGCAATCAATTTTTGAATGACTCCGGTGACGGAGCTGAGAATATGGAAGATGTAGTAGATGATGACGACGACAACGTCGAGGATGCAGAAGTGCCCTCCAGAACAAACTCTGCCAATGTATATCTCAAGTCACTGTTGACGCAACAATTAATTTGTATTGCACTTACTAACGAATCATTATTTTTCCATTTAGGCGCCCTCCGGAACAGCTAGCGCAAGTACTGAGACAAAGTCGAAACGAGGCCCGGCCGCAAGGTTGAAAGATACCGCAAGGTTCTCGATCGATACAGTTGCTGCTGATGGCAAACCACTGGAGCCCCCAGAAACTTATCGCAAATTCGTAAATCAGTGCGGAGTTGTTGTAAGAGACCTGGTCCCGATCAACTTAATAGAATGGAATAAGCCGAAGAACGGGGCCAACGTTGGAGCTACTTATGTCGATGACAGATTTAAAAAACTGCTTTGCGACACGATATGGCTAAATTTCAGCGTAGCTGAAGATAAGAAGAAGAAAGTCGAGGAGTGGGCTTTAAAGAAGATGGCCACACAATTCCAGAGGTGGAAGAAAGACCTGTGGAAGAAATATAAGGACGAAGATCCAGTTTTCACTGGGAAACTAGTGAAGATAAGAGACGCTTGGGATGATTTTAAGGCGTACAAGAAATCGGGGGTCTTTACATCCCGATCAGCCACAAATAAGGAGAATGCGAAGAAGAAGAAATATCACCATATTTTGGGGTCAGGTGGCTACATGACTGCCCTGCCTAGGTGGCGACGCTATGAAGATGCGCTTCTGAAAAGAGGTATCATTCCACAGACACATGACTGGCCCGATAGGTCCAAGTTCTGGTTGTTCGCGCATGGGGCAACGTTGGACGCTGAGACTGGGATGATTGTTGCTCAGGGACCATGGTCGGAAAAAATAACAAAAGTCGTAGCAGAACTAGAGAAGGCAATAGAAGCTGTTCGAAAAGGAACTTTTGTTCCCGATAGAGAGAACGACGAGCTGACGAAGGCACTCGGGAACCCCGAAAAGTGGGGACGAACACGAGGCTTTGGAGCCACTACCCCGTGGAGCCAAGGGTTTCCAGCGAACATTAGCACTTACAGAAGCCGTGGTAGAAGCAAGAAGAAGGCGCTGGAACGGATATCGACATTAGAAGAGAAGATGGCGTTTCTCTTGGAGAAAGGGGGACACCCTGTACCTAACACTGAAGAGGAGGTAGAACATCATCCTGCACCTGATCAGCTGCGAATAGAAGATGATCCTGTAGCAGATACCGTCCCATCTCAGCATAGAAGCAGCGTGGGTTCCACGTAGCTGCAGCTAGAAGACGGTCGTGCAGTCGAACTGTCGGCGCCTCACTACCCCGTGGATGTTATCACGGAGAAGACAAACTGTGAGATACATATGCCAATGGGGAACATATCCTTCAGGGTGGCGTCAGGCTATGCTTTACCGAATCAACCTTGAGCAACTACCATGGTGGTAAGATTCCAGCATCCCATGCTCGTGTCGGATTGTCAACAATTACGCCGGGATGCCATTCAATTGAGCTCCATATTCCTGGAGGTGAAGGCGAGAAGACACTGGGAGAAATGGAGCTTGGTATCATCTTGTGGAATAAGAAACACATCGTGTTTCCTAATGCGGCGCCAAGGCCACCGACTCCTCCAGGTACAAATGCACCACCTCCATCAATTACTGAATGTTCCACCACATGTAAGCCTATTTTTAATAGTTTTTTCACATTCGTACAGAGAATGCACGACCTCCAAGTCCACCCCCCAACGCACCTCCAAGTCCACCCCACAACGAAGATTGGGAGCCCGAGGCCGAGGGTCCATCGCCCATGCACTCCCGTGAGCCGACGGATGCGCCCACTACGGGTACGGCAAAGCGGAAGCTGCAGTTCAGAAGAAACAGGACTCCTCCCAAGAAGATAAAAAGGAAACCCAAGAAAGTCGAGACTCCCCCAAAGTTACCAGGCCTGATGACTCCGGAGGAACTAACCGATGCCGTGAAAGCCAAAACCAAAGCATGGTTCGCACGGTTTCCCCTGAGGCCCCCTCCAGACGTCTGGAAGGAAACTCTGAAGGACATCCAAAGTGGAAAATTGAGCGGACCATCGACAACTTATATTATCCTGCACCGCCGCCCCTTTCAGACTATGAACAGTACATTGAGAAGACACACAACGCACAGATGAAGCAGACGGAGGAGATGAAGCAGGCGGAGCAGACGAAATGCGGGAAACAAGTTCCCCAGCTCGGACAACAAGAAGAACGGTCAATTGCCCCGCTCAAGGTGTTATCTGACAAGGCTTCAGTGTCCGGTCCACGCATGGGCGACGTGGGTTACGCTATTGCTGATGTGGTATATATACATACAAGCCCGAGCACCCTCTGGTCGAAAATCCTACTACTCTAACAACCCAACTATGGAATTTACATGATTGGTACTTGGAGGCCGCAAGGCAAAAGAGAGACTGTATCATGGCTCAAGTTCAGGATCAACACTACTTCAGAGAGTACGGTGTGGAGCTTGGGTTCGATAATTTCTTCCAGATGTACAATCAACGTGCCCTCGACAAGTCTATCCTCAGCTGCTACTGTTTGTAAGTGATTTATTTATGTAATTTAATTATTTAGTTAAGCTCGCGTTCATTGCTCGTATAATTATCACTCACGACATTTTTTTTGTACGCTACTATGCAGAATGAAGATTCGTGAATGCAGACTGGCAGGAATCTGGGAATTTGGGTTCATTGACCCGTATTCGTATCATCAAAACACAATAGAAAGGTTCAACAAGGATACACCAGATGATTTGCTAAGATTTTTGAAGCGAAAAGTACCAAAAAAGAAATACTTTGGCCCTACGGATTCAAGTGAGTGTTACTGTCTTGTAGACATTCCATTTTGCTTACCTGATGTTAAGTGTAATTGATGAGTATGCATGACTGCGTGTGTACACGTGCGCAGCAGCCACTTCATATTGTTCATCATTAGAATCGATCAAGGACAAGTTGAAGTCTGGGACTCGTTAACCTGGGGCGCTGACACATGGAAGAGCGCGCGTCAGATGCTTCAAAAGTATTTATATATCGGCCTCTTTCGTTCATCGGCCTCTTTTTCGTTCATTTCCTGCTATCAAGTAAGTAATAACTAACTCTTGTATTCATTTTTCTTTTGTCGGCCAGGGTTTGGCAAATGTTCATCAAGGAAGAACCCGGTACATGGGCAGACAAGCTCCACTTTCAGATTAACAAAGTAAGTAGTACTACGTACCCTGGTTTCAATACCATTACCATTCTCTTGATTATTATTAATTTGACTGGATTATGTTTCTCGTATATAGACCATCCCGCAACAACCACAGGGCACTGATTATTGTGGATACTACGTTTGCGAGTTCATACACAGGATTATCAATGAGAAATCCCGTACTTCCAGAAATCTAGAGGTACGTAACCGGATCTTCACAACTTTATTTATGTTGCCATCAATTATGTTTAGTTTTGTTCATAACTTAATTGTTTTCATCTACTTCTTTTAAAGATGGCACGAAAGCGGGCGATGCTCAAACCAATCGAACGCTGCAAGGCAATTGCAGAGGAATTGGAAGGATTTCTCCTCACGCAAGTCATAGATGAAGGCGGAGAATTTTTCCATCCTATGAACCAATGTTGATGCTCCATTCTCTATGCAAGTATACAACTATTGGAAACGAACTTCAGATTATGTAATGCTCGGTCAATTACTTCGTGTTACATGTATATATATATATATATATATGTACTTTTATTTGACATCAACATTTAACCGCAAACACGGAATCAGAAACACTTTTATTTGGTGTTTCCGGATACGTACGTATTTCCGATTACGTGTTTCCGATTCCGTGTTCGTAAAAAACGAAACACGGACACACGGAATCGGAAAGACGTAAACGGAAACACGTAAACGGAAACCCTGAAAATACGGAACACACCCTAAACCCTAAACCCTAAATACGGAACACGCCCTAAACCCTAAACCCTAAACCCTAAACCCTGAAAAAAAATCATTAGGACCGGTTGGTGTTACCAACCGGTTCTAAAGGTCCTTCGCCTGCGCGCACTCCTCGGCACCAACGTGAAGTCCTTTAGCACCGGTTTGTGACAGACCGGTTCTAAAGGGGGGGCCTTTAGTCCCGGATACGTAGCACCGGATTTGTATCCGGGCCCAAAGGCCCTTACAAACCGGTGCTAGTGCCCTGTTCTCCACCAGTGGAATATGCCAGCTCAAGAACTCAAAACTATCCCTATAACATGGCCATTTGCGGTCTGGGGGCTAGATATGATGGGACCATTCAATACTGCAAGAGGCGGACTTACACATCTACTCGTTGCAGTAGATAAGTACACCAAGTAGGTGGAGGCGAAACCCATCAAAAAAACTTGACGGTGTGACTGCCAGGAATTTCATCATTGACATAGTCATGAGATACGGCGTTCCACACAGCATAATCACGGATAACTGGACAAATTTATCTATTGGAGAGTTGGCAAAATATTGCCGAGAAACGGGAATTCGTCTAGATCTAGTATCTGTGGCACACCCACAATCCAATGGACAGGTTGAACGAATGAATAGTTCTATCCTGCAGGTAATACGCCCAAGACTCGAATCTCCTCTTCATATAGCAGCTGGAGCATGGGTAGAAGAATTGCCTTCCGTGCTTTGGAGTATTGGAACGACGCTGAATAGATCAATGGGACAAACCCCATTTTTCCTGGTTTATGGCGCAATAGCAGTGCTTCCAACGGACATGCTCCATGATAGCCCAAGAGTGCTAGCATACGAAGACTCGGATGCCGAAAACGCACGATAGGATGCCGTCGATCTCCTAGAAGAAGAATGAGAGCTTGTGCTACAAACATCCGCCATTTATCAGCAGGGACTGCGACGATATCACAGTCGGAAAGTCACACACCATTCTTTCAAAGAAGGGGACCTAGTGCTAAGGTTGGTGCAGGAAAGGAAGCTCAAATTAGCCCCAGTTTGGGAAGGACCGTTTGTCATTAGCAAGGCTATGAAAAACGGGTCGTACTATCTTGTAGATATTCGGGATACGGAAGATGATCCTAAAAGACCGAATCGCAAAAGAAAGAGAAAGATAGATGTCAAACTAGGATTGACAAAGAGACCCTGGAGCATCCAGCAGTTACGTCCCATCTATACTTAGTTCAATTTCTATGTAAACATCTTTGAGATCATGAAATAAAGTTGTCGGAATTCATGCATTACTGTTTTATCTGTCCATTTTTATAGAAAGCATAAGTCCTTCTTTATCTATTTCCCAATGATCTTTCAAAATACTCAATGTTTAACCCGAATTGTGCCTGCGTGCTCGGAGTTGTAAAACATAATGCTTTGCAGCCTAAGGAGGCTTAAGGAAACCCAGATTGTGCTTGCGTGCCTTAGTTTCTTACATTTTCAAAAATCCTTACTCTTTCGTAAGTATTATCTAATTGTTTGTGTTTTGAGTTATACTGAAATTAGTAAGTAAAAATGCCTTATTACAATCCATGTTTGCGAGTTTTGACTGATAGGTTAAACCCAGTCATTTGGCATGAAGATTAAGTGCTATTGAGCCATTTCAACACTAAGGACAGTCAAAACATATAAACCAGAGAACTTAGAAGGCAAAGGAATTAAAACCCGAAAAATCTTGCAAAGACAAAAATTTCACTCCAAAAGGGGGATGCTTGTTTATACAAATGATAAATAGCATTACAATGGAATTACATTAAGTGAATAGTAATGCTTCTATTTTTTCCTACTATCTACCCAGGAATCAAGCGGCCTCTTCAGAGTCCGAGTCCTCCTCTTCGCTGCTGGTGTCCTCGGGAGTTGCCGGAATTTCCTCTTCGGGGTAGAAGGTGGAGATGTTCACAATCTGCGCTATCTTTGTAGCGTGGCCTTTGACGGAGTCAAAGATGCTGGCTCGCTGCGCCTCCGTGTATCCTTGGGGGATATCGGTCGCCATGCGCCAAGACTTGGCGGTGGTGTAGTGCATACGCATTAGCCCAAGGGCCATGCGTGCACCACCAGGAGCTACGGAGCGAAACCAGGACTCCTTCTGGTTCGCCACCTCCTCGACCGCCTCTGGAAGTTTGCTAACTTTCGAGAGTTCTCCTGCTTTGTTGCGAATGTACTTATTAATAAGTAACATCCTCGCGGACTTCAGCGCGGTGAAGACTCTCCCAAAAGCCCGGATTCTGTCAATCCGGGTAAGCAAGGGGTTCCCCTCCGTTTAAATCAAGAAAGGAAAGTTTGAAAAATGGAGGAGGAAAAAGAAGACATACCGACAAAAGGTATAAGGAAAAAATCCGGTAAAACTGTTAAAAACTTACCGAGAATCATGTCCATTTCAACGCCTTCTTCAAGGCGTTGATTTAGAGCATTCCCTAAGTCCAGGATGGTGGCCTTGTCCTTCTCGGCCTGCTTAGAAGCCTTGGACTCGGCAATTCCGACAGCCAGCTGGCTGGCCTCCAGATCTTTTTGGAGCTTCATGTTGATCTTGTGCAGTTCCACGTTCTCCTTTCGGAGGTTCTCGGCATTGCTGGCATCTTCAGCTATTTGCTTGGCTTTCGCCAAAGAAGCTGAAAAGAAAGGAAATTGAAGAGATTAATACTCGAAAAATGACTTAGAAAATTCCTCACAAAAACAGCAGTGTGAAAGAATGAAAAACTTACTCCGATTCTTTCTCTTCAAGAATATTAAGAAGAGTTTTCACCTCCTTATTCTTGATGGTAAGTTTGCTAAAAAAATTCCAAGTTAATATTTTCGGCAGTTTGCTGAAACATGGAAAAGAGAAACATCACTTAAGTCAAAAAAACAAGCAAGGATAAAAAGAAAAGCTTTCAGTCAAAAAGTATACAATTGACTAAATGCTTGGGGGCTAGAGATATTACCTGGCTCATTTTTTGAAGACTTGCCAAGTTCTCGGAAATCTCCTTTGCATAGTCTGCAAAGAGAATTCCGACATGTCAAAGGCCGTCTTGTATGACCTGCCGAGGCAAGAACATGTAATTATTCCTAACTATAAGTCTGCCTTGCAGCCATGGGCGGGTTAAGGGAGATGGAGCAAAGTATATTGTTCCCCACGGATGAATGTATCCGTGTTCGTCAAAATGATCTTCTTGTTTTACCTTGAATTCCGGGTCAAAGTTGGGGATGGGCTACTCCTCTGGAACGTGCGAAGGGCCTCCCATTTCCGGCTCTGCCCTTTCCCTCGTGTCCGACTCGGGCGCAATGGGCTGGCTGGATTGCAAGGGGTATTCTCCCTCCCTTGCAGCTGGGTTTTCCTCCCCTGCCGCAGTTGGAGTATCGGGTGCAGCAGCTGGAGACGGTGGCGCTCCTCTCCTAACAACAGCCTTATGTTTTTTCCGGCTTTTTGTCTTCAGAGTGGTAGGAGCAAGGCTAGAAAGGAGAAGCATGGAATTCCGAGAAGTAAGATTCCGAGAAACAAATTTCATGCAATAAAAAGCATAGAAAAAGAAAGAACCTGGGATTTCTTACCGGGATGTCGCGATGGCGATGCCGTCAAGGTCGATCACCTCCTGAGTGGTGGAGAGCTTCTTCCGCTTCCGTCCACATGCAAAGTTGGCACGCAGTGCGTCCAACTCGGCATCAGTGACGAGCTCAGATTCAGGAAGAGTTAGAATCTGTCAAAAAAGACAAAGTCCGGGTAAGAAAAACATCCGAGAAAAGAAAACTCAGAAAAACGCCCAAAGAGAGAACCATACCTTTGGAGCTGGGTTTTCCGCGGTGTACATTGGCTGGCTTTCCTCGTATTGATCACGAGTCGAAACCAGCCGATTGACGCGTTTCTTCAAGTCTTTTTTGGAGAAAGACTTGTTCGTCGCCCTCATCGCGTCCTGTGAGCCCGTGTATTCGCACATGAGTCGGGATCCACGGTGAACTAGGGGTTGAATCCTCCTTTCCAGCCAGCATAGAACAGTGTCCATGCCGGTAAGACGAGGGGAGGAAGAAACAAGATTGGCGATACGCCGCTTGACCCTCATCAAATCTGTCGGCAGATTTTGGACCGCGTCCACTGCCAAGTTGTCCTTGGGAGTGGCCGTGGAATTAACGAAAGGTGGGATTCCCGTTTCCTTTCCAGGAAACGGGACATCCTCATGATAAAAGAAGAAACCCGTCCAGAATTTGACGGATTCCGAGGTTTTTATTTTTGGGAACCAATCTTCCCTAAACCTACGCAGGCTAAAGGAGATGGTTCCACAATTGGGGAGAGCGTCCTCAGACGGGTTGCGCTTTACTCCAAAACAGTACTGCCAGAAATCTAGCCTAGGCTCTATTCCTAAGTACCCCTCGAACAGGGCCTGAAACCCGGCAATGTAAAGAATAGAGTTTGGAGGGAGGTTATGTGGCTGGATTTTGTAGTGGTCTATGACCTGAAGGAAGAACGAAGATGGCGGAAGTCCTATACCTCTGTTGATGTGTGCCACGAGGAGGACTCCTTCGCCGGCTTTTGGCGACGGCTCGATCTCGTCCGCGTCGTACCGCCACTTTCCCTTCAGGATGAACCCCTCCTTCTCCATTGCCGGAAGGAGGGAACCACGTTGTAGTGGCTCCAGTGCCCGGAGTTCTCCTCCGTTTCTTCTTCGTCTCCAGCGGTGCCGGACACAGCGACCTCCTCGCCGCCGAGAATGGTGTTTCCCTCCGCGGGCTTGGTGACGAGAGGCGGAGGAGGGGCAGCTGACAGCGCCCGCACGTTCTCGGCCGCGGAAGCTAGATCCCCGCGGGCCGATTCGCCGGCGTGCTTCCGGTGGCGCGGACGGGGGAGTCTAGTTGAGGTTCTAGATCATTGATGGTAGACTCGATGTTCATGGCGATGTTGCTTGTGTTCGTGGCGCGGGGAGACTCTCCGTCGACCATTTTCGGGCGGCGCGGCCGTGAGCCGGATCCTCCGATGATTTTCTCCGTGGAAGGCTGGAAAGCTCACTCTCTGCTCTCGCTAGCTCGAGCTCTGGTTCTGGCTATGGCGCTGGGGGCTTGAGGAAGGAGATGAAGCGGAAGGACATCCGGAGGCCCCGAGGCGGCTATTTATAGCCGGAGGTGCGCTAAGATTCATTGCAACGGCTATTTTAGCCGTTAGATCATCGACACGTGTCACACCCGAGATTTCCGGGAAATAAAGGGACGGAGAGATAACTGTTGTCTCCTCGTTTCCTGCGAGAATCTGTCAGGAGATACGTTGCAGGGTTTTGAATGAACACAAATGTCCGTGATGTCAGCACGACTTCATCGCTGATGTCATGAAGTTCCTTCTCCGCGAAGGCTCGTGGAAGAAAAGTCGGACTTTGAGAAAATCCGAGTTTTGAGTTAACAAATTCTAGGAAAAAGAAGAATCAATACTAAGCGCCAACATTTCTCGGAACGGAATGACGAAAGGTGGCAGGACAAAGTATCAATCCTTCTTGGGGCTACTGTCGGATATATACCGGTTAGGGGTATATCCGGCATTGGTCTAAAGAGCCAGATTACCAGGGTTGCCTGTTGGTAATGGATCACAGTCCATTAGGCGGCCTAGTAAGCTAATGCGCATGAAGCCGGATTCTAAAAGAACCCGGACCACAACCCAAAGTGGTGCGGCTTGGAGGAGAAGACGAATTTCTTACTTTCCAAGTTAGATACTTTCCGTAGTCTTCTAGGTTTTCTTTCTGTAAGACCTAACCCGGCTATTTATATAAAGCCGGACGGGAGACACGAAAGACAACATACAATTAGCTATAAGCCAACTCGCCGAGAAGTTGATCCTCGCCGAGTTAGCGAAACCCTACTCACATTGTACTTTGTATACTTCAGGCTCCAGCCTTGATTTAGTGAGATTGCAGGAGTACGAACGTCGCCTAGTTGTGCCGTACCGAACCTGGGTAAACTTGGTGTTCTCGATTGCCGTACTAGCACGTCCCCCACGTCTCTACCCGTAGGCTCATGGCACCCCCGTCTATGATCCTTACTACAATGTCTCGACAGTAATCATCATGTCATCCATATGTACTATGGTGCATCCTTTATATCTGTCAATTTCACAACTGTAATTTGCGTATCACACATGCTATCTATCTTTCTTGGGAGAGACACCTCTAGTGAACTGTGGACCCCGGTTCTTTTTCCTCATACTGATAATACAACCACTGCAATCTCTATTTTCATACTGCTGCTACTGTTTTACTACTGCCATCACTATTCTCTTTCATCTACTGCAAACAAATATTATTTTCCACACGGTATGTTTAAACTCTTTGTGTTCAGCAAAACCGGTGAGATTGACAACCTCACTGCTTCGTTGGGGGCAAAGTGATTTGATTGTGTTGTGTAGGTTCCACGTTGCTTCTAAACCGGTAGTCCGCCCTGCCACCTCAGCTGCATCAACCTTCGGAAGTGATTTATTTTTCCTACTGGTTGATTCAACCTTGGTTTCTTTCTGAGGGAAACTTACTGCTGTGCTCTTCATACCATCCTCTTGGGGTCTCCCAACGAACGTGTGTTACACGCGCATCAGTATGGTTGATACCGATGATCGGATCTCGGACAAGTAAAATATCGCGAGACAAAGGGAATTTGTTACGACGTTGATGGTTCACACGATCACAAGATTCATCGTTGAATATATAAGAGTCATCACGGATCTCCAGATCCCGCTGTTGATTATTGATCGGAGACGTGTGTCGGTCATGTCTACGTTATTCGCGGACCGTAGGGTGACATACTTAAGGTTCTATGGCGCATTTGAGAGGATACGAAATATCATAGAAAAGTTTGGACATCACCAAAATCGTTTCGGGTAAATTTGAAATAGTTCAAGGTTTTTTTTGTAGAATTGTTGTTAATAGAATTAACAAATGATTCGAGGTGCTATATACAAATGTTTGTTAATAGAATTAACAAATTCTGAAATAAAGAAATAAAAATGTTTTATTTATTTATTAAAGAAAAAACCTTTGGGATTTTTGAGTGAGTTTAAGTGGAGGATAAGTGGGTGTGAGTGGAAAGTCCACTCACATGATGAGGGGAAAGGTGGGGGCACCACCATATTTGGCCGCATGGAGCCTTTAGGATGCCCCCTCCTCCTATAAATAGAGGGCATGAGCTCCCTCTCCCACACACACTTGTCCCACCCCTTTTCTCTCCACCCGCTGCTCCACTCCATGGTCATCCACTTGGCGAAGCCGTGACCGTGGGATTCTTCACCACACCACGCCGTCGTGCTGCTGGATTTCCGGGGGACCCTCTACTTCCGTTGCCCTGCTGGATCGAGGGAACGAAGGTCGTCATCAAACCATATGTGTGACCGATCACGGAGGCACCACCGGATTGCGGTGCACATCTTCTCGGTCTTGAGATAATTGTGAGTAATACTACGCCAACAACAATATTTGATCTCGTACCGCTTAGAGTATTCGAGGGTATGTTTTCCTAACACTCTTTCTCCCTGTTGCTTTCATCTCCTAGATTAGATCTTGGCCCTTGAGGTATCTCTCGCGTTGGAATTTTTTGTTTTCTATGCAACGTACCCTTCATTGATGTCATCATCTCCAACCTTCTTCTTATTCTCTTCTGCTTTCTTGTTTCCAATGGGTCGCTTGGGCTTGGAGTATGCAACCGAGTTAGGAGTAGGACTCCTCTTCACCTCCTCACTTGATGATTCATCGTCATCAACGATAGCCTCCACGGTGTTCTTGTGTGCTCTTTCTCTTCCACTTTCAACTCGCGGGCCTTACATTTTTCTTCATTCTCTAGTTCCTTGAAACAATGGGCCAACTAAAATGACCTCCCTTTGACCTCCTTCCCCTTCTTGTTTTTCTTGCCAACTCCTCTAAACAAGTTGTGTGCCATGTTGAGTTTTTTTTTTGAAACGGAAATACTCGGCCTCTGCATCTAGGCGATGCACACAGCCTTTTATTAGAACACGTCCAGAAAGACGTCAGTATATAGTGGATTATTACAAATCAACGAAACCGAACCATGGCCACATACACAAGCCAGCGAAAAATCAACAACATAGAAGGACTACACATATTGTAGTGTGCAAGCAGCCACCCTGGTTGAAGATAGCCTGCACGACCGCCATCAACCTGGTGCATCCAGAATCCAAACGTCCTCGTTGGCCTTCTGGGAGCAGGAAAGACCACATGTTAATCCAGTATGTGGCGTGGTGAACAACCTGCAAAAAGTGACCAGCTTCCAAGTTGTTAAAAATCACATCATTTCTACAATTCCATATTGCCAATAAGAAAGCACATACACCAATGCATATACTAGCTTTAGTTTCTTTATCCACCCCATTCAACCAATTCCCAAACAAATTAGTAACTGAAGAAGGTGGAGTAATACTAAAAGTAAAATGAAACAATCTCCAAATTTTCCTAGCAAAGCAACATGAAACAAACAAATGATCAGCAGTCTCCTCTTCTGCACAAAAAACACATTTTGTACAGCCTATCCACTTTCGTTTTTTCAAATTATCTTTTGTGAGTAGTTCTTTACGTAGTAGAAACCACATGAAAATCCTGATCTTAAGCGGAACCTTTAATTTCCGCAAGTATTTACGCAGAAATCTAGTGTGACCATTCATTAGATCCTCGTACAAAGACTTGACCGAAAACACACCTGACGGTGTCAGTTTCCAAGTGAACTTATCAGGATAATCAGTTAATGACACAACCATCAATCTTTCAACAAGATGCAACCAGGCCTCCCATTTATCACCTAGAAGCGGCCTCCTGAATGTGATATTGGGATGGTCATGTGGTATCACCTATGCTACCAGAACATTCTTATAATTAGTAATATTGTATAACGATGGATACTGAGATGCTAGCGGAGTTTGGCCTAACCAAGTGTCCTCCCAAAACCTCACACTCTGTCCATCTCCAATGGAGCACGAGATTGATGGAAAAAACTCTTTCTTAGCCTTCATAATTCCCTTCCAAAACGGGGAATCAGTTGGCTTAGCTTCCACCTGAGCCAGAGGTTTATCACGGATATATTTTTTATGTAGCGACTCATGCCACACTCCCTCTTCTGTTAAGATTTTATATAGCCATTTACTAAGTAAGCACTTGTTCTTAACATTAAGAACCTCAATCCCAAGACCACCTTGATCTTTAGGACGACAAACAATGTTCCACTTGGTTAGTCTATACTTCTTTTTAAATTTATCATTTTGCCAGAAAAAACGAGATCTATAGAAGTCTAGCCTTCGCCATGCCCCAGCAGGTATCTCGAAGAAGGATAGAAAGAACATTGGTAAGCTGGTTAGAACCGAATTTGTAAGCACGAGGCGGTCCCCATAAGAAAGCAACTTTCCTACCCACGAACTTAATTTTTGTTCAAACCGATCCTCGATTGGTTTCCATTCTTTATTTAACAGCTTACGATAATGAATTGGAATGCCCAAATATTTGAACGGAAGGCATCCGACCTCACATCCAAATATAGTCCGGTACTCCTTCTGTACCTCTATGGCCTTACCAAAACAAAAGATCTTACTCTTATGGAAATTAATTTTAAGCCCAGATAGTTGCTTGAACATAGCTAACAGTAGCTTCATATTAACCGCTTTGTCAATATCATGTTCGAGAAAAAGAATTGTGTCATCAGCATACTGTAAAATAGACACGCCACCTTCCACCAAGTGTGGAACTAGGCAGCCAACCTGGCCATCATCTTTGGCTCGCGTAATTAACATTGCTAACATATCAACGACTAAATTAAAAAGGATGTGTGACAACGGATCACCCTGACACAACCCTTTTAGAGTTTGGAAGTAATGTCCTGTATCATCATTAAATTTAATACCAACACTCCCACCTTGAACAAACCTCGCCACCCATTCACACCACTGAGGCGTGAAACCTTTCATGCGAAGCGTTTGAGCTACATTAACAAAAACAAACAATTAGTCACGTTGAGCAATGAGAGGCAATCACAATGCATAAGAGGCAAATGTGTCTTATCCTATCTATGCCACTTGGGTTCATGTAATTGATACGTCATAAACGTATCCTTAATTTATGATGTTCCATGTTGTTTTCATTGTTGTTTCCCACATGTTATCTATACACTTTATGTCATTTTTATCGATTTTTCCGGACTAACCTATTGACAAGATGCCATAGAGCCAGCTCCCTGTTTTCTGCTGTTTTTAGTTTCAGAAAAGTTGTTTTGAAAAAAATTCTCGGAATTGGAAATTTCAAAGTCTGGACGTCCTAGAATTCCTGAAGGTTCCACGGAGTCCCAAAGAGACTTGGAGGGGGGCCACAGGGGGCCCACACCATAGGGCGGCGCGCCCCCTATCCGCGCCATGGGGTGGTGTGGGCCCCCCAGGCCTCCACCACCTTTGCCCTTTCGCCTATTTATACCCCCGAGATGTAAACCCTAAAGATATACCACGTTGTCCCGAAAAACACCCGAGACCGCTGTCATCGTCATTCCGATATCGGGAGGGTTCTGGAGCTCTCCCCGACACCCTGCTGGGAGGGGAATTCATCACCGGAGAGGACTACACCACCATGGCCTCCTCCGAAGTGATGCGTGAGTAGTTCATTCTTGGACTACGGGTTCATAGCAGTAGCTAGATGGTTGTTCTCTCCACTTTGTACCTCATGTTTAGATCTCGTGAGCTGCCTCACATGATCGAGACCATCTTTATGTAATGCTACATGTTGTGTTTGCTGGGATCTGATGAATGTTGAATGCTATGTCTTCTTATTATCAATCTATCATGTTATCTTCATGCATATGTTAATTATGATCTTGCATGCTCTCTGTTATTAATAGATGCTCTGGCCAAGTAGATGCTAGGAACTCCAAGAGGGAGTATTTATGCTCGATAGTGGGTTTATACCTCCTTTGCATCTGTGCTCGAGTGACAGAAACATGACGGATGGAGGATATGTTGTTGCCATTAGGGAGAAAACAACGGTGTTTACCTAGTTTACATTGTTTACATTACACACTTTGCTTACAACGATAATCTGTTGCTAGCAACTTAATGTACAACGTTTGTTCGGATGATATTCGGAGGGTGGATTATTAGACATAGATGCAGTTGGATGACGATCTATGTATTTTGTTCTAATGCCCGCATGAATCACATAGTAATATTTATGTCTTGCATATGCACTACGGTGCTACCTTTATTTCTATCAATTGTCCAGTTGTAATTTGTTCACAACACATGTTATTTATCTTTCACGGAGAGACACCATTAGTGAACTGTCGACCCCGGTCCATTTTTCTCATACTGATAAAACACCTACTGTTTTCATGCTGCTTTCATACCGTTCCTACTATTTTTCTACTGTTTTTCACACCATACTTTTAAACTCTTTGTGTTCAGCAAAACCGGTGAGATTGACAACCTCACTGCTAGGTTGGACAGAGTGATTTGATTGTGTTGTGTAGGTTCCACGGTGCTGCTGAACCGGTAGTGCGCCCTGCCACCACAGCTGCATCAACCTTCAGAGATTGCTTGTCCTCCTACTGGTCGATTCAACCTTGGTTTCTTTTTCGAGGAAAAACTTGCTGCTACACTCTTCAGAACCTTTCTCTTGGGGTTTACCAACGTCAGCCTCACGTCAAGGAGTCATCAGTAATCCAGTTGCGCCATACCCGCCGACCACTTTTGGGAATCCGTGTTTATGAGTGACCAACGGGACCGAAGAGATCTATCAGAGCGCTCATTTCCACTCGTGTTATGCTTGTCGAAGTACTCCTTCATCTTAAACCAATATGTGTCCCTCGTTTGGTCTGTGCCAACGGTGGCATTCATACCCACTTTCAAGTATGTCTTGCATAGAAGGATGTCTTCATTCGCGGTGTAATTGGACGACCTCCCTCGAATTCTTTGCGGGTCAATCATTCCATCACATTCTCCGTCCATTTCAAAATCATTGTCAAATAAATAGTTGGAGCCAACATTCATAGTCTTCAAGTATGTGTCATCATCAACACTACAATAAGCATATGTTTGGATTAGATACTACAATAATTCTATATTGTCAAAGGAGAAGAAAAAGAACAAATTTTACCTTGTTGGCATTTGGTCAAACACGTTGTGCGCGTGGGCCGTCGCCGGCACATCGGGCGGCGCTGTTGCAGGCAGAGCTGCCGGGCAGTTCATGCGCCCACTAGTGGAAACAACCCCTTTCGTCCAGGGGGGCAGGGGGCATCTGTCCCGGTTGCACCAAAAACCGGGACAAGTGCCATGCATTGGTCCCGGTTCGTGTGCCCGAGGCAGCAGAAACCACCTGGGGGCATCTGTCCCGGTTCGTGGGGAGTCAATGGTCCCGGTTCGTGGCACGACCCGGGACGAATCCCTAGCCACAGGCCACGTGGCGCGCGCATGGGCATTGGTCCCGGATCATACCCCTAACCGGGACCAATGTCCCTTCCCCTACAAATGCGGCCACAGCCCCGTCCCTTTTTTTAAGCATGGGTGGTATTGTCTGTCCGCGTGGCGCATGGGTGGTATTGTCTGTCCGCGTGGCGCGGGAGTTGTAACGCGTGGCCATGAATGCGCGTTATAAACTGCCGCACCTCCACTCCACGCACCGTCGTGCCACCACCATGCCTCCGAGGAGGAACAACACTACCGGTTTCCGCGGAGTTCGATCGCGGCAGAACGGAATGTTCACCGCGACTATCCGCTTCGGGGACGACCGCATCCCCCTCGGCTCCTTTGCGACGGCCTCGGAGGCCGCCCGCGCTTGGGATGCGGCGGCCTGGCGCCTCGGCCGCCCGCGGTCGTTGATGAATTTTAGCGACTGCCACACCCTCTGGGAAGCGGAGGCCAGGGCGCCGACGCCGCAGATCGTCACTGCCGCCGACCACCGCCACCTTAGGCACCGCGCGTTTCAGGGCCTAGTCGACGCCAGGGACGACCGCGTGGTCCGCGAGTACTACCGGAACAATCCGGGTGAGGAGAGCGCCGACGAGGAGCTATGGCAGACCCGCGCGGCTGAGCGGGCGGAGCGGCGCCTCGAACGCCACCTCGAGTTAGATGCCACTCGGGAGGCGAGGACGAAGGCGCTGCAAGCGCTCCGTCGGGCCGACCACGCCGGCGAAGTCTGGGCCTCCGACGATCCGAGGTGGGGGCCTATCTCGGAAATACCATCATGCACCTCCTCCGACGACGAGGAGGTCACCGACGACGACGAGGACGAAGAGTAGCGCGCTAGCGCGTCTGTTTTCTGTTGGCTGTTTAATAAAATAATTTGTTGTATTCCGGCAAACAGTGGCCCTCTAGCTCGTCTGTTTTCTGTTTTCCGTGTGGTTTTTCCTGATTTGTTGGATTCAGATCTAATGGCATTTCGATAGACGTTAAAAAGAGGGGGACATGTATTTCAATAGATAAACAAGGCACGGTACACATAATGGCAAGATTGGATCTAAATCTAAACGGAGAGCATAGATCTAAATAAACAAAGCAGTACATAATGGCAAAAGTGCATCGATCTACTAGTCATACTCCTGCCTAGGCCTATAGTACATGTACTCGTAGTCGTCGTAGTCGCCGCCGCCGTCGTCGTCACTATCGTCTGACGGTGCTCTGCACTCCCTCGGAGGATCACAACTCCAGGACTGGGCCTGAGGGTAGCGCAGGCGGGGGATATCGCCGGCCCTGATGTAGTCCATGACGCTCTGTAGAGTCCGGCCGGACCACCATAGCCGACGACCGGCCTCGTGAAAGTTCCCAGGTGGCAGACCGTCCTCCTCATACCTGGCGAGCGCCCTCTCACGCCGATTGATGAAGAAGGCATCCCAAGTATGCTGGTTATCGGGATGCCAACTGGGATTCCTCCGCTGCTCCGGCGTGAGCTCGTGGTAGTAGTGGTTCGTGATGGCCGCCCGACGCGCCACACCTTGAGGAAGAGGAGGGACCGGCACTCCTCCGGCGCTCAGCATCCAACCGGCGGGAACGTTGTAGCCGCACGGGCAGGGGTAGTTCGAGGCGGAAAGTGCCTCCGCCTGGATGAATGTTAGAGTGGGTACGGTAGAAGCCATGAGAGAGTGGTGAGTTTGTATGTGTTTATGCCAATGGTGTGGCAATGCATACATATATATAGCGAGAAGAAAACATCGATCCCTTTAGTCCCGGTTGGGGACACCAACCGGGACTAAATGGGTTAGGGTTTCATTGGGAAATGGATCATCCCTTTAGTCCCGGTTGGGGAAACCAACCGGGGCTAAATGGGAATTAGGGTTTCGTTTGGACCAATCAGATAGAATCACACGGATCGTGTGTTTCTTTCAAGCGCTCGTGAGTCGTTGGATCCGGGTGTGTTTTTTTCGAGCTGTTGTGAGCCGTTCGATCAGGGCTACGGTGTGTTTCTTTCGAGCTGCTGTGAGCCGTTGGATGAGGTGTTTCTTAACCGTTGGATCAAAACCCTAGCTCAACACTTTTTGAGCCAGAGGACCCTATATATAGCCCAGCTTCATACACCCCGGTCAGTTCATCTCTCAAATACAAAACATCCGGATTCGCCATCATACGTCCAACCGTGCATTTGGTATGCATATATGCACCCCGTAGCCACGGTTGGGCTGTGTGATGGCGATACCGTTTGTTTTGTTCTACACCCACTTTATTATTCATCTGCTAGATAAAACAACTTCCATATTTGCCAATAACCACTTTTTTTTTTGGAGTAGACTTCTATATATACATTCAGATTTTCGTTTGATCGGACTGGTTCTCCGTCAGGTAGTGAGAAGTAATGAAGCTCGATCTTTTTCCATTGCCCAGCGCCATATTTCTCAACACCCTTGGCTAGCTTAATCACTTCGTCCTATGTCCAGTGCTTGTCATCTTTCCTATATTGATCTCCCTGCCGAAGGCACATTCTGTAAGTATCGCCATGGCTTGGGCTCTTCCATGAAGTGGTAATTTTCGACCTGTAGAATACAAATGAAGTATCGGTTGATATTATGTTTCTGATGACGATTGTGCAGATGGTTGGATGGTTTATAGGAGTTTCGTGCATTACAGATCCTAATACACCGGTTTGTAAATGCATGGTGGCTACCAGCATAAGGGAGATAGTTGATCAAGGAAGAAAAATGGTAATAGTTTTATATTTCTTATTATTACCTCGCTAGGAAGAGGAATAGTAGATGGAGGCCAATCAAGAGGACCAGCCAGTATGTTTGCCCAAATCTGAGCTTCATCCGCTGGCTTCATTGTATGCTTGGCTCGGTGAGGAGCTACCACCTGTTCAATGAATGTGCAAAACTGAGTGCAGGGCTAAAATAAGTGTTCCGTATTCATTCGACAATACACACGACAGTACATGGTAAATCTTAAATATATGTGCAGAACAGAATGCTTACCGCATCCCCCTCGGTATTCGTTTGTTTTCTCTTTTTAATAAAAGAATTTGTATTCCGGCGACACTGCTTTTAATGTAATTATTACTAATTTTAAAACAATATAAGATATTTATATTTAAATTAAGTGTAAATAGTGAAATAGTTAATAGTTAGAACAGTTAGAATAATTATTTAGGAAAACAGAAAACGGATTTGAATTATTTACGCAATTTCAAACAATTTTAATGTTGTAATTTTTTCGTAATTTGAAAGTATGTAGAAGTTATTCACTTACATATTTAAGATATTCAAAATTTGGCGCTAAAACAATTGGCGCGCCGGCCAGCTGGTTCTGGCGCGGGCGACCAGCCGGGCCCTTCCGTCCCGGTTGGTGCCACCAACCGGGACGAAGGGTCTTTCGTCCCGGTTGGTGGCACCAACCGGGACGGAAGGGTCTTTCGTCCCGGTTGTTGCCACCAACCGGGACGAAAGGGTCATAGGATATAAACACGTCCCCGCTCCTTTCAGTTCCAGACCGCGCGCAGGGACCAAATCGACGCCGCCAGGCTGCCCAATTTTTCCGTCCCCCCGCGCCGCCCCCTCGCCCCGTCGGCATCCGCGCCGCCCCCTCGCCCCGTCGGCATCCTCCTCTGTGGCGCCGCTCCCGACTCCGTCGAGCGCATCCACCCCCCCTAGCGCCCTCTCCCGTTCGCCTCGGCCGCGCGCCGCCCCTCTAGGTCCCGTCGCTGCCCCGCGCCGCTGCCCCGCGCCGCCCCTCGATCCCGTCGCTGCCCCGCGCCGCCCCTCGATCCCGTCGCTGCCCCGCGCCATCCTCCACCGCCCCCCGCGCCGCCGCTGCCCCGCGCCGCCGCTGCCCCGCGCCGCCGGCCCGCCGCTGCCCCAAGAGGAGGTAAAAGGCCTGCCTCCATCTCGCCCTAATCTGGGGTCTTTTTTGTTTTTCTTCCTTTTTTTTACTTAATTACTGTTTTTTATTATTGTTAGAATTATTAGTTTACAAATGTTAGAAATTTTAGTTTATGAATGTTAGAAATTTTAGATTAGACTTATTTACTTTAAATTTGTTTAGAATTGATATAAAAAATTTAAGAATGTTAGAGCATGTCTAACAGACCCCTATATATATGGCCCAAAACCCGTATAATAACCGCTGATATACGGGTTTGGGCTATACCCGGCCATCTAGCAGACCCCGTAAATGGACCACCCCGAACGATTTTTTACAAGTTTGGGTAGGGGGCGGCCCGTCGACCCCTACATGTGCGGGTCGGGAGGGGATATAGAGGGCCAACTCTCTAGCTCGTGCGAGCTAGGGCGCGCTGAAGATCTTTTGAGAGTATGGACAGAGTTTACTTTGTCTAGAAATAACAACAGCAATTAAAATTCAGATATGAAGAGGCATCCCTGATGCCCCTGTTAGAAGAGAGCAAATCAACACTAAAATGAAGAAAACAGTGTTGTATGAATGTGTTGAAGAAGCAAAGACAGGACCAAAGGTTACCAAATTTGCTGGTAACCTTTTGTCCCGTCTTTGCTTCTTCAACACATTCATACAGCAGCAATATCTGTTTTCTTCGTTTTAGTGTTGCTTTGCTCTCCTCTAACACGGGCATTAGTCTGGTGAGTTACTAAAAAATCTTCTTTTTTGGGGTTTCCTCAAGTTTGTCCGAGTATTTTCACTGCCTCATTCTCTTTTGTTTTTCGCCTGTTCCTGCCTGCTATACAGGTCATACCAGAGTGGTTTCTGAACTATTTTGGAGGAAAGATACCAGGAACTGTCAAATTACAAGCCCCTAATGGTATTGCATTTGATGTTGGAGAGTTATGGAGAACATGAACAGAATAATCCTCAAGTATGGGTTCCGCCCACCCATACTTGAGGATTGTTCTGTTCATGTTCTCCATAACTCCAACATCAAATGCAATACCATTAGGGGCTTGTAATTTGACAGTTCCTGGTATCTTTCCTCCAAAATAGTTCAGAAACCACTCTGGTATGACCTGTAGCACGCAGGAACAGGTGAAAAACAAAAGAGAATGAGGCAGTGAAAATACTCGGACAAACTTGAGGAAACCCCAAAAAAGAAGATTTTATAGTAACTCACCAGGCTATGCATGAAAATGTCCAAAACCCTGTACACGCGTTTTAGGGGGCGAAAACATAAGGGGTCTGTTAGACATGCTCTTAGGGGGCGAAAACATATAAGGGGTCCGTTAGACATGCTCTTAGAAATTTAAGAATGCTAGAAATGTTATCGTATGTTTAAATATTATTATGCATGTGCAATTTTAATGAATTGGATCTGAAATATATACTTACTCTTTTTGTACAGTATGGAGCCAAGAGACGAAGATGCCGAAAATATGATCGAGGGTTTAATCCGCGGGCCCGACGTAGAGCCCGATGTGAGCCAGTGGATGAACGACTCCGGTGAGGGAGATCCGGTGCTCACCCAGGGAGACGACTCCGATGAGGGAGAAGCCGACGGCTCCGATATGGGAGCAGCCGACGGCTCCGGTGGAACCATACAAATTACAAACACCGGCTCCGAGGTGCATATATATATATGTTAATTAATGAAGCATCCGTTGTCTATATACATGTATTAACAGTCTTTATATTTTTAGCCATCCGGTTCAAATATATCAACCGGAAAAAAGACTAAACGAGGCGCAACAAAGAAGTTGAAAGATACAGAAAGATACAGGATCGACACGATCACAGCAGACGGCGCACCCGAGCTTCCCGCTGATGTTGCCCAAAAATTTGTGAAGCAATGCGGAGTGCTAGTTAGAGATCACATCCCGATCACTGTTAATGAGTGGAATGAGCCAAAAGATCCGCGGAAACAAGGAATTTCATATGTCGGCAAAATAGCCAAAGATCATCTTTTCTCTAAGATTTTGGCTAATTTCAACTTACCCGTGCCGGAGGTGGACGAGAATGAAGCGGATGTGACTGAGGCCGATGTTACTAGAATGAAACATGAGATACGGGAGAAGGTCAAAGCGTGGACCCTAAAAAAGATGGCCGAGCAATTCAAAAACTGGAAGAAAAGATTGAACCTTGATTATGTTAAGAAGAACAAGACTCCTGATTTCACTCAAGGGTATGAGAAAATAAAACCCGTATGGGCAGACTTCGTGAAGTACAAGCTGGCAGAGAATGAACTGGAAAGGACGAAAACAAATGAGAAAAACGCCGGCAAAAAGGTATATCACCATGTTATGGGGCAAGGTGGCTACAAGGGTTCTAGTCCCAAGTGGGAGACATGGGAGAACAACCTGATTCAGCAGGGGATCACTCCCGAGCCGTTCTTGTGGGTCGAGCGGACAAGGTCATGGTTCTACGGGCATGGGGGCAGGTTGGACGCCGAAGGAAAAGCAATATATAACCTAAGGCATAAAAAGAGTCATCCTCTACCCATAGAGAAGCTGAGAGACGCAATAAAGGACGTTAAAGATGGGAAGTTCGTGCCAGATAGAGAGAACGACGAGCTCACACGAGCCCTAGGGAATAAGGAACACGGAGGGCGTACACGAGGCACAAAAGGCACTCCTCCGTGGAGTGTTGCGTTCGACTCCACCAAAAAGTTATACCCAGATAGAAGCCGTCAACGTAAAAAGGACAAGGAGGCAGCTGAAGCAGAGAATCAGGCAAACTGGAGGCGTCAACTTGAAGAAATGGTAAAGCTGACACAGGATGTAGCAAAGAAGCAGCAAGACCAAATTAACACACTTAGCCAGCAGATAGTGTCTACCGGCGCATCAGTACACATGCTAGAAGTTGAAGCTGAGGCTCCCGACGCCGCACATTCTCATCGCAAAAGCAGCGTTGCGTCCACGCAGCTACCGGATGATGATGCACCACCGATGATTTACCCGGTGGACGAGATCACGGAAATGACATCCTGTGAGCTCCACGTGAAGGTCGTCAATATAACCATCAAGGCGGCGGCCGGATATGTCTTACCGATTGGCAACGAACCAACTCACCATTGTCTCCCGGTTCCACGGGGCTACGCTGTTGTTGGGGTCGATGAAGTTGCCAACGGATTCGAGCGGGTAAAGCTTGATTTTCCTGAAGGTGAAGACGAAGAGTTGACTGAACTCGGAGAAGCCAAGAACTCGACCGTTCTATGGCTAAAGGAATGCATTGTGCTCACAAATCAGACGGCAAAGCCATCGAATTCTCGCATTTCTCCAGCGCAAAAGTCTCCAGCGCGGTCGTCTTCGCAACGCATGCCGTCTCCGGCGCGGTCGCCTACGCCGTGCACGTCTCCAGCGCGGTCGCCTACGCCGCCGCGTCAGCCCTCTCCGCCCACTAAGTTTCTGCCGAAACGTAAAAAATCACCGAAACGTCAACGGTCACCCCTCCCGAAGGTACCAAAAGAGGTACCCAAGTTACCTTACGACTATACTCCCGAGGAAACCCAGAAAATCGCAAAGGACGAATACGATGCGTGGAAATCAAAGCGGAAGGAGAAGCAAAAGCCAGATTTCCCTGAGACCGAAGAAGAGATAGAACGAGCTTGGAAAATGGTGAAGACTCTTCATCAACCCGAGCTGAGTCTGTCATCTGACTATGACCGCTCTATTCTGAAGTCACACCAGGAAATGGTGCGGTCAACGAAGAGTAGTAGCGCAAGCGGGAAAAAGGGGAAATCAGTTGCTCAACTCGGAGAGCAGAAAAAACAATCCACGTCCCCGCTCAAAGTGATTTCCAATACCCAGGTGGGGCCGAGCACTAATATTGCTGATGAGGATATTGATCCGGAGTTTATAACACTGTACGTAGACAAGGCAGCTGATGCGGGTTTGTCCATTGCTGAGTATATGCAAACAGTGAACTACTTCCCCGCAGCTGAATGTGCGTACAAATACGAGTCCGGGCAGCCTCTTGTCAAACCCGAGGAGATAAAGAATCTACCAACGAAAATGCGAAGAGTGCATAATTGGTATATGCAAGCCGCTAATGAATCTGAGGACTGGCTATGTCTCAGCGTTAAGGACGAGCACTATGGAACTGGAAATGGAATTGTTATGATTCAATTTGAGGAATTGTTTCAGTTATACCAGCAGCAGGCCCTCGACAAATCTATCCTTAGTGCCTATTGTCTGTAAGCACTTATTTCTCTAGCTCACCTCATTCAATTGCATATATATTCATATATATATATATATATAGTACACTCATATATTATAATTGCAGAATGAAGATTCTCGAATGCAAAAGAGATGGAATCTATGATATTGGGTTCATTGATCCAAATATTATTTATGAAAAGATTCTTCGGCAATCTCCCAAGGATACAGAAAATAATATTCTGAGGGCAATAATATTTAACCAACACCGACGGGAAATACTATTTCCTTACAACTTCAAGTAAGTGTGTTACTCTGTTGTAAACATTCTGTTTTCCTTACTCGATGTTCATTGTATAATTGATGAGTTCTGCGTGCGCAGCTTCCACTATATTCTGCTAATCTTCCAAATTGACAAAGGAAAAGTAATTGTAATGGACTCAAAACGTAAACCCCTCTCAATGTGGGCTGACATGCAGGAAATGATCCAGCGGTAATTTCAATCTTTATTAATTTCAGTATTTATATATTGCAATATATCGACTACTTTGTTTCATTTTCGGATATCAAGTAATTACTAACTCTTTTTATTCTTTTTCTTTCTCGGGTAGGGTTTGGAAGAGGTTCATAAGGAAGTCTCCCGGTGAATAGGAAAAACAACTTACATTTGATGTTGTGCAAGTAAGTACTATCTAGATCCGTGCCCATCTCCATTATCATGCCTGGTTGATTATTATTTTGATTGAAACAATCTTCTCGTATAGTGCTTGCAACAAGGAGACGGGAATAACTTGTGTGGATACTACGTTTGCGAGTTCATTCGTCAGACCACATCTCCCAAGGGCAGAAATTTAAAACAACTTCATGTACGTTAATCGTCAATTCTTCTTATTACTATCTATTTTAGTTACTTAGCTTCATATATTTTAGTGACCACTCTTCTTTATATTAGATCGAACGGCTTCGGGACGGTCTTCTACCTAGGGACCGCATACGAGCAATTCAGGAGGAAATTGCGGGCTTCATAGATGCAGAGGTCATAAACGTACATGGAGAGTACCATGCCTCCGGTTGGAACTAAGTTTGATTTTGTAATACACTCCATCGGTCATGTAATATGATCGATATACTTTGCTTCTGTAATATAAGTGTTTCTTATTCTGCTTTATATACTTATTCACTCGTGCGATACGGGGGCTCGGTGGAGGGTACTCTTCTCGAGGTCCGGGGAGGGGCCGCCAGGAGGTCTCGGGGACCAAAAAAACGGAAATTGTAAAGCCCTGCCGCGGCAGAGAAAAGGGCAAAAGCCCTGCCGCGGCAGAAGGGGCATGCATCCCGGGTCGTATTCAGAATCGGGACTAATAGCCCTGGCCAGGTTCCAGCGCTCGGGCCACGTGGTCAGCCCCATTTGTCCCGGGTCCTGCGACAACCGGGACCAATGGGGAGAGGTATTTGTCCCGGATGCCCCGTCCCGGTTGCACAACCGGGACAAAAGAGGGCCTACGAACCGGGACTAAAGCCCCTGTTTCCACTAGTGGCCATGGAGGGCCTGGTGCAAGCGCGCCACCGGTTGTCCCCTTCGTACTATTTTGGCCCGCCGCACCAGCGGCACAGCCAGCGCCCTGGCGCTTCGAAAGACCAGCCTTTGGCCGCACTGGCGGACGAGCGACGACTCCTGTGCTCGTCCGCGGCAAGACGAAGAGGCCCCGAGCGACTACGGCGCTAGAGCTTCCGGTGGGGGCGGAATCGGGTGCGGCTCCGCTAGGGTTCGCGGTGGCGGAGGGCGCGACGGTGGCATCGGCGAGTGCGGCGGGATCGCGGGAGTAAGGGGGGTGCCGGAGGAGGCTTCCATCTTAGTGCAAAGCAATACTAACGTTTGGAGGTATCTGATACTAACGTTTGGGTTGACATCGAGATTCACGATTCCGAGGGTGTAGTTGTCATTTACTTGGGGCACGGAAGAGACATCGGCGGGGCCACACAGGTGATACCTATTTTGTTGCAGCGTGGTCGAGACATCCGTGTGTGTTAATTTGGATAGGCCGCCGACGTGAGTACTAGCTAGCCGTCGGCCAATCTTAAACCAATTTGGTCATTTGTGTCCAAACAAAGTCCAAACCCAGCACGTACGCGACTCTCCCTAGCTATATATAAACCCCATCAGGAGAAACAATAAGCCAAGTACCAAACAAGCAACCAATTCAGCCAATACGTGCAACCGATTTCAGGAGGGACGGCGGCGGCCGGAAAGGCTACCACCGTGTCGGCCGGAGATTTATCCAAATGGGCGCCACCCATGAGTACTCGTCCGTTCAGCCGGACGCGCAGCATCGACCATCATCCTCACACAATTCTTCGGCCTGCTTGGAGATCTCCGCGCTGGTACTCTTGATATTCTCTTTCGTCGTCGCCTTCGTCTTCCTCGGGGTCCAGTTTAGCGAGGTGCCACACTACTTCGTCGCGCTCGACCACGTCGCTGGCCTTGATCCAACGACGGACCTCGGTCGCCGAACAACGCTGGAACCCGAGTTCAACCTCACACTCCGCGTCGCCTCTTTCGCTGTCTGGTCAACCCAGTGCGCCGAGCCCCGCATGTACGCGACGGTGTCCTACCGTGGAGTCTCCCTCGCCTCCAGCGCCACGCTGACGCAGCAGATCTGCGCCGGGCCGATGGAAGCGGTTGGGCACAACCTAGTCGCCAGCGGTGTCAGAGTGGTCGTGCCAGGGTCTCTACTGAATAGCCTCGCTATGGATATGCGTGGCGGGGTGCCAGAATTCGACGTGAAGCTCCATGGACCCAGCCCGAGGAATATGGAGTGGCAATGCGGGCCGAGGAGGGTCGGAGACACAGCCGCCTTGCTGATGGAGTGCACACTGCTAGGTCGTTAAAAGGTAGTACTGTTACATGATTACCTTAGAAAATTTGACGCTTAATTGTGAACATTATTTTGAATACAGTTACACTAGTGTTTCTTTTAGCTTCCTTATTTTGAGAAAGTTAACATGCGTGCACATGGTTTATATATCCAGCTTAGTTCTGGTGAGTGAAATAACTTTTTGTATGTGGCGTCTACAAATAATTTTTTGTAGAGTATATGGCATCTACATCTACACTAATATAAAAGGACCCACAGGGTGAGATCCAATAAATCTTGATCGTGAAACCAAAATATCCAACGTCCCAAAGCTATTCCGTCTTTGACGGCTCATCAAGCCAGGGCAGACAACACCCCCACGCGGTAATTACTCTTTGCCCCGGCAATCACATGTTTAGCGACCAACCGTTCACCCCCAAAGCCATTACTATCCCCGCCGTTGCCGCAGCCCTACTGCCACGACCGGCGCCGTGCTGGAAGAGCGCCGTAATAGAATTTCCCTTTGTTACCTACGACCTATTGCGTCGTCGACTCGCTCGCGGCTGCTCGCCATCGGAAGGAGTAGATATAGTTTCAAGATGGGGGTCGTCTGATCCTCAAAGCATGTCAAACCTATGTTGAAGATAGTGATGGAGGCCACAGCTCACCACCAGAAGAACCACGTCTGGTCCTAGCGTCCCCACCAGAGAGAAGTAGTTGCTCACGGTCGCATGCCTCTGGAGCTGGAGGTAGTACGAAGGAGCAACACCACTCATGGCCAATCCAGATTTTTTTTAACAAACTCAAAAAATAACCACTCATTGGGAGGAGAGACTAATTAAGTCACTATGCCAAAACCGCTGATATAAGGGCATCTCCAATGTAGAAATAAGAGTAAACCTTAAGCAAAAAAGTGGTCTTAAGACCCACCCTTATACATTGTGGCACTGGACCTTAAGCTAAAAATCTTAAGACCCACCCATACCACTATGGCCTTGCCATAAGAAATTTAATAAAGAAAAGTAATAGTTCTCTCACCTACTTTATACTTTTTGTATTTGTCAATTGGTCAAAATTTCTGCTAAGTGGGCTCCACCTTAAGGTTCATCTAGACCTTAAGCATTGTGAGATTTTTGGACTGCTATAGCACATGTTGTGGGACCCAGCTTATGGCCTCTATTGGAAATAAGCATTGGAGATGCCCTAAGGCACTCAAAAGTGCCTCCAATTAGTTGTAAAGTGCCTTAAAAAAATCCGAGGCACAAAATAAAGTGCTGAATTTAGTTGTGTTGGCAAAAGTATTTAAATGCACTAATTAAGAACTGCCTTCAAAAGTCTTTTGAGGCAGTTTACAAAGTGCCTCCAACATTTTCTTGTGGCACTTTCAAATCTGCCTCAAATAATATGTAGAATTGGATTACTTGTTCAATGGAATTCTGGTCCCAAGAACGATATGGGTAGCCTGCCTCTCCCCAGGACCAGCTAGGCTTGTTATTTTTTTTTGTGGATTTGGGAGATCTGCTTCTCCGTGTTGGGCCCGTTGGCATATTTCTGGCTCTCGGATATCGCTCATGGGCCAACGGTTCTGTCTTTGTCAACTTGGGCCGGCCCATTTTGATAATGTTGTGAGGCCAAGCTGTGCGCTATACTCTCGCTAGTCGCTGCTCCGACCACGGACGACATCTCTGCCTACGATGAGGGAGAGCGGCTATTTAAGTGGGTAATATCTTTGCTAATCTCCCGAGGTGGGACTAAAACTAACCTAGCCGCCGCCAGGAGCTTGGCGACTAGGGAGAGGACCTTCTACCCCCGATCTCCACCGGCCACGGCGTTGGTCCCCTCTCTCCGCGATTGCCGCTCCGGCGGCAGGAGGGAGGGGGGACCTCGTTCCTCCGTTCTGTAGTTAGGGTTTGGTTTTGTAGGTTGTGGAGCGTCGTTGGGGTGGTGGGAGCGCCGCTTCGACGAATAAATCTGTCTCAACTCCACTCCCACACCGGCGGCGTCCTTCAAGACGACGTCTCGGAGTTGATGGCATCGTGTGTTCGCCGATCTTTCAGATCGGTGACGTTAGGGTTCATGGATGGTATCGGCGAGGCGGTGGCGGCGATCCCATCGGGTGTGTCTCTCCTTCTGTTTTGTCCCCGTTGCTGCGGCGTTGTCTCCGGCGTCATAGTGGAGCAGCGAGGATTTGTCATCCGGGAGTACGCGCAGACGGCTGCCTGCGCAGTTAATAGCTAGAAGATGGTGCTGTGCTGGGTTTGTGGATGGAAGCTGGCAGTTCTGGTTTCTTCCTTCGACGTTGTAGTCGTGCGGGGATGTCAGTTCTGGAGTTCGATGGCGTGTCCGGGGACACGTTGCCCCGGTCTGATTCGTTCAACGATAATGGTTTTGCTTCTGGCAAACTATTTTGGAGGTCCGTAAAGCTGCAGATCAGCGATGGAGCCGCGTCGAGCTCAGATGAAGAGGTGATTTGTCTTCTCTCTCTTGGTGGTCACTTTGGTGGTGCCGAAGGAGATGGACAGGCGTTGGTCTTTTGCATAGGATTATACTATCCTTTCAGTACTGTAATGTCGGTGTTTATGTGTCTTGTAACCGGATAGTTATGTTATGAATGAGAACGTATTACCTTGCAAAAAAAAAAGAGAGGTGGGACTAAAACTAAGAGCTACACCTTGGACGCGGACCAGTGCGCGCCCACACGCTACGCGTCCGTTTTTTTTTTTTAGAAATGGGGAGAACCCCGGCCTCTGCATCGAGTGATGCACACAGCCTTTATTGATTATTAAAATTCAGAGTATCCAAAAGTTTACACCACTTATTAACCCTTACATGGAACAGGATAACTCCTTTATTCCGAAAACAGCCAAAACAAAGGAACTACAAAATCCTATTATGATGCTGCCACGTAAATTGGGAGAAAAACTCCTGTGCCACCGTAAGGAGACGCGTGCAGCCATCCACCATAAGCTTCCTCTGGTCTGGAGGCAGAAGAATAGCCCATAGTTGGATCCAATGAGCTGCTGAGTGAAAAACCTGTAAAACATGGAAATATTTCTTTTTGTTAAAAACCACATTGTTTCTGCATGTCCAGATAGCCCAACAAATAGCGGATACACCAATCCTAATCCTTTTCTTAGTTTTCACATCAATCCCATTTAGCCAATTCCCAAACATATTAGTCACGTTGGAGGGGGGAGTAATATTAAAAGTACAAAAGATCACTCGCCAAATAAGTTTAGCCAAAGGACAAGAAATAAATAGATGTTCTACTGACTCATTACTCCCACAAAAGGAACAATGCATATCACCTTTCCACCATTTTCTTGCTAGATTATCCTTAGTCAAAATCACTTTCCTATCCAAAAACCACATGAAGATCTTGATCTTAAGTGGTAATTTTAGTTTCCATAAGTAAGTTTTGAGAAAAATCGTGTGTCCATTCATCATATCCTCATACATAGATTTCACAGAGAAGGTCCCATTCTGTGTAAGTTTCCAAACAAACTTATCATTATCCGAGGACAGAGAGACATTCATAAGACGCAAGCATAAATGAGACCACATATCCCAAGTAATTCCTACTAAATTCCTACGAAAGGAAATATTGATTGGTGGTGCATTCTGAAAAACATCCGCAACCGATGCATTTTTAGACTGCACAATATGATATAAAAGAGGGTACTGATCAGATAGAGAGGTTTGGCCTAGCCAAATATCCTCCCAAAATCTAGTTGTTTGACCATTACCAATTCTAAAGGAACCTCTACTAAAGAAATCCCTCTTAACTTTCATTAAACCCTTCCAGAAAGGAGAATCAGTAGGTTGTGCCTCAACTTGAGCTAAAGGTTTACTATGTAAGTATTTATTTTGTAACAATTCCTGCCAAATACCCTCCTCATGAAGTATTTTAAACAGCCATTTAGCCAATAAACACTTATTCTTAAGCTCTAGCACTTCCACACCTAAACCACCTTGATCTTTGGGTCTACAAATAATATTCCATTTTGTTAATCTGTATTTACGCTTGGTTTCATCACTCTGCCAGAAGAAACGTGATCCGTGCTTCAAGTCCATCTCCATTCACTCCACACACACACACACACATGATGTACGCTGTGACAAACAATGGCACGTGCATGGCTGCATCGTTTTTTTTAACTACCCTATGCACGGTTTGCTCACGGTAAAAAAGAAGTGGAAAATCAAAATACCAAATGAACATAAAGTTAGCTCGTGGAACAAACAAAACCATGACCTCATCTGGAATATTTTTTTCTTGGACGGATAGAAAAAAAAATTCAGTGTCCAAAGAAAAATAATTCCTCAAGTGAAACAACAAGTGGACCATAATTTTAGGGCGGCCGAACAATTGTGAGTACAAATAGGAACACACTTTTTTTACTAAGCATCTAACATCATGAGGATACACCTATTAGGAGAACACAATTATGGACTAAGTGAAACAAATTTTAGATACTAAGAAAAAAATCACCACTACTTGCAGAACTCCGCGAGGGTGCCTGCCGTTTAGTTGGGTTCAAAAATGTTTAACGTACAACTTAGTCTTTTTTTGCCTCGTGTTCTTTAACACGTTGGAATTCATGAATATTTTCATACACGAGCCCACGCATTGACGTGTTGCAATTCTTTGACACATTGCAATTCTTTGACATGTTGCAATTGTGTTAACACGGAGAAATTAGTTTCTTTTTTGCACTCTGACCTTTGTTTGCTTGGGCCCACGCATACATTGTGATCTTTTTTTGCACGGGCCCACGCATACACGAGGGGTCTCCTCGGTTACCCACGAGGGGTACAGTAGACGTGGCGACGTGGGGACTCGAAAAACGAGGTTTGAATTGTCTCTGATTTTGATCTTCTGCTTCTATAATGAATTCGGAGGCACTTTTAAAAGTCGGTATTGCTAATCCTCAGGCGCCTGTTTTTTAGTTAAGTCTCGGTCGATAGCCTCGATCGTCCGATGTGCGCAAAGAAATTCGTCCGCATCCGTCCAGGAAGAGTTGGAACATCATGCACCTCATGACCTTTTTTTTCTTTGAGAATTTTGTGCACCTCATGACTTTGTTGGTGGTCTTCGGCCTGGGCTTTTTTTTCTATTTTCCTTGGGCCTGTTAATTGGAATAAGAGGTGGAATTTTTTAGGCCTTGTATACCACGTACTAGACCGTTGCTATTCCTTTTTATTTTTATAGAAGGGAAATGAGGCCTGTAGCCTAGGTAGGGAAGCTAGTTATTTTATTGAAGCATCAATATGCCTTGTTATTTTTGTAGAATAGAGATAATTTTATAATGTTGCGAGCAAATTTAGATAATTTTAGTTAATCAGGGAGTTTAATATATTTTTCTTGTTTTACATGCTCTTTTATGTAAATGAATTAATGAACACGTACAATTCGTGTACAAATTAAGATTTTGTTTCTTAGATTCTTTTTTAATTGCAATTTTAGGTTTTTTTTTAAAAAAAATGTGTCTTCCTTGATATTCCTTTTTAACTAGTTTCAATGTGCACTTCTTCAAGTAAAAAATATGTAATTAGGTTCTAGTTACACGTTTTCACTCGAAAAATTGAAACTCGGCCATAGTTGTATCTTTTTACTCGGAAACGTGCAGCTAGATTCTAGTATGTTCTATTTGCACCTTTTCACTTGGAAACGTGCAACTAGGTCATAGTCGGTCTTAGTTGCACACTTTCACTCGGGAAGTGCAACTCGGTTCTATTTGAACATTTTCACACCAAAAATGGCAACTCGGTCCTAGTTGCACATTCTTACTCACATATGTGTAATTAGGTCTGAGTTGCACTTTTTCACTAAAATATGTGTAACTAGGACCAAGTTGCACTTTTCCGGTTGGATATGTGCAACTAGGTCCTAGTTGCATCTTTCCACTCGAAAATATGCAACTCAGTCCTAAGTGCACATTTTGACTCGGATATATGCAACTAGGTCTGACTTGCACATTTCCATAAAAATATGTGTAACTAGGATCAAGTTGCACTTTTCCAGTTGGGCATATGCAACTAGGTCCTAGTTGGACGATGATGAGCTTGGTGTAGGACGTTGGTGTGCGAAGATGGATGTGCACAAGTGGCATGTTATCGTTCTATGTTTTTTTGGAGATGTTATCGTTCTATAGTAAAAAAACATCAGCTAGGTGTCTACCCTCGAAAAAAATTCAGCTAAGAACCTAATATATCCATGATTTCGGAGCCCATTAGAAAGCCCAACTGGAGGACATGTTAGTTCTGCCGCAATATATGGGCTGTAGATAGACTAACACAAGCCCATGACATAAATGGGAATTAGCTCAAAAAAGAAAAAGAAAAATGTACGCAAGGGAATCACGAACTAGGAGAGGACGGGATTGGATGAAAAGAATTCGGACGCGTACGCCGGTCGACTGAGACTTAACATTTTCTCAGTCAACCGTGACTCAAAAAACGAGGTTTGAATTGTCTCTGATTTTGATCTTCTGCTTCTATAATGAATTCGGAGGCACTTTTAAAAGTGCCTCCAAAAGTCCCTCGAATTGGAGGCAGTTTCTAAAGTGCCTCCAAATGGGCAACAATTGGAGGCACTTTTAAAACTGCCTCCTAATGGGCAACAATTGGAGGCAGTTTCAAAAGTGCCTCCAAATGGGCAACAATTGGAGGCACTTTAAAAATGCCTCCAATTTTATCAAGTTTTTTAGGCAGTATTGAAATTAGTGCCTCCAAAAAATTGTTAAAAGGAGGCACTTATTAAAGTGCCTACAAAAAGTCGATTAGGAGGCACTTTGAGAAAGTGCCTCCACGAAAGTGCCTCCTAACCGAGTATGTGGCATAGTGAGTGTGGTGGAATAATTACGGTTTCCTCTTTCAGAATCATGCTAGTGGACATATTGACCATTGCAATTAAACATACTCTTTGCGGTCACTTTTATAAGTCATTTCAGGTTTGACCAAATACATTTTAAAATGAGTGAATATAGACTTATTTCGCACATAGATTCACTCATTTTACTATGTATATGGTCAAAATTAAAATGTTAAGTAGTGTGACTTATATAATTAAGCGGAGGGAGTATTTGCAATAAATAGAAAGGAGGACCTGTCAATAAGAAGAAACAAAAGTCTATAGGGGTAATTTGTAAACAAATAGCCATCCACGTAAGCAATTTAAAAGACGCCAGAAACCGTGGATCATCTGTTTATCTCTTGTGATTTTGTTAAAAAGATTTGGAGGCTAGTGCACTTTACATTTAGCATTTCACCTCCGGTGTCTATTACTAATTTGTTTGGTAATTGGTTATATGGGGTAGATAATTCTACGAAAACACTTATACGCATAGGAGTATGTGCTTTACTTTGGGCTGTTTGGAATCACAGGAATGGAGTTGTTTTTAACAATGAGAAAGCCGGGATTTTTTTGCAGGTGGTTCATCAGGCCAAATATTGGATACATCTCTGGTCCCACCTTCTACCGGAGGACCAACGTGTGCGTTTGGATGGTGGATTCACTCGAATGATGGCGGTCATTCAGGCTATCTATAGCAAGGGTGGCTGGTTGCATAATAGTCGTATTTGTCTTCGATAGCCGCATTCTGATGGAGATGGGTGCTTGGTTTAGTCGGTTCTTGCCTTTTACTTTATTTACACCAGTAGTTTTCTGTATAGGAGCTATTGAGACTCTCTTGTCAGTGGTGTTGGATGTAATTTGATGCTTGGATGATTATGGTTTTAATAAAAGCCGTGTGCATCAACCGATGCAGAGGCTGGGTTTTCCCTTTTCAAAAAAAAAACATTAAAAGACGCCATGACGGAGTGACCATTCGTGCGTATAAGGGGTAAGTTGATGGCACGGTTTTGATAAAAATGGAAGTTGGTGACTAATGTGCACATGCAATAACACTACACCTATGGGAATTTTGTAACATCCCAAGTATGAAAATTCCCCTTTTACGTGGTTGTTTCTTGAATTTTATTCAATGCATCATGTCATCATAATGCACTCATGTGTGGAATTTCAAATTTCAAATAAATTCAAATCATTATGTTTCACAGTTGGTCTGTTACAACTTTTTCAAATAAAATATTCAAATCAATCAATTTAATTGTTTTCCATAAACTTGATTTTCCAAATAAGTGACTTGGGTAATTTTCAAATAATTCAATTATTGCAAACATTCAAGCAAATTCATTTAAATTTCAAACAGCAACAAATATTTAAAATTTTGAAAAACAAAAGTTGGTGCAACTGGGCATTTTCAATAAGGAACTTATAAAAAATTATCACCATAATTTTAGGGTCCCAAAAACCCCTTCTTTTTCCTTTTCTTTTCTTTTCTAAAAAAAAGGAAGAAATAAAAAGAAAAAGGGAATGGGGAGGTAGCCAGGCTAGCCACACTGGGCCGGCCCAGCCACCTACGACCCAGCCCACCTCCCTTTCTTCCACCTCCGACCGTACAGCGATGTCGACACCGGTGATGGAAGCAGCTCAACCACCACGCACCACCACCTCCTGGTCCCCTCCACCCTCTCCCTTATCTACCCCACGGAGGACCTCGAACCCTAGTTTTTTCCCTCTCCCAGCCGCCGCCATCTCCTGCCCTAGCCTCCCTCTCTTGTTTTCCCCTCCAACCGAAGCCATTGCCATGGCGGCCGAGCTCAACGCCGCCGTTTGAGAGCGGTAGGAGCAGATCGAAGACCCCTGGAATCTCCGCCTCGTCGACCTCTCCCTCCCCGTACAAGGAATCGTGCCGGGTCGCCGCGAGACGGCCGCGCCGTCGTCTTCTTCGTCTCCGACCGGAGCAACTCCGGCGAGCTCCCGCCGCCGCCCTCGACCACCTCCGGCCACACCGAGTGCACCCACGCGTCGAGGGTTAGTTCCTCATCCGATTCCCGTCCTCTCCCATGTCTAATTCTTGAGGTAGCCGTCGCAAGGTCCAACCTCTTTTCCGTCCGCCATGGACATGCGTTCGTGGTTCTTCAGTTACGTCCAAGTCTGGATCGTGTGCGCTGAGGTTCAGTTAAGGCGCTGCCTAAACACCTTATCCTATTTTGGATCTGTATCCCTTACACAAACGCAGGCTCAGCCCAGTGGCTAAGGCCCATCATCCGCACCCCTGAGATCCCTAGTTCGAATCCCCGCGGAGGCAATATGCCCAACCTTTTTTTGGGATTTATTTCCCGCGGCCAACCCCACATGTCATTGACCCTGGAGGCCACGTGTCGCTGGGCCCCATCTGTCAGTGGTAAAAAAATGCGGGTATGGCCTTGCCCCGGTATAAAACGTTTGGGGCTTTTTCTTTTGTTCTGAGATTTCAGAAAACAGATTCAAAACTTAATTTGTAAAATCAATAACTAATTGAAAAATGCTTCAATTGGAATGATTCAAATTTCTGTAGATTCATAACTGTGAGCACTTTCGAAATATGTAAAAATGTCAACATGTTTCTGTAATAATTTGTGCACTAAATATTTAAATACAGAAAATGGAATAAAAACTGAAATCTTGCAAAATTTATAACTTGAGTTCTGTTCACCCAAATTGAGCAAACTTGAGCTCTAAAAATTTGTCTTAACAAACTCTACACAGTGGTATTTTGGTTGGTCAGAATTGAATTAAATTTGAACATGTTTCCTTCTGTTTACTAAAAGGGGCAGAATAAAAATGCTTATGGAAGAATGCATAATAAATTCAATAATGATCCAAAAATTATGTTTAATAGCTCAAAATGTTTAGTGGAACATTTACTACATGTTTTCAACCTTTTAAATACAATTTGTCCCCTAAGGTACCTCTGTTTAAATTGTTTACCAAAAATGGCAGAAATGAAAGCAATAAGAATTAATTCATATTTATTATTTTTTTCACCCAAAAATTATGGAAACTATACCAAAATGGAAAGAACTTCAATTAATAATAGAAAAGCATTATTTCATGCATGTGGGAATACTATTGATGTATTGGTCTTATTAAAATTAATAATAGGCCACTAAGATAAATATGAGAGGTTTCCAAATAATGCAAACTTATTTGGGACACCCATTTAACTTGATGATCATGTCCATTATCTCTTACTTGCATTAAAATGTCATGCATCATCCCATGTTTGTGCATTATGCCATGTTATTGATTGTCCGTCTCTCTTCGTTGTTTGTTTGCTTCTTCTCGAATAGACGACGACGTTGAGACATACGAGGTTTACGATACCACTTCAGAGGAGTTAGCCCAGTACCAGGCTACTGAGTTTGCAGGCAAGTATTCACTCACATAAACCATTGTGTCCGTTCCACACTTGATACCGATACTTTCCGTTGTCTAATCTGCTAGCCTTATGATTCGTTGCTTGTGTTCCGATCCTATCACATGTCATCCTGCAACCATGAATATAGCCTCACCCCCACACCTACAACCTTGTTGTTTGTTAGCCTGTGTCGTAGTATCATGCTTAGGTTTGTTTGTGCTCGAGTCTTGTTGTCATTTATCTTATCACCTGTTTAGTTTGATAGATGGGCTTGTTATAATCAATTTCATGTTAATGTTTGGGGTAATAATCATTTGATGATAAGGCACCGGCAGGAGGCCCGGGTTAGGGTTTTGAAGCCTGCTAGTGTCGACCCTAATTAGGAAAAGGGTCTTGTCCTCTGATCCATGATGAACGTGCTCACCGCATCCGGGTGGTCGTATGGAACCCCCCTCGACTTGACCTGATCCGCAGTTTGTCCGAAGAGCCACACTTAGTTCGGGTGTTCCATTTGCGCATACGCATGAATGGTTCGCGCCCATGGTTGATGATTATGATGATGATGATGACGCTTACATATAGGGCGAGGCCTGTGGTGCCGGGGGGTGTGGTTTTCACCTTGCGCTTAGGTTAGGTCGGACTGGCCGGGACCTTATAGCTCTGTGGCTCCTAGGACAGGTTGCAGAGATGGTTCGGGTCGTGTTGAGTCCACCAGAGTTTTAGTTGGTGGCTCGAGTGTGTACGGGTACTGGAGCACACCCTGCAGGGATGAATCTTCTCGAGAAGCCATGTTGTCCGCGGTTATGTGGCGACTTGGTGAAAGTGCTGGCTAACAAGTACTCAGACAACTTACACCCAATTAATAATAATTTGACTAGTAATAGGCATATTGTCACAATAACCTGAACCTTCACTAATCCAACTGTGTGGGTTATCCTCGGATTACTTCTTTGGATAAGGGGCGAGATCCAGGATGGGTTTGTTTGAGGTTAGTGATAGTTGGCTCCGATGCGCTATCTTATCCCTTTCTTTTAGCCGGATGTTGTAGCGTGTCTCTGTAGTTGGTTAGTGCAGCCCGCTGCCGCAACTTTGTATCACCTATCTTCCATTGAACCCAAAGCATCTGTACTTGGTGTTGTCGGGGACACTTTGGTATCTTGTGCGTCTTGCTTGCCAGTACTCGTCCGTACTGACCCCTTTGGGGCTGCTGGTTCTGCAGACTACGTTTCCGGGGATCCCCATGGTGGCTACTACGTGGAGTATGACGAGGCTGCTGACGAGTAGATAGCGGACCCCGGGCAGGATCCGAGACTTCGTGGATGGGCTCCGTTCTTTTCGTTTCCGGCCTCTTAGGCCTATTTGGATCTTGTCTGTATCTCAGACACTTTGTTTGCTTCCGTTGTGATGTAATGATGACTTGTTGGGACATGTGTCCTCTGTATGACTATATTTGCTATCTTTGCTCTAGTGAGAGCTTTTGCCACTTATTTCTATTTCTTTGTGTCTTAGAGATTTGTTGTGATATCACTTGTTCAAATGCCGTTGACGTACCATGTGTGTATGTTATGAAGTACGTCAATGGAAGTATTCGGATTCCTATTGGATGGTTTCACAGACGATGAATAGTAGAGAATGGTTGTCACATGTTTACGTGTCGGCCTACTCATATTGAGATGCGGGTGCAGCTAGGCCCCGTAAGCCAATTATCTACTATTTAGCGGGCTGTCTGTATCCTCTAGAAATCCGGGTGCGACAAATGGTATCAGAGCCTATCTGCCTGTAGGATCCCTTTTACTGGTCGCAGTTGAGTCTAGAAACTATTTTGTAGCTATATAGGAAAAATGAAACGTGAGAGTAGGAATTCTGTTCTTTTATTTATTTCCCCACCCACCCTCCCTTTTCTGGTAAGGAAGTGCAACGTTGTTTTTCTCTTCTCACCTAAACTTTCAAGTTAGGATTTCACGTATCCTGGTTTCTCGAGGATGGTTATATCTACTAGACCATAGGAATGGAGGTGGTTGTGACACGATTTTCGTGTTTCCTACTCACGATTGAGAACGGTGGCAAATAAGCCCCGGAAGCAGATCCTCTATTCCTTAAGCAGTAGATATTGATCCTCTAGAAGCCCGGATGGGTATTTCCGTAGTACCTCAGGTGTTTGTGGTCTTCTGTGTCCCAGTTGTTGCTTCGATATCGTCCTTCACAAATCGTCTCTTTCGTTGTAACAACTTATCTGTTGATTCGTTGTTAACCTCCATCCGTTTTGTTCCGGAGATTTCTTCTTCAACACGGCTATCCGTGTGGTACGCGAATCATTTATGGTGAACGTTGGGGGTAGTATATGTTTGCTCCATGCTACCTTCTTACCGTCTGAAGTAAGCCTTGTAAGCACTTATATTGGATTTTGTTATCCGGTTAGTGTGTTAACCTTGGTATCCTCTTCAGGATGGAGAGTGGTGACGAAGAACCCACACTGCCACCCGAGATGGGGAAAGTTCTGTCTCAAATGACACAAGTTATAAGGCAGATGCAGCAGAACCAAGACCTTGGGAATAATGGCAACGCCCGTGTGTCTATTGAAGGGAATATGCCCGAGAGGCAATAATAAAATGGTTATTATCTTATTCCTTGTTTATGATGAATGTTTATTTCTCATGCTAGAATTGTATTAACCGGAAACGTTGATACATGTGTGCTTAATAAACAAACAATGGTTCCTAGTAAAGCCTCTCTTTTAACTAGCTCGTTGATTAATAGATGATCAAGGTTTCCTGATCATGAACATTGGATGTTATTAATAACGGGGTCATGTCATTAGAAGAATGATGTGATGAACATATACCCAAAGATAATATAGCAATGCGATCAAGTCATTTAGTTTACATTGTTATATCAAACATACGAAGTAACTTATTCCTTAGACCATGAGATCATGTCAATCACTGATACCGGAAGAGTGCTTTGATGGCATCAAACGTCACACCGTAACAGGGTGACTATAAAGGTGTCGTTAAGTATTCGGAAAGTATTAGTTGAGGATCATGGATCAAGAGTGGGATTTGTCCATCCAAATGACGGAGAGATATACTCTGGGCCCTCTCGGTGATATCACATCGAAACCGCTTGCAAGCACGTGATATGATCACAAAGGATGTTATATCACGGGAACGAGAAAAGAGTACTTGTCGGTAACGAGATTGAACAAGGTATGGTTGATACCAATGATCGAATCTCGGACAAGTAAAATATCGCGAGACAAAGGGAATAGTTCACGGCGTTGTTGGTTCACACGATCACGAGAGTCATCGTTGAATATATAGGAGTCATCACGGATCTCCAGATCCCGCTGTTGATTATTGATCGGAGAGGAGTCTCGATCATGTCTATCTTATTCGCGAACCGTAGGGTGACACACTTAAGGTTCGATGACGCATTTGAGAGGATACGGAATATCGGAGAAAAGTTTGGACAGCACCGAAATTGTTTCGGGGAATATTGAAATAGTCACCGAAATTGTTTCGAGTAATTTTGAAATAGTTCAAGGGGATTCTTATCAAATGGTTGTTAATAGATTTAACAACTAACTCAAGGGGTTATATGTTAATGTTTGTTAATGGAATTAACAAATATTAAAATAAAGAAATAAAATTGTTTTATTTATTTATTAAAGAAAACCCTTGGGATTTTGAGTGGGAATTCATGGAAGAATGAGTGGGTTGAGTGGAGACTCCACTCACATGATGAGGGAGAGGTGGAGGCAGCCAAAAATTCGTGGCTGCCATCCCCTCCTATAAAAGGAGGGGTGAGAGCTCCCTCTCCCCTTACACACACTTGTGTCATCTCTTCCTCCCTCCTGCCGCTGCTCCACCACTTGTTCGTGCGCTTGGCGAAGCCCTGAGCAATGTTTTTCTCCACCACACCACGCCGTCGTGCTGCTGGAGTTCCGAGGGATCCTCTACTTCCGCGCCCCGCTGGAACGAGGGAACGGAGGTCGTCATCAACCGTACGTGTGACCGATCACGGATGCACCGCCGGATTGCGGTGCCATCTTCTCGCTATCGGGATCGGTGCGAGTACGACTACGCCAACAACGATATTTGATCTCGTACCACTTTGAGTCTTCGAGGGTATGTGTTCTCCTTAACCCTCTTGTTGCCCGTTGCACTTCGTCTCCTAGATTAGATCTTGGCCTTTCGGGTATCTCTCGCGTAGGAAATTTTTTGTTTTGTATGCTACGTTCCCCTTCAGTGGTATCAGATCCGGATCTATGCGTAGATGTTTTGTACGGGTAGAACACATAGGTGTATGTGGGCGTTGATGATCATGTTATTACCTCCTTGATTATTTTATGATCTTAGTGGCATAGTGGGATGAAGCGGCCCGGACTAACCTTACATGTCCACGTACATGAGACTTGTTCCACAACTGACATGCAACTTGTATTGCATAAGTGGCTTGCGGGTGTCTGTTTCTCCTACTATAGTTAAGATCTAATCTATGAAGGGTTGTTAAAAATGTGTTTATCAACGTTGTGGTTGATGTTCGTAGGTATGAACGGTTCTATCCTCGAAAGCCCTAAGCCATGTAAAATATGCAAAAATAAATTAGAAGCGTCTAACTAGTTTTTGCTGGGCATGTGATGTGATATGGTCAATATTACAAATTTGATTATGAGATGATCTATTTTGTAAATTATTGATATACCATAAGGTATCCATATGGTTGTCTTCTTATTGATGGACAAACAAGTTTGGGGTACCGTGGTACTTGGTACCACGCCGGTGGAATGATTGAGATCATACCATAATGCACATGATGGAGATCAAGTGCAAGAAGGACCATATCATATCACGTTATCCTTTCATGTGATGTCTATGATGTTAATCCTTTTTATGCATCTTGTTTTGCTTAGATAACGTTGGTAGCATTATAAGATGATCCCTCTCACTTAATATCAAGATAATAATGTGTTCTTCCTTAACTATGCACCGTTAAGAAAGTTCGTCGTTTCGAGACACCACGTGATGATCGGGTGTGATAGACTCAACGTTCGCATACAACGGGTGTTTTCAAGCCTAGCATGTACAGACATGGCCTTGAAACACACGCAATACTACGGTTCTACTTGGCGAGCCTAGCATGTACAGACATGGCCTCGGAACACGTAACCGAAAGGTAAAGCATGAGTCATATGGATGATATGATGAACATGTCGATGTTCGCCTTTGAAGCTACATCATCTCACGTGATGATCGGTTTTGTTGTAGTGAATTTGGTTCGTGTAATCACTAAAGACGACTAAGAGGGATGTTGTTTTTGAGTGGGAGTTCATGGCTTAATTTGAATTAACTTGAACTTATTTATCATGAACAACAAATCAAAGTGAATTTGCACAACTTGTAGTAGTCATTGGCATCCTCATAACTACCTTACACTTAGATTGTTAATTGAGATATAACTGTTATGATCTGGTAAATACCATTTAAGATTGGTACCGTATTAGTGAAATTTAAAATTGAGTCCTATTGTAGATTTTTGGTATTTCCTACCTAGCTCCATGTGGTTAATGATTGATTAATCTAGAGAGCAAATAATTCCTACTTAGAATCCGGAGTCATGGTTGCTTCCGTATTACTTTATCTTCAAAAGAATGTTTTGTTGATCAAGGTGATTTAGGGACTGAAAAGAGTTGTTTTCAGAAACAATCAAGTGAAAGATATATTGATATCTAGAAACTTATTTGTGGCAACATGACTGAGTATAATTTAGCGTGACAATGTTTGCTTATATTATCTGAATATATGCAATGATTGAAGACGCTAGGCGTTTGAATATTCCAAGAAATTGGATGCTAAAAATTATCCTCTAAATTCCTTCCTTCGAGCTATAGTAGCTTAATCATAAAATTGTTATGATGGGATGGATTAGAAGTATGGGTAAAGTAGTTTACCTTACTTGGAAATTGCTAAGAGTGGAATCTAGAAGAATGCTATTAATATGGTGATATTAGTAGAACAATCAAACTCAAAGTATGACTCAATGGGTGATAGTATATGACTAACACGCCAAAGAAAATGAGCTAGTAAGACTAGCATTGTTTGATGTTGAATGATTCTTCTATAAAGGAAAGGGAATATTGAAAATAGAATTACAAATAGATATATGGCAGAAAAGAAGATAACTGGAAAAGTCCAGCTCAGGAGTATATACTTGATATACAAGATATAGATGTATTACTAGTTAACAAAGTATTTTTGGTATTTTGATACCACATTGGTTGGTATGAGTTGTCATACAAAGCAACACAATGAAAGAAATACAAGGGCCTAAAAGGAACTAGTAATAGATGTGGAATCGATTATGACAAGAACATAAATAAAGTGTTATTGTGTTCATTGTCGTATCGAACCAACCAGTCGAGATTTATTTGAAGAACTTAATAATTTGTTATTTTGTTCTAGTCTTTTGTGAGAACAAATGAGATTGTTCAAACTATGATCATATTCCATAATTGATGGATATGTTAATATAAATCATGTTGGTAAAGTAAACATCTATAAGACTAAATGCTAAACGTTGCAAGACGTTGAAGAGTTTCACTTAAATTGTGACACCACCATTTTAGTTCATATCGGAAAGGAAAACATGAAGGAACTCCATATTGATGGACTTCCGGAGTCATTTTATTGACGCTTGTAAGACCTCTTCCAAAAGATGACTAGAATTCCGTTCTTAGGCCAAAGTAGAATGGACGACTAATTTAGTGGAGATTATACATATTGATGTATATAGTCCATTATGTGTAGTCATGTATGGTGGATTAATTTTTCCTTCATAAAATTTTGTCGATGATTTAAGTAGATATGTGAGTATATCTATTTAAAGGGAACAGAGTTTGACATTTTGAATTGGTTCAAAAGGTTGTTAATATGAAGTTAAAATCAATGTAACAAGATAATCAAGTATTTATGATTGGATCATAAAGGATAAAGTTTGAGTTACAAGTTTAGCAAAACATCTGAGAAGTTGCAAAATTGTTCTACAACTTATACTTCTCGAATACCCCACATTAGATTGGAGTATTCAAAAGACAAAATCAAACCCTGTTTGACATGGTAAGATTAATAAAATTGCCATTATATTTTTGTAATTTATACATTAAGGACAACCGCTTTTACACTGAAAAGAGCACCATCATGATCCGTTGAAATTGACAACATATAAGATATGGTTTGGGTAATGACCTGAATTGTCATTTTTCTTAAGTTTTGGTATGCATAGCATGTGTAAAATGTTTACAACCAAAATAGGATAAATATATGTTTATAAGGTTATCCCAAATAAAACATTGGGTATTTATCCTATCACCGAACCAAAAGACAAATGTTGTTTGTCAGAAAGGGTTGATTTCTCGAGAAAGTAGTTCTTGCGAAACAAGTGAGTGGGAGCACGGTACAAACTCAACAAGATTACAGAATCTCCGTTATCATATCAGAGTAGCGCAGCACTGGAAGTTGGTCCGGGGTTTACTATTTTGACTAAGTAGAAGACACTACAAATGTTGTAGATACTTCAAATGAGTTTGCGAACTGTACCAGAAAAGTCCAAAAACTTTGTACTTTGAACAACTTGTGGTTTAAGTATAAAGTGTTGTTTTGACAACAAAGGACCTGGACCTTATAAAGGAAGCAAATGATGGGCACTGACTTCGTAAAATTGACTATGAGTCATTATATCCGCAATAGTATCCTTGTATGAATATCAAGTATGTGACTTGGTAGTCCTTTCAATAGGCATGATGCCTAACGATAGAAAAAGGGTCTATATAGCGACAAAGACATGGATACTTATCGGAAAGTTGTTTTCGACGAAGTTCAAAGAGTTCACTACTACAAGATTTTGATTTTCCGTAGTGATGCTTAGTCTTTGCAGATAGTTCTAGCAAAGTTACATATTATGATATGGATGTTGAATAACAAAACCAATTCTCCTCTCGAGGAAGTTTATTCAAGGATGTGTACTTGACACAGTCTGAGAGTTTTGTAAAATTCAAAAGGTTGCTAGAAAGGCATGCGCACTTCAATGGTTGAAGTGAGCATAACGAAGTTGAAATCTTTACCTTAATGAAGTTATCAAAAGAGTTTGATTCCATCATGAATGATAAAGATGCTTGTAGAGTTACAAGAAATTAAGTGGGAGCGTTATGACATATTTCCAATACTTTATGTAGATGACATATGGTTGATTGGAAAATATGTATTTTAAATTAACACGGTTAAGATTTCATATTGATGAAAGGCTTAGAAGATATTGGGCATCGATATCTATAAAAGATGGATTGAAGCGCCTGATATGATTGAAGCCAAATTACATAGATGAAATATTGAAGTAAGTCAATATAAAATTGATAAGAAGGAGTTCTTGTCACATGGAAAATAATTGAGCAAGATTCATGTGTTTTGACACATGATGAGCATCATTGAAATTGAGATTTCTAAGTCATGTTTCCATGCTATGTACACAACCAGATGAGTCCTATGCTATAAAATGTTATAGTAGGATAATTCATATGATGATTAGACAACAGTGGGAGAGATCCTTGTGTCATTTTAGAAATGCTAAGGATATGTTTTCCTATATAGTAATGACAAAATAATAGTTGTAATATGTTACACTAATAGTCTTGTCATTTATTCAAGTAATTTTATCTCAATTAAAATATGTGATGAAGGGTAGCACAATAGGATGGAAGAAAGTTCCATGCTGGATTTGAAAGAGTTTCAAAATTAAAATATTGTGACAGATACTACAACAAAGGCTAAAGTATATCGTTGTGTTGACAACTAATTATAAGCGTATTTTGTGTCAAGGAGTTCTTTATTGAACTTAGTGAATTTCCAAGAATGCTGAAACTATGAAGCTACATTTTCACAATGTTAGTAACATCAGTTTAAGCTGAGGAATTAAGGTATCACCAGAACTTGGTGAATTTCCAAGAATGCTAACACTATGAAGCTACATTTTCACAATGTTAGTGACATCAGTTTAAGCTGAGGAATTAAGTTTTCACGAATTGACTATATATATACAAAGCCATCTCATTAGAGAATGAGTGATGCGTGTAGACGCAAAGAACATGCAAATACAATAGGACCTGAACAGTTCAGATCTTTTTGATGATGTTTACCGCATGCGAAGCATGGTAATAACACTGGTACGCCATATGTGTTAAAGTGCTTACAGACTAGATTATTGACTCTAGTGCAAGTGGGAGACTGAAGGGAATATGCCCGAGAGGCAATAATAAAATGGTTATTATCTTATTCCTTGTTTATGATGAATGTTTATTTCTCATGCTAGAATTGTATTAACCGGAAACGTTGATACATGTGTGCTTAATAAACAAACAATGGTTCCTAGTAAATCCTCTCTTTTAACTAGCTCGTTGATTAATAGATGATCAAGGTTTCCTGATCATGAACATTGGATGTTATTAATAACGGGGTCATGTCATTAGAAGAATGATGTGATGAACATATACCCAAAGATAATATAGCAATGCGATCAAGTCATTTAGTTTACATTGTTATATCGAACATACGAAGTAACTTATTCCTTAGACCATGAGATCATGTCAATCACTGATACCGGAAGAGTGCTTTGATGGCATCAAACGTCACACCGTAACAGGGTGACTATAAAGGTGTCGTTAAGTATTCGGAAAGTATTAGTTGAGGATCATGGATCAAGAGTGGGATTTGTCCATCCAAATGACGGAGAGATATACTCTGGGCCCTCTCGGTGATATCACATCGAAACCGCTTGCAAGCACGTGATATGATCACAAAGGATGTTATATCACGGGAACGAGAAAAGAGTACTTGTCGGTAACGAGATTGAACAAGGTATGGTTGATACCAATGATCGAATCTCGGACAAGTAAAATATCGCGAGACAAAGGAAATAGTTCACGGCGTTGTTGGTTCACACGATCACGAGAGTCATCGTTGAATATATAGGAGTCATCACGGATCTCCAGATCCCGCTGTTGATTATTGATCAGAGAGGAGTCTCGATCATGTCTATCTTATTCGCGAACCGTAGGGTGACACACTTAAGGTTCGATGACGCATTTGAGAGGATACGGAATATCGGAGAAAAGTTTGGACAGCACCGAAATTGTTTCGGGGAATATTGAAATAGTCACCGAAATTGTTTCGAGTAATTTTGAAATAGTTCAAGGGGATTCTTGTCAAATGGTTGTTAATAGATTTAACAACTAACTCAAGGGGTTATATGTTAATGTTTGTTAATGGAATTAACAAATATTAAAATAAAGAAATAAAATTGTTTTATTTATTTATTAAAGAAAACCCTTGGGATTTTGAGTGGGAATTCATGGAAGAATGAGTGGGTTGAGTGGAGACTCCACTCACATGATGAGGGAGAGGTGGAGGCAGCCAAAAATTCGTGGCTGCCATCCCCTCCTATAAAAGGAGGGGTGAGAGCTCCCTCTCCCCTTACACACACTTGTGTCATCTCTTCCTCCCTCCTGCCGCTGCTCCACCACTTGTTCGTGCGCTTGGCGAAGCCCTGAGCAATGTTTTTCTCCACCACACCACGCCGTCGTGCTGCTGGAGTTCCGAGGGATCCTCTACTTCCGCGCCCCGCTGGAACGAGGGAACGGAGGTCGTCATCAACTGTACGTGTGACCGATCACGGATGCACCGCCGGATTGCGGTGCCATCTTCTCGCTATCGGGATCGGTGCGAGTACGACTACGCCAACAACGAGATTTGATCTCGTACCACTTTGAGTCTTCGAGGGTATGTGTTCTCCTTAACCCTCTTGTTGCCCGTTGCACTTCGTCTCCTAGATTAGATCTTGGCCTTTCGGGTATCTCTCGCGTAGGAAATTTTTTGTTTTGTATGCTACGTTCCCCTTCATCTATTCGGGAGTTCCTTGAGCTCAATCCGCGCACGTTTGATACCTCCTCCGAGCCATTGGATGCTGATGACTGGCTCCGTGAAATGAACCGTACTCTTATGGTAGCTCATGTGGCTGACGAGGACCGTGTTCCTTACGTGACCTACCTTCTCCGTGGACAATCCATGTCTTGGTGGGAGAACTTCCAAGAAATGAGAGGTCCTAGTGTGGCAATCACATGGGAGGATTTCAAGCAAGCCTTCGTGCGCCATCACATTCCCGATGGGCTCGTGGAGAGAATGCGTGAGGAATTCTATTCTTTCACACAAGGCAATTTGGACGTTCTCGAATACCAAAGAGAGTTCAATCGCCTGGCTCGCTACGCCGGAGATGAAGTCTCCATGGAAGCGAAAAAGATGGCAAAGTTCCGCAGGGGTCTCAACCCGGAACTCAAGTATGCTCTCACCAACGTCAAGGCCAAGAATTTTGAGGACCTCATCAACATCGCTCTAAATGAAGAGCATGGGCGCAAGTTGGTTGAGGAATCTCGTAAGCACTCTCGTGAACAGGCTAATCTCTCAAAAGCTATCATGCCTCCACAAAAACGAAGAGTTTGGGTTCCATATACCACTCCAACACCGCCCATCTGCTTGCCAAGCCCGGCAGGATTTCTTGCCCGCCCTCCCACCCCAGTGGTATCTTCAGGAGGTGCTCCATCTCAGCCAGGTCCAACAACTCCTCGTTCTGTTGTTACATGCTACAAGTGTGGACAACCGGGCCACTATTCCGATAAGTTTCCGCAAAGGCACCTCTTTCCACCTCCACCTCGCCACAGGTCAACCCCGACAAGAATACGTGGTCCTCGGTTGGGTTGCTACAACAGCAACGAGCTTGGCGTGAGAACCATCAAGGTGAACCATGTCAAGGCCCAGAGAGTAGAAGAATCTCCAGAGGTTGTAATGGGCACACTTGTTGTGAACTCGTTTCGTGCTAAAGTCTTGTTCGATTCTGGTGCTTCACACTCTTTCATCTCTCAATGCTTTGCAAACACCAGTAAAATCAACTTCGAACAGTTGTCTATCCCTCTCCTAGTGAAATCACCGGGATCTAGCTGGCAAAGCAATAAAGTTAGCCAGAACATCGAGATCACAATTGGAAACCTTCCATTCCAGGCATCTCTGATAGCTCTCCACTCTTCAGATATTGATGTCATTCTTGGGATGGATTGGCTGGTAGCCAACAAAGGAGTCATTGATTGTCCTTCTAAGTCTGTCAAAATCACACACCCTTCTGGCCAGATAGTCTACTTCCATGCTGAAAATCCAGTTGTTCAACTCTACACTCTCAATGCAAATCCTCTACCATCTATTGAAGCTGTTCCGGTGGTTTGTGACTTCCCCGATGTCTTTCCAGAAGAATTGCTAGGAATGCCTCCTGACAGAGCTGTTGAGTTCGTCATCGAACTTGAACCAGGCACTGCTCCAATCTCCAAGTATCCATACAAGATAGCTCCTCCTGAACTGAAATTGTTAAAGGAGCAAATCGATATGTACATGGAAAAAGGTTACATTCAACCTAGTTCCTCGGCTTGGGGATGCCCAACTCTCTTTGTGGCAAAGAAGGATCAAACAAAGAGACTCGTTGTTGACTATCGTCCTCTTAACGAGAAAACCATCAAGAACAAATATCCAATTCCTCGCATCGATGATCTCTTTGATCAACTTGCTGGAGCCTCTATATTCTCCAAGTTGGACTTGAGAATGGGTTACCATCAAATAAAGATCAGAAAAGAGGATGTTCCAAAGACAGCCTTTGTCACTCGTTTCGGTCGCTATGAATACACCGTCATGTCCTTTGGTCTCACCAATGCACCGGCGACCTTCTCTCGACTCATGAATTCTGTCTTCCATGAATACCTCGACAAGTACGTTGTGGTATATCTTGATGATATTCTTGTCTACTCCAAATCCGAGAAAGAGCATGAAGAACATCTTCGTCTCACTCTCATGAAGCTTCGCGAGCATCGCCTCTATGCCAAGTTTTCCAAATGTGAGTTCTAGATTTCCGAAGTCATTTATCTTGGTCATGTCATCTCTGCCAAGGGCATAGCCATTGACCCAGAAAAGGTTAGGGCCATTGTAGATTGGAAACCTCCAAAGACGGTGAAGCAAGTCAGAAGTTTTCTTGGTTTGGCTAGCTATTGTCGTCGCTTCGTCCAAAACTTCTCCAAGATTGCCAAACCTCTCACTGACCTCACAAAGAAGGACAAGAAGTTCGTCTGGTCTCCACAATGTGATGAAAGCTTCAATCTCCTGAAGACTAAACTCACTTCTACACCAGTTCTGGTTGGCCTAGATCCTTCCAAACCTTTCCAAATATTATGTGATGTTTCTCTCCAAGGTCTAGGTGCAGTTCTCATGCAAGAACGTCAAGTTGTGGCTTATGCTTCTCGCCAGTTGAACACACATGAGCTCAACTATCCTACTCATGACCTTGAGCTTGCAGCAGTTGTCTTTGCCCTCAAGAAATGGAGACAATACTTGTTGGGTAATCGCACTGAGATCTTTTCTGACCACAACAGTCTAAAGTACATCTTCAGTCAGCCAGATCTTAAACTCAGACAAAGGAGATGGATTGAGAAGATCAAAGACTTCGATCTCACCATCTCTAACACTTCAGGCAAGGCTAATGTAATGGCCGACACTCTCAGTCGTAAGTCCTATTGCAATAATCTCATGATCATGGAAAGCCAACCTCCTCTTCACGAAGAATTCCAAAAGCTGAATCTTGGACTTGTTCCTCAAGGCTATTTTGCAAACTTGACAGCTAGTCCAACGCTCGAGGACAAGATTCGTTCTGAACAACTTCGTGATGCTGAGATCAAGAAGATCGCAAAGAACATCAAAGCAGGCAATGTGAAGTATGAGTGCTTCTCAATTGATGACAAGGGAACAGTGTTTTTCCAAGGACGCATTGCAGTTCCCGAAATCCAAAGCCTGAAAGATGTGATTCTCAAGGAGGCTCATGATACTCCTCTTTCCATACACCCTGGAAGTACAAAGATGTACCAGGATCTCAAAACAATGTATTGGTGGTCTGGCATGAAGTGTGAAATTGCTAAATATGTCTCTGAATGCGATGTTTGTCAACGTGTCAAAGCAGTTCATCAGAAATCAGCGGGTCTTCTCCAACCTCTGAAAATTCCTGAATGGAAGTGGGACATGATTGAAATGGACTTCGTCACTGGTTTTCCAAAGTCCAAGAGGGGCAACGATGCAATTTTCGTTGTCATTGATCGACTCACTAAAGTCGCTCATTTCTTCCCTGTTAAAGAGACAATCTCAGCTAGTCAATTGGCAGAGCTCTATACAACAAAGATTGTTCCTCTTCATGGTGTTCCATTGGAAATAAGCTCAGACCGTGGAAGCATCTTCACTTCTCATTTCTGGAAAAGCTTTCAAAAAGCTTTGGGCACTAAGCTTCTGTTCAGCACAGCCTATCATCCTCAGTCTCAAGGGCAAGTTGAAAGAGTCAATCAGATTCTCGAGGATATGCTCAGGGCATGTGCTCTCTCGTTTGGCATGAAATGGGAGGAATGTCTTCCATATGCTGAATTCTCCTACAACAACAGCTTCCAGGCAAGCCTAGGCATGGCACCTTTCAAGGCTCTCTATGGTCGCAGATGCAGGAGTCCAATCAATTGGTCTGGAGCCGGTGAACACTCACTCTTTGGTACTGACATTGTTAAGGAGGCCGAAGAGAAAGTCCGCATCATTCGTGACAATCTGAAGATTGCTCAGTCTCGTCAGAAAAGCTACTATGACAGCAAACACAGGGACATGGTCTATGCAGCTGGAGACAAAGCATATCTCCGTGTTACTCCCCTAAGAGGCACCCATCGTTTTGGTGTCAAAGGAAAGCTTGCTCCACGTTATATTGGTACCTTCAACATTCTCTCAAGGCGTGCAGAAAATGCCTATCGTCTTGAACTTCGAGAAAAGCTATCCAAGGTGCACGATGTCTTTCACGTGTCACAGCTCAAGAAGTGCTTCAAAGACCCAGGTCGTGCAGTTGATCATGATTCCATTGAACTGCAAGAAGACCTCTCTTATGAGGAGCACCCTATTCGCATTCTCGATGAGACCGAGCGAAAAACTCGCAACAAGAGCACCAAGTTCTTAAAAGTGCAGTGGTCTCATCATTCCGATAAAGAGGCAACGTGGGAGACCGAAGAGGATCTTCGCAAGAAGTATCCGGACCTTTTCTCTTCTCAGTAGGAATCTCGGGGCGCGATTCCTTCAAGGGGGGGGGGGGCGTTTTGTAACATCCCAAGTATGAAAATTCCCCTTTTATGTGGTTGTTTCTTGAATTTTATTCAATGCATCATGTCATCATAATGCACTCATGTGTGGAATTTCAAATTTCAAATAAATTCAAATCATTGTGTTTCACACTTGGTCTGTTACAACTTTTTCAAATAAAATATTCAAATCAAACAATTTAATTGTTTTCCATAAACTTGATTTTCCAAATAAGTGACTTGGGTAATTTTCAAATAATTCAATTATTGCAAACATTCAAGCAAATTCATTTAAATTTTAAACAACAACAAATATTTAAATATTTGAAAAACAAAAGTTGGTGCAACTGGGCATTTTCAATAAGGAACTTATAAAAAATTATCACCATAATTTTAGGGTCCCAAAAACCCCTTCTTTTTCCTTTTCTTTTCTTTTCTACAAAAAAAAGGAAGAAATAAAAAGAAAAAGGGAATGGGGAGGCAGCCAGGCCAGCCACACTGGGCCGGCCCAGCCACCTACGACCCAGCCCACCTCCCTTTCTTCCACCTCCGACCGTACAGCGATGTCGACACCGGTGACGGAAGCAGCTCAACCACCACGCACCACCACCTCCTGGTCCCCTCCACCCTCTCCCTTATCTACCCCACGGAGGACCTCGAACCCTAGTTTTTCCCCTCTCCCAGCCGCCGCCATCTCCTGCCCTAGCCTCCCTCTCTCGTTTTCCCCTCCAACCGAAGCCATAGCCATGGCGGCCGAGCTCAACGCCGCCGTTTGAGAGCGGTAGGAGCAGATCGAAGACCCCTGGAATCTCCGCCTCGCCGTCCTCTCCCTTCCCGTACAAGGAATTGTGCCGGGTCGCAGCGAGACGGCCGCGCCGTCGTCTTCTTCGTCTCCGACCGGAGCAACTCCGGCGAGCTCCCACCGCCGTCCTCGACCACCTCCGGCCACACCGAGTGCACCCACGCGTCGAGGGTTAGTTCCTCGTCCGATTCCCGTCCTCTCCCATGTCTAATTCTTGAGGTAGCCGTCGCGAGGTCCGACCTCTTTTCCGTCCGCCATGGACGTGCGTTCGTGGTTCTTCAGTTACGTCCAAGTCTGGATCGTGTGCGCTGAGGTTCAGTTAAGGCGCTGCCTAAACACCTTATCCTATTTTGGATCTGTATCCCTTACACAAACGCAGCCTCAGCCCAGTGGCTAAGGCCCATCATCCGCACCCTGAGATCCCTAGTTCGAATCCCCGTGGAGGCAATATGCCCAACCTTTTTTTGGGATTTATTTCCCGCGGCCAACCCCACATGTCATTGACCCTGGAGGCCACGTGTCGCTGGGCCCCATCTGTCAGTGGTATAAAAAATGCGGGTATGGCCGAGCCCCGGTATAAAACGTTTGGGCCTTTTTCTTTTGTTCTGGGATTTCAGAAAACAGATTCAAAACTTAATTTGTAAAATCAATAACTAATTGAAAAATGCTCCAATTGGAATTATTCAAATTTATGTAGATTCATAACTGTGAGAACTTTTGAAATATGTAAAAATGTCAACATGTTTCTGTAATAATTTGTGCACTACATATTTAAATACAGAAAATGGAATAAAAACTGAAATCTTGCAAAATTCATAACTTGAGTTCTGTTCACCCAAATTGAGCAAACTTGAGCTCTAAAAATTCGTCTTAACAAACTGTCCACAGTGGTATTTTGGTTGGTCACAATTGAATTAAATTTGAACATGTTTACTTCTGTTTACTAAAAGGGGCAGAATAAAAATGCTTATGGAAGAATGCATAATAAATTCAACAATGATCCAAAAATTATGTTTAATAGCTCAAAATGTTCAGTGAAACATTTGCTACATGTTTTCAACGTTTTAAATACAATTTGTCCCCTAAGGTACCTCTGTTTAAATTGTTTACCAAAAATGGCAGAAATGAAAGCAATAAGAATTAATTCATATTTATTATTTTCTTCACCCAAAAATTATGGAAACTATACCAAAATGGAAAGAACTTCAATTAATAATAGAAAAGCATTATTTCATGCATGTGGGAATACTATTGATGTATTGGTCTTATTAAAATTAATAATAGGCCACTAAGATAAATATGAGAGGTTTCCAAATAATGCAAACTTATTTGGGACACCCATTTAACTTGATGATCATGTCCATTATCTCTTACTTGCATTAAAATGTCATGCATCATCCCATGTTTGTGCATTATGCCATGTTACTGATTGTCCGTCTCTCTTCGTTGTTTGTTTGCTTCTTCTCGAATAGACGACGACGTTGAGACATACGAGGTTTACGATACCACTTCAGAGGAGTTAGCCCAGTACCAGGCTACTGAGTTTGCAGGCAAGTATTCACTCACATGAACCATTGTGTCCGTTCCACACTTGATACCGATACTTTCCGTTGTCTAATCTGCTAGCCTTATGATTCGTTGCTTGTGTTCCGATCCTATCACATGTCATCCTGCAGCCATGAATATAGCCTCACCCCCACACCTACAACCTTGTTGTTTGTTAGCCTGTGTCGTAGTATCATGTTTAGGTTTGTTTGTGCTCGAGTCTTGTTGTCATTTATCTTATCACCTATTTAGTTTGATAGATGGGCTTGTTATAATCAATTTCATGTTAATGTTTGGGGTAATAATAATTTGATGATAAGGCACCGGCAGGAGGCCCGGGTTAGGGTTTTGAAGCCTGCTAGTGTCGACCCTAATTAGGAAAAGGGTCTTGTCCTCTGATCCATGATGAGCGTGCTCACCGCATCCGGGTGGTCGTATGGAACCCCCCTCGACTTGACCTGATCCGCAGTTTGTCCGAAGGGCCACACTTAGTTCGGGTGTTCCATTTGCACATACGCATGAATGGGTCGCTCCCATGGTTGATGATTATGATGATGATGATGACGCATACATATAGGGCGAGGCCTTTGGTGCCGGGGGGTGTGGTTTTCACCCTTGCGCTTAGGTTAGGTCGGACTGGCCGGGACCTTATAGCTCTGTGGCTCCTAGGACAGGTGGCAGAGATGGTTCGGGTCGTGTTGAGTCCACCTGAGTTTTAGTTGGTGGCTCGAGTGTGTACGGGTACGGGAGCACACCCTGCAGGGATGAATCTTCTCGAGAAGCCGTGTTGTCCGCGGTTATGTGGCGACTTGGTGAAAGTGCTGGCTAACAAGTACTCAGACAACTTACACCCAATTAATAATAATTTGACTAGTAATAGGCATATTGTCACAATAACCTGAACCTTCATTAATCCAACTGTGTGGGTTATCCTCGGATTGCTTCTTTGGATAATGGGCGAGATCCAGGATGGGTTTGTTTGAGGTTAGTGATAGTTGGCTCCGATGCGCTATCTTATCCCTTTCTTTTAGCCGGATGTTGTAGCGTGTCTCTGTAGTTGGTTAGTGCAGCCCGCTGCCGCACCTTTGTATCACCTATCTTCCGTTGAACCCAAAGCATCTGTAATTGGTGTTGTCGGGTACACTTTGGTATCTTGTGCGTCTTGCTTGCCAGTACTCGTCCGTACTGACCCCTTTGGGGCTGCTGGTTCTGCAGACTACGTTTCCGAGGATCCCCATTGTGGCTACTACGTGGAGTATGACGAGACTGCTGACGAGTAGATAGCGGACCCCGGGCAGGATCCGAGACTTCGTGGATGGGCTCCGTTCTTTTCGTTTTCGGCCTCTTAGGCCTATTTGGATCTTGTCTGTATCTCAGACACTTTGTTTACTTCCGCTGTGATGTAATGATGACTTGTTGGGACATGTGTCCTCTGTATGACTGTATTTGCTATATTTGCTCTAGTGAGAGCTTTTTCCACTTATTTCTATTTCTTTGTGTCTTACAGATTTGTTGTGATATCACTTGTTCAAATGCCGTTGACGTACCATGTGTGTATGTTATGAATTACGTCAATGGAAGTATTCGGATTCCTATTGGATGGTTTCACAGACGATGAATAGTAGAGAATGGTTGTCACACGTTTACGTGTCGGCCTACTCATATTGAGATGCGGGTGCAGGTAGGCCCCGTAAGCCAATTATCTACTATTTAGCGGGCTATGTGTACCCTCTAGAAGTCCGGGTGCGACAAATTTTCTTACGGAATGCTGCTTACGAGAAGACATGGAGGTAGGTGAAGGCATCACGTTCCTAAAATCACAGTGCGGCTCACTCTTTTGTGCCAATCCATAACAAACACATCATCCCGTAAATTCCAGCCCGTAAGTGTGTAGCATTTCTGGTGCACATGTCCGGCAAGTTAATATACAACAGGTGGTCATGCAGATCTTTTTTTTTTTTGGATAATAGAGGAGTTGGAGTGTGTTGGACACTACGGCGATCATTTCCAAAGGAAATTTCACATTGTTTGAACCGAGATTAGTTCAAAACTGTGACCCTTATTATGGATCAGAGGCATGCAGTATCTCCAACGACCCATGGCAGAAAGAAAGAGAGAATACACACGATGGCGATACAGCTGCTTAATGTATCCTTTGATTTCAATATTTGCGCTCGGATGGAAAGCTCAGTCCTACAAAGAAATGAATACACGTACGCGCATGGTTTCTTAACGCTATAATTGACTGGCGACCGGACAAAAGAATAAACCAGTGGATCCCACTCATTCCCTGGTCAGGTCACTCGTGTTCGTCTAAATTTGAGCATTAGCGTTTGTCCGTCAATGTGCATCGATGTGGACAGATGAAATGTCAACTTCCAAACGAAACGGGCCATGAGCAAAGCCTTTGCATTATTGTTGCTTGTATGACCAAGGCTCTAATTAAGGCATGTACGACCAAGTGTATACTACTCGTACAATCTTTCTCGACAATCATATATAATCTCGTTTTGCAATTCAGCAGTAACGCATAGATGGGTTGGTCAGCTCTCGCCTGCTCCATCACGGTCCTGCTGATCCTTGTCTTCCTGCCCCTGCGAGCGTCCGACGACCGGATTGTCCCCGGCAAGCCGCTCTCACCTGGCACCACCATCGTCTCTCATGGCGGTGTCTTTGTCTTGGGCTTCTTCACCCCATCCAGCTCAGCTCCGGCCAACATGTACCTCGGCATATGGTACTACGGCATCCCCGAGCTTAGCGTCGTGTGGGTCGCCAATCGGGAAACTCCCGTCACCAACAGCAGCACCGGACCGACTATCTCCCTCACCACCACCTCCAATCTTGTTCTCACCGACGGCAATGGCAGTCGTGTTGTTTGGACGACCGGCATGGCCGCTGCCTCAAGCTCCTCTTCGACGGAGGCGGTGCTTCTGGACACCGGCAACCTCGCCATCCGGTCGCCAAACGGCACCATACTGTGGCAAAGCTTCGACCACCCAACCGACACGCTTCTACCAGGAATGAAGATGGTGATCAAGAAAGGCATGCACGCCTCTGGGGAGCGCCTGGTGTCTTGGAAGGGCCGCGGCGACCCCTCGCCGGGGAGCTTCTCCTACGGCAGCGACCCGGCCACGTCCTTCCAGGTATTCCTCTGGAACGGTACTCTACCTGTATACCGCACAGCGCCTTGGACGGGGTACCGGGTCAAGAGCCAGTACCAGTTCCAAACGACCAGCACCACCACTATCATCCTCTACCTAGCCATCGTGAACGACAACGACGAGATCTACACCACCTTCACCCTCTCCGACGGTGCCTGGCTCACCAGGTTCGTGCTGACCTACTCCGGCGGGCTCCAGTTCCAGAGCTGGAATGCTAGCTCGTCGGCGTGGGCTGTCCTCGGGCAATGGCCAATCAACCTGTGCGACCACTACGGTTACTGTGGCCTGAATGGGTACTGCGATTGGACGGTGACGCCCATGCCGACGTGCAAGTGCCTCGACGGCTTCCAGCCGGCGAGCACGGAGGAGTGGGACAATGGTAGGCTCTCGGAAGGGTGCCGACGGAAGGAGGCGTTGAGTGTGTGCGGCGCCGGTGACAGATTCTTGGCGCTGCCGGAGATGAAGGCTCCAGACAGGTTCGTGTTTGTGCCAAACAGGACGCTAGAGGAGTGCGCGGCAGAGTGCGGCAGCAACTGCTCTTGCGTGGCATACGCGTACGCCAACCTAACCAGCGACACGTCCAAGGGAGACACGACGAGGTGTCTGGTGTGGGCTGGGGAGCTGGTTGACACAGGAAAGTTCGGCGCAACCCCTGACAGCGGCACGCTCTATCTCCGGCTAGCGGGAACACAGGCCACAACTGGTAACCAATCTCATTCTGCACTGTTAATTTTATTTTGTGGGAAATTTGGTGTAATATTTATTATTTTATCTTAGTTCTACAAATGAAATTAAGTGTCAATACTCCCTTAATTAGTTCCTTCTTATAAGCTGTATTACGTTTTTTGAAAAGTCAAACCAGGCTAACTTTGACCAAAGGTTTTTAGGAAAATCTATTCAACCTCTACCCTAGTTTTACTTAATTTGTGATGGAACATATTTTCATATTTTATTTATTCAACTACCAACCTCTACTAGTATAAATGAAAAAATGTTTGATTTTACTTCCATATAAAGTAGCTTTGGATGAAATGGCTTCACAATATATAATGCTTTGTTTCTACGCTATACATCAACAGGTAAAAGGACAAAGGGCATTGCACTGACGATTACATTGCCAGTCATAGGAGGCAGTGTAGTAATACTCATGTGCACTTTTCTTGCATTGCTGAAATTCAAAGGTATATTTATTTTACATTCCGTAGAGTAATATACGTACAGATCATTGTTACCCAACAAAACCCACTAGCCTCAAAATATACATGCCCCAAAGGTCAATGATAGCGAGGCAATCTGTTGTACTCTGAGCTGCGCACTCCATGAATATACAAAACCTAAGAAAAATAACACCATATATGTTTTCTAGACTATGATTTAGTCACCGTGGCGAACAATATAGTTGTTGAATCAAGCTCCTTTTTTTTAGTTTGGTTATGGGGGTTTGCAGAAAGCACCAGTAGTTCAAGGTGGAAATCAAGCTCCTTTTTTAGTTTTCTTTGTCTATCCTATACTGATTTGTGAATAAATGCTCATACAAATTGCGGGAGCAGGAAAGCACATGAACCAAGAAAAACACAAGAAGGTATCAACAGATCGTCCTAGTGATCTTGAATTTCCTTTTGTTAGATTTGACGAAATTTCCCTAGCAACACAAAATTTCTCTGAAACATGTATGATTGGACAAGGAGGCTTTGGCAAAGTTTATAAGGTAACTTGTTCAACATAGTCTTCCCCTTTGTTTATTCCAAACTTGGTCACTTGGTTGATTTGTTCATAAGAAAAAATGATACGTATAAATATTTGTAGGGAACTCTTGGTGGTCAACAAATTGCAGTCAAGAGACTAAGTAGGGATTCTCAACAAGGAACTGCTGAATTCACGAATGAAGTCATTCTTATTGCCAAATTACAACACCGAAATTTGGTTCGACTACTTGGATGTTGTGGCGAGGGAGATGAAAAGCTATTGATTTATGAGTATTTGCCTAATAAAAGCTTAGATGCCACCCTTTTCGGTATGATCTAAAAACTCGTAAAATATCCTCACACAATTCAACATATTAATCTTACATTTTTTTTTCATTAGATGAGTCAAGAAAACAATTGCTGGATTGGGAGACACGGTTCAATATAATTAAAGGTGTCGCAAGGGGGCTTCTCTATCTCCATCAAGATTCAAGGATGACCATTATTCACAGGGATCTCAAAGCTGGAAATGTTTTGCTAGATGCAGACATGAAACCCAAGATAGCAGATTTTGGTATGGCAAGGATCTTTGGCGATAATCAGGAAAATGCAAACACACAACGTGTTGTCGGAACATAGTAAGTAACTATACAAGTAGTAGCTCATATTAACTTGTGATTATCCTCAGATATAATTTCAGTAATTCTTGCAACTAAACTAATCAAACAGTGGCTACATGGCTCCTGAGTATGCAATGGAAGGTCTCTTCTCTACCAAGTCTGACATCTATAGCTTCGGTGTGTTACTTTTAGAAGTTGTTACGGGTATAAAGAGAAGCTCTAGTACTCATACAATGGGATTTTCTAGTCTCATAGACTATGTGAGTAATGCTTTCTTCAAAGTTCCGACAAAATATTATTTATTTCTTGATGGTGGGAAATAGTTTTACAAACAAATGATTGTGTTTGATTGTTTCAGTCCTGGAATATGTGGAATGAAGGCAATGCGAAAGATTTGGCTGACTCATCTATCATGGATACTTGTTCAATAGAGGAAGTTATTCTTTGCATCCATGTAGCACTATTGTGTGTTCAGGAAAATCCAGATTATAGGCCAGTTATGTCATCGATTATGTCTACCCTGGATAACGGAAGTACTGGACTTCCAACTCCAAATCGCCCTGCCTACCTTATGCAGCGGAACACTGAATTGGAGCAACTCAGAAATGATATTCATAACTCTATGAATTCTTTAACTCTTACTGATATAGACGGTCGATGATATTACTTTTCATTCTTATGTATCAAACATTATGTAAAGAAACTATTGCTCTCAATCGGCCGAACATACTTTTTTGCTTCCTGGGTTGTGTTTGGTTATCTTAGATGTGCTCATGCTTGATGGTTTTGGCCTAGCTTTGTAGACTCGGCCGATGGTTTAGGCTTTACGTGATACTTCTAGTTTTTTTATTCTTGTAATGTTGGGTACAACTGTAGTATTGTATTTGTAGTACATGTTCATTTTGTTTTTGTCTGTCTTGAAGAGAAAGTTTTGTGAGTTGAACTCTGTCAAGGGTTGTGCTTTATGCAACTTTTATCATCATATATATTTGATGTGTGGCATAATATCCGAAAAACAGTATATGTGATGCCAATAAACTTCTTGCTAAATAACTAACCTCTAGACGTTTGCGTATGATTAGCTTAACAAGCTAGGCATAACTAGTGGTCTTCCTTATTTTGATTGTCCATATTAAAAAAAACCTTTCAAAGGTCCTGTGAGCTGTGATGCCGGATTCAAATTGACAAAGAGCGTCTATCTTCGAAATGGATGTTCTACTCAGCGTCTCCATCAAAATGATGCACACATCCGGTTTTTTCATTAATTATAAAAGCGAAACCACGGCGCCTTAAAAGAGTTATAAGGATCAACTAGAAGCCACTTGGCTGACGACAAAAGTCGTCACACATACAAACTTGATGAAGGGATGGTCATTATCGGAGCCATGTGGCCTGACCTACTCACCAACGCGCATCATCTGATCTAGTTGCCTCTCGAAAGCCATTGTCGCTGTCATCTGCCAAACCATCTTCTAGAGAGATCGATGTGGAAACCTTTCCAGGCCTGCCACCAACACCGCCGTGGCGCCAAACAACACAAACTTCTCGCGCGTGTACATCATTCCGCGTCCATTCCCGAGACCCCGCGACGCCACGCCACCAAGACCTGTCGTCGTCGATGCAGTAGAGGAGACACCGCTCCAACTTCAGACCGTCCAGCCATAGCGTACTCCAGATAGATGCCCAAAGAGTGTGAACAACATCGAAAGCACCGTCATCGTCCGATCCGGGAGAGCCAGAACAAGGGTTCCCCGCAGCACCAGGGCGAGGGGCTAGAAGTCGTAGCGACGACGCCTTCAGGAGGGTACCAACGCTCGCGGGCGCTGTCGTCATTGGCTAAGCGGAGCTTGACGTTCACCGTCCGACCACCAAAACCTCCCAAGATCTTCCGTGAAGGACGCGGGACAGCCGAAGCCACCCCCGGCTGCACGTTGCCGGGATCATACCCACGCCGCCACCCCATGGGGGCAGCGACCCAGCGGCCCACACAGCAGCCTCAAGGAGTTTATCTGCCTAAGAGGAGAACCTCCAGGCTGATCATGCGCGACGATCTACTGGAAGACGTCCTTGCCCACCGGATCCTGATCGCACCCGATCGGCACCGCTACTACTAGTTGCATGACAGAATCATTGCCGCTAAATGAGTCGCTCGCGATCACACCGGTTTATGCCGCCGGTGGTGCCTCACCGAGTTCGTCTCGCGAGAGGGCTCATGCCGGTGGTGGTGACGGCTCACTGAGTTTTGGGGTTGGTTCGACGACGGCTACCCAGCGCGGACGGTCTCCTATTTTCACGATCTGGATCTCTCGACCTCTCGGGAGATTTAGTTAGGATGATTTTTGTGTTTGTATGCACCGTACGTATTTCGGATGATGTTTGTATGCCCTGTATGTTGGATGATATTGGTGTTTGTATGACATTTGATGATGTTTGGATCATATTTGGAGCCTCTGCTATGTGAAATTATTGTTAAATCATTATTCCCAATTTAAATTCGATTTTAAAATGTGCCAAAAGCACCCAGCCAGTAGAAAAATTGAAAAAAAGGAGATAGGCCGACGGTTATACCGTCGGCGTCTTCTGCTAGCTAGGCCGACGGTTAAACCCCAACACCGACTAGGCCCAGTCGTCGGCTTCCGACACGTTTCCTGTAGTGAGGTGTTTTTTTTTTGAATTTCAAACAATATATTAAGCAAACAAGCCCATCTCATTAAACACCTTCCAGTCCCCTTAGGTACGCTGGAAGGAAAAGAGTGCGTCAACAAACTTGCTGCCTTCAGAGATCAGTCGAGTTTACAATCCTTTCTGATACAGGCATCAAGAAAGGTGGGGGTGTAATCAACCCAAAGACAATGTCTCCTATCTAAGCTACAATAGTTTGCACATAGGTGAGCAAGTTCATTAGCCCCCCGAGGCACAAAGGAAAGAATAAAACTATCCAGATTACCCACTAGCTCATTAATTTCCAGAAGTATAGCAGCTACCTCCGATCTGCTGAAACTCATAGACTTCCACATTATGAAAATTTGGTAAGAGTCCGATTCTATCTCCACTTGTCTGAGACCACGATCCAATGCTAATCTTATACCATTCCTGATCGCAATGGTTTCCATAATAACCGGGCTAGCAGCATAGTTGTACCATGTTGATTGAGCACAAATTATCTTACCCAAATGGTCTCACACACAAACACCTGTACCCCTGTGAATGTAGAGTTGGAGAAAGAAGCATCAACATTAATTTTCAAATTTCCTGGCAGTGGGGGCTTCCATGTTTTGGGTAATGTACTAATTTTGCCTCCCCTTCCTGTCCCGTAACACGAAGATCAGTAAACACATCAAAGACCCAATTAACAGACTGGGTTACCGTCCTCGAGGCTTCACAATGTCTTCTAGAATTCCGCTCAGACCAGACTGCCCACAATCCACATAAAATGACACAACAACTATTAACTAGAATCTTATCAGAATCAACCATGTCCATGGCCCGGGAATCCAGGTGAAGGATTGGAATTTTAACACCCGAAGCCTCTCTCATTTTTGTCAGAAGTTCTTTGCCCACGTACATTTAAAGAGAACATGGAAAATCGTTTCCACGTCACCACACTCATCACACCCGCCCAGTCGTTCAATATAGAGGTTACGCAAAATATCCTTAGTCAGTACGAATTTCTTAATGACTCTTCACCACAAATTGCGGACTTTGGGCGGTATGGGAAGTTTCCATAGTTTCATCCACACCTGCAATTCTGTCCCTGTCGAGGAACCACCAGCGTGTATCCTGTTAACATTAGTCAAGCATTTATATGCCGAACGGACCGAGAAAAAGCCAAGCCTCTCTAGCTGCCAAGCCCAAGTGTCATCCATAAAATTCCCCGCTGGAATACGCAGAATAGCCTCAGCATCAGAGTGAATGAAGTTTGTTCTGACTTTTTCATCAATCCACTGATTAGAGTACGGGTCAAGTAACTCCTCTACCAGAACAATATCACTCGCTGGTTGTCTATACATAGGTCTTTTGCTTGGATTATCAGCAATCCAGGGGTCAGCCCACGCTTTTATCGAGCTGCCATCACCAACTCTTTTTATAAGACCAAGTTTTAGCGCTTTTCTACCATGAAGTATAGCTCTCCATGTGTGGGAAGCTCCCTTCTTCCTCCTTGCTGACATAAAATCCCCTGAATAAAAATATTTCCCTTTTAACACCTTAGCACATAAAGAATTAGGATTAGTGAGAATCCTCCAACCTTGTTTACCTAACATTGCTTGGTTAAATAATTCAAGATCTCTAAATCCCATACCCCCTCACATTTAGGGATAGCAAGTTCTCTCCACTTCAACCAGTGCATTTTCCTTTTTTGATCATCTCCTCCCCACCAAAATTTAGCAATAACACTTGTAATCTTTTTGCATAACTTCTTGGAGAGCTTAAAACAACTCATAGAATAAGTTGGGATTGCTTGACATAGAGCATTAATAAGCACTTCTCTACCAGCACTATTGAGATGTTTTGGCACCCATCCATTAACAAGCCTTTTTTATTTTTGATAGAATCCTTTCAAACTCTGAATCAGTAGATCTCCCAAGGGAAGTAGGGAGACCTAAATATTTCTCGACAAGTGCCTCGTTAGTGATCTGAACTGCGGAATGTACATCTTCTTTCATTGATGTAGTTAAATTTGAGCTAAAAATATTGCCGACTTATCCTTATTTCATCGAGAAAGGGCCTCAATCTCATTGCTAATACTTTCGAGACCAATTTATATAGGACATTACACAATGAAATATTGCCGACTTATCCTTATTTTCAAGTCTATTTCACTTTTGGAATAAGAACCAAGATAGTCTTATTTACCTCCGAGGGCATAACACCATCCCTTAAAAACCCCTTAACCGCATTGCAAACCGAACTTCTGAGAATATTCCAATTTTTCACATAAAATCCCACTGTGAAGCCATCAGGACCAGTGGACTTGTTAGGATGCATCATGTACAGGGCTTTTTCAATTTCCAAGTCAGACACGGGTGAGCATAAAGAATTATTCATGGCATTGTCCACTTTCTTCTCAACACATTCGGTCACCAGCTCGGGTATTAGTATCTGTAGTAAACAAATCATTATAGAACTCCATAGATACATCCTCCATACCTGATTGTGTCATAAAGGGTTGTGCTTCAACTGCGATGAGCCCTACGTACCGGGCCACGTTTGGCCACGCCTGTTCTACTTGGAGACCGTAGACGACGTGGCGGCTAATGTCCTCACCACTGGGCCAGCCGATGCGGCTGTCTCCAAGGCCGACGCCGTTCCGGGATGAGTTCCGCCAACATTTTCCAGATGTTCAGCTCGAGGACGAGTTGTTTGCGGAGGCGGAGAGAGATGTTATGGCCAGTATCCGTATGCAAGGAGGAATCCCATTAGTGGGCCTAATTAGGGGCTTAGCCCATTATCTTTCATTATATAAGAGTTGTAATAAGGTGTGACGCCCCAAGATCGGGCACTATGCAGGTTTCAGCATTCCCGCCAAATCCGCATAATAACCGATTCCAGGTTGCCATTTATGATAACATTACAATAGTTCACGAATAATCCACAATTACAACAGAAACAGATAGGTACAAGATGACTCACACGAGCCGGGGTTACAATCTGATACAATACAAAGATCCAAATAACAGCGGAAGAAACAACATATCGTCCGTCTACGGACAAGATCCAAATTGGACTAAGAGTCCTGAAGATAACCGAAGGCGTCCAATCCCTGCCCAGGCCAAGCCGGAGGGATTCCCAAGCTAACGTCGTCAGACTTCAAACCTGTTGACTGCAATTTGGAATTTGCAGCCACGAAAGAGATTCGTGGGTCAGTACGGTTAAGTACTGGCAAGGGGGATAAAACCCATACTCACAAGAATACCGGCGTAGCCAATCATCACAAGATACAAATACTTTAGGATCAACGGAAGGAAGGGGTTATTGCAAATAAGCGACAACAGGCTGCACTAACCAACTACAGAGATTCTATTACTTCCAACTATCAGAAAGGAGATAAGATCGAGTGATAGTAACCAACTGAAAGATAACTTCAAACAAACCCATCCTGGATCTCGCCCCTTATCCGAAGAAGCAATCCGAGGATAACTCACACCGTTATAATAAGGTGAATCAAGTTATTGTGTGAATAACATATTACTAGTCAAGTTATTACTCACTGGGTGAAACATGATTGATCATTATGTTTAAGTTGTCCTGAGTACTTGTTAGCCAGTACTTTCACCAAGTAATCCATAACCGCGGAAAACACGGCTTCTCGAGAAGATTTACCCTGCAGGGGTGCACCATAGTAACCACACTCATGAATATCCCGCCAGATGGAATGCCTCCCACCAAGCGGGGCACTCAACACGATCCAACCCTTCTTCGCATCAAGCCCAAAGCACCTTGGGCGCACGGCTAATCGAGCCCAGAAGAAAATGGACCCTCATAGCACTCTAAGAACGTGTCCCCCTATATGCCGACTACGAAAGTTCCACCCGGGATCCAAGGGCTCGCAAAATCATGCATGCAGCAAATGGAAAACCCGAACTAAATGAGGCGATTTGGACGAGATGCGAATCGGGTCAAACTGAGGGGGAGCCCATACTCCCCAAATGCGGGTAGTGCGCTCATCATGGATCAGTAGACAAGACCCTTTTCCTATTAGGGTCGACACTAGCAGGCCTCAAAACCACAAAGGGCCTCCTGCCGGTGCCTTATCATCAAATTTATTATTAATAGCAACATTAGCATGATTGATTGATTGATTAAACATCGAGCCCCCCAGAACATAATAAAAGAGTACGGTAGTAAACGAAGTAACCGACAACGAGCTCGAACAAAAGTAACACTAAGCATGCTAGATAAGAACAGGCACAAGCAATGGCTGTAGGTATGGAGGTGAGGCAATATCAAGGTTAAGGGATTCATGTGATGGGTTCGTAACAGAAACAACTACCACTAAGGCTAGCAGAAAAGAACCAACGGAAGAATCGGTAACAGGTGATGAAAGGCAGCCATGTGGCATGCAAGTGAGTATACTTGCCTGAGATCCCGCAAGGTAGCAGAACTTGTCGTTGCTCACATCATCTCAACGTCCTATCCGGGAAGAAACAACGAACCTCGAACAAACACCGGAATGCAACAATTACTACTACGGCAAAAGATCCAGCATGATCAAGATATGGATGCATGTCATGTTTAATAGATGCACCAAACTAAACTAGTTGAGATGAGACACAAGTTTAAATGGATTCCATATGCAAAGGTTGCATATGGAAGCCCATGCTTTAGAGTTGAATTAAGTGTTCTATCACTAAGCATCATGTGTAAGTGACTTAGTATGATGCATGCATGATGAGGAACAATAGGATAACAAAGTTAAATGCAATTGGAATGATGGTTAACAATTTTAGGAAACAGTTATCAAATTTGGAAATTATTGGTACTTAATGAGGTTGAACAAGTAGTGGTTGTTATCATCAAGTTAAGTTGTTCAAACCAAACAACAAAGTTGGTATTTGAAAAGGTTATCAAATTTTAGTTGGATTACATGTTTCACATTTTGAAATTGGACTTTGGATTAATTATTTATGAATTAAACAATATTAAACAAGTTTTAATTGAATTAAACAAGATTCAAATTGTTTAGGCAATTTTAACTATTCAAAACAGAAAACAAAAATTATATTTGAATAGAACATACAAAAAGGTGTGAAAAACATATTTTATTTGAATTATTTGAAAACAGTATGAATTAGTTATGAATTATTTCAATTTGCACTTGAATTATTTGAATTTGAATTTAGGTTGCATTTTGAAAATTCAAAAACAGAACACAAATTGCATATTTGGAAAGATTATGAAATTTAGATCAAGTTTCATATAAAGTTTGTATTCATTGCATTTGTAAATTAAAAGATATTGAATTTAGAAGTTATTATTCAAATCTGTTTATTTTAAAAGGAAATTGATTTTTGGTAATTCGCAGAAAACCAATTGCTACACAGACCCACGCCACACGCAGTCACTGCGCAGCGGGCCAGGGGCCAGCGTGGCCCTGCGCGAGCACACGTGGCCACAGCGGTCGCTGACAGCGGGCCAGCAGCTGCGGAAGAAAAAGATCAAAAATGTTTTGGGGCACTCAGGCCTCGAACCCGCGCCCTGCGCGAATTCAGAAAAGAACGCAACCACTGCGCTGCTCTGCGGTTGCTTAACAGAAGAGGGGTACGTTTCAGGTTATCGTTCAGTTGAAAACCCTGAACTTTCTGACGAACGAAAGTTTGCTCGCCGTCAGACAGTACCTCGCCGGAGAGAAACACGCTGAACGCTAACGATTGCTCGCGTGGGTGGTGCAGATGGATGCGCAACGATGTAAAGGATGGATGCACGACGGGAGGAGGAGGAGGCGATGCTCACCACCGGAGGAATTGGACGCGGCGGCGGACGGTGACGTTGGATGACGACAGGTTGCTGCGGCGAGGTCGAGGATGGCGCCGTCGACGTGGTGCTTCTCCGGGATCCCTCTGATGTCCGTTGCGTAGAGAAAGGAGGGCTCGAGCGATTGCAGCAAGCGACTGGTGCCGGCGAGCCCTGCAACGGCGGCGCGAAGCAAAAGTTCAGAAACGCGGCGCGCGGTGGCCGGAGCAGAAGAAGAAGCGCGCGACGATCTAGGGCTTACCAGTGCGATCCCTGGTGTCCAAGAGAGAGAGGGCAGAAAGGCGAAGAGGTTGCGCTTGATAGGTGGCTAGGTAGGAGCGAGGTGCGGTGGCGCCATGGCGATATTCAGGTGACTGTCGCCGGCGAGATGTTCAGAGAAGGAAAAGTCGACGAGGTGGAAGCGATTGGCGGCGGAGAGGAAACCTAGGGGGGGCTAGGGCTTGTGCCTGTGCCCTAGGTGCTTTATAGGCGCGGCTGGCGCCTGGTGGCCGCCGTGGTCGCCGCGGGGTCGCCGTGGAGGCCTCCGATGCGCGCCGTACGCAGCGAAGACGATGGGGAATAGAAGATGGGCACGAATCTTGATGCCTCGAAGCGGTAAGTGGGGGGAATAGCTGGACTGGGTCGCGCGCAGAGCTAGGTGGGCTGGGCCGCGCGGTAGATAGGTTAGTTGCGCTGCGCTTTGCTTTTAATATTTTCTCCTGTTTTATTTTTTTTGCTCAAACAGTTTTGGAATAAAACTGTTAAGGTTTTATTTAATAAAAATTTCAGAAAAATTAGGTTAGGCTAGTTAGGAATTTAGAAACCATTTTCCAACTTTGGATTTCACAAATTAAATTTTAAATTAGTAGTTTGTGTTTGAAATCAAAATAGAGGGATTTTGACATTAATAAAACCTTAATAAAAGCATGCATAGAAATAGGGTTACCCCTAGGGTTTTAGAAATGTTTTAGAGAGGGAAGAAAGTTTTTGGGGAGTTGTTATGGTTTCCAAAGGTACTGAGTTGAAACTTGGAAAAGATTTGAATTTTAATTGGTTGAATTAATGGTTTGAAGTTGGAAAATTTTGAGCAAGGGTGAAAGTTTAAATTGCTGTGAAATTTTCAGTTGATACAAACATGGTGCAATGCAATGTGATGCATATGATGCAAGCAAACAAACAGGTAACACCCCAGGTGTTACAGACGACACCACTAACAAGGGATTGCGCCCTCGCAATCCACCTGCTAACCCGGGAGGGGAAAGAAGTTCGACTATCGATTCTTCGTGCTTGAAGTGGATCTCCTCGACACCACTAACAAGGGATTCTTGCTCGGAGTGACGACGATGTTCTTCCACCAGGAATCTTCCGATGATCGGACCTATTAGGTTAAGGGCTCAGAAAACGTCCACCCACGTAGGATCCTAACACTTTGAAAGCTTGAGTACGAGAGCAGACTCCAAAACAAATAAGATGGGAGGGGAAATAGAATGGGGATAAGGAGAAAAACAAGAATCCTATTGAGATGTTTTTCCAAAATAGTTTAGCAGAAATAGTTTTTGACACTCTAGAAACAACGACCGTTAGCGAGGTTAACCTACAGGCTTTGCGGACCCGTTGCTTCGATAACCATTCGTATCGAAACAATCTCGGGAATCGGAACCAAGGCTCTGATACCATTTGTGACGCCCCAAGATCGGGCACTATGCAGGTTTCAGCATTCCCGCCAAATCCGCATAATAACCGATTCCAGGTTGCCATTTATGATAACATTACAATAGTTCACGAATAATCCACAATTACAACAGAAACAGATAGGTACAAGATGACTCACACGAGCCGGGGTTACAATCTGATACAATACAAAGATCCAAATAACAGCGGAAGAAACAACATATCGTCCGTCTACGGACAAGATCCAAATTGGACTAAGAGTCCTGAAGATAACCGAAGGCGTCCAATCCCTGCCCAGGCCAAGCCGGAGGGATTCCCAAGCTAACGTCGTCAGACTTCAAACCTGTTGACTGCAATTTGGAATTTGCAGCCACGAAAGAGATTCGTGGGTCAGTACGGTTAAGTACTGGCAAGGGGGATAAAACCCATACTCACAAGAATACCGGCGTAGCCAATCATCACAAGATACAAATACTTTAGGATCAACGGAAGGAAGGGGTTATTGCAAATAAGCGACAACAGGCTGCACTAACCAACTACAGAGATTCTATTACTTCCAACTATCAGAAAGGAGATAAGATCGAGTGATAGTAACCAACTGAAAGATAACTTCAAACAAACCCATCCTGGATCTCGCCCCTTATCCGAAGAAGCAATCCGAGGATAACTCACACCGTTATAATAAGGTGAATCAAGTTATTGTGTGAATAACATATTACTAGTCAAGTTATTACTCACTGGGTGAAACATGATTGATCATTATGTTTAAGTTGTCCTGAGTACTTGTTAGCCAGTACTTTCACCAAGTAATCCATAACCGCGGAAAACACGGCTTCTCGAGAAGATTTACCCTGCAGGGGTGCACCATAGTAACCACACTCATGAATATCCCGCCAGATGGAATGCCTCCCACCAAGCGGGGCACTCAACACGATCCAACCCTTCTTCGCATCAAGCCCAAAGCACCTTGGGCGCACGGCTAATCGAGCCCAGAAGAAAATGGACCCTCATAGCACTCTAAGAACGTGTCCCCCTATATGCCGACTACGAAAGTTCCACCCGGGATCCAAGGGCTCGCAAAATCTTGCATGCAGCAAATGGAAAACCCGAACTAAATGAGGCGATTTGGACGAGATGCGAATCGGGTCAAACTGAGGGGGAGCCCATACTCCCCAAATGCGGGTAGTGCGCTCATCATGGATCAGTAGACAAGACCCTTTTCCTATTAGGGTCGACACTAGCAGGCCTCAAAACCACAAAGGGCCTCCTGCCGGTGCCTTATCATCAAATTTATTATTAATAGCAACATTAGCATGATTGATTGATTGATTAAACATCGAGCCCCCCAGAACATAATAAAAGAGTACGGTAGTAAACGAAGTAACCGACAACGAGCTCGAACAAAAGTAACACTAAGCATGCTAGATAAGAACAGGCACAAGCAATGGCTGTAGGTATGGAGGTGAGGCAATATCAAGGTTAAGGGATTCATGTGATGGGTTCGTAACAGAAACAACTACCACTAAGGCTAGCAGAAAAGAACCAACGGAAGAATCGGTAACAGGTGATGAAAGGCAGCCATGTGGCATGCAAGTGAGTATACTTGCCTGAGATCCCGCAAGGTAGCAGAACTTGTCGTTGCTCACATCATCTCAACGTCCTATCCGGGAAGAAACAACGAACCTCGAACAAACACCGGAATGCAACAATTACTACTACGGCAAAAGATCCAGCATGATCAAGATATGGATGCATGTCATGTTTAATAGATGCACCAAACTAAACTAGTTGAGATGAGACACAAGTTTAAATGGATTCCATATGCAAAGGTTGCATATGGAAGCCCATGCTTTAGAGTTGAATTAAGTGTTCTATCACTAAGCATCATGTGTAAGTGACTTAGTATGATGCATGCATGATGAGGAACAATAGGATAACAAAGTTAAATGCAATTGGAATGATGGTTAACAATTTTAGGAAACAGTTATCAAATTTGGAAATTATTGGTACTTAATGAGGTTGAACAAGTAGTGGTTGTTATCATCAAGTTAAGTTGTTCAAACCAAACAACAAAGTTGGTATTTGAAAAGGTTATCAAATTTTAGTTGGATTACATGTTTCACATTTTGAAATTGGACTTTGGATTAATTATTTATGAATTAAACAATATTAAACAAGTTTTAATTGAATTAAACAAGATTCAAATTGTTTAGGCAATTTTAACTATTCAAAACAGAAAACAAAAATTATATTTGAATAGAACATACAAAAAGGTGTGAAAAACATATTTTATTTGAATTATTTGAAAACAGTATGAATTAGTTATGAATTATTTCAATTTGCACTTGAATTATTTGAATTTGAATTTAGGTTGCATTTTGAAAATTCAAAAACAGAACACAAATTGCATATTTGGAAAGATTATGAAATTTAGATCAAGTTTCATATAAAGTTTGTATTCATTGCATTTGTAAATTAAAAGATATTGAATTTAGAAGTTATTATTCAAATCTGTTTATTTTAAAAGGAAATTGATTTTTGGTAATTCGCAGAAAACCAATTGCTACACAGACCCACGCCACACGCAGTCACTGCGCAGCGGGCCAGGGGCCAGCGTGGCCCTGCGCGAGCACACGTGGCCACAGCGGTCGCTGACAGCGGGCCAGCAGCTGCGGAAGAAAAAGATCAAAAATGTTTTGGGGCACTCAGGCCTCGAACCCGCGCCCTGCGCGAATTCAGAAAAGAACGCAACCACTGCGCTGCTCTGCGGTTGCTTAACAGAAGAGGGGTACGTTTCAGGTTATCGTTCAGTTGAAAACCCTGAACTTTCTGACGAACGAAAGTTTGCTCGCCGTCAGACAGTACCTCGCCGGAGAGAAACACGCTGAACGCTAACGATTGCTCGCGTGGGTGGTGCAGATGGATGCGCAACGATGTAAAGGATGGATGCACGACGGGAGGAGGAGGAGGCGATGCTCACCACCGGAGGAATTGGACGCGGCGGCGGACGGTGACGTTGGATGACGACAGGTTGCTGCGGCGAGGTCGAGGATGGCGCCGTCGACGTGGTGCTTCTCCGGGATCCCTCTGATGTCCGTTGCGTAGAGAAAGGAGGGCTCGAGCGATTGCAGCAAGCGACTGGTGCCGGCGAGCCCTGCAACGGCGGCGCGAAGCAAAAGTTCAGAAACGCGGCGCGCGGTGGCCGGAGCAGAAGAAGAAGCGCGCGACGATCTAGGGCTTACCAGTGCGATCCCTGGTGTCCAAGAGAGAGAGGGCAGAAAGGCGAAGAGGTTGCGCTTGATAGGTGGCTAGGTAGGAGCGAGGTGCGGTGGCGCCATGGCGATATTCAGGTGACTGTCGCCGGCGAGATGTTCAGAGAAGGAAAAGTCGACGAGGTGGAAGCGATTGGCGGCGGAGAGGAAACCTAGGGGGGGCTAGGGCTTGTGCCTGTGCCCTAGGTGCTTTATAGGCGCGGCTGGCGCCTGGTGGCCGCCGTGGTCGCCGCGGGGTCGCCGTGGAGGCCTCCGATGCGCGCCGTACGCAGCGAAGACGATGGGGAATAGAAGATGGGCACGAATCTTGATGCCTCGAAGCGGTAAGTGGGGGGAATAGCTGGACTGGGTCGCGCGCAGAGCTAGGTGGGCTGGGCCGCGCGGTAGATAGGTTAGTTGCGCTGCGCTTTGCTTTTAATATTTTCTCCTGTTTTATTTTTTTTGCTCAAACAGTTTTGGAATAAAACTGTTAAGGTTTTATTTAATAAAAATTTCAGAAAAATTAGGTTAGGCTAGTTAGGAATTTAGAAACCATTTTCCAACTTTGGATTTCACAAATTAAATTTTAAATTAGTAGTTTGTGTTTGAAATCAAAATAGAGGGATTTTGACATTAATAAAACCTTAATAAAAGCATGCATAGAAATAGGGTTACCCCTAGGGTTTTAGAAATGTTTTAGAGAGGGAAGAAAGTTTTTGGGGAGTTGTTATGGTTTCCAAAGGTACTGAGTTGAAACTTGGAAAAGATTTGAATTTTAATTGGTTGAATTAATGGTTTGAAGTTGGAAAATTTTGAGCAAGGGTGAAAGTTTAAATTGCTGTGAAATTTTCAGTTGATACAAACATGGTGCAATGCAATGTGATGCATATGATGCAAGCAAACAAACAGGTAACACCCCAGGTGTTACATAAGGTTTTCAGAATTAAGCAATAATGAGGGTTTATTATTGCCGACTCCTCAAGGAGTCGGCCTCCAACCCTAGCCGCCACCTAGCTTCTGCCGCCTCCTCCTTCCCCTCGCAATCACGGCGCCGACACGCCGTCGGCGACACCAAGCTCTCTCCTATCCTCCCTTCCACTCCTACAACCTACGTCCCCGTCCCGGTAGACTAGCTGAGTCTACCAAAGATGTATATGAATCTACACACTAAAACATGTCTAGATACATTATATCTACAAAATGGTAAAATGTCTTATATTTTGATACGGAGGGAGTATATATGTGGGGGAACATGTACAAATACAGAGGCTATGCATAGTCTAACAGAGCACTAGTACATGTGCGCGCGTTTCATAACGTGAATAAAGTACATTGTCTCCACTGTAACAAATAACGGATTTGCTAAGTCTCGGTTGCCTGATAATTGCTTATGTCTCGGTCGATGCCTCCAATCGTTCGATCCTGCTTTGCTTCGTGTACTGTATCCGTTGTGTGTGTTCATTGGTTTCACAATAGGGAGTTAAGGACCAGCTAGCAGACTACGTGGGCCATATGTCTGGGCCTTTTCTTTTTCTTTTTATGTCTTGTGTATTTGTTATGACTGTGTCTGTGTATTTGGGATGGGACTTTTTTTCTTTTCTTTTTTATGTCTTGTGTATTTGTTAGGACTGTGTCTGTGTATTTGGGATGGGCCTTTTCTTTTTAATGTAGTTGTACTTTCTTGTACTCTAAACTAGAAGAATACCCCCGCGCGTTGCTGCGGGGTCACTTTAGAAACTATTGTATATTGTAATAAAAAATTATAAGAGATGTGATATATTATATTTTCTAAGTGAATATGCAAAATTCAATTGATCATATTATATATATTTTAAATTATTAATAAGAATAATTGGGTGGTTTAAGAAATTGATGATGTGTAGTTTGCATGTAGTGGTTAATAAATATTAGTGGAGATGACATGGACAATTTATTGGCTAGGAGAATGGATGATGTGGATGACTTGCATGTTGAGATAGAAAAATCATTAATGCATGTTAGTGGGGTTTTGCTTTATAAGAAGTATAGATAGCACCCAAGTTATCTTTTGAAAATGCAAAAAATGTCTTGTGCTATGGTCCTTTCAGAAATGCGTAACATGTCTACTTCTATATGAAAAATTATTTCTTCTTTCTTGTTGTCTTTGTTTCATTTTTCTTTTGTATCTTTCCACTAGAAAATGTGCAACTTCGTCAACTAGCTCCGGATTGCACATTTCCCACTCGAATTTGTGTAAAAAGTCCAAGTTGCACATTTTGACTCGGATATGTGCAAGTAGGTCAGGTTGCACATTTCAACCCAAAATGTGCAACTTCGTACTAGTTTCACCTTTGCAACCGAAAATGTGCAACTTTGTTCTAGTTGCACCTTTTGCACTAGAAAATCCTAGTTGCATATTTTCACTAGAAAATGTGCAACTTCGTCCTAGTTGCACCTTTCCAATCGGATATGTGCAACTAGTTAAATCAGATGTGTGCAACCAAGACCAAGTTGCAACTAGCACCTAGTTGCATCTTTCCACTCGGATATGTGCAACTAGATTCAAATTGCATCTTTCCACCCGGATATGTGCAACTAGATCCAAGTTGCCAAAAAAGTGCGATTAAACGAGTTGCATATTTCTGTCCAGTTTTCTTCCAAAAAAATAGAACGGGACGAGTTGCGCATTTCTTCCAAAAAAAGTAGAACTGAACGAGTTGCCCTTTTCTGCCTAGAAAAGTGCAACCGGGTGTGGTTACACTTTTTTTCAGAATTATGGTTGCACTTTTCTCGATTTACTAGGATTTTTTTTAAAAGTTTTTTAACCGACTTTATTCGTAAGTCCTGGTCACCCGAGAAAGTACACGTACGGTGCAAAGAGAAGTATAATTTGTTACACTTGCACTTTTCTAAGCAGAAAAATGCAATTGAACGAGTTGCATATTTCTACACAGAAAAGTATAACAGAAGGAGTTGCACATTTCTGCCCAGAAAAGTGTAACCGGGATATGAGTTGCACTTTTCTCAAAATTGCGGATGCACATTTGTCAAAAAAAAAATCCAATTAGCAAGTGCAGCCAGGAGTACTATATTTCTATAAAATTTGCTTTCATACTTTTGTCTAATTATTTATTTGGTTTACTTTGCCCCACACCATAAACCGTAGTCCATTTTTTTAATTTTAAATATGAAGAAACAATACCACATAGGAGATGAGGTGAGCCAAGACACAATGGACCGGATTTGGTTTCTATGGAATAGAATGACGGACTAGACTAGAGGCCCAAAGCAGCTCAAAATATAAAAAACAACAACACAGCCCATTACACAGAACAGCTCAAGTGCTTTCCGTACAATCCATCAATCCATCGATGGGCACCCTTGTCGACTGAGACATAAAATTTTCTCGGTCGACCAAGGTATAGACAGTCCCAACAAATAATAACGACAAGGAAAAACAAAAGGACTGAGTTGTTGTGTCGTGCCAGACACGAACTCAACAGAGGAGATCGGGTATAGGGCATCTAAATATCTTCATCAGCATGGAGATGTTGGTTTTTAGCCTCTAGATCACTGCCTTTTGCAAGCAAAACACACACACCTATGTTGTGTTGAGCTAGCCTCTTGAAGCAGCTTCTTCATTGATTGGCTCGTACCGTACGTGAGCAGCTAGGCTGTACGTGATCTTCTTGATCAACTAGGTGTACGTTGCTAGGATCCTTGATCGATCAGCTAGGTAGCTCTGATCCGTATACGTCAAAGCGATCGGAATTTTCGGCGACTCGCGAACTAGTGTCAGACAGAAAACAGAAACTATATGATTGCCACAGGTGCGTATCGCCCCTGCTTTTGCTTCTCTCTATTTCTTTTTGCTTTTCGTTGTGATTACAAGGAGCACCTTGCCAGTACTTTTATACATGGACAAGCAAGACTAACTAAACCTATTAGGACTAGGACTCCTAGTTCTATTAGGATTCTTTGCTAATCCTACTCCTACTCCTACTCGGACAAGGCCAACAAGGTTACCATCTACATTCACCTCCTTAACCTTGTTGCCTGGCTTCACCTCTTGCACTCCGAGTTTCTTCCTCATCTCGATGAACTTCAGTTTCCCGAGGGACTTGGTAAGAATGTCGGCTAGGTGGTCGTTGGTGTTCACGTGTTGAACTTTGATCATGCCCTCCTCAATGCACTCCCGGATATAGTGATACCGGGTGTCTATGTTCTTACTCCTCTCGTGAAGAACCGGGTTCTTGAAAAATGAGATTGCAGCTTGGTTGTCGATCTTCATTGACACCTCCTGCACCTCCTTCTTCACAAGATCAGCTAGAAGTCTTCTTAACCGCACACCTTGACAAGCCACCGTGCTCGCCGCTATGTCTTTTGCCTCACAGGAAGACAATGTCACCGCCTTTTGTGTCTGAGAGTTCCAGCTGATCGGATTCGGACCGAGGTAGAATACCATGCCCGATATGCTTTTCCGATCATCAACATCACCTGCCATGTCGTTGTATGAATAGCCGTGAGGGATCAATCCTTCTTTTCCCTTTGTGTACGTGCAACCAAGATTGATAGTGCCTCTCACATAGCGCAATATTTTCTTTACGGCGCCCATGTGCTCGGTCGTCGGTTTCTCCGTGAAACGACTCACGACCCTGACTGAATATGCCAAGTCCGGTCGGGTATGCACCAAATATCTTAGACTGCCCACAATGCTTCAATACGTTGTGGCGTCCACCGGCGGATTTGAGCTATGCTTGCTCAACTTGTGAGGTTGGTCCATTGGAACTTGTGCCGCGTTGCATTCTGCCATGCCGCACTTATCCAACAACTTCACCGCGTAAGCCGATTGACATAGGGAAATTGCTCCGGAGTTTTGCTTCACTTCGATGCCTAAGTAATAGCTTAGTAATCCTAGATCACTCATGCCAAACTTCTGCTTCATTTGCGCCTTGAAACTTTTATTTTTTTGCGCGCTATCTCCGGTTATGATCAGATCATCGACATAGACTCCAACTAGCAGGTTTGAACCTTTGTAGTGCTTCGTATAGACCGTGGGCTCGACGGGACATCTACTGAACCCGAGAGAGACCAAACTTTGGTCCAACTTTGAGATCCAAGCTCTTGGCGCTTACTTGAGCCCATATAGTGCCTTCTTGAGCTTGTAAACCTTCTCTTTTTCATCTTTCTTCTCGTAGCCGAGGGGTTGTTCAACGTACACTTCTTCCATGAGATCACCGTTGAGGAAAGAGGATTTAACATCCATGTGATGAACCTTCCAATCCTCCTGTGCTGCCAAAGCTGTGAGCACCCTCAAGGTCTCGAGTTGAGAAACCGGTGCGAACACCTCCTGATAGTTAACTCCTAGACGTTGTATGTCGACCTTTGCAATGAGTCGTGCCTTGAACTTCACAATAGCACCCTTCGTGTCCTTCTTTAACTTGTAAATCCACTCCAAACCAATAGGCTTATGGTTCGGAGATCGGTCTACCAAGGTCCATGTGCCATTGCTCTCAATCGCCTTCATCTCCTCATCCATGGCGTGCTTCCAACTTGGATCTTTGCTCGCCTCTACAAAATTCGTCGGCTCCTTAACTCCGAGCAAGCATAGTCCGGAGTACACGACCGTAACTGGCTTGGCGTGTTTGTAGACCGTCTTGAGGGTTTTATGGCGACGTGGACCGGAGTCCTTTGTGGCTTGCGAAGGTGGCGAGTATCTTGGCATGCTTGGCGCTGGGTCATTGGCATCGGTGTCGTTGGCGTAGTCGTCGTGACCGTGACCATCATCTTGGTCGTTATCACTTTGCGCCTCGTGGTGATCGTGACCACTATGCACCGCCTCAGCTTCAGCGTCCTTGCCAAGATCTTCTCCCGTTTCCGCATCATCGTCGTCGGTGTCCGTATCGTGGTGATTTTGATCTCCTCGGTCACCATGGTCAGGCGTATCCTGCTTACCGGATAGCTTAGGCGTCACCTTCTTCTCATGAAGTAGCACCTTCCGGTTTGGTGTCACCTTCTTCTCATGAGGTGGCACCTTCTCGTTCGGTGTCGTAACCACCGTTTCGGCGAGATCGCAAACTTCGGCCATTAGAAGAGCTGGTTCGTCGTCTTCGTACTTCACCAAATTTGCCCTCATCTCCCGCTTGTTAGGCTCCGGACATTCCTTGGCAAAATGACCCATCTTATTGCAGTTGTAGCACTTGACTTTGGACATATCCAAATTCCGTGGCCTCTGCTCGTCAGATTGATCATCTTTGTCACGCCCTTGTGGCTTGCCGTTTCCGTTGCCTTTTTCTTTGTTCCTGTCATGCTTTGAGTTGCTCGATCCTTCGCCATCACGCCTTCCTTTGCTTCTTGGGGCTTCCCAGTCAGCGCGTGAGTAGAGCAGTTGATCGACGTCTTCTCCCTTGCCTTTCCGACAACCACGAGAATTTTCTTCCCACGTCCGCAAGCGTCCGATCGCCTCCGTTATGGTCATGTCCTCGATGTCTGTTAGCTGCTCAAGCGCGCCGATGATGTACGTAAATTTATCAGTCACGGAACCGAAAAACTTTTCCACAACCTCGACCTCTTTGAGCTTTGCACCAAGCGCGCGGATCTCCCCAACCAAAGTGGTAAGACGCATTGCATAGTCGTTGACCGATTCCGTTTCTTCCATCTGTAACTTGTGAAATTGGCGCTTCAGCACTTGTGCCCGAGCCTTCGTGACGCAATCTTCTCCAATCCTCATCTCCTTAAGTGCGTCCCATGCCTCTCTTGCCGCCAATGTCATCAGCACAGAATCCGGTACGGACTGGGCTATGACGGCCATGGCACCTTCGTCGCACGCGTCGTCGACTTCATCGTCGGTGATAGCCTGCCACACTCGAAGTGATCGGAGAATAATCTTCATCTTCACCGCCCAAACGCCATAGTTGGTGTCGGTCAGCATCGGGTACTGCACCGGGATATTGCGGTGCGCCATGACGTTGGCACCGCTCGCCCGGCTAGTTGCTGCGTTCGCCTCTTTTTTCACCTTCTTGACGCCGTTCTTGTTCGCTTTGGAGTCGTTGGTCTTGCCGGACTTTGAGTTGACGGACTCGTTGTCGTTGTCGCCCATCGTCTTCTCATCGCGGCTCTGATACCTTTATTGGTTTTTAGCCTCTAGATCATTGCCTTTTGCAAGCAAAACACACACGTATGTTGTGTTGAGCTAGCCTCTTGAAGCAGCTTCTTGATCGATTGGCTCGTACCGTACGTGAGCAGCTAGGCTGTACGTGATCTTCTTGATCAACTAGGTGTACGTTGCTAGGATCCTTGATCGATCAGCTAGGTAGCTCTGATCCGTATACGTCAAAGCGATCGGAACTTTCGGCGACTCGCGAACTAGCGTCAGACAGAAAACAGAAACTATATGATTGCCACATGTGCGTATCGCCTCTGCTTTTGCTTCTCTCTATTTCTTTTTGCTTTTCGTTGTGATTATAAGGAGCACCTTGCCAGTACTTTTATACATGGACAAGCAAGACTAACTAAACCTATTAGGACTAGGACTCCTAGTTCTATTAGGATTCTTTGCTAATCTACTCCTACTCCTACTCGGACAAGGCCAACAAGGTTACCATCTACAGGAGATCTAGATAGAGACACGTACGGACCGACGGATGTCGACGAAGCGGAGGGTCAGCATGGGCTCGTCGTCAGCAAGTTCGCGGTGGTCTGAACTCGTCGACGACATCCTCGGCATGGTCCGCCTCAGGATCAACTCCCCGCGCGACCGAGCACGCATCGCCGCCGTATGCAAGCCGTGGCGCAGCGCCGTGTCGCGGCTCCCGGCGACGCCCGCTGTCCCGTGGCTCATACTCTCACCGGGCGGACGCAGCAGGAAGAAGCACCTGTGCGGCCCCGACGGCAGCTGGGTCATGCGCGTGTCGAGCAAGGCGGTCAACAAGCGGTTCATCGGTTCCTACCAGGGCGGCTGGATCGCCGCGACGGATGACCTCGAGCTGGTGATCGTGAACCTCTTCTCCGGCGCAGAGGTGGCGCTCTCGGCGAAGCAAAGCACGGTCGCGTCGATACCCTCTTTATCCAATTCTGGAAGTGAAAACGGCCTCAAGAAAATCATCTTCTCTGGAGACCCTAGCTCCTCCAACGGATGCACCCTTGCAACGCTTCAAAATAACCTCGATAGTATATCCGACTGCAGAGTCGGCTGCCCAGACAGTGGGTGGTCCGCACATCTTTGGTCCGGAGACCTGATATGGGACATTGCCTTTTACAACGGCGAGCTCTATGGTGTCACGCGTGTCCCGGAAATACTTGTCAGGTTTGAAATCACATGCATGATGGAAGACGGCACGCCGACGATCACGGCCACCCACCGTCTCTCCATCCAAGAGCGTTTCGATGACTACAATCCCATGGAGTACGACGCCTACATTGTCGAATTACACGGACAATTGTTGATCGCAGTGAGGAGACGCTGGCTGACGACCCGGCGTGAGTCTTTCTTCAGGGTGTTTGAGCTCGTCGATGCCAACAACGACAAGGCTTACTACAAGTACAAGTGGTCGGAGGTGACAAGCTTCGGAGACCACGCCTTGTTCCTCGGATGGTCTAAGGCGATTCACGTGCCTGTTGGCGGCCGTGGTGGTTTAAAGAGCAACCACATCTACTACTGTAAGCCTACCACGGAAAAGAAGTTGCCTGCTGACAAGGCTTACTATGTTACCTCGGGTGATGGTGACCAAATATATTGCAGGGAAGACCAGAGTTTGGACGATGGCGTGGGAAGGACAGGATACTACTTCATGCGTTGTTATAATTCTGCCATGTGGCAGGAACGTTGTAATTCAGTCACGTGGCTCTACCCTCCGGACTTCTAGTCAACATATATACTACTCTGGCATGAATATATCTACGTCAACCTTCTCTCCCATCTTCCTAAGAACCATTAGCAAGAGGTGGAAATCACCAATATTACGGCAAAGCTCTATGTCAAGATAAAAAATATTCTCACTGCATGTCGTTAAATCATGGGTTGTAGAAAATTCACGAGTTGTGTTAAAGTCTCAATGCACTGGATGACTGGGGTTGTTCCACTAGTAGAAAAAAGGCGTTCGGTACGCCAGCATCAGTCCCCAAACGTCGCGCACCGTGACTAATGGGGCTTTAGTCCCGGGTCGGGAGGAGACCCGCGACAGAAGGTCAGACGTCGCGGGTTGGGAAGCGCGTTGCGACTCGTGGAGTGAATTAATTCCGGTTGACCTGGCCGCCCGGGACTATTGGTCCTTTATTCCCCGTTCCCGTGGCCAACCGGGACCATAGGCCTTTATTCCCCGTGCCCGCGGCCAACCGGGACTAAAGATCAAGCTTCTCGCCTTCCCGCGGCGGTTTTTATTTCGCGAGCGAGGCAGAAGGGCGCCATTCCACTCGCTCGCTCTCTGTTTCTTCCTCTCGCTCTCTGTACTGTATCTCTTCTTCCTCCTCATCTCTTCTCGATCCACCAAGCACACGCACGCAAATGGCTCAAGTTTGGACGCAATACCTAGGTCCCTCACCATGCGGCAAGGATTTGGACGTGCTCTACACCAACAGTGCCGAGAGGCTGCACGAAGCTCTGGGTCATTTGACCGATCTCTATCTTGCATCTCCCGATGAACACCGGTTCTTTGGGCTCGATCTGGAGTACACGGCGAATCAGAGCGATGTTGCCGTCATCCAGATTGCGTTCAAGCAGTCGGTGTTGGTCTTCCAATGGTCAAGGTAAAAGCACACACGTACAATCTTTGCATCTTCATTTTCTTGTTGCATGTGAAGAATACATGTGTTGCAACATATCTAACACATATCCTATTTTTGTTGTTGCAGTAGTTCAAAGCATTATCCGGCCCTTGTTGATTTTCTTGTCAACATGGGGTTTGACTTTTGCAGCGTTGACATAACGCAAGACCGTGTGAAGTTGATGCGCATCGGTATTATGATACCTGAAGATCACTACATTGATCTTCAGAATCTTATCCAGTTCACCGGGCCGAAGACCGGGATGGCTGTCATGGCATCTACCTTAATCCACCCCGACTATGCAAGGATGAAAACTGATTTCCGCCGGGAGAATCACTACTATTGGGAGAAGACCCCACTCGACTTGACGAACATCAAGTATGCAGCCATAGATGCATATGTCTCGTACGAGTTGTTCCGCATATACTCGGCGGGGCCATAGATGTATGCGTTCGATATCTATGCATGTAATGGGTATCTTTATATATATATGTAATGGATATCTTTTGTGATCGACTCTATATATGTTATGAAATGTGATCGACTCTATGTTTGTGTTATGTGTGATCGACTCTATGTTTGTGTTATATATGTGTGATCGACTCTATGCATGTAATGAATATTGTTTGTATTATTATTCTTCATTTTTGATATATTTTTTCATTTTAAGATTTTAAAATGAATAAGTATTATTTTTCTTCATTTTTTGATATATCATTTGTATTTTTAAGATTTTAAAATGAATTAGTATTATTGTTCTTCATTTTTGATATATTATTTGTATTTTAAGATTTTAAAATGAATTAGAATTATTGTTCTTCATTTTTGATATATTATTTGTATTTTTAAGATTTTAAAATGAATTAGTTCTATTTTTCTTAATTTTTTGATATATTATTTGTATTTTTAGAAATAATACAAATTAAAAGTTAATGTTTATTTATTTAGTCAAAATTATTAATTACATCATTACTTTTGTTTATTAAAAGATTTATTTGAAATTCAAACAATAAAAAAATGTGGCTTCGACCAACATGTTAATAAGATTGATATGATACTACTATCACATACATGCGTGAGAAACACTTGGATTCGGGACGGGATGGAACTCGGAAGTTAAGCGTGCTAGTGCTAGAGTAGTGGGAGGATGGGTGACCGAGCGGGAAGTTTGACCATGAGTAAGTAATTTGACTAGAGATAATCTTAGTTAGACTAAGCAAAATACTTACTAGTGAAAAAAAGGGAGTGAAAAAAAGGAGTGAAAAAAAGGGAGTGAAAAAAGGTGAGAAAAATAATTAGAAACCAAATAAATTAAAAAAATTACGAAATAAATCTAGTCCCGGTTCATGTGGCCAACCGGGACTAAATGTCCCCCGCCCCCCGGCTCCGCCACCCGCCCGCGTGGACGGGCCTTTAGTCCCGGTCCGTAAGTGGCGGGACTATAGGGGGGGCCTTTAGTCGCGCATAGCTAGTCCCGGTTGCCTGGACGGGATTAATGGGCCTGGCGAACCGGGACTGTAGGCCTATTTTCTACCAGTGTTCATAAAACTCTCATGCATGTGTTATGTTAAGTTTTATCGTCCATGAGCGTATGTGCCAAGATTTTTGTTTGCTCTTCTAAGACAGCGTAAGCAATTTTTTAAGTTATCACGAAGTTAACAAATGTACTTCTAAAAAACCTCAATCGGGGCTTAATTATTTGCTCAGCAACATAGTGTATGGTCTGGAGGTGTCCATGACTATGGTAGAGCTAGCCAGCTTGATTATGGAGTGCAAGCAGGCCGGCTAGTGTTTACTCATCATGCATTGTTCGTGTCGGATTCACATACCCTGCTATAACTCCAGCATGGATTCTTAGGTTGAGGTCGGGCGCCGGCTTCGCCACTAGTCCGTTGTAATTGACAGTGACAACAACATAGGTGCACACAGGTGATCACTTGAGGCCGTCCGCGTGGTCGAACATCTGTGTGCGTTTGGAGCAATTGGACACGACCGTCGGCCAATCATAAACCAATTTGGTCATTTGTGTCCAAAGTCCTAACCCAACACGTCTGTCGATGAAACTAATTTAATCTCAACGCGACTCTTCCTATCTATATAAACCACGACAGGAGAAACAATAAGCCAAGTTCCAGACTAGCAACTAATTCAGCCAATAGGCGCAACCGATTTTGGAAGGGACGACGGCGGAAAGGCTACAACCGTGCCGGCCGGGGATCGATCAGTCCCAATGGGCGCCACCCATGAGTACTCGTCGGCGCAAAAGCAATCATCCATGGCACACAATTGCTGGATTTGCTTGCTGCTCACCACGATCGTAATCTTGCTATTCTCTTTCATCATGGCCTTCGCCTATCTCGCGGACCAGGCTTTCGGCCAGGTGCCACACTACTTTGTCGCGATTGACCACGTCTCTGGCCTCGACCCAACGGCGGATCTCGGCGGCCACCGAACAATGCTGGAACCGGAGTTCATCCTCACACTCCGGGTCGCCTCTTTCGGTATCTGGACAACCGAGTGTGCCGAGCCCCGCATGTACGCGACGGTGTCCTACCGTGGAGTCGCCCTCGCCTCCAGCGCCACGCTGACGCAGCAGATCTGCGCCGGACCGATGGCAGCGGTCGGGCACCATGTAGTCGCGAGCGGCGCCAGAGTGGTCGTGCCGGGGTCTGTTCTTAATAGCCTCGCCACCGATATGCGCAGTGGGGTGCCCGAATTTGACATCGAGCTTCACGGTCCCAGCCCGAGGAATAGGGAGTGGCAATGTGGGACGAGGAGGGTCGGAGACACAGGCGCCTTGCTGATAGAGTGCACGCTGCTACGTCGTCAATTCCCATGGTATGGCACTTCATAATTCCTATGATACAAAATGTTTATTTCCACTTAGAGCATCCACAGTGTTGCTGAAGCCAAATTTGCCACATAGATTTATTTGACATTAGGGCTAAACTTGCTATGTTATCTACAATGTGTCAAAACCAATGTCAAATGCCAAATTCCCCTATTGTGTGGCCCACCATGTATAAAATAATAATTAACTATTTTGGGCTGCACACACTCTCTCTAGTCTCTCCCCTCCATCCTACTATTTTATTCACTTAAAAGAATTTGGCATTGTATCTTCTAGTTGCTCCTACGCCAAATTTTTTGGCTTTGGCACCAAGATTTGACACCTCTACAATATAGGGAACCGATGCCAAAAGCCAAATAGGGTAATTGGCACACAAATTTGGCACACACTGTGGATGCCCTTAGATGACTTCATATTTCCCACTAAATGGTGGGCCGAGGAGGGTAGGAATTCAAGATTCTCCATGTTTTCGTCCATCATGGCACCTAAATGTGTATCCCAAAAATAGTTTATTTCCATTAATCCAAATATGTACGTATATATAAATTAAAATATAAACTAAAACATGTCTAAATACATCTATTTTTATTTTTTAGACAAATTCAAGACAAATATTTTGTGGCGGAGTTTGTACAGGATAAACCTTAGAAAATTTGATGCTTAATTTTTATATTATTTTGAATGCAATTATTAGTGTTGTTTTAGCTTTCTTATTTTGAAAATTTTAACATGCATAAGTGCATGTGGTAGGATGTTTTTTCATCTTTGCTATTTCTGGTGATTTTTTGTATGTGGCACCACCATAAAGAACCGTTCTATTAGACACCAAAAGTCGCCATGTGCAAAGGGATGATATTTTGAATATAGTAGCCAATGTTTCCTCTAGCATTCTTGTTGTGAGAAGGCTAACAACTTTGCACATTGTAGGACTGTTTTCCAGTTTTCCTAGCCTGTGTGAGAAATAATCGTTTCTATTTTGCATCACTATAAAGAACCGTTTGATCAAGATACCAAAGATTCGTGAAGAGGAAATGAGATAATATATTCGTAATCCGATGGATGTAAGGAGTCTCGACTGATACCTATGTTTTCTTATGAACAGAGAGCGATGAGGTCATCTAGGTGCCATGATGGACGAAAACGTGGAGAATCTTGTTTGACTGTGTGCAACTTTACTACTCTCACACTTATTCTGTATCGAGTGAGTACTATTTTGCTTCTCAACTTTTGACCGATATCTATGCTTATCAAGTCGGATTGTGTAGCGAAAACAATTTTCCTCTCATTTATCGCTCAATGTTTATATTATTTAGTTGTTCCACATTTTGTTTCAAGCCGTGCGCATCAATTATGTTTCGTTTTTCTTCTATTGTTCTTCTTTGCCTTGCGCCAAAGTTATCCATATGACCAACAGGAAGAAACACATGTTAAGGTACAAACTAAAAACTACATATCATAGTCGGATGGGAAACATTTTGTTGGTATGGGACAAATAGGACACATCGTCTATCTAGTTTGCACTGAAGGAGCCGATATTCAGTTTTCGTCCAAGAAAATAATTGGCATGTTAAAGTGAGTTGGGTGGACGCCGTCGCCGGCGTGGCAGATGGCGGTGAGCTGGCTCTCACGGCACAGATTTGACGCCCCTTGTACACTAATCAATTTGAGCTAGCGTGGACGATATGGGAGTGGAAGAAGGTGCCCGGGTTGGCATCATTGCCTCTAGTGACAGTAGATTACTCGTATACATATGTACCATCACTATGGTGAGCTCGGCCGACAAATTCGAGAATCCACCCGTAGGCATGTGTATGGGCCAGGTCAACCCGTTGGGGAAGTGTTCCGACCCAGCAAAGCAAGGCAATGAGTAACGTGGGCCGACCCAACTCCCGTGTCCGTTTCGTGGTAGAGAAGGATGTAGTACTTACTGTACAAGCAGGTGCGCTCTTCAAAGAACTCCGAATCGGAGTGTGCATGCTAGCCGTGCACGCTGCCGTCGCTACAAATACGCAGGCAACCGCCTGTAGTATTGGCCGCAAAAGCAGGGACAGAGAAGAAAAACGGAACGCATTAATTACGGCAGATTCTTGGACAACCATGGATTGCTTGATATTCGCAGCAGTGAGCCAGGCGCTGGCAGAGGAACCACCGGAGGAAGCCGTCTTCCACGACGACGGGTACGACTACGTGGGCCCGGAGGAGCACCGGCTGCCGCGGCGTCGGCGGCAGCGGCACCGTCGCAACCAGCGGGAGCGGCGGATGCGGCGGCTCATGGCGTCGGGGGTGCGTCCGGGGCAGGTGCAAGTGATGGAGGAAGCCGTCCGCGGGTCGGCGAGGATCCTGGCGAGCCCACTTCCACCACCGCCCGAAGCCGGCCTAATCGTGGTGATCTTCGTCGTCAGCCTCATGTCTGGCGCCCTCGTCGCCGGCTGGATCGGCTGGCTCCTCGGCGCCGTCTTTCTGATGTTGAGTGCCGGGAAAATTATGCTGGATGACGACAGGCGACGGCGTGGGGAGGACAAGCGGGTGGACGCGGAGAGGCTGCAGGCCGACGTGCGCGCCATCCTGGAGCGCACGGGCAACGCCGATCTGCTTCCGTTGGAACACTGGTAGATGTACCATGTCGTAGGCTCGTAGCTAGCCCCTCTAGGTGACCCGATGAGAATTCCATCTGAATCTTTTTGTATTGCGGCGTGACTGGTTACGGCCTGAAAGTGTACGTATCAGACCACCAGCGGAATTAATGTTTGTTATACTAACTTATAAGATCGACAAGCTTTTCTTTCGTTTGAAAACTAACAACAAATTTCACGTTTCTATTTTTACAAGACGACGAATAAACTGTGGCAACAATATCATAGCACAAGCTTTCTTGCAAATACTAACAAAGACTCTTGTTGTTTTTTGTAACTGTGGCAATAATTTTTTTCAAAATAGGGTTGTCCCAACCTCTGTATTAAAATGATGCATATATAGCGCCGAACCGTGGCAATAATATTATCATAAAGGGTTTGTCTATGTCTCAACCGATTAATTTTTTCTTAAGTCTCAGCCAATTCTGAAAAGTGTAACCGTAGAAAAGTGCAATTGCACATTTTTTAAAATTACGGTTGCACTTTTCTTAAAAGTGACTGAGACTTAAGAAAATCTCAGTCGACTGAGATTTATCAAAACCGTATCATAAAACAGAACATACTCTATATACATGGACCCCATGTGGTTTCTAAACATCAGAGCCTGTCTAATATCTGACCGCAACTTAATTGTGCTACTAATTAAACACACTCTATGCCTATCTGCAATCTTCATGATTCCTAGCTTCTATTCCCTCCGTTTTATAATTTATTTACTTATAACTGTAAAGTAGATGTATCTGTGGAAAGTTGTAGAACCTAAGTATTTGTTGGTATACTTTATTTACTTACTTCATTGATCAGGCCCTCTTGGGCGTATATAAGGAGTACAAGATTTGGGAATCAAGTAACCAATTACTTGGTATACAAGATGGACTCTATAATCCTAGTCTAATACGTATTCTAACATTTTTCCTCAATCGTAGCGGGAGTGAATTACGACTGAACTTAAAATCTTGCGCTTCCTCGTCACCTCCTCTTCGTCATCATCAACTGCATTTCTGATGGTCTCTTCTCTCGTCACTCCTGCAGTCATAGGGGGAGTGGCATGCACGCAAGTGATGACGGTGCTGACTGGAGTTGTTGCCGATGTGATGTTGTAGACGTAGACATGATGTCGATGTCGAGGTGGCCGATCGTGATGTAGCCATGATCGATGCTGTCGTAGTCGTGATTGTTGTAGCCACTAGCGCCGGAGGTGCAAAAAAACTTGCGCGGTGTTGCACATAGTGTATTAGGTTTTATGCGGCGGCGACGACAGAAATCTTGGTCATAGTGCTGCGACGGGGGAGGGGGGGGTTCTTGTTTTGCAGCGGGCGGCTGGTTTTTGGGTCATTGTGCGGGGAGAGGGGTTCTTGTGTGGCGGCTGCAATGATTTGGGCCGGCGGCAGGGATCTACGGCGGCGGCTGGTTATTGTGCGGTGGCGGCAGGGATTTGTGGTAGCGGTCGGTTTTTTGCAACGACGGCAGGGATCCGCAGCCGCGGCGGCAAAACACCACATAGATGTTAACCTTGGCGATAATTGTGCTGGTGACCTAGAACTCGACGGCGAATTTGTTGATGTAGTCATACAACTGACGTCGTGGTTTGGCTCGGTGTATTCGGGCTCGCTGACCCGAGGTGCAGTAGACGCATTGGCGCATGAGAGATCGTCCTGCCGTAGCTTATGCCAGATCCTCATCTCCCGCGTCTGGTGTTTGTAGTCGTGGCGGTGCTCCGGCCATCAGACCCACACCACGTTCTACTCCCTTATTCTCGTGTTTTTTTCCTCGTCTTTGCTCTTATCCTCCTGCGATTCGATGACGAGCACGAGCACGGCGGGTGCCTCGCCTCGCGATAGCCTCTCCAGGATGGCGGCGGACGGCCGGCGAGGGAGGATCCCCCCCGCGGCGGCGCGGCGGGCGAGGAGGTGGGACGGGGAGGATCCCCGCGGCGCCTCGGACCGCCTCCGGCGAGGTCGACGTCGCCTGCTCCGGCCGCCGTCTCGCACCGCCGTCGCCACGCCCTCAATCTCTGCTGGGTGGAGCTCCGTCGTCGCCAACTCCGAGCTCCCATGGCGCACGCCGCACGCCATCGATTCTCACCTTGAGGGCGCGCCGGCGGCGATGCTCCCTTGGGATGCGCGGTGGTGCTCTCCTAGGAGGTCGATGTGCTCCGATAATGGAACGCCGGTGCTCCAATAGGGGAACGCCGGTGCTACGGAAGGAGCACGGCGGTGCTCCCTTGGGAAGCGCGGTGGTGCTGTCCTAGGAGGTCGATGTGCTCCGATAATGGAACGCCGGTGCTCCAATAGGGGAACGCCGGTGCTACGGAAGGAGCACGGCAGTGCTACCTTGGGAGGACGGCGTTGCCCCGAAGGAAGGCGTTGTTTGCTCCCACAGGAGGACGGCGTTGCTCCTATGGGAGGGTGGTGGTGCTCCTAAAGGAGGACGACGATGCTCTGATGGAATGATGGCGGTGCTGCAACGACCTAGCTCCGGCGACCGGCGGCGTTTGCTCCCATAGGAGGACGGCGTTGCTCCTATGGGAGGGCGGTGGTGCTTCTAAAGGAGGAGGACGATGCTCTCACGGAACGACTGCGGTGCTCCAACGACCTAGCTCCGGCGACCGGCGGCGTTGCTCCCATGGGAGGGCGGCGGTGCTACCGAAGGAGGACGGCGATGCTCCCTTGGGAGGGTGGCGATGCTACAACGAGCATTTTTTTTGGCGATGCCGGTTGCAGCTCCGGCGACCGGCGGCGATGGCCGGAATTAGCCTGATTGACGGCTGCTGTAGCTCCGGTGAACTGCGGTTGGGGAAACTAGCGGCATATGCAGGGGATTTTTCTCTGGAAAAAAAAGGTACGCGGGGACGGTTGGTCGCTCGTGACGAGGGAAGAAGGACACGTGTCGATAGCTCCATGCGGGGGATCGGGGCTTCCGATCCCCCGGGGGACGCTCAGTACGCCCCATCGTGAAAGGATCAAACTAACATGTGGGTACGTAGGTTTTGGAGCCGTGGCTACAGGACTAACTTATACGCCGACGGCCCTAACCCGTCGGCGTAAAAAATACCGTCGGCTTATAGGCCGTGTGGGTCCCATCGGCTCCGTTGGAAATTTTCTGTTAGAGGAGACATACGCCGACGGCCTCTGCCTACGCCGATCCGATCTAAAGAACCGATCCGATCTTTGATCGAAACCGGGTGCCGCGCCCTCGAGGAGGATCTCCCCGGGGGTGGCACATTCCGGAAGTGGTGGGAAAATTTAGGATCGGCGCCGTGAGGATAACTGCTCTGGAAAGTTGTAGAACCCTAAGTATTTCTTGTTGTATTGATCTAGCCCTAGTGGGGGTATATAAGGAGTACAAGACATGTGAGGCAAGTTGCCAATTACTTGGTATACAAGATTGGACACTGTAATCCTAGTCTAATACGTATTCTAACAATATCTAGACTCCACGGTAGGATGACCGAGGCGAAAGGACCGGGGAGGCGGCGACGTCTCACACTGCCGCTGAATGGTCTCTCTTCGCTTGCGGGGTGTTCACCCCGGAGAGCCTCTCCGCAGGTTCGAGGTTTTCTTCTCTCCAGGAGGAGGAATCGAATGCGGACGAGTGTGTTTGTTTGAAGCGGCCTTGGATGTCCTCGATGGCGCGGCGTTGCCGGAATCCATGTCGTCGGGGACCGGCTGGTCCACGATGAACCTCAAAAGGGAAGCGTTCAGACAAGGAGCTCGCTGCGGAGTTTTCGATGGAAATCGGCTTCCCAACGTTCACACAAGGTGTCGGAGAAGGTTTTGATGACTAGCCTACCGGCGACACGGACGCCGTCGTGTGAAGAGGTGAAGATACCAGAGCGGCCTCGTTCTATGTCGCCGGTGTGCGTCGCGCCTGGGTTGGAGGGGGCCTCTTCCTCGACCGCGTGTTACGCCAGCAGCGATCCTCGACCATTTTCCCTCCTTCGTCGCCCTCCAATGGTGCGACCTTGGCTCCATCGTCGGGGGTGTCTTCGTCCCCTGCGAATCGGGATCATGATCATGGGTTTCTCGCGGAGGAGGAGTTTCGAATTCGAGCCGATCGGAACCGCTCGTCTTGGGCTTATCTGGGCCGCCGATTCGCAGCTCTTTGGTTGGTTGGGTCGGATGAATCTAGGTCTGGTGCGACTCAACCTCTGCCTCAACCGCAAGCTGCTCTGTCTCCCCCGTCGAAGCCCTTTGCTGCACTACCGCCATCGCATTTGGAGATAGCACCGGCGCCAGCGACGCCTCCGTGCTCTTCCCCGGCACTGCACGGTGGTCCTTCCTCGACCTTTGCTCTATCCATCGCGGAGGTGGTTGCTACACCGAACCATGGCATGGTGGGTGCTCCGCCTCATTCCGGCGCCGAAGGATCTCAAGCTGCTGCTAGGTGGGGTGCGACTCGGATACTGGGCACTACCGCTGTTGCCGTTCCTTCTAATATTTCGATGACCGTCACGTGCCTGATGTTGTTCGGTCGGAAAGCCGGTCCAGGAACGGTGCTCCCGGAGGTGTCGTCGTCTGTGGAACCAACTGCCAGTACTTTAGGTGCTCCGGTGACATTTCCCCCTTTTGGTAGAGTGCTGGAGCAGGGCTCCAGAAGTCTTAGAGTGTACTTTTGAGGTGGCGGCGGCTTTGGATGGGTTCCATGGAAAATAATCACCGCCCTCAAGTTATCAGATCTGATAGGCTTTATGTGTGAAGGGAGGTGCCAGGGGAGGTCTCCCCCTCTCCCCAATCAGGCGACCAGGGGCGGCAAGGGTGGACCCACGCCCACCAGTTTCCTGGTGGCAGTGGGCCACCTCTGTGGCTCGCCTTTAGACTATTTTTGTTTTGGTAAAAACTTCCTTCCGTGATTTTTTAGTACTTTTCGCGAATATTTGTAGAACAAATTTTCTGAAACCAAAGATAGACAACAAATAGAAACTGACATTGGGCATCTTGTCAATATGTTAGTTCATGGAAATGTATAAAAATGATATAAATTATAGTAGAAATATATAGCAATGACACAAAACAAACATGGAACAATAAAATATTATAGATACGTTTGGGACGTATCATGATGGCGGCAGTACTTTCGGCAGTGATGAATGATGTTAGCCTCTTTTCTGGTGGTTGTTCCCTCTCCTCTTTAAAATGGCAACGGATGAAACTATGTTTTCAAGGGCCTTCCTTTGTGAATCATCTCCTCAACCTTTGATGGCTATAGGTCGGTCCGATCTGACAGTCATAATGGGCCATGGTGCGGTCGCACGACACTATACCCATGGTCGTTAAGTGCTCTGCAAATACATACTGACTTGAATATCTATATACTTCTTATGAAACAAAACCCCACTAGAAGTCATTTATGATTTTTCTATCTTCACATGTAGTCTATCCATGTCACTTTTAAATCAAGTCCCTACCCTTTTGATTGTCAGCTATCATTTTCCTCACCACGCGAGCACCCGACCGTGCAAAAAAAACGTACAGAGTTGCCCCAGGCTTCGCGTGGTCGTACACATGGCCCGGTCCCTATTCTTTCTCAGGCACGGTCATGGCCCAATTCGTTTCCCCTACAGAACCGCTCCCCAAATCCATAGCAGCCCTAGAAGGCACCACCAACAGAAATTGCGGCCTCGCCGCGGACTTTAGCATACTTTGCTGCCAGCGTCCAAATCTGCACTCCAGACCTTACCCTCGACCTCACCCATGGCAGCCACAGCCCGTCTCTTCGCCAACTCGGTCCAACCCGAAAGCCAGCATCGGCACTCCTCTCCGTCTACCTTACCTTTGGCAGCCTGACCCTGCCCCTTGTCCGACTAGAGCCTGCCATCTCCGTAAGCATCATCGCTCCTCCCCTGCCCCTCCACTACACTCCTGACCCGTGGTGTTAGCGTCCTCGGTTTTGTCTCCATTAGGCCTTCCGTAATGGGAGTATCTTAGCATGGGATCATAGGCAATTTGCTTATGTGGCACCCTATTTAATGATGAAACAGATTGTAGTTGTATCTTATATAAGATACAATTCTTACACATGATCATAGGCAAATAAGGTTGATAGGCCAATCACAAGCAAGTATAGGCCAAAATCATTAAATACTACTTGATTTAGATACAACATATACGATAAAATGCATTAGGGTGGTGGTTTTTTACATTTTTCTTTTACCTAGGATAGCACGCTAAGATACCATGCATTACGGAAGGCGTTACGCCCAGCAGCCAATCATCTTCCGTTGATAAGTACGTTGGTCAGTGCCAATTAATACTCCTATACATTCACAATGTTAGTAACGGCTCATAATTCGGTCGACATGTAAGGAATTAATTCACGATTACTCATGCCCTCATTACTTTGAATTTTCGTTTCTAGGCGCTCTATATATATTGCAGCTTGCCTCCTCCAAATTGGTCCGCTCACGAACTTCCCATCCTCATTCCCAGGTGCCCTCTGCTCGCAGTTCGTCCTGCCACATGATTTTCCAAAAAAAATATCACTCAAATATTGTTTAGCTGTTCTGACAACAAGGGTCATGGTGTGTGCCATCTTCAGCCCCAACCTTGTTGTATCCTCATTTCCCTAAAGATTAGACAGAGGCAAGTCAGGTGAGCACCATGTTGATAAACTCTCATCTCTATTGTTCAGGTTTCATTTGATTTTGGCAATCAAATAGAAGATTCTTTTGTGACATATGTGATCTGACGAGATCCCATGTTTCTATATTTTTGTATCTTCTTCTGTCCTAAATAGGTGATTTCTTTTGGTCCAGCCTTTTTTACAAGTTCCTGGGAGCTCATATTGGTTGTACCTTTTGTTCGACAAATCAGCTCATTACCCCCTATTAAAGTGGGTTGGTCATATTGTGCTACAACATTCCCTCCAAGCATTGCTCATCGCTGAATCATTGACTTCGATAGTTGTTACCTTTACAAATAGGGTACATCTCAAAGACACATATTGATTGTTCATACTTGCCTTTTGATCCCCTATTTTGAGTTCTACCGAATTCTTGCATCGTTTCCTTATATATTTCTTACATGCTGCTCCCACTATTTATTGTATGTTCATAATTTTCATGTGATCCCCTCTATTTAGTTTTACCAAATTGGTGCATGGATTTCTTATTTTCTTACTTATTGGTCCCACATGGATGTCAATTCTAGTTTTGCCTTATTAATTCTTCAGTTTAAACAACATGGACAATGGAAAAAATTCATCATATATTCCACGTGGTATCCTCCACATAAATTCATCCTCCATTCCACAAACATGTTTCTCTTGCCAAGGGGATGTGCAGTCAGCAGGAAGGCAATAAATATGTCTACTTAAAGATTGTTCTTTTGTCAACTCCATGCCTATGTTATTTACAATATGCACACCCATTTTTCTACGGGAAGCGACTTGATGCACAAATAATTATTTTACCCTCATGGTGTCATTCAACAAGAGAAACTTAGAAAAAATACGTGCAGATTCTTGCAAATATGAAGAGCACTACGAAGCTTTTCATTCCAAATGGCAAAGCCGAAATACAGAAACCAAGACAAATATATCGAAGGATCATCAATTCAAAGGCACCAAAGTTATCTTTGAGTACATAAAAAAGTGATTCCCACATGTCCATATTGTTCTCGCTGCAGAAGCTACCCACCTCCACGATTAAAAATTATTTAACACATATTATGCTTACACCCAAAAAATATTTGTTATGCTATAATAATTATATAAAAAACCATTTGTATCTCCCATTTCATTACTCAATATATGTATTTATCGTCCATATGTTTACATTTATTATATAGATATAACGCAAGAAATACCCGCAGCAATTGATACGTCGAAAACGTATCTCCTTTTCCGAACACTTTTTCTATTGTTTTCCTCTAAATTTGTGTGTTTTGAATGCAACTAACACGGACTAACTTTGTTTTCAGCAGAATTACCTTGGCCTCTCGTTTTTGTGCAGAAAAATCAAATTTCGGCAAATTTCCCAGAAAAGAACCTATTGCTCCTAAAACTCCAGAAGACCCGGGAGCCAGAAAGAGTCCAGAAGAAGAGCCACAGGGGGGTCCACACCACCCCCCGGCGCCCCGCGCCAGCACATGGTGTGGGCCACCCAGAGCCCTCCTCGGTCTCCCCTTTCGACTACAAATAGTCTTCAACCCTAAAACACGGGGGGGGGGGGGGGAGGAGGGGGGTGACGTGGTGATGATTCCTGGACCTATCGGGTGAGCCTACCCGGTCCAAGGCCCAATACCTAGGCCCAAAGACAGGTGATATCCTGCGGTTCTAGAAGGCCCAACAGAAGCCCACCCGCAAGACTTGCGGGTCAAGACAAGAACTCCTATACGTAGTCTACTAGGACTCATGTACCCCCTCCTGGCTGCATATATAAAGCCAGGAGGGAGGGGAGAAAAGGGGATCCAATCTAGAGAGAGGAAGATACAAGCCACAACTAGACTAGGCAATACACGAGATACCCTGTACGCCTCACCATGGCATCGTCATTGTAAACAGCTCGACTATCTCGTCATAATACAGATCAGACAAGCAGGAGTAAGGGTTTATCTCTACGAGAGCCCCGAACCTAGGTAAATCTTTCTCCTTGTTAGACGTCGAGATCACCAGCGCGTAAATCGTTTCTCTACTGGAAATCCTACCGGATAATCCAAGGGATTTGTCGACACGACTCTTCGACAATTGGCACCGTCTGTGGGAACGACACGCCCTGGATCTACGATCTCGCCGGCCTCATCTACATCAAGCTTCGGGTCCTCGAACCCATGGATTTGATCTACTTCGTCTCCTTCAAATTCATCGAGCACTTGCTGGCATCACGCACGGCCTTCATCGTCTACATCGACATCGTTCTTCACGCGCAGGCTGCAGCACAGCAGCAACGTACATATCGCGGACGCCATAAACGTCGGCTCGAAACTCATATGGAAAATTCCTTCAGTGGAAAGATGCGAAATCAAATTATCTACCGGTTCCAACAAGAATCGGCAAATTCCGACGTTTAGATCTCCGTGGATGACCTGAACACTTAAGGACTGTCAAAATCTGACGGAACTCCGCGCGACTTTTGAAAAACAATTCTCACAGTCGACTCGGACATCAATTCGAAGATCACACCGTTGAACAGCTGCAGAATACCATCGCGCATCACTCCGTCTTTTTTGAGCCAATTCCAACGGTTAGATCTCCATTAGCGGCTCGCACACTGCGACACGTTTTGGATCTCTATGAGTTCGCGAATTCAGATCGCGGATCCAGATTCTATTTCGCTAATTTGCGAGTCGACACAAAGACCAAGCAACGTCAACGAAACATGGAGACTCTTCATACTAGTGCCCGGGGGCTCGACATCAACATTTCCCTCCGTGTACACACAACGAACATCGCGCCTCCGCCGCGTCGACCCGGTCCGCAGCGTCGAGTCCTTCGGACAAGCATCGCGACTCCGTTGCGTCGACTCGGTCCGCCGCGTCGAGTCCTTCGAGAAGCATCGCGACTCCGCTGCGTCGACTCGGTCCGCCGCGTCGAGTCCTTGGGACAAACATCGCGACTCCGCCGCGTCGAGTCCTTCGGTCGAACATGACGACTACGCTGCGTCGACTCGGTCCGCCGCGTCGAGTTCTTCGGACAAGCATCGCGACTTCGCCGCGCCGACTCGGGCCGCCGCATCGATTCCTTCGGTCATCGCGACTCCGCCGCGTCGACTCGGTCCGCCGCGTCGAGTCCTTCGGTCGAACATCGCGACTACGCTGCGTCGACTCGGTCCGTCGCGTCGACTCGGTCCGCCGCATCGAGTCCTTCGGACAACCATTGCGACTCCGCCGCGTCGACTCGGTCCGCCTCATCGGGTCCTTCCAGAAAACATCGCGACTCCGTCAAAAAATATCGCGACTCCGCCGCACAACTCCGCTACACCGAATCCTCTCGACTAAGCGTCTCGAGAGCTGTACTTCTCCGCAGCCACACTGGTTTCTCGGGGGCTGTGCTGCAAAGTAGACGCACTCGAGAATTCGCTGCACCCGCACTCAACACTCGGGGGCTGAGGCGCGAAACAGCCGCACTCGACACCCGAGTCCGGTTCATCGATTCTGTCACTCGGCACCACCTCGTCGACTACGGCAGTGTCGTACAAAATGCAACGCGGGAACCACAACGTTGGTTGCAACTTCGACAGTCGACACAATCCTCCGCTCGGATTCGACACAATCCTCCGCTCGGAGTCGACAGTCGACACATATCCTCCTCCAGGAGTCGACACATGTCCTCCTCCGCGAGCCAATAGAATACAAGAACAAGGGGTTAGTTTAAAAACAATTTGAGCCTATGCCCGACTCTGTGAGTCGAGCATAGCCTCGGGGGCTACTCCCATCGGGAGCACTGCCGTGCACCCGATAAATCGAAGAAGCAACGTTGGAAGATCTTTGAGACTATGCCCGATTACAAATAATCGCACATAGATTCGGGGGCTACTCCCATCGGGACCGCTGGCCGCGTACCCAATGAGCGCCGGTTGCGCAACCGACAAGCGCTACACGTGCACTCGACGTACTACAACGTCGGAAGCATCTCACACGCTGGCCGCGTATCTGAGGAGCTCTGTCATATTTCTTCGTCCAGATCCTTATTGTGGTCGTACTAACCGCATATTAACCCAGATGAAAAAAAAAGCAAAACATCAAACTTTTCCGTCTCGACGAGGCGCATACGACAACACGGGCCAATTCGCGAAATCAGATTATGTTGAAGATTTTTCGGGTCCATCTTTTCGTGCGGACTCAGAAGGTGAGCGCCCGTGTCAACTACACAACTTCCACGTCGTCGTGCGACTCCGTCACGTCCTCGTCAACTACACGACTTTCGCGTCGACTCCGTCCGCCGTGTCGAGTACACCTCCACCGCGTTGACTCTGACACGTCTAGTATCTGACACTTCTTGCCACGTCCCATCAGGAGGCAGAAGGCTACGACGTCACGCCACGACGTCACGACGTCACGCGACTATAAGCCAACAGGCTTATTTCTCTTCGGAATCTTCAAACAAAAAGGCACTCGCCACGTAGCGGGGAGAAGATTGTGAATATGCGGCTCCCGCAAAAACCACAAAAGACAACACTCGTTACGCGTGCAAAAGAAAATTGCGAGTCCCTAACACGAATTTACTTTCGTATGGGCCCCACGCGCTCTGCCCCACTTCGTCACATCCCATCGGGAGCAGGCGAGTGCAGGCAAGTGCGCGGTGACGTCATTGAGTACCTCACAACACGAAATATGTTTCAGATGAGCATCGAGATGCGAAATTTCTTCGCATGGCCGCCCTAAACACGAAATTACTTTCGTATGGGCATTCTAACACGAAATCTCTTTCGTATGAGCATCAAATACGCGAAATCTCTTTCGCATAAGCTCCTAACACGAAATTTCTTTCGTATGAGCATATCAAGACGCGACATCTCTTTCGCATAAGCTCCCTAACACGAAATTTCTTTCATATGAGCATATAAAGACGCGAAATCTCTTTCGCATAAGCTCCCTAACACGAAATTTCTTCCGTATGGGCATATCAAGACGCGAAATCTCTTTCGCATAAGCTCCCTAACACAAAATTTCTTTCGTATGAGCATATCAAGGCGCAAAATATCTTTCCCATAAGCACCCTGACACAAAATCTCTTTCGTATGGGCACATCAAGGCGCAAAATATCTTTCGCATAAGCTCCATGACACGAAATTTCTTTCATATGGGCACATCAAAGACGCGGAATTTCTTTCGCATAAAAACCCTAACACGAAATCTCTTTCGAATGGGCACATCAAGACGCGAAATTTCCTTCGCATAAGCACCCTGACACGAAATTTCTTTCGTATGGGCACATCAAAGACGCGGAATTTCTTTCGCATAAACACCCTAACACGAAATCTCTTTCGAATAGGCACATCAAGACGCGGAATTTCCTTCGCATAAGCACCCTGACACGAAATCTCTTTCGTATGGGCACATCAAGACGCGAAATTTCTTTCGCATAAGCACACTGACACGAAATCTCTTTCGTATGGACGCGAAATATCTTTCGCATAGTCACCCTAACACGAAATCTCTTTCGTATGGGCACATCAAGACGAAATTTCTTTCATGTAAACTCCATAACGCGAAATCTCTTTCGCACAAGATCAAGAAGGAAGATCTCTTCACCCGAAGAATCGCAAGAACTTGACCAAGGTAAAATTTCGAGTATACGGCTCCCGCAAATCTACCACACGATGTATTTACACATCATTATCCTGGATCGTTCGGCCGACTAGGCACATCCGGATGCCGTATTCTTTCGAGTATGAAGGTAAGACCCAAGGATCTCTCTTTCGGGCCTGGAATCGCACTCAAGATGCGTCCTCCGGTAAACTTTTCCGTGTCAACAACACGAAGAAAAATCCTAGCGGACGCGCCGGGTACGCCTTTAGGTTAAGTTCGACTCGTTAAGACCTCAACGGCCCTAGTCGCAACGATCACCTCGCCGGATTCGAGTCGGAGGTCTCGAATTTGTGTAGGCCAGAACCATTTTTTGCCCTAGATGCGATTAATTGGCCCTGATCTTTCGGGAGAGCCAAGCGACTGAGCCGCATCCTTCTGCGAAAACAGCCAACGCAAGGCACATTTACCACTCGATGCTCGAGTACAGAAGCGCATCGCGCACAGGGTATACACCCTCAGAACCAGACGATTGAATAACCAATCGAAGAAATCAAGAGCGGACTCTGAGTGCCCACCCGACTGATTCTCGGTCGACTAAACACTCGGGGGCTACTGACGTGGGGATGATTCCTGGACCTATCGGGTGAGCCTACCCGGTCCAAGGCCCAAGACCTAGGCCCAAAGACAGGTGATATCCTGCGGTTCTCGAAGGCCCAACAGAAGCCCACCCGCAAGACTTGCGGGTCAAGACAAGAACTCCTATACGTAGTCTACTAGGACTCATGTAACACCCTCCTGGCTGCATATATAAAGCCAGGACGGAGGAGAGAAAAGGGGATCCAACCTAGAGAGAGGAAGATACAAGCCACAACTAGACTAGGCAATACACGGGATACCCCGTACGCCTCACCATCGCATCGACATTGTAAACAGCTCGACTATCTCGTCATAATACAGATCAGACAAGCAGGAGTAAGGGTTTTACCTCTACGAGGGCCCTGAACCTGGGCAAATCTTGTTAGCCGTCGAGATCACCAGCGCGTACATCGTTCCTCTACTCGAAAGCCCTACCGGATCATCCGAGGGATTTGTCGACACGACACTTCGACAGGGGGTCAATAGTTTTCCAGAAGGAAGTCCGTAGCTCCGCCGCCATCGCGCATCCTTTTTAGGGGTTCAGAAACTCCGTTTTGGCACCCTGCCGTGACGGGGATTTGGAGGAGATCATCGCCACCATCATCACCAACTCCTGTCCATCGACCATCCATGTTTCCCCCATCAGTTTGTGAGTAATTCCCCCGCCGTAGACTGAAGGGGATGGTAGGGATTGGATGAGTTCGTTCATGTAATAATGTCGTGATTGTTAGGGCATAGTGCCTAGTATCCTCTATTAGTGCTATTGACATTGTTGCAACTTGTTATGCTTAATGCTTGCCACTTTGGACCCGAGTGCCATGATCTCAGATCTGAACATGTTATTGAATCATGATGATAATTATTGTTTCTTGATCATACATGTAAGATGTTTACACACATCGTTGTACGGAACCCGAGGCCCAAAGTGACAGAAATTGGGATAACCAGAGGGGATGGCTTTGATGTGAGGATCACATGTGTTCACGGAGTGTTAATGCTTTGCTCCGGTGTTCTATTAAAAGGAACAAATTAACTACCAGTAGTTCCCTTGAGGCCCCGCTGAAAACAGGCTGGTAGGACAATGGATGGTGTGCAAGTTCTCATTGCAGGCATGTACGACTATTTACGGAACACATGCCTATGGTTACTTAGTGCTTGGATGCTTTATCGTATTATCTGCAATGCCCATGACTTGATCATTATATGAACTATCTTATCCATGAAACACCCATTCATCATCCGTATGCCTATAGTATTTAATCCCGTTGTTTAGTTCAATCACCACTACTGCTGTTTTCATACTACTGTTGTTATTATTTCACTATTGCTGCTACTATAGAACTGTTACTACTGATAAACCACTGCGAACAAGTCCACTTTCAGGTGCAGGTGAATTGACAACTCACTTGTTAAGGCTCACAAATATTCTTTGGCTCCCCTTGTGTGGAATCAATAAATTTGGGTTTTACTCCCCTCGAAGATTGTTGCGATCCCCTATACTTGTGGGTCATCAAGACTATTTTCTGGCGCCATTGCCGGGGAGCATAGCTTTATTTGTGAGCTCACCAGAGAGTATTATTATCTACCACCAATCATTCGTCATGGGTAATTCTCGTGATGGAAGAGTTCCTATATTGCCATCCACTACAAGAAGAGGTACAACTTTGAACAACTCTGTTGCTCTTGATTCACCGTCTGTTATGAGTAAGCTGCTTACACCACCACATATACATGCTACACAAGCTACTTCTGCTGAATCTGAAAATACTTCTGATACTTTTGATGATGCTTCTACTCTGCTTGATGAGAGTGGTTTTCCCGGTCCTTTCTTAGATGCTACTATTGCTAAAGATAAAAATATTGCAAACACTGAAACTCTTGATAAAAATCCTGTTACTCCTGCTTTTTCACCTGAGTTTAGAGAAAATCCTAGTGATGATTCCTATATTGAACTTAGTGATGATCTTATTGATAAAATACAATTGGAGGATAATGATGTATTTATACGTCTTATTGAAAGTCGTGCTATTAAATATAAATTATCTCCTGATGCTAAGTTTGCCACTTCTCCTATTAATATTAGGGATAAGGATTATGATTTCTCTCTTGATTTATCTTATATATCTATTGTTGAGAAAGAACCTTTTTGTGGTACTGAGAATGAAAGTGTTATGAAACATAAGAATGAGCTCTCATCTTTGAGTAGTTTATTCTTTGATGATCTTAAGAAACGTAGCTACTTTGTTACTAAAATATCCCCTTTCTCATTAAAAGATGAAGCTAAAGCTTGGGTTAATAATTTGTCTCCTGGATCTATTGATAGTCCTATTGGTTTGGTTAATGCTTTCTTTTAGAAATATTTTCCCGCTAGTGCTCAACATGCTGCTTTACAAAATATATTTAATTTCAAACAATTAGAAGAAGAGAAATTGCCTGTATCTTGGGCAAGGTTCTGTTCTTTTGTTAGGGCTACACCTGGGCATAAGCTAGAAGACAATAAACTTATTGATATATTCTATAATGGACGAACTATTGAATCTAGGACATACCTGGATAGTTGTGTTGGTTGTGTTTTCAGGCAAAGAACTCGAGAAGAAGCTGAGGAATTGATGGCTAAAATAAGCCAAAATCATGATGATTGGACTATGGTTGAGCCTGATCCGACCCCTACTCCAGTATCAACACCAACACCAACACCCAAGAAGAGGGGAATGATTGAATTAAATTATGAAGTGACGAGAGAAGCTAAGAAATCTCTTAAAGATAGGGGTATTAAATATGAAGATGTGAAGAATCTTCCACCTATAGAAGAATTATGTAAGCCAATCCCTCACTCATCACCCATTGAGGTACACTCTCTCCACTATTTTGATAGTAGAGATATTACCTAAAGAAAACCTTCTGATCAATGCTTAGATGAATCTGATAATTATGTTATTAAGCAAGATAATTTTAATATGAGAGTGCAAAATCACCTAATGGAAAACTCTAAAGCTATTAATGATTTGCATGGTATTATAGAAAGAACCTTTAATGATGTTAAAATGCTTGTTAAACATTTTAAAATGGTTCAAACTCAAATTGATCAACTTGCTAAAGTGCAAAAAGATTTGCTAGTTAATTCTTGTAAATAAAAACATGCTTATGAGATAAGAACTAAAAGAGGTATTGCTACACAAGATCCTTTATATCCCGAGGGACATCCTAAAAGAATTGACCAAGATTCTCAGCAAACTAATAATGATGTTATTCATACTAAGAAGAAAAAGAAGAAGAAACATAAAACCGTTGTAGAATCCTCTGAACTTGCTAAAGATCCTAATAGTATATCTATCTCCGATGCTGAAACTGAAAGTGGTAATGAAAAGAATGAGGCTTCTGATAAAGAAGAAATTGAAAAGGAACCTGAAAGGCAAACTATAAATACAAAGTACACTAAGGAAGATTTTATTGCTAATAAACATGGTAATGAGAGAGAACCTTGGGTACAAAAACCAATGACTTATCGTAATAAGAAACACAAGTCAAAAGAAGAAGAACAATATAAAAAGTTTTGTGAATGGATGAAACCTTTGTTCTTGCAAATTCTTTTAACTGATGATATTAAATTACCTCCTTATGCAAAATATATGAAAGATATTGTCTCTAGCAAAAGGAAGATTCCTAATGAGTAAATTTCCACTATGCTTGCTAATTACTCTTTCAACGGAAAGGTTCCTAAGAAACTTGGAGATCCTGGTATACAAACTATTCCTGTTCTATTAAAAATAATTATTTAAGAACTACTTTGTGCGATGTGGGAGCTGGAGTTATTGTCATGCCTTTTACTCTCTATAAAAGACTCCTCCCAGAAAAATTGATACCAACTTATATATATATTTGTAAATGGCTGATAAATCTACTGCTATTCCTGTGGGTATATGTGAGGATGTTACCGTTCAAGTTGCTAATAATTGGCTGATATTAACTGACTTTGTTGTGTTGGAAATGCCTGAAGATGATAATATGTCTATTATTCTTGGAAGACCTTTTCTTAATACTGCAGGGGCTGTTATTGATTGCAATCAAGCAAAAGTTACTTTTCATGTTAATGATAAAGAGCACATTGTTTATTTTCCCAAGAAGGTTGATAAGAAATATGGTCTAAATTTAGTTGAAAATATTGAGACCATCAAGATTGGAGAATTTTATTCTCCCATTCCAGTACCACCAAACGAATATGAAATTATTATGATTGGTACTATGCCTATCAAAGTTGAGGTAACATAATTATTTAGTGATTAGCAAAGTTTTTCTTCATTTGAAAATTATTCTGGTAAGAAGACTTGATCACCCTTGTTAACAAAATGATTTTTAATGAAGAGGACATTGTTTTCACTATGTTTTCACCTTCCCCATTATGTTTTCACCATGTTTACTTCTGTTATAACATATCTACTTGAGTACAATCATGTTTTCCACCATCCTGAAGCATGTTTTCCGGATATTTTCACTCTGATTTCTAAGGATATGCATGTTTTCACCGTCCATACTTTTGTTTTCACCACTGCCACCTTTGTTTTCTTTGGATATTCTTCCATTATAGTGTCATAGAACCTCAGTAGTGATGGTCTTTCTTTTTTCCACCTTTTATCTTTTGTTTTCCTGAAATATTATTATTTATTAAAATTCGGTCCGAAAAATAAAGTTTCTCGAAAACTTTCAGAAAAATTATAATAAATATTTACGATAAAAATGAGGCAGAAAGCCACCTGGGAGGCCCTAAGGGGACCCACCAGTCAGGCACACCATAGGGTGGCGTGTCCAGCCCCCTGGTGGCGCCAGCACAAGGTGTGGGGCCACCTGGCCCTCCACTAACTCTCTCCCCTGCCAAAGTCTTCTCTCTCACCTCACAAACCGAAAACATTTCCTGGAACCCGTGTTCTTGCTGTTCTTCCTCTGGATTTTTGATCTCCTTCTTCATGCCATCATTTTTGCTGATATTTGGTGTGTTTGATCTCCGGTATGTGACTCCTATGTTGATCCAAGTAAAATTTTGTTTAGTGTAGTATTTCTTGAGTATTTTGATACTGTATGTGACAGCTTATGGGAGTTTGTATGCTTGATTTGAGTATAAATAATTAATTTTTGATGTATGTTTAGCTCTCATATAAGTCCCTATGGTAGTCTCCACCTTATAGTTGCTTGAAATTAATTTTTGCGATGATTGTTCAAAAATTTCAAAGTTGGAGCATAATGCTTAGCAACTAAACCAGCATGAGTTGGAGATGCATGAGGTCATGCTCGTGCACCACGAAGAGAGAGTGTTCCCATCAATCTATCCGTGTCAGGAATTTAGGCCGATTACAGAAATTTTGCAGGACTTCAACACTCTTGTGCGGAATGCGGGCTTGGACCGTTTCATTGAGGATGAACCTATCCAACATGTGAAACTAATTATTTCTATGGTGCACGATTTTCGTTTCAAGTGGTCCTCACCTAACGCAATGGTCCACTATAAAATTTACAATAAAGTTGTGAGTCTGCCTTTTAGTGTTTTCTGTGCAGCTATTAACGTACCAGAGTGGGGTTCTTGTGAGAAGATAAGTGGGAAGCCCAAACCACTACTGGATTTATATGAAGATATTTGCCAAGGCAGAAGCTTCATAGGGGAGTGTGGTAAAATTCGAGAAATCCAACTCCCTAGCATTCGATACTTTGCCTATTTTATTTCTAAATGTGTGCTAGCTAGAAAAACTGCCAGTAAGCTATCTGTTTATGATTTGGCGTTTATTGCAGCTGCCTTAAAATATTATAGGTCTTATAATTTAGGCGCCTTGAATTCTTACCGTCTCTCACATAACCGTAAGAAGGGCAGAGTTTGTGGAGGCCTTATTGCCTCGTGCTTGCTAGCTTTGCATGGTTTGGAGCCACACCATCTAGATGTGCAGTTTCCTATAGAGAGGCTTAATCTTGTTTCCATGGTTCAACATAAGTTTCTTTCTACCCATGCTCATTTGCACAACTTGTCCTTTGAAATAACTTTCTCCAAACATTCTAGGTGGAGGGTTATTAAAACTGTTAGGGAAGTACTTTTGCCTGCACACCCTTTGTTTGATCTTAATGGCGGGCAAGGATAGGAGCTTTCTGAGAGTGACCTGGACACATACCTTGAGCATATACCCTAGCAAGGGGAGGAAGACGGAGAGGCGGAATATAGTGATTTCGTCCAGCCCTACGAGACCATGGGAATTCCATCTCAGCAACCCGGCTATGATTACGCACCCGCTTCATCATCTTCCTCTTATGCGCCCGAGTACGACCACGCGAGGGATGACCCACCACAGTGTGGATACTTCACATGCCATGATTGATCTCCACTTAGGCCAAAAGCCTAAACTTGGGGGCAGTTATACCGACATCACGCTCATTTATATATCATGTTCTCTCGGTTCTTTGTATATCCATGTTTTCTCTCCTTTCGCTTGTTTTCGTTTCTTTCATTTCTTTTGTTTTTATTGTATTTTTTCGCTTTGCAAAACACAAAAAGACCAAAAATGTTTCTGTTGTTTCTCTCTTTTTGTTTCTTTAGTTGGTTTGCTTTATCCTTTAGTTGCATTTTAATATTCAAAAAACCAAAAAAAATTTTGTTCTGTTTGTTTGGTTGCTTTCTTTTGTTCTTGTTTCATTTTGAAAAAAAACCAAAACGATTTTTCTTTGTTTACTTGTTCTCTTTTGCTCGTGCTTTAATTGAAAAACTCAAAAATATTTTGTTGTTCTTCTCTTGTTTTGTAAAGTTTGGTGTAGAGTTCAACAGTCGTTCGTGATTCCATTGGAGCTTGGTTTTCATTATATATTTTATTCAAGCCACAAGTGAAGAGAAATAATGACGATTTACGACAATTCAAGCGTGGTGAGAGGCTGGTAAGAATTCTATTTGCTTTCATTTTTGTAGATATATCCATTTATGTGAGCATGCTTAGTTTGTTCGTATAAGATGTATGTGACTTAATGGCTTCTTAATAGTTTGTGCTCTCTCATGTTTTTCTCCAATTTATTAATGGTAAATGACCTTTCATATAAATATCTGTTTGCATTGTTCTACTCATAGAAGGGTATGACATTGTGGTAGCCTCATGTGACTGTTTCATTTGAATCGACTCGGCACATGCTCACGCATGCTAAGACTGAAAACAAAAAGTCAATAAGCCTCGATGATTTATTTTGCCTCAGAGTTCTAGTATCAATTTTATGCCTCAGTTAATTTTACTTTGTCGCAAACATGATTATGATAGTTGTTGCTCTCTTGATTGTCGCTCTCTGTCTATTGCTAGAGTTCACCTGTACTGAGTATAGAATTCTACTCGTGCATCCAACTTCGAAAAACCAAAGTTTCCCATTGTGTACACCATACCTACCTACATGTGGTATTTAACTGCCACTTCAAGTAAATTGCTCATGTGATACCTTTAAAACCTTCTAAAAGTTCTTCCTGTTTTGTGCCCCTGTTTTAGCTCATGAGGACGTAAATAGAGAATCTTTATCTCACTTGTTGATTGGATTTCACACCCTGGACTAGTGGCCTCATACGCTTATCCAAATGATAGAAGAGCTGGCAGCAGGGTGCCTAGCCCCAAATTAATACACACACATTCTATTCACTATTTTTGCCCCTGATTTATCAGTCAAAGCATAATTGTGTAAACAAAAGAGAAAGAGGGATGGCCTTCTACACCAGTTGCGTCCTTCTCAATGGGAGCCTCTCTTGTGAATCCAGTTGGCTTGTGACGTACTGTATTGTCTGTTTACCATTCATTGACATAAGCATACACCTCTCTTAAAAATGTTTTCAATACCTATGTTTAATAAAATAAAAAGCTCTAGCACATGAGTAATCTCTGCTTCCCTCCGCGAAGGGCCTTTCTTTTACTTTTATGTTGAGTCTCCGCCATATTCTTTGAGCACCTTCATGAGACCATAATTATCATTCTTAGTGTGATGTGTTTGTCCCAAAGCACGGTTGATTGTGGTATAATCTTGATACTTGCATCTTTGATATCTTTACTTCTAGTCTTCCCTTGAACTTCAGAGGTTCCCTGACATCTATGTTTTGCCCCACACATAAGGGCAAGCGAGATACCACTTTATCAGATCTTATTACGAATACTTCAATATTGCAAATAGTTATGCTTCATGTTATTTATTATTATTATGTTGTTATCTCTTCATGGTTTGCATAAGCTATTAAGTGACAGTATCTTGCATGTATCTTATCATGAGCATAACTAAGTATTTGATCATATAGTGAGTATATTTACATCATATGAAACAAATTTGTTCATAAAGTATTTTATCGCGCTCAGTTATCACTGAATTGCTTGAGGACAAGAAATAAGCTAAGCTTAGGGGGAGTTGATACGTCGAAAACGTATCTCCTTTTCCGAACACTTTTCCTATTGTTTTTCTCTAAACTTGTGTGTTTTGAGTGCAACTAACACGGACTAATGCTTTTTTCAGAAGAATTACCTTGGTGTCTCGTTTTTGTGCAGAAAAAATCAACTTTCGGGAAATTGCCCATAAAAGACCCAGTTGCTCCTAAAACACCAGAAGACCCGGGAGCCAGAAAGAGTCCAAGAGAAGAGCCACCGGGGGGCCACACCACCCCCTGGAGCGACCCCCCCTTGGCCGCACCAGCACATGGTGCGGGCCACCTAGAGCCCCCCTCGGTAGTTTTCCAGAAAGAAGTCTGTAGCTCCGTCACCATCGCGAATCCTTTTTCGGGGTTCAGAAACTCCGATCTGGCACCCTGCCGGGACGGGGAATTGGAGGAGATCATCGCCACCGTCATCACCAACGCCTCTCCATAGACCATCCATGTTTCCCCCATCCATGTTTGAGTAATTCCCCCGTTGTAGGCTGAAGGGGATGGTAGGGATTGGATCAGTTCATTCATGTAATAATGTCGTGATTGTTAGGGCATAGTGCCTAGTATCCTATATTAGTCCTATTGACATTGTTTCAACTTGTTATGCCATGATCTTAGATCTGAACACGTTATTGAACCATGATGATAATTATTGTTTCTTGATCATACCTGCAAGTTGTTTACACACATCGTTGTACGGAACCCAAGGCCCCGAAGTGACAAAAATTGGGATAACCGGAGGGGATGGCTGTGATGTGAGGATCAGATGTGTTCATGGAGTGTTAATGCTTTGCTCTGGTGTTCTATTAAAAGGAACACCTTAATTATTAGTGGTTCCCTTGAGGCCCTGCCGAAAACGGGCTGATAGGACAATAGAGTGTTGTGCAAGTTCTCACTGGCGAGCACGTACAACTATTTACGGAACACATGCCTATGGTTACTTAGTGCTTGGATTCTTTATCTTATTTATCTGCAGTGCCCATGACTTGATCATTATATGAACTATCTTATCCATGCAACGCCCGCTCATCCATCCCCATGACTACAATATTTAATCCAGTTATTTACTTCAATCACCACTGCTGTTGTTTTCATACTACTGCTGTTATTATTTCACTACTGCTGCAACTATAAAACTGTTACTACTGATAAACCACTGCGAACAAGTCCACTTTCAGGTGCAAGTGAATTGAAAACACACAAATATTCTTTGGCTCCCCTTGTGTCGAATGAATAAATTTGGATTTTACTTCCCTCGAAGACTGTTGCGATCCCCTATACTTGTGGGTCATCAGCAATGCACGGAGTATCCTTCTAGCTTCCCAACTGCTTCATGCCTTCCATGTATGCTTGATATTTCGTGATTTCCTAGTCCACAACAACAGATAACACAATCACAAGAGGATTTGCAAAAATGATTTACACATTAATGGTTAGTGGCAGGTGCATAGTCAATTTCTCATCATTTTCATGACAAAGATACGGTTTAAACATGGCTAAATATGCGTATATTTTACATGCATTAGTTTGTGAGTTGGACGTGGCCCTTGCCCACATGCAGCTCATTATACCTAAAAATCAGCCCGTTACTCGGGCCTTTTGTCTAACTTCATTTTATCATAATGAAAATGCATGTGCTAAAGAGACCATTTAATGAGAGTGTGTTTTATTTGTTTGTGTTGTTTATCTCTCACTAACATGGAATCAAATATCAGAAGTATGCAGTTGGAGGTATTTGGTTCTTAATTTATTATGTTGCCTTTCTCATGGACGATGCACAAGTGATGATATGGACACAACTCAAACCTCGTTCGGGATACTTACTCACAAAAACTAACTGTAATAACCCTTATTTAAATAACAATGTAGGTTCCTGGTTATCCATAACATGCACAAGTACAAAATCTTGGATTCTCAAAGAAATTCACATATGTCACAAGTAGTAAGAAGAATTCAAAATATGACAAATGAATTTCTAATAAAATTCAATATGAAAGCCTAACTGGGCTTGATCAAACAAAATCCACATGTACAGTTGTTGCCGATGTACATAACTTCAAGAATGTCATTCGGGCTCCTGATGGTTCACGATCAAATTCGAATACAAACACAACCTTTCAACAATATTGGGAGCTCTAGTTGTAATAATCACTAGTACAGAAAGGGTCATCTGTGGCGCACCAAATTTCAATTCTGTGGCGCACCTAAGGGCCAGAGGGGTGCGCCACATAATTCACGCCACAATTTTTTTCTGTGGCGCACCCTGGCCGTGCGCCATAGAAATGTCAATTCTATGGCGCACCTCAGCCGTGCGCCACAGAAATTTGCAATTATGTGGCGCACCTAGTAGGGGTGCGCCACAGTTTTTTTTAAATTTAAAAAAAAAAAGGCGGCCAGATCTGGCCGGGGAATTTTGCCGAAATTTCGAAATTTCGCCGGAGCTCGTCGGCTGCTGGTCGGTGGTGGGTGGAGGATGGGGGTCACCGGAGTTGGTGGAGTAGGAGAAGGAGGAGCTAGCCGGAGGTGGTGGTGGAGAAGGAGGAGCTCGCCGGAGGTGGTGGTGGAGGAGGAGGAGGAGCTCGCCGGAGGTGGTGCTGGTGGAGGAGGAGGAGGAGGGGTGGTGGTGGAGGAGGAGGGGTGGTTGTGGTGGAGGAGGAGGAGGGGTGGTGGTGGTGGAGGAGGAGGAGGAGGGGTGGTGGTGGTGGAGGAGGAGGAGGCGAGGTGGTGGTGGAGTAGTAGGTGGAGGAGAGAAGTGGAGAGGTAGAAGAGAGAAGGGGAGATGAGAAGTGGAGGAGAAGTAGAGGGGTGAAGGGAAGAAGAGGAGGGGAGGAGGGTAGAAGAGGAGAAGGGAAGAAGAGGCAGGATTCGAAATCCTGTCCAACATAATTCTATGGCGCACCAAGTAGGGGTGCGCCACAGAGATTTTATTCGATTGTTTTTATTTTCTAGTCAAAAATCTTCAAACGGCCATAACTTTTTTTCCTTTTGGAATTTGGCGATTCTAAAAAAAAGATCACAGGCCGAAGGCGAGTGAGGTTGAGTTCCTTTTTCTCTCTAGTTTTTTTTTCCGACATCGTATGCAAAAGTTATGCCCATTTTACTTTTTTAACGAACTTTTGCTCAGAAAGTCAAAATTCATATTTCAAAATTTGATAAAAAAATAGACCTTAAACTCTCCGTGCATCTATAAGGGATTTATTTTTTGATGCTTTTTAGACCTCCAACTCTCCTGTGAAAAACTAGAAATGGCATTCCCGGGGGGGGGGGGGTGGAGTTCGTGCGTGTGGACAGAAAATTAGGGGATGAGAATTCTGTGGCGCACAGGACAGTGGTGCGCCACATAAATGTCATATTTCTGTGGCGCACTAACCACCATGGGACATAGAATATGAGTGGTTCAATGGTTGGTGTGGGCGCCAACATATTTCTGTGGCGCACCTCTGTCCCGTGCGCCATATAATTCAGTGCGCCACAGAATTCCTCTTTTCTGTGGCGCATACCCCCCCCTGCGCCACAAAAATAAATTTCTGTGGCGCATGCTTACATGGTGCGCCACAGAAAGGCACTTCTCTACTAGTGAATAAAATCTGATTAGTGTATAAACGTAGGAAAATACAGAAAAAGTAAGAATGCAACCAAAAAAAATAAAGAAGAGAGAGAGAGAGAGAGAGAGAGAGAGAGAGAGAGAGAGAGAAACAGAGAGATCATACTATTGTGATCGTTCCTTGTTGTGCTTGTATCTATGGTGTAGAAGGATTACAAACACAACCTCTTGATTGTACACAACTTAAAGAAACTTGTGGGGGATCTTGATTGCGCGTGATCAAATTTTCCTCACAAACACAACCTCTATATTTGGAGCTATACTTTTGAAAATAAAATCTGATTGGTTAATAATATTGACAAAAAAACAAGTCAAAAAATGCAACGAAAAAATGAAATACAAGTGGATGGATAGAGAGAGGGGGGAGAGAGATAGAGGGAGAGGAGCATGTACATACTATTTTGATAGTTTCCCTTTGTTCTTGTCTCGATGGTGAAGATGCATTACCAACATGAATGAACCTTTGTGGTGATTGGTGATCCTACTACTTAAACAAGGCTTGTTTTTTCTCAAAGCAGACTAAATACTTTATTTATCTTGTTCTATGAGCTATGTGATCCGAATCATCCTACTTATCTATTTATAACATAAAAAGCATGCACAAGACACTTTAAGAGTAGTTTTTGCACATAAATATAATCTACGAAAAATAAAATGATATATAAAATCCATTAGCTGGTTCCTTGGTCTTCCAAGCCAACTTTGCATGCATAAAACCATTTCATAAATAGATAAAGGGGAGGATAATCGACATGTCACCCTAGATTCAGTTTAAGCAAGGTTGAGTTGAGATCAAGAGGACCAAAAAAAAGGTTGAGAAGGGACTATGCCATGGATATGTCCATGCCATTGGTCATTTGGCTTGGAACTCACGAATGTTCATAGATGATAGTATTTTATTTGTGAAAAAATTCTTTTTCAAAGGTTTTCATATTTCTCTAGGCAACAAAAAAGGACTCCATAGGGAAAGATTCATTTTAAAGTGTTGATCATTTTCTGTGTTTCTTTCCAAAATGAGGTCAAAATGACCAACATGGCTATTCATAGAAAGGGGTAAAAAAATTCAAAAATATCGGTGGTTTGTTGATATAATCGCTCCTTGTCTACCATAAAATAAGTTTGGAAATGGTTTCGGAGTGAATAATCACACACACTCTTTTTGCAAGGAAATTATTCACACACTTGTAGCTAAAATCTTATTACTTAAGGAAAATAGACATAAAGTCTTTAATGGGCGAATGTAGTTATAAAGCGAGAAGTTCGAAATATTCGGGAATTATCCATCAAATATGTTCTCAGTTGTACGTAAATTGGAGTGGTGTCATTTTTACCATTTTCTTTGTACATGCTTCACAACCACCTCCTCCCCCCCCCCACATTTTTTGTCACATAAAATGGAATTTAAAAATAATCTGAAACATCTCTTTGGAAATGTTGTTTGTCATGGAAAGATATATCTATGCGTTAAATATGCGCACATTATCATAAACTATGTCAATCATATGGCCATGACCTTGTTCATACATACATGATAGCCTTTTTGTGAATTCTCCTTTTCAAAGCTTACAATATTCCAAGTTCGGTATTTTCTTGGTAACTAGTACACATAAAAGGTCTCCACGAGGATGGTATTGTGTTTGTTAAGTTATTTTTTCGAAACATGTTCAAAATGGCCGACATGGCCATTCATAGGGGAGGGTTGAATCTTTCAAAACTCTTGGTAATTCTATGTTATAATCACTATTTATTTACTTCAAAATTATTTTTGGCAATTTTTAGGAGCAAACATTATCGCGCACTTGTAGTTCAAATTTGATTAGTATCTAGAAATCAACATAAAGTCATTCAAAATGGGAGGAAGTAGCTAGACAACAAGTAAATTTAAAATATTTAGGAAATATCCATCAAATATGGTCTACTTTGTGCGAAAATTGGAGGGTTCCATTTTACACCGTATCATTGTATGCGACTAAAAAAAACCACTGTTTGCACTTAGAAAATGAAAATTATTTTTATAAATATTTGAAAAATCACTTTGGAAAGGTTATTTTCCATGTGAAGATAGAACTATGTACCAAATATTACACATTATCATAAACTATGCCATGGATATTTTCCATGACCTATTCATACATACATGGTAGTCTTTTTGTGAAGGATTATTTTTAAAAGTTGACATATTCCAAGTTTGTATTTTTAATACAACTAGTACACATAAAAGGCCTACACAAGTAAGGATTACATTTTTTTTGAAGTTTTTTTTGGAAACATGTTCAAAATGGCTGACATGACTATTCATAGGGAGGGGTTGAATCTTTTTAAACTCTTAGTGGTTTTCTGAAATAATCACTAATGTGTACCTTAGAATGATTTTGGCAATTTTTAAGAGTAAACTATCACATAATGCTTGTCGTTGTAGTTCAAATTTAATTTACTTTTTGGGAAATTGGCTCAAAGTAGCTAGAAGCGATAAAAACAAAAATATTTGTGAATTATGAATAAGATATGGTCTACTTTGTGCAAAAATTTAAGTGGTGCCATTTTGCACTTATTTGGTTTTATTTACTTCACAAAAAACAACATTTTTAAGTTAAAAATAGAGAATAGTTATTTTTACTAAAATCTTGAAAACTCGCATTGGTCAAGTTCTTTAGTTTGGTAAAAAGCATTCATTATTCATAAATGGAGACATTATGATGAGAATTTTATGGCGCACACAATGTTTTGTAACTATGTGTGATTGCCTTTGACATCACACTTTTTTCGAAAAACGTGTGCGATTGCCCCATACATCACACACTTTTTGTTACTTGAAAATTTGAGTGCTATGCATCGCAAAAAATACCCGTTTTGGTCATTTTTTTATCTAAAATGTTGAAAACTAGTTTGGCATATTGTTAATTATGGTGCAAGAAGTCTTTATGCCAAAAGCCAACCCACTATGATGAATTTGTTTTATGGAATCTTCGCCAAGTGTTTTTTCTTTTTTCGCGAAAAAGGCCAGCGAATCTACTGATCATCAACAATGGTACAAAGAATTCTAAAAGTAATAAAAATTACAAATAGATCTTCGAACCACCTAGCGAGGACTACAAACACTGAAGCGAGCCGAAGGCGCGCCACTGTCCTCACCCCTCCCTCACAGGAGTCGGGTAAATCTTGTCGTATTAGAGCTTATTAAAGTAGACAGACGGGAAATCGTCGTGCTAAGGATCCGAAAGACCAGCACACCAGATTAGTAAACATCGCCAATGACAACAATTGCAGATCGAAACAGCCATACCTGTAACCACACGGACGAACACGAAAACGGACTGGATCCTAGAAGATCTGCCGGACAAACGCATCGACGCGCCCTCCGACGGCGCTGGACGCACCACCGGAGCGTGGATAGGATGGGAATGACCTTGTTCTGACCTCAAGATGTAGCCTCCGCCTCACTATATTGAAGAAGATACTGGACAAAAAACCTAAACAAGAACATGAAAACATCCCGCCGGCGAGAGGCCGTGATCCTCCACACCTTCAAGGCCTAAAGCCATGAGGCGGAGCGGACCAGCGGCGTCGCCGACTAGAGGGACGGAACCCTAGATGGGTTTCTATAGGTGCCTCACGATCGCCTCTCGAGGCTCTTATACCGATTCGGGAATGATCCCTCTGCAAGTATTATTTGTGCCAAGTGTATATTTCTTGGGTACTTGTTTTAAGAGGGCCTTGTCTAAAGCGCTCGGCAAAATTTCTGGCACTCATACATGCATATTTATGTTGCAGGAGTACTAGCAAAAGTGCATGTGCATTGCAACGAGATGAAAACAATGCTTTGATGAAACGGGTGGAGATCGTTGTCGTTCAATCGAAAGTGAGTTTTAGTGTGCGAGGATTGTGGAGGGCGGCTGCATCAGAGGATTGACTCCTTCCTGGCCTTGGTGTTTCCAAGTCAAGAAATTCTTACTCGACCCAGGTGATCATATATATATCGTCATATCCACACGATACTAAACCAAACCGAGTTCTAGCAAAAATGGTCGGAACACACGCATCAAATGGGGATGGCATCGCACTCGTGCATCAGTGAGTTTCAGTGTGAGAGAATTTGTAGAGATTGGCTGCGTTAGATTATTGGTTGTTTCCTTATATTGGAAAGGCTTATGTTTGTCGTCATGTCCATACCATCACCAAACCGAGTTCTAGAAAAAGTCATCGAAATGCATGCAGCTGGTCGGGATGGATCACGATTGTGCATCGGTAAGGTTGGTGTGCGAGGATAGCTAAGGACGACAGTATCCGAGGATTAGGGGCGAGACACGGAGACAAGGAATCAAAGAGAGAGCCGGGGCTGCCTGGCTGCGGTTATGCTGGTTCTTTTTCAGTAGTTGTGAGAGGAAGCAAAGATGCTGGCTTGCCTTGGCTTGATAGTATCTAGTTAGCTAGCCAAGGATGGGTGGTGCTGCTTTTTCTGAGATGTAAACATAATTTCTAGATGTCAAATTTTGAGGGGCCCTTTGATTCAAAGAAATAGCATAGAGTTTTTGTAGGATAGAATCCTATAGGAAGTTTTCCTTATGAGCTTGTTTGATTCATAGGATTGCATCTTATATGAAATATTCCCATAGGAATCTTGTAGAGCAAATCCTATAGGAAACTAACATCAAGTCCAACATCATGGAAAAATTCCTTTACACAATCAAAGAGAATCACACTTCCCATAAGATTCAAGTTGAAATGTCATTCCAATACTATAGGATTCCTATTCCCATATTTTTCCTATCCTATGAATCAAACGAGCCCTGAAGGTATTGTTCCTAACTATAAAGGCAACCCCGATCGAGCCTTTTAGTGTGACTATCAACCTATGCAGTGTAGATTTTTTAGGTTAACATGGCAGTATGGCACCGCTGCTGGATTCAAACCTGAGCCGGTAGTACTTGTACGTGATGCTACTGGGCCGGCACTAATAGTGCATCCATATGGGCTGGCGCGGGTGCGACCGAAAAAGTCACAAACTCATGATCCTAGCCGCGGCTGACTGTGCCCGTCCACTCTCCCCTCGTTCGTGCTTCTCCTCTTCTTGATCCCCGTAGGGAGCACGACATCGACCGGGAACCGACATAAGAAGACTTGGACGACGCAACCGACATTGTCGTCCGCATGATGGGTGCGGCGACGGGCAAAGGTTGTTAGAATTTTGGCCCAAATATCCTAGAGACCCATGTGGCCCATTCATGTATGGCAAGAGGTGGGACACATGTTTAGTCCCACATTGCTAGTTGAGTGGAAGTTTTACCTGTTTATAAGGGAGGCCTTTCCACTTGTTGTATGAGCATGAGAAGGAGATGACTACACGCGCGCTCCTCCTCCGCCGCCCGCTTCGTCACGACGCGGGCACACGCCGCGTGTTGCGGGAATGAGTCGAGCCGAGCTAGGACATATGCTGCGTGTACGCCTCTTTTTGTCAAGAAGAATGAAGAAATATGAACAGTTACGCGAGAGTTAAAACGTTTTGCACTAGTCGGAAATTACTACGCGTGAGTGGATAGCTGTTCAGCTTCGGCTACCGGCTATTCATTTCGCAGCATGTCTGTTCGTTTCCACTCCCTCTCTACCCGATCGCCTCTTGTTGCTACGCCTATATAAGAGAGGTCGCTCCTCCCCATAGACACACACATCCACACCTCTGCCTCGTGTCTCTCTCGAGCAATGCGCCACCGATCAGGACATCTCCATCCCGTGTGGCGGCATGCACCGCGGGACGGGACAGTAGGTCTCCGAAACCGCGTCTCTTCGGATCCTGTACGGGAGAAGTGCGATAAGATTTTTGGGGAGCGCTGCGGCGCGACTACTGGCATCATCGTAATCACGGACGCCGACGACTACTTCCCGAACGACGACTTCTTCCCAAACATCGAAAACCTCTTCGGCGACATGTCTGACTCGCCTAACGTCAATGGTTCTTCGTCTGCACCGTACGCGTTCATGTTTTTGTTCCATGTCTAATACATGTTCTTCTAGTACCGATCTATGTGAACCTGTCTATGTCGCGTTTTCATGCAAATCATATGACTATTTTATTTCTATTTATTCTAGCTATATGTTATTTATCTTTTTCATGTATTAAGTCATTTGGAAAATTGCTCATATATTCAACAAAGGTATGGCCCGGTCCTGATAGGACTCCCATCAACGGACTCGTGCCGCATCAAACCAACGAAGCGACAACGACAGACACGATATGAACTAAACATATCAAACTAATCATCCCTTTAATATTAGATACTAGCAGAATACTTGTGCGTTGCAACGGATCAACGTGAAGGCAGATTTTTCCCGAGCCTAACCGAGCCGAGCCTCGAGCTGGCTCGGCTTGGCTCGATTCCAGCCCTAAGCAGATACGATGGCAGGTGAGGTGTCAAGGAACAGTATGTCGATGGGTGCCGTGGAAGAAGACGACAATGGAGAACAATTTACCAAGCTACAAGACCGTGGGGAGATAAAGGAAGCGTAGGTGCTTTCCAAGAGGCCGAGGACGATTTCCTTATAGGCGACATTGCTGATGGGTTTGGAGGGGAGGTACAGCCTTGGTATCGTCTTTGCATCCAACAAAAGGAGCACAATGATCTCACACATGGATGAAGAATAACCAATGTAGTTGTGGAATTTTTTCTAAAGCTCACAAACAATTTGTTTGGTTCCAAACTATCATTTATGTTGCTCTGAAATAATTATACCGAGACATTGACAAAAGACTATCGCCACATTGAGAGTATTTATAGAAAACAACGGACTCTTAACAACTGCCGAGCCATCTTGGCACCAATGACACGGTTAGAGGTGGCTTACTGTGACGGCATCGTCCGGCAGCACGGATTGAAACTGGAAAGTACAAGACCATCATGATTGTGTTTTGGCTATGGCCGTAGAGGAACGTTGACGCTGGCATCAATCCTAAGGTCCATGCTGGCGATCGGTGCCGTAGGACATCGTCTATCTCAGGTGGCCCGTGGCCGATGGAATTGGTACTTCAAGGTTCAGTCCAGTGGAGAAGGATGCGTACACGAGTAGTTTTAGGGGCGTGTGCTCTGGGTAGGTCGCCCTAGATTTGGCAAATCTAGATCCCCTCGTGAGCCGTTCGATCGTGATCTAACGCGAAGAAAACAACAAAACGTACTTTTGCACTTTAGCCCCTCTAATTTTCGGATATAGAATCCGCACTCCACATCTGCTCCACTTAAGCGAAGAGGTATATTGTGTTTCCCCTTGTCATCTAGGTAATTACGGCAAAACTGCCATCGCAACAAAAATTATCGCCCCGTGTAAAAAAAAAATATTGCAACAAAATTTTCTAAATCTTTTTGAACAATAAGTAATGTTACAAATAATAGTTAAACAATATGTTATTGCGTTGCAACAAAAAAGTTCAAACAATTCAACAAAAATCGCAACCTATTGCAACAAAAAAAATTATTTGTATCAATTAAAAAGTTGGTAAGTAACAAAATAATTTATCACCGTTTTACTTGCAACAAAAATCACCACCTATTTCAACAACAAAAAATCGATAGCAATAATAAAAACACATGTTTACAACATGTGAAGAAGGGCATAAAACATATCAACCCAAATGAATTCAAAACACTTATACGCATTTCCTAGACATTCATCCAGAAAAACAATGTAACATCTTGTTTGTACTTTCTCAACAAAAAAGTGCAAAACTGTTACAAATTTTAAAGACGTACGCAACGTTGACTAAAAAATCAAAAAGTACTTAGCCTACGTGTAGCTACTCCTAGTTGGGCCAGCCAAACGGAATTGATACTAGTTGGGCCGAAAACGAAATTCGTACTAGTTGGGCCAGTTAAACAGGCCCACGTGCTCTCGCTGGCACTCGCGCGTGTGGGACAAAAGTGACCACGCTCGTTACTTATAGGACGCGTTACAATTAGCATTTTCCTTTAGGGAATGTGCATGTTTTCGTGAATCGGTTTGGATTTTGAAGGTGAAACTGTCAACACATAAACGTACGGTATCAAACTGAGTACTAAACGGTTCGAAATAATTATTCTACACCCACCCTGTATCTTTTGAACCGTGCATGATTTTTACGTCACGTAAATTTTGCCGTATTCCTTATGTCGAGTAGAACGTAAGAAAGTATTTACATGACATAAACATTTTATTTACATGATGCTACAAAGAAAATGAAAAAAAATACACGTTTTATATTGTTTTTTATAACTTTTATGTTGCTATATGACTCATTTTTTTAATTTTTATGCTGAGTATTCTCTTATGTATCAAACATAACTTAAATAATTGCATATGTAACATAGATTTTTGACTTGGTAACATAAAAAAATTGTGGGTGCAAAATAAGTTTTCTACACCTAGTGTGATAAATAGGGTGTCTATATATATATATATATATATATATATATATATATATATATTGAAAATAGTGTGCTATCATGGGTGATAGCTACCCACCCACAACGAGCCATCGGAACAGCATATAGGGCAGTTTCCACCGCTGATTTAGTTAACGCCGTTCCGTCCCGCATCTTCACCTAATGATTCAAAAAAAAAGCACCCGACCCACCTCTGTACGTGGCCCATCTTCCTCAGAAGAAAAAGAAAAAACCCAACCGACCCAACACGCTCTCTCTCTGGTTCTTTTCCCAGACCCCGACCCAAAACTTCATCGTGAGTTCCCTCGATACCCCGCCGACGACCGCTCCTCCCCCGTTCCACCACCAGCGGCCGCACCCCGTTGACCCAGCAGGCCGCCGCTCCCTGCTTTCCTGGCCGCCGGATGCACTCTCTTCTCCCCAACGCCGTTCGCGCCCACTTTTCCTCTCGACCGGCCGCGCCCCACGCCACTTCCCCGACGTCCGCGCACCGGGCCTCGACAGCCAAAGCTGGTCGCGCCGTCCTCCTTCTCCACAGGGCGCGACACCACTCCAGCTTAAGCGCTGGCGGCATAGGGAAGTCGGCGGCCGCAGATCTTATCCAGAACGGCGCAAAGGATCCCTCGCCGATGTCAACGGCGAGTTGGGCTGCGCCATGGTGGCCGAGCTCGAGATCTGGCACGGGTACGGGCCGACATGCTCTTCCCCCACGGCAGACACCCTTCTTTTCCATCTACCCAGGGCGCGTTTGGGGCCGTCATCGAGGTCCTGGACACAAGCATGACTAACCGGATGTCCTTCTCCTTGGCTACATCAGTCCGTGGGCGCATGTGGCGGTGGCTATGGGAGGAAGGTATCCTGACGGCGGCAACACGTATGGTGAACCGCGTTGTGAAAAATCCATGACCTGGCATGCCGTCTTTTTACCGGAAGCGACCCTACTTCCCTACCCGCGCGCCACTCCCGAGCTTTCCCATCGACGACCTTTGATCTCTGGCAGCCCATCATGGAGCTCGACCACCAGCTCAACTTCGGGGCGGTGCCAAGCCAAGAGTTGGCCGCCGAGGGAGCAGCGAAGATGGCCTAAGACCCGCGGAGGGATCTATTCCCCGTCATCGTCAGCGACCTTATCTTTGCCTCCTGAGTACCAGAGCCGCAGCAGCAGCGGCCCGACGCAAAGATTCTTGGCCCACCGGGGTCCTGGTAAAGGACGCTGACGGCCGGTGAGCGGGCCGCGGTGGCAGTCAGCGCCAGTCGAGCGAATGTATGTCACCGCCGGGTTCCGCGAGGTACCAAGGAGGAACGGCGCGGCCACGCTCTAGAGGAGCTTGGGGGATGGCGCGTCGGTGAGACCAAGAGCAGGGAGACACGTCGGATGTTCTCGAAGCTGCAGGATCTCCCGCCGGCGCGTCCGTGGCTGCCAGTGGTGGGGATTCAGGAACGGGCTTGTACTAGGAGAGAAAAGGTTGCGGGCAAGGGGTGATTTGTTTTTTTTTTGGCCTGCTTGGGTTGATTTTCCATACCATCACATTCGTTTGTACCACCGAACCACACACGGACGAGTAATGGAAGCTAACGGTTGCACGAATCGTAGAACGATATCGAACGGCTAAGGAGGCATGCGTAGCTAGCACCCGGGATAACAAATCCGCGTTGATATATATATATATATATATATATATATATATATATATATATAGGGATAGGGATAGGGAAGGGATATGAATAAGGATAGGGATATAGGTATAGATTTGGTGCAAAATTGGTGTTGGACTGGATGAAGTATTCCTCTCTTTATTATTATTATAATATATATACTAGCAAAGCTTCGTGAACAATGCCTACAGAAATGGATTGTTATCCTCACCTATCCCTGTGAGGAAAGATTTTCCCATCATCCAATATGCTGATGATACACTAGTGGTTATGCCTGCCTGCAAGAAAGATTTATTGGTCCTTAAAGAAATACTCAATATTTATGCAGGCTTTACTGGTTTGAAGATTAATTTCCACAAATCTTCTATGGTTCCCATTAATGTTGATATTGTTGAAGCTAATGAGTTGGCTCATGTTTTTGGATGTCAATTGGGCTCCATGCCTTTTACTTATCTTGGTCTCCCTATGGGTACCACTAGCCCAAATATAAGAGATTTTCTCACTTAATTAATAGAGTGGAAAGGAGATTATCTGCTACTGCATCCTTTTTATCATATGGTGGTAGACTTGTTTTGGTTCATTCAGTCCTCTCTTCCTTACCAACATATTACATGCTCTCTCTAGTCATCCCAGCTGGTGTTATTAAGGTGATTGATAGAGCACGAAGGCACTGTCTCTGGAGTAAAAAAGGGAAAGATAAGACACATTCTCTTGCTGCTTGGCCAATGGTTTGCAGACCAAAAAATAAGGTTGGGTTTGGAATAATCAATTTGCAAACTCATAATTCAGCTCTATTTCTCAAGCACCTGCATAAATTCTATAATCAGGAACCTATACCATGGATTCAGCTAGTAACAGATGCTTATTATCACAATGCTGTTCCTCATGCTGTTATTTCATCTTGCTCCTTCTGGTGGAAAGGAGTTTTCAGTTTATCTGAGGATTACAGGAGAGCAAGTGTATGTAATATTGGTACTGGTATCACTGCTCTATTTTGGAAAGATAATTGGTACAATGTCATCCCGAATCAAAAATTTCCTAGACTGTTTTCTTTTTCTAAAGATAAGCTGCAATTAGTCAGGGATTTCATGATGGTTGAGGATGGGCTTCATAATTTTTCATTACCTTTATCTTCCTTGTCCCATCAGGAATATTTAGAACTTTGTTCTATTACTCAACAGCTGATTCTTTCAACCACTCAGATGGACAGATGGGGTAGCTCAATTTCTAAGAAGGCATTCTCACCAAGTACCTTCTATAAATATAGGTTTGCACATATCCATTCTGATTTTGTCTCCAGTTGGTTATGGAAAAGTAAATGCCAATCCAAACATAAATTTTTTGCCTGGTTGATCCTTCATTATAGGATTAATACAAAGGAAATGCTCACCAGGAGGAATTGGCATGTCTCTGATACATAGGATTATGTCCTTTGTGCTGCCCATCTTGTTGAAGATTGGAGGCATCTCTTCTTCAATTGTCAGTTCAGCACTCGTGTTTGGAATTATCTACAAATTCCTTGGATTCCTGGAAACACTGCAGAATCTATTAAGTTTGCTAAGAAATGTTTCTCAGGTCCTTGCTTTGCTGAGATTGTGATCTTGGCCTGTTGGGGTATTTGGAAGCAGAGAAATGGGTGGATTTTCAATAATATTAAGCCTACTTTCAGAGGTTGGAAAGCTATTTTTTATATGAGATCACCCTTCTTATGTATAGGGTGAAGAAGACTACTCTTCCTTTTTTGACATCATGGATTAATTCCATTTCCTAGACTTTGTAAATATTGTAAATAACTCTTTTATTTTTTTAATAAAGTGGGGGCTGTGGGGGTTTCCCCCACAGTAATGGTGCAAAAAAAATATATACATATATACTAGCAAACATGTCCGGTCGTTGCAGCGGAAGAAAAAAAATGAATTGTTTGCTTCCCAATAAGTGTGGCTTAAGACAACCCCTTTCCCACCTGTTCTCCATTTCAACACATCGCCATGGTTATACTCCTTCCTACCTCGTCAAAGTTAGCCGCGGTGTCAAGCCGATCGCAATGTCGATTGTGCTCAATCCCAAAAGGCGATGTGCTTTACCACCACATGTCACACTTTGTCACAGAACTGCGTCAGCGCAAGTGAATGCGTAAAAGTTTGAAATCCAATCTCATCAATCTACACGTATTTTATTTTATTGTGAAGAAACTAAATATTCAGACATCAAATTTCATAGTTTACTTTTCCAACAAAAGTTCCTAGGTCACATTCACCAGAACCATTGCTCGAGTCTGACCGTCTTGTACACCTCTTCATAGTATGTAGAATGATTATCAATGGCTTGTTGTATACCTCTTCAATGTTTAGTAGGGGCCCACTTACACTCGTAAGAAGTCGACAATATTATTATTTCATCCAATTAGTGTCAAATTTCGAACAAAAGTAAACACAAATTAATCTTACATTCACACAAGTGGTGTAGGAGATGGTTGGTAGGCATCGTCAACAGCAATTTCCCTTTGGCGATTCAGGCTGCAAGAGCTACACCTGAGCACGGGAGAGGGAAATAAAAGCTAAATCGAAGGCTTTTGTACCCTCAACGATGAAGAGGGTTGTGTTTATGAGGAACTGTGTGCGGTTCATCAGCTGCAGCGTGCGGAACACCGACTGTCTCCACAGATATGCTGCCAGCACTTGTGACTATGCCATGGACGGGTGCAGGTAGTTCACAGCCGATGGTGATGAGGGGTCGAGTGCACCTTCTCCGCGCTCAAGTTATTTCGATGAGAACCACATCATCACAACAGAGCAGAGGCACCGTCTCTATGGTGGCCAGCCGCGAGCAGGAAACCATGTACCTCGGTCAGGCCGATTAAAGAATAATGGAAGGCAGAAGCTATTCCTCTATCTCGATTATGTCTCGAGCTCGAACTCCATGATAGCGTGCCATGTGGGCTTCTTGTTCATGGCCATATAAACTGGATTCCATGGAGAGTAGGCGACCTCCATCCCTTTAGGACGGCCATCCGATGACGTCGCTGTGCCGCTTAGGAACAATCGCCGGAGGGCTTTGTACCTCCCTCCATCGGCGGCCACCACCGTTGCTTTGAGTATCAGCACCAGGCCCGCCATCTACCAAGCTCCTATCCTTTTTTTGTTGGCTTCCCTGTCCTCGTTGTTGTGTCGTGTTTGGAGGTGGCGACAAGAGCTCGATGTTCATCATAGATCGGATTGGTGTCGTCGCCGGCTACTCTAGCCATGGTGATGGAGGGATGATAACCCGGTAGGCTAACGTCAAGGCGTAACTCCCCAGAGGGAGCTGCACAAGACCCAGCTTAAGGAAAAGTAGTTTCTAGAAGGCCCAATAGCGTAGGCCTCGTAACCCGGATTGTGGGTTCCGATAAGGAAACTTAGGGTTTGTATGCGGTGACCGGGTAGGACTCCGAATGTGCCTTGGATAGGAAGCCAGGGGGCCGGATATTATATAAGCCGGCTCCTAGGGTTAGATTAACACGAGCTTTACCAGATATTCGAGTTTCCCTGTAATACGAGAGTTGAGATTGAAACCCTAGATCGGAGACTCGGCGACTTGATTGCCAGAGCTACCAGATCGATGGATAACATGGTTTCCCTTGAGCTAAACTCTCTCCCAAACGCCAGAGTCGAATTGCCCCAAGATAAGTTACCCCCGGTAACGTCTGCCGTGATTATCCCACGACAGTTGGCGCCCACCGTGGGGCCTGCGTCCAAAGGGGTTTACATCACGGGAGAAGCTCGGGAGAGCAGGAAGAACCTCATCGTCGGCGAGATCTACACCAACCCCGAAGGAGAAAAGATGGTGGACGACTTTGGCTGGGGACCAGAGTCGGATTTGCTGGATGCCGGATCTATCGTCACAATTGGACGGATCAACGTCTTTGTCGGCATGGTACGTACGTCCGGTTCAATTCCTGATAATGTTGAATACGATTCCGTGTCAGGAGGAGCGACCTGCGTTCAGTCGGATGGGGAAGAGTCGGTCAGGACGATCGATCCGATAGAAGGGCCCACCGCGAAGAGGGAACAGCCGGAGGAGCCGACATGGACCCCGCGTGGCCGGGTCACGAAGGAGGATGATACCGAGTCTATCTTGCACCTGTTGGAGGATCGGTACGAAGAGGATAGCTGCGATGAGGAAGAGTATGAATCTGCACCAGGCATCGCACGCCAGGTCGCGGTCTACACGACCCCTGCAACCAATCTTAATCAGGGGGACGTGACCACGACCGCGGTCGGAGCAGCGCGAGCACTGGCTCAGCAACAAAATCCGGTTGATGGAAATCCGGTCATAGCCCGGGTTGACGGAGAGTCGGCTTCAGTCACCAGCAACACCCCGGAAAGTGAATTGCAAAGAAACATGTTTGGGTTTATGACGAACAGAACGCCAGGAGCAGGGCCCTCGAATCCGCAAAATTCGGCTCTGTTCAACAATAACCTGATCTTGGATCCTACGGTACTAGCAACGGTGATAACCCCGGAAAACGCGGCGGCACGCGCTGCGGATCTGGATGTGGCTCGCCGTGCATTAGACCAACAGAGGAGAGATGTAGAAGCCGAGAGACAAGGGATAGCAGCGCGCAGGCGCGAGCTGGAGGCATTGGAGAACTGGCTCCAAGTTCAGTCGACCAGGATGCACAATCAGAGATACCAAACGAGATTACCGGCAACGGGAGGAACTTTAAACCCGGCCGCGCTGTTTATTACACCTCAGGACCAACCTATTCCAGTTGTGAATTAGGAAACCGTACATCAGGCTGCAACCCTGTGAGGACAGCCGGCAAACGTACCAGCCGGGTTACCGACATTGCAAACATGGATTGTAACTGGTAATACAGCACTACCACCACCACCACCACGATTTCACACTCCGCCAGGTCACTTCAATAATCCCATGGACAATGTGTATGCAGCAACATTGGCATTGGATCACATCCCCGTAAGAGAGTCACCCCATGCGGAGGAGACCCGGCGGGCGATAGATCTATTGCGCACGGCAGTGGCTCAGCAAGACAATTACCCGGATAACAGGAGCGGAATGCATGGAACGCCGTATGTTAGCCGGGATAACGGAAACACCGGTAATATTCAGACAAGCTCAGCACGGCGGAGGGAAGAGCAGCAGCAAATGCCGCCTCCTCCCCGTAGACCAGCAACACCTGCAGTATCAGCCGCACAAGCTATCGTGGACAGTTCTCGAGCCAGGCGCGCAGCAGCCGGATCTGCGGTACGAGGGCTGGTAGTGGTTGCACCCCCCGCCGCACCTGTCGCCGGATCGCATGTTTCCCAGGTAAGACCAGTACCGGCAATTTTAACCTGGCCCAAGTGTTTGTCGGACGCCATCAGAGCCGAGCCTTACCCGGATAAGTTCAAGGAACCGGGTAAAGTGGTCAATTACGAGCCAACCATGGATCCAGAAACATGGTTGAGTAGTTATGAAATGGCCATGTCGATTCGCAATGCATCCGAAAATCTGAAAGCCAAATTCATGTACCTGATGATGTCAGAGGGAGCGGCAAAGTTATGGTTCAACAATTTACCGGAAAAATCTGTCAAACGTGGAGTGAGCTGAAAGTTTCGTTTATCAAGCACTTCCATGGGACGTGCAGGAAGTTATTCACAATCGATGATCTAGAATGATGTGTCCAGAAGAAGGGTGTGTCGGCGCGCAGTTGGGTGCGCCGGGTTATGGAAATACTTCACTCGTCTACGGATATTCAGCCAAAGGATGCGCTACAAGCTATGGCAAAAACATGCAAGTACATACCCCTAGTGCAAAAGCTAACACACATGAAATCTAGTCGGAATGCTTCGGAGGTTACTATGGGAGAATTGATGGACGCGTGCAACAAGCACGCCGCCACGGATACCACAGAGGAGGATGTTGATGACAAGAAAGCCAAAGCTAACGCAAGCAACAGTGGAAGACCCGGCAATGGATCTGCGCCGGGTAACAATGGAGGAAATAATGGAAACAACCAGAATAAGCGCCCGTACGAGGGAAGTTCCGAGTTTGTCGCCAACACAGAGGTCGGGTTTGCAAGACCCAGAGCAGAAGGAAATTTCAACGGAGGAAACTTTAATGGAGGAAATTACCAAGGGCCGCCAAGGCCGGCTAACCATATAAAGGCCTTCAGGATGCCCTGTTCGCGCCATAGCAGGAACGGCAGGCCGGCCAATCATTCGCTGGAACAGTGCGTGGATTTACAGAGATGGAAGAATGAGGAGATACAGAAGGCAATGCGAGGTGCAGGCCGAGGAGCAGGACCGGGTCCGGGTGGTAACCCGGGCAACGGCCCACCCCCAGCAGGCAACCCAGGAGTTGGTAATCCGGGTAACAATCAAGGAGGAGCTGGAGGTTTCCAGGCCAACCCCAGGCAATTGGGCCAGTACCATGTTCACACCACAAGAACTTCTAACAAGGATAGAAAGATACTCAATAAGGGAGTAAACTCGGGTTCCTCGGCGGTCCCGAGGTACCTGAGGTGGTCGAATCGAGAGGTGACATGGAGCAGAAGGGATCACCCGGAAAGAATAGAACAACCGGGTGTCTTAGCGTTGGTGGTTGCACCACAGGTTAACGGTTATGAGCATAAAATGTGTTAATGGATGGCGGAAGCAGCATCAATATCCTATATTGGGAAACTTTCCTACGCATGGGCCTCAAGGAGTCCCAGCTACCGAAAAGTTCTACGGTTTTTCACGGGATCGTACCGGGTCACTCGGCGTGCCCCGAGGGGAAGATTACATTGGAGGTAGCTTTTGGAGAATCAAAGGATAATTTCCGAGTGGAGTGGCTCACGTTCGAGGTGGTAAAGTTGCGCAGCCCCTATCACGCATTGTTTGGAAGGCCGGCTTACGCCAAGTTCATGGCCAGGCCGTGTTACGTATACCTACAGCTAAAAATCCCTGGTCCCAAGCAGACCATCACCATCCATGGGAGCCGGGTTATAGCGGCTGAGTGTGATGAAGGAGACGCGGCAATGGCGGAACAAGCTTGTAGAAAGAAAGAGCTCAAGTATTACCGGTCTCAACTAGACCCGGATGACAGAACATCGTTAAAGAAGCCGAATACGGAGGATGAGAGAGCAAAATTCAAGGCAGCACAGGACACAAAGATGGTGGCTTTTGTTGAAGGTGATCCCTCCAAGCAATTTGCTATAGGATCTAACCTAGACAGTAAGCAAGAAGAGGCGCTCATTGAGTTCATTCGCGGAAATCAAGATGTTTTCGCTTGGACGCCCAGTGATATGCCAGGTATCCCGACTGAGTTAGCTGAGCACAGTTTACATGTTGATCCTAAGTCTCGGCCTGTGAAACAGGGCCTGAGAAAAATGAATGAGGAGAGAATAAAAGCTATAGGAGAAGAAATTGCCCGGCTATTGGCAGGCGGCTTTATCATGGAGGTATTTCACCCGGATTGGCTGGCAAATCCGGTCCTAGTACTGAAAAAGAGTAATGAGTGGAGAATGTGCATAGATTACACCAGTCTCAACAAGCACTGCCCAAAGGATCCATTTGCCCTTCCAAGGATAGACCAGATCATAGATGAAGTGGCTGGAAGTGACCTATTATGTTTCCTGGACGTGTATTCCGGGTATCATCAGATCAAGCTCAAGAAGGAAGATTGGGAGAAAACATCGTTTATAACCCCCTTTGGGGTTTTCTGTTACAAAACCATGACTTTTGGGCTAAAGAATGCTGGTGCAACCTACCAGAGGTGCATACAGAAGTGCTTAGAGGATCAGATTGGACGCAACGTTCACGCGTATGTGGATGATGTGGTTATCAAGACCAGGAAAGCAGAAAAATTTATTGATGATCTAAAGCAAACGTTCAAGAATTTGAGAAGGTATCAGATGAAACTTAACCCTACAAAGTGCATGTTTGGAGTTCCAGCAGGAAAATTACTCGGATTCATTGTTTCCGAGAGAGGAATCGAGGCAAACCCGGACAAGATCAAAGCTATCCAGAGTCTGAAAAGGCCGGAAAATTTGAAGCATGTTCAAAAACTTACAGGGTGCGTAGCAGCATTAAGCCGGTTCATATCCAGACTCGGGGAGAAGGCAATTCCCTTATACCGGCTCTTGAGGAAATCCGACAAGTTCGTTTGGGACCAAGAGGCGGATGAGGCGTTCGAGGCACTAAAGAAGCAATTGTCGGAGGCACCAGTCTTAGCAGCTCCGGGTCCTAAGGAGCCCATGTTACTATAGATTGCGGCTGGGCCCCGGGCGATTAGCGCAGTGGTTGTTGTTGAGCCTAAAGAGGATGGAAAAGATCACCCGGTACAGAGGCCGGTTTACTACGTAAGCGAGGTATTATCGAAAGCAAAGCAGCGTTACCCACACTGGCAGAAGTTGGTTTTCGGGGTCTTCATGGCCAGCCGGAAATTGAAACCATATTTTCAGGAACACCCCATAAAAGTGGTTAGCTCTATTCCAATGTCGGATATTATCAGAAACTCAGATGCAACAGGCATAATAGCCAAGTGGGCCATTGAGATGGGAGATTATCATATCAACTACGAGCCCAGGTTAGCAATCAAGTCCCAAGCTTTAGTCGATTTCATCAATGATTGGACTCACACAAGCATGCCAACAATGACACCAAGTTCTGAGTCTTGGGTGATGCACTTTGATGGTTCTAAGCAGTACGAGGGATCAGGAGCTGGGGTGGTACTTACATCACCCAAAAGAGATAAACTGAGCTACGTGTTGCAAATTCACTTTGATTGCTCCAACAACGTGGCCGAGTATTAGGCATTATTACACGGATTGAGAATAGCCAAGGAGATGAACATCAGGCGGATACGATGCTATGGAGATTCGGATCTTGTGGTGCAGCAGGTCTCAGGAACCTGGGATAGGAAGGATGCAACTATGGCAGCGTATCGCAGAGAGGTGGACAGGGTTGTCGGGTGTTTTTCCGGGTATGAGGTGGAGCATATTGACAGGCGAAAGAATGAGGCTGCAGATGCACTCGCAAGACTCGGCTCGCGCAGAGAGCCGGTTCCACCCAATGTTTTCCTGGACGAGTTATGGCGGCCATCTGTTAAAACCGAGTCTGAGGAAGAGGTGGCTAACCAAGACCCGGATTTAGAGCTTGTGGCCACGGTGCGTGCCGTTCCTGAGTGGACAGAGCCGTTTTTAGCTTATTTATCACGGGGCGAGTTACCACCACAGGAAGTTTTAGCAAGGCAAATTCTGAGACGAGCAAAGGGCTACTCTATCATCAATGGCGAGTTATATAAAAGGAGTGCAGCAGGAGTCTTTTTGCGCTGTGTAACACCAGAAGAAGGCCGGCAGATCCTGAAAGAGATCCATGAAGGTGACTGTGGGCATCATGCATCCACAGGATCCCTTGTGGCCAAAGCATATCGGCACGGTTTCTTTTGGCTCACAGCCTTAGCAGACGCGGAACGCTTGGTGGCAAGGTGCGATGGATGTCAAAGGTACGCTCGCCAAATCCATGTGTCGGCTATGGAGTTGCAAACAATCCCATTAACCTGGCCGTTCGCTGTTTGGGGCATGGACATGGTGGGCCCCTTCCACATGCCACCCTGCAAAAAGACCCATCTCTTGGTAGCTATCGATAAATTTACAAAGTGGGTTGAAGTTATGCCAGTTACCAATTGCGAAGCAATCACAACAGTCAAGTTCTTAAAAAGAATCATCTACAGGTTTGGGTATCCTCACAGCATAATAACAGACAACGGAACCAACATGTCCCTTGGCGAGATGGGGAAATTCTGTGGGAACAATGGAATCCGGCTTGACATAGCTTCAGTAGCCCATCCACAAGCTAATGGACAAGTGGAAAGGGCAAACCAGGAATTACTTCGTGGGTTAAAACCACGGCTGCGGGTTCCGTGCATCAGAGCCGCTGGCGCATGGGTAGAAGAGTTACCATCAGTGGTTTGGGGAATTAACACCACACCTAACAGATCTACTCAGATGACCCCGTTTTTAATGGTCTATGGTGCAGAAACAGTGTTACCGAGTGATATTATTCACGACTCGTCCTGAGTGTCGGCTTACATCGAGGTAGAGAACGAGAAGACCCGGCAGGACGCTGTGGATATGCTAGAAGAACACAGAGAACAAGCTTTGGAGAGATCGGCCATATATCAGCAGGATCTGAGGAGGTATCACAGCCGGCGAGTCAAAACCCGGGTCTTCCAGGAAGGAGACCTGGTGTTACGCCTGGTACAGTCAAAGGAAGGAAAACATAAGCTATCTCCACCATGGGAGGGACCGTTCATCGTAAGCCGGAATTTGCACAATGGATCATATTACTTGGTAGATGCAAGGGAAGAGTCGAATACTGTCAATAACACCACTCACACCACTTCATCTATGCAAGAGAGGGAAAGACCATGGAACGTGGCTCAACTACGTCCCTACTACACCTAGACTAGACTAGATTTACAAGCGGAACCACACGATGTAACAGGCAGCAGGTTTCAGACACACTCTTTTCCTATCTAGGGTACCTAAGGGGACTGGAGGGTTTTTAATGAGGCGGCTTGCTGACCTAACTTTTCTCATATCAATAAAGAGATGGTTAAACTATGATGTTGTTTCTTTCTTATGCGTCTTTGTTAAGTTTTTTTTTCCTGTTTTTTTTTTGATGTTTTTCAGGTAAGTATTAGTCCTTTATTTATAAGTACAGTAGTTTTCTAAAGATTACATATACAGGTCTTGGGGGCTGATTGCTTGAATAGCACAGTCGCAAACTCAAAGACCCGGCCATGATGCCATTAAGTTATAAGGACCGATTACTTAGAATAAGTACGGTTACAATCTTATAACCGGACAATAGAGCCAAATTCTCTTGATTTCTCGTGCTTAAGCTTGATGTGACTCGCAAGAAAGTGGCATGCTTTGCTAGCGTGTAATTACAATCAGCCATGATGCCCATGGGGACTTGCCTGACCCTGTTTTTATACAGTTATAGCAGCATTGATTATCCACGCGAAAGCCGGCTTACAGCAAAGAGGATCAAAAGGGTCATCCAAACCACAAGTTATGCAGAGTACAAGGTTAACAGTCGGAAACTCGCAATATATCACGCATAAATTCAAACCTATATGAGCAACTCTAGGGTTTGGGCCTTAGCAGAAACAGTTTGTTCTTTCAAAAAACTCCAAACCCCCAGACTCAGAAATTCGGGCCTTGGGGACTTGGGAATTTGAAAAAAGTAACAAATTGTCTAGCTATTATGCTCCAAAACCCAAACATCCGAGTCTTGGGGACTTGGGGACTTTTAAAAAATCCACTTGTCAAAGCACCCGAGACCCGAAAACCGAGTCTCACAAAAGGAAAAATAGCAAAAGTCGGAAAACCAGCAACGAAAAGTTTAAAGCTAGTAAAATATCAAATCCAGGCAAAAGGCCAGAAGGGCCACGAAAGCTATTAAGGTTTTAACGTATTACAAACCGAGGGAGTAGTATCGAAAAGTGGACAGGAGCACTATTAAAAGAATAATTGTTTTAGATGCCCATGGGCCGAATAAAATGTTTGAGGCAGTGAAAAGTGAAACTTCACTCGGCATCCTTTGCCGAGTCTTCAACGTTATCCTTGGCAGCCGGCTCTTCAACTTGCTCGCTGACGGTTTTCCCGGCTCCTCCATCCGGATCAGCAGCAGTACTGGAGCGCGCTGGAGGAGGGACAACCGGCGTAGAGGTGGCAGGCGCAGCATCGGCCTCAGCCTTCTTCTTCGCAGCTTCTTCCTTCCTCTTGGCAGCTTCCACCTTCCACCGTGCTAGCATGTCATAAGGCTTAGGCAAATCCGACTTAATGGGCTTGTCCTTGGCATCATACGGCAGAACGATGTTGCTCAGATCCAGACTGTCGGCGATCAAGCTCGCCGAGTGACGCACCTCAGTGTTGATAGCCTTGAAGTTCTTTCCAGAAAATTTGGAGCCATCATTGTTGAATTCGGGAAATCCGCCAACGAGTTTTGCTGGCTCAAGCTTGGGGAAGTAGGCCTTGGCCAGAGCGAGTCCCCGGGTTACTCCAACCCGGCACGAAGAGCGTTTCCAGTGGTCGATCCACTCAGGAATGGTGGAACACGCGTCAAGCAAAGTGTTAAAAATCACCATACCCGGTGCCCGGCCACTTGATAGCTTGTAAAATCCATTTTGTGCCGGCACAGAGTTGCCGGATCACGGCCTTCAAGGTCTTCAGCTTCTCGATATCATCTTCTTCTGGCATAGCCTCACCCGGCCCTGCAGAATAACAGAAAGGTTAAAGCAAGAAATTCTGAGTTTTTGCGGAACAAGAAATCCGGGTTATAAGTTAATCGGGTAAAAGTCATTACCAAGTAGCGTGCGATAAGTATCGGCAATTTGGGCCGACGGTTTCTTCAGTTCAGCCTCAATAAGTTGGGAACTCTTCTTATACTTTTTCACATTTTATCAAGTTTTTCAGCGTCAGCCTCCAGTGCTTCACGCAGCTTTGTCTCCGTCTCGAGGAGTTTGTTGGTTTTAGCCAACACCTCCTCAGATTGGGCCACGTAAGCCTACGAAAAGAGAAAAGGAGATATAAGTCGGAACAATAGGTAAATTCGGGTGTGACAAACTATAGCGTTATGAAGTTCCAAGTAAACTATACATACTTCACTCGGAACTTGGGGACTAGGTGAGTGTATAAGCAGTATTGGTTCACTTACCTGGTGCTTTTCCGCCATGGCTTCCAGAATCCCCTTTTCATCCGTTTTCAAGGTGTAGAGACAACTTAGCATCTCATCAAAGCTCAGTTCATCAAGTTTCATCCCGGAAGAGCTGGGGACCTGGTTATGCGGAGGAGGAGTCCTTTCCTGCTTGAGGGGGGACACCCGGGTTGCTTGGGTCTCAGGAGTGGGGTCACCCATCCTTGCACCCAGGACCTCGACGTCATCGCCCCCAGATCCATGCGAGGGAATGGGATACTCGGCCTCCTGATCAGCCGGGTCTTTCAGCAGTTCTTCTTCTTCTTCTTCTTCAGCGCCGCCAGTCGCGGCATTCACAGTATCTACCGGCTCTTCCAGCGCCGGGTTATCCACGTCCATGTCGTCCGGGTCACTGGTTGTGACCTTGGCTCTGAGGAAAATAAAAGGAGCAGTTAGCATATGATGGACGGAACTTATGGAAAGCGTTGCCGTGCCAATTAGAAAGAGAGGTGGTTTACCCAGTGTTCACGAAGAAATCCGCCGGAAGATCATTACTAGACCCGGAGGAGGCTGTCAAGGAGTCCGAAAGTGAGACCCGGAATTGTCCGACTAGTGGGTGATTGGGAGAAGGATGTTTTCGAGGTGAATCGGAAGGATGGGTCTGGGGAATACCGGCACGGCGAGCTGGGGACGAAGGGATACCCGGGTTGAGAGGGTCATCACCCGGGGAGTTCCGGGTTACGCTGCGCTTGACTGGAGCGGGTTCCTTCAAGTTTGGCGAATCGGACAAGCGTTGGTTAAGCTTGCACATATTAGCGAATAAATATGGTTCGGAGGTGATAGTGGAATACGGAACCTTGAATACCACCCTTCGGGGCTTCCTCTTGGCTCCAACCTCGACGTCCGGCTCAGCCTCACTTTCGTCCGACTGAGTCTCCTCCTCATCCTCCAGCCCTGAAAAGCATAGCACATTGTCGGAAAAGGAAAATAGGTTGGAAAAGTAAAGTTAATAGAAAGATCGAGAAGACCTTCAGAGAAACCCGGCAGTGGTTTTTCACCGGCTAAGGAAGTGTCCTGGCAATAGAAGAACGTCTTTTGCCAGTGCTTAACATGAGAATTGAGGCTAAGAGTTGGCATTAATGAGTTTTTCCTCCTTTGAATGGAAACCCCCCCCGCAAGCCAGGAGGGCCCCGTCACCGCTTTCGCGGCACGGTTTGCATTGGAACAGTTCAAGAAATAGCGCAGGATTTGTAGGAATGCATAAATATGATTCGCACAGAACGATGGAGTGAGTGATGTTCAACATAGAGTTGGGACCTATATCAAACACTCGGAGTTTGTAGTGATCTAGTAATTCACGAAAGAAAGGGTGACCTGGGGGACGAAAACCCCGGATCACGTGCTCTACGAAAATCACTACCTCATCAAGACCCGGAGTGGGCCGAGTCTCCTCTCCAGGGACGCGCCAGCGGATATCCTCCTGGGCGGGGAGGACGCCCGACTCTACGAGCTCATCCAACTTTGTCTTGGTCACAGTGGACCTTGCCCAATTGGCGGATATAGACTGAGTAGGCCTTGCTTTCGCCGGCTGTTTCCCCTTCGTCTTCGTACTGGTTTTGGGTGCCATGTGCGCAGTCTAAAAACAGGAGATAAAAGTGCAGAGTGTAAGTAACCTAAGACCCAGAAATGATTGATTATCTGATTAACCAAAGAGCAACTATGAGGTACCTTGACAGATTGGATCTAGACGGAAAAATCTACGGGGAAATTTGTGGCTACAAGTAATAAAGGTGCATTGTGAGGTGTACTATTGGATCTAGCTTGAGTGTTGGTTGTGAAAGAATGAAGCATGGGTTATCCAATTGATGCGGAGCAAGAAAATCGTCTAAGAGCGGATCTAAATCTAATCTAGTTCGAGTAAGATTGAATGTGAGATCCATGGAAGAAGATGACTTACCGGTGGAGTTAGGAGGAGAGCGCGGCGGCGGAAGATGGCGCAGTCGCGGTGGCCCTTTGGATCTTCCGGTGAGTTGCTCGGGAGCGCGACGGCGGTGGTCAACGGCGGTGCGGCGCGAGCTGATGCAGAGCGCAGACGGCGGCGGCTCGCTTCCGGCTGCGTGCCCGCGGACTCCGTGGCGGCGCGGCCTTGAGCTCGAATGAGAGAGCGCCGAGGGAAATTGCGGGTGAAGGAGATGGGGAAATGGAGTGCTCGATCTAGGTTTGCCCCTAAAAGCACTTATTTATAGGTGCGGGTGGAGAGTCCTAGGTCTAAGGAGCGGGAGCCAAAATTTCGGGAAAGGGATACTCGACCGGATTTTTCGGGATAAGCAGTAAATGCTCCCGTTACGAGATATCCGGAAAAGATCAGAGCAGATCGTTTCCGCGATATTCGGATTAACTAATGGACAACGTGAGCCGGGTCTTCTGTGTTTTCCTCGGAGTGTTGACCCGGGAAAACGACGTTGGACTCGGAGAAAGCCGAGTTGTCATATGGACCACCTGTGGAGTTAGGCCTAGCTATTATCAAAGCATCCTAATTAACCGGGTATTTTATGAACTTGTATGTTTATTATTTTTGCAGGGAATAGCATGCGCTTCAAGGAAGATCCTGCGAAGCCCAGGCTATTCTGGGGACTACTGATGGAGGGATGATAACGCGGTAGGCTAACGTCAAGGTGTAACTCGGCCCAGAGGGAGCTGCGCAAGACCCGGCTTAAGGAAAAGGAGTTTCTAGAAGGCCCAAGAGCGTAGGCCTCGTAACCCGGATTGTGGGTTCCGATAAGGAAACTTAGGGTTTGTATGCGGTGACCGGATAGGACTCCGAGTGTGCCTTGGATAGGAAGCCAGGGGGCCGGATATTATATAAGCCGGCTCTTAGGGTTAGATTAACACGAGCTTTACCAGATATTCGAGTTTCCCTGTAATACGAGAGTTGAGATTGAAACCCTAGATCAGAGACTCGGCGACTTGATTGCCAGAGCTACCAGATCGATGGATAACATGGTTTCCCTTGAGCTAAACCCTCTCCCAAACACCAGAGTCGAATTGCCCCAAGATAAGTTACCCCCGGTAACGTCTGCCGTGATTATCCCACGACACATGGGGACGATATCTACTTGCTGGGCGGGGCAGGTAAAGTGATATGCGGGTAAAGCGATAGGCGGTCCTCATGAAGATGGACCCGTCGCTGCCGGTGCCGGCAAGAAGTCCAGCAGTGCTATCACACCAGTGGAAATCAGGCCTATAGCCTCGGTTGGTGTGGGCCTTTTGCATCGGCCACCCAACCGGGGTTGGAAAACCGCAGCTAAAGGTTCCCCTTTAGCCTTGGTTGCGTTACGAAAGGGGACTACAGGGTGCACCACGTGGGCGCTGTTTAGCGAGCGGGCTGGCCACCCTTTAGTCCCGGTCCGTACGGATCGGGTCTAAAAGTTTGCGGTGTTTTGGGCTGTTTTTCTACCGTGGCAGCGTTTTGCGCTGTTTTTTTGCCGTGAGAGCGTTTTGGGGTGTTTTTTCGGCCGCGGTAGGAGGATCTGGGGGCGGGTTGTGCGCAAATGATATTATATTAGTTCCACATTGATAACATATGTACAGATCATTACATGGAACTAATTGAGAACCACTTATACACTAAGACTATCTAAATGGTTGGAGATCATTGTCGATAATCGAATGCTCCCTTTGGATAAATGACGTCATTAACCAAAAATCCAGCCCATTCCTCTTGAATTGCTTCCAAGCGGTCATGCGGTAGGAGCTCCCTCTGCATGTCGTGAATCGTTAAATTCTTTATACTCGTCCTCCACTCATTCACGATGATCCTCATGTTCTCCATGACATGGAATCCATATAAGTTTGTTCCCGTTGGCTGCTGAGGCACTTTATGAGAAATAGAATTCAATCAAATAATTCTCAAGAAATTAAAGATATGCGTCAATCTAGCAAGTGCTACTTACATAGATTGTATGTACTAGCATATTAGTTTGCGAAAGTCCGGCTTGGTCCTTTCTAAACCGCATCCAAGACCTGTCCGGCAAAGAACAAAGGAATAAAGTGGTCATCGTACGATAAGGATTGAACAAAAGGGTTATATATAGTGCGACAGTGATTGAATTTACTTGGTGAGCACTGAAACCACGGGCAAGTACTACTCTTGTCTGTTTTGCATAGAGTCCATGAGCTCAACTACTCCGGTGTCAACGTGAATGTTGAGAAAAATCCGGTGAAAACCACACAAGTTTATATGCACAGTCAGGCATAACTCATAAATTACACTTAATATGGAGTTAGCAAAATAGAAATATGAAGGAATGTGCAGAACAAAGTAACACTCACCCGTGTCTGTAAGGAATAGTATTTCACTACAGTAAAATTGTTTCTCCAAAAACATAAGAATGTTATTCTCCGTTTCGCTAGGGTATTGCTTTAGCATTACATCATTGCCGACATATGGGTCAATGAACCCAATGCCACTGCCTCGTTGACATCTCCAAATCTTCAATCTGCATAATATATATTGTACAATGAGGATAATAATAAGAAATGATAGAACAAGCCGAGGTAGAGACTTAATTACAGAAATAAATTAATCACTTATAGACAATAGGTGCTAATGATCGATTTATCGAGTCCGTCTAGATTATAGAGATAAAAAAGATCTTCCAAATAAATAGAGATCATGTCATCGCGAAAGAAATGCTACTCCACAACTTTGATCATGAGTGTATCTAGCCCTTGGTTTGAGGCTTTCATGTACCACTGATGTAGTTGATGCTTATGTGTTTTTAGAGAGCCGAGCAAGTCAGGTCTGACGAGAGACTTCCCTGAATAATGTTTCCATGCTTTATCAGCAACTTGGAAGCCCCCATCACAACCACCTAGGAATTGCTCAACAGTGACACCACAAGATCTGGCAAACCTCCTATCTTCATCCATATCAATTGGCTCGGAGGGTTTCTGGGCAGCGGGTACCACCTTGAGCGGGGAAATCGACTGTTTTTTCTGCTCCCCGAGCTCGGGAATTGTGTTCCCCTTCTTCTTTGCATTGAAATGACTCTTAAATAAACCATGCACATAGTCATTAGTTAGATTTAGTTGAACTTGGGATGGCATGAGCAGCAGATCCTTAAAGTGTTTCCATACTACCAGATCTAGTGGCTCGTTTGGCGGCAAGGCGGGTTTGTTTCCCCACATAGACATTTGACATTTCGTGTCCACGGCCACCCACGCAGCGGTCTACTCGTCAGTCCTATCGTAAGACAACACCTCTAGTGGTGGCTAGGGTTTCTTGTTTTGAGTAGCTTTCTTCTTTGGTGGAGACTTAGAGGTGGAGTTGGTACCACCCTTCCGCTTTTCCCCGAGGGGCTTAGTGGGCGGAATCGTCGAGGCAACAGAGATTGAGGCGGACTCGAGCTGTTGAAGTCCATGGCATCGAGGTGTGGACTCGTTGTAGGTCATGATGGTGGATTGGCTCACGAAAAAGGAGGTGGAGGTGGTGGTGGTGGTGAACTCCCCCTCGGAGAAGGAGGTGTTGTAGGAGACGGTGGCTTTGGAAACAAGATGTTTTTCTTTTTCCATACTATGAAGCGATTGACGGCTTCTCCCAATGTCTCTATCTCACCTATGGGGAAGTCAAGCCGCAATACCCTCCAAGCCTCCTAAAGATCATCCACAACGACACGAGCATAGCAAGGTGGGATCGGGTGGCCATGGCAGCTCGCTCCATCTAAACAAGGAAAGCATAGCCGTCTGCCACCTTCATGGACACGTTCGAAACAGACACATGAAGCTCAAAATTTGTCTTCTCCTTGATTGAATCCATGGCCTCCATCGGTGCAGTGGCATCATGTATCACATGTGTGCTATGCATCACCGCTGCATCATCAGCCGGTACCTTCGCTGAAGCTACGCTGCTTCGGCGTTGAGAGGAGCCTCCGTCGAGTGTATTGTCTTGCTGCTAGAAGCGCAATCCATTAAGCTCGTCAATCAGGTGTTGCACCTACGGATATTTGGCTTCGAGTTCCCCAAGTCGGGTTGCGACCTCCGCCTCCTTCCTCTTATTTTCTGTCTCTCGGCTTCTATATGCATATTTGGATTCTGCCGCGGTAAACCTAGCCAACCACGGGTATGTGATGGTGCAAAAGTTGCACTCGTTGGTAAAGCCCAAGATAAAGGTTGTGAAGAGTGCATAGGAAAGTTTTCCCTCAGAAAAGAAACCAATGTTGAATCGACCAGTAGGAGGAAAAGAAATCTCTGAAGGTTGATGCAGTTGATGTGGTAGGGCGCACTACCGGTTAAGCAACAACGTGGAACCTACACAACACAATCAATTCACTTTGCTCCCGACGAAGAAGTGTGCTTTACTTCAACAATTCCCGTCCATACATATGATTGCTTTCCTTCCTAGCGTGCCTTTTCCACTCATTCTCCCCTCGTGTCGTGATTCAGGAACACCAATCGACTTAAGGTCAAGAATAAAGTAAACACAAAACTCAATAACCTCCTCTGTTCCACAACCCATGGAGATGCTTCCTTTTGGCCTACCACGGTTATGAACATATTTCTTTAAGACTCCCATGAACCTCTCGATGGCGTGTGGACACACGTTCTTGGGAGATCCCAAGAGGAAGGTATGATGAGTACATGAGAAGGATTTCTCCTCAGAAAGAAACCAAGGTTTAATTGGACCAGTAGGAGAAATAAATCACATCTGAAGGTTGTTGACAACTGATGTTGGCAGGGCGCACAACCAGGCTCAGCAGCAACGTGGAATCTGCACACAACACAACCAAGATAGTTTTCCCCAACGAAACACTGTGGTTGTCAATTTCACCGGTTTTGCTGGAAACAAAGGATTAGACGTATAGTGTTAAAAATAATGTTTGTTTGCAGTGAATGAAATGAGAATAGTGTTTGTAGTGAAAAAGCACAATGTTTGCAGTAGGTTGTATTATCAGTGTAAAAGAATGGACCACTAGTACAGATTCCCTCATCTGTGGCGCACCAAAAAGCGATTCTGTGGTGCACCCCGGGGCCACAGGGGTGCGCCACAGAACACACGCCATAAAAATATTTTCTGTGGCGCACCCCACCCGTGCGCCACAGAAATAATGGATTCTGTGGCACACCCAGCCCTTGCGCCACAGAAATAGTCGATTCTGTGGCGCATCCCCTCCTGGTGCGCCACAGAAATAGGTGCGCCACAGAATTGTTCCATGGTGCGCCACAGAAACATCTGCAGTATTTCGAAATTTAAATTGTTTCTGGTATAAATACCAGGTATATTACAGTATTTATACAGTTTGAATACAGGCAGTGATATTTGACAAATATATAAACATAGAAGTGATATTTGACAAAGATATAAGTCACACATTACTCGATAATAACATAATATACAATAGTGATACATAGTGCAAAAGTATCAAGTTTTGTTCATCGAACATCATCGAACATAGTGATACATAGTCAAACATCATCGAACATGCCACCACATAGTTCATCGAACATGCCACCACATAGTTACTCAATAAGGCCTAAGCTAAGATGAAATAGACTACAAGCACGGCGACGATGGTGAGCAAGAACAGTAGCTTGATGGAGGTCTTCATCTTGTTCTTCTGTTTCGACTGGTGGTCCCTCCACTTCGCAACCGCCTCGTGTCTAGTCTCGTATCCTTTATAGCAGTTGCCGCTGAACTTGTCCACCTGTGCTTTACAGTCCTTCCACTCATCACAGACTCCTGGAACCCGACCCTCGAACACCACGTAGTACGTCATCTATATAGATAGACACAAAGCATATTAGTAAGTAATGCAAAAAAACAACTAAGGCATATATGTTCACAAAAAACAACTAGGAAACAAAAATAAACATCAAAAATATACAAACATAAAGCTAGGCCTAAGTTTAGAGCTAACTAATAGTAGCCAGCTAGGCCTAATTAAGTTTAGAGCTAACTAATAGTAGCTAGCTAGGCCTAAGTTTAGAGCTAACTAATAGTAGCTAGCTAGGCCTAAGTTTGGAGCTAACTAATAGTAGCTAGGCTTATATAAGTTAAGCAAATTTTGTTAAACAAACTAATAGTAGCTAGCTAGGCACACCTCGATCAACGATACCTCTTCTGGAGAGGCGCCGGAAACGGCTTATATAGCTCTTTCGTCATCCACAACCTACGATCAGCCTGCCGCTCTAGGCTTTCCGTGATATCCCTCTGGCATAATCCTATGGGTTGGTTCAAGGACCCTCCCTTTTTGTTGACATCTTCAATGATTATCTCCGACAACTTGACTTTGATGCGATGAAAATCTTGCATAAGATCTTCCTGTGAGATTTCCCCCGCCATTTTGTTGGACCAGTCTCGGAGTTTAGAAGGATTATTCATATTATTTGCATTGCGGACAATCCCTTTGAGGTGATGGAGGTCATAGAAGGCCTCCTTCATGCTCCAAGTCGGCTGCTTGATGTAGGGGAGCTCGGTCACGTGCTTGAACCCGTATTTGCTAGTAGCCGGCCTGATACATTCTTGTTTCTTTTCGATTGTGCCTCCATTTTGGGCGTAGCCGTTGAGAGCCTCATCGAGAACACCCCTTATTCTGGTGTAGTCTTTCTTCTTCGTCGTATTCGACGAGTCGAAGTACTCGGCTAGTGACAACTTTGGGCAAAGCACGATGAGTGTGCAGTATGTGTCCCTGCTCAACACATGCAATCGAATCCAGGATAAGCAATAGATGAAATCTAGAAAAAAAAAACATTAGCTACGACGGTCGCGAGACTTACTCGGGAAAGACAGGCAAAAGAATTTCCCTCTTGCTCTCACTGTTTCTCAACATGAAGCTCTCGAGGTACTTCACTGCCTTGGTCCGTGAACTTGATCCTTCCTCCAGCTGGCTATCACGCATGTAGTAGGGATCCGCTACCATAACGTACGGGGGTAACTCTCGCTGGATCTGCAGCTGAGCATTGAGCGCGTATAGGCGGACCAAGTTATAGTCCAGCCGACTCAAGTGAAACAGATTGAAGATATCCTCGTACGCTATGAAGAACAATCCCGCGGGGTCTTCATGGACGAAGTCCGGGCCCTCTGGCACCTTGACCACGAACGCCGGGTAATTTGGAGACTCTTCTTTAAGAAGGAGGCCCTCTAGCATCACGATAATGTTCTGCAATGTGAGCATTGGTCCAGTTGCCCCGTGTATCTCGTCCGGACCCAGTATCGGTTTCCCAGCTTCATTCAAGCGGGTCAAGCCATCCTTACGGGGTCGTACCACGGCGTCGGCCAAGATCTTAGTAGGCTGGCCCTTTTTAGCAGGTCTCTTCCTAATCTTCTTGCTGGCGGTGGCCTGATCTGCTGCAGGAGCTGGGGGTGCGGGAGCTGGGGGTGCTCGGGGCGACCCTACGAGTGTCTTATGCAGTGTGCCAGGGCTGAATACTGTACCCTGCTGGAAGGTCAGGCGCTGCGTGACTTCAGTACGCCTAGGTTGATCGTCGTGACTGCGGAAGACTTCATCGTCACGATCCATATCAGGCATGTACCTATCTTGGCTGTAGCCCATGTTGAGGTAGGCATCGATGTCGACATTGTCATCGTAATGATAGTCATCGACACCGGCTCCAGCAAGCGGGATGTCCACGTCCTTTGGTGGTGACGGCGGCTGTGATGCCGGCGGTTGAGGCACAACTGCATTTGATGATCTTTTGGCCGGTCGTTGCGGCATATTTCCCAACAACACTTGGTGCCTTGTGGTGGTGGCAACAACCGCCGGTTCCTTCTGGGTGGTGACGGCCTTGGGTGCTGTCTGGAGGGCTCTTTGCTTCGTGGGCCGGACGATCTTATTGAGCGGGGCCATAGGGGATGTGGCGCCGGTGTTGCGCTTGATCACAAGACCCCCCCCCCCAAGACGAATCTGGCTCTTCGGCCATTTCATCACCTAAGTCGTGCAGTCTCCAAGTACCAAGGTGTCCTCCTCGTCGCAGCCTGGAGGTTGAAAGGGGGGGAGGACGTCGTGATACTCCGGCACTACATTGGCCAACTTCACCTTCATCACGTTCTCGTCCATTTGAGAGTGGTGCATAGTGCGTTCCCCCGGTTGTATAATAGTGTCGGTAGCAACATCCACCAATTCTCCGCCGGGCACCACGCGATGCAGGAGTACGCAAGGTTCGTCCTGTTGGGCAACATATCAGGCAACATGAGATGGCAGTGATCTTGAGAAGGCGTAGTTAGATCACGACTAACTAATTAGTTACCTTGGTGATGGCGTCGAGCTCAGCGGGTGTCGAGACAAGGGTGACGGTGCCGGCGGCCGGCCCATCATTCTTCGGCATTGCTGCGGAAGGGGGCGCCGATGCGACCAGAAGGAGCGGCGCCGGCGTCTGGGGGGTCACCTGTTGCGGCGGCACTTGCTGGTTCATGCTTGAGTTGCTGCCAACGAAGGTGGGCAGATGGATCGGTCCAATTTGACCCCCCGCATTCCAAGAAGCTATCCCCTCCATCAGCCCAGCGGGGATGACTTCCTTGAGCCTCTGATCCACTAATCTATTGAGCGTGTCGGGGTCCACCTCTCTGCTCTCAAGTTTCTTCTCTAGAGCCGCCATCTTCTTCTTCAGCTCCTCGACCTCCTCATCATCCTTAGTCGATATCGTCTTCCTCTTCTTTCTCGACGACTTGGCATCTGATGCGTAGTACTCGGCTACCTTCATGTTTAGCCCAAAGCCGGAGATACGGCGAGCTGACGTCGGCGGGGCATCCAACGGCCTTTTCTTGTATGCGTTTGTCGCCCTGTTGAATGGCGTGTCCCACCGACCCGTCGACCCTTCGGACGAGTGGTCAGATTTCCGCAGCTCCCTCTCCTTCGGACAAAAGGAAATTAAGGTGAGCCCATTATCTAATTATTAGATCAATGCAATATACATGTACTTGAGATATATGTGTCCTTACCAAATGTTTCTCGAATTCCTTCACGTCCTGGTCTTTTGTCACGAATTCCCCCGTCTTCCAGTCTAAGAAGTACCGGGACCGGACAAAGTTCCTAACTTGTATATCCGTGATTTTGTGCCAGGGGTTATCTTTTCCGAGACGTTCCATCTCGCGGTCCTCCTTCTCCCAAACAGGTTGTTTTCCTCGGTAACCACCGCTTCCGCAATGTTGGACCCCTATGTTTTGTTCCTGCATATCCTGCCCCCATTTTGTCCATTTTTTACACTCCTCGGTGTTCATGTACGCCTTCAGTATGTCGAAATCTTCTTTCACGAGCGTCGGGTCTTTGCGACTGATCTCCTCCCAGCTTTTACCTTTCGCGATCTTCTTCTTCACCCGGGATTTCCAGCTGCAACTTGCAGAAGTATGTCTCATCTATCTAGATCTAGAAGTATGTCTAAGTCTTCATTTGTTATTGCAACTTGCAGATTATGGGGTCGAGACCAGAGCAAGGAAGCGGATGAAGCAACAGTCTGCAGCTGTGATGACAGGTGAAGTGGAAGAACAATGGTGGCCTAAAGAAGAAAAGGAGTTTGGGGTGGACAGCGAGAGGGAGATCTACTGCTCACCTGAACAAGTATGGCAATGTGGATTCCAACCATACAGTTATGAAGCTAAGCAAGCATTATTGGTTGCTGTCAAGTCTAACACAACTATGCTAAGCAACCATACAGTTGAACTGAGCTATTGACCACCAGGAAACTAGAAATGAAACTACTAAGTATAAAAAAATTCATAGAAAATTTGGGCATGACCTTTGCTAAGTTTCCTATGTCTACGAGTGCCAGAAATTCGCTCGGGAGGAAATGAATCAACTTCCTCGCGAAACTTTGGCATCTCAAAAAGAAAAATCTGCACAACAATAAATAATTGGAGTTTCCAAATGTTTGATCTACATGGCAATGGTTGAACAAATCAGTTATGACCAGATCCGATCCACATTGCCATACTTGTTCTTCTTTCACCTCAGCTCCATCAATGTGTACCTGCATTTGAGTTTTTTTTGAAGCCAACTTAACTGACAAGGACACCAATCAACTATGGTACACATCCTGTCTGGGAGTCATTTTTTGAGGCCAACTTAACTGACAAGGACACCAACTCTGGTACACATTGCAATTGTTCGGGACAGCATTGCTTCGCCTTGAGAAGTAATCAAGTGCCCATACAAACAAATTTCTTACTAGAGCTAATTAACCTGCAGTAAAAAGAGCAAAACGCTCTGAACCAAACTGTTCTCAGAACAGCAATCAAACCAAGATGCTGCAGAAGCAGCAGAGCAAACAGAGTTGCGTACATTATGAATTCTCGCCTCGAAAATGTTCTGCGCTACGAATTGATGACTGCAAACTGTCCAAGATCCATCCACGTACAGCGAATCAAGAGATTTCTGACAAGAAACCAAGAACTGACAAGAAATCGTACTCAGGGCAACGGGGCAGGGCGAGCAGCGAACTGACCTGGGGTGGGCGCGGGGCGAGGCACCTCGGTGGGGCGAACAGCGGTGTCGAGGAAGACGGCGGTGTCGAGCGGCCGCGGTCGATGAGACGGCTCCTCCTCGATCCTAGCTAGGTCACGGCTCCTCCTCGATCCTAGCTAGGTCACGGCACGCGCTCCTCCTCCTAGCTAGCACCTCCTCGATGCTCCTTCACCTAGCACCTCCTTCGCCTAGCACGAATCCTCCACGGTGGCGAGCGCGAGAGGGAGAAGAGAAGGGGATCCAGAGGTTCGTCGTCGCGCGCTTGAGAGAGATGGATGAACTTCCAAATTTTGGCTAAGTGTGGAAGATGGAGATGGGGGCCACATGTCATTGGCTGAGAGGACGATTCTGTGGCGCACCACGACCCCGTGCGCCACAGAATTGTAAGAATTCTATGGCGCATCGTCTAAGGAGTGCGCCACAGAAATTCCTGGGCCTATTCTGTGGCCACGATGTGCGGGGCCACATGTCATTGAGTCGAAAAGATTTCTATGGCACATGCTTTCAGTGGTGCGCCACAGAATTGGGTCGGCAGATAAATAAAAAAACGAAACGCTGTATGTGACAGTTATATATTACTAGCCCAGTTGGTTTAGCTGTGAGGTACTTAAGCCTAATGGAATGGGTTCGAATCCTCGTTGCCCCACATTTTTTTTATATTTTATTTAATTATAATGAAAGAAAGAATCACATACACATCCATACATACATGCACATATATAAAGAATCACATACATACATGCACATATATAAAGAAGTGCTTGTCTCACATACACATGCACATATATATAGAAAGAAGTGCTTGTCTCACATACACATACACATGCATGTATATACACACAAAAATCTTCTTAATTTGTCTCGATCGGTTCCGATCTAGCTTAATTAGCGTCTCTTGCCCTTTTTGTTGGCGACTGAATACTTTATGCCGGCCACCTTGAGATTTCTTCGCGTGAACGGACAACCATGGGTAGGTAGGGATGTCTTCCTTCTTAATTTACCAGTAGTAGGCATGTCGAAGTGCTTGTCGAACTCCTCCTCGATCTTCGGATCACCGTTCTTGTCCAAGTCTTCCTCGTTGGCGTCTCCTTCCATTCCGATGGTGCTCCTCTTGCCCCTCCTCACGACAACACGGCTAGGCCTTGACGGGTCGGTGATGAAGAAGCATTGGTCAACTTGGCTAGCGAGTACCCATGGCTCATTTTTCGCGGATGCGTTCTTCGATTTGGCATCGGGTATAACCATTGTGGTGAAATACCGTCCTTCTTTCTTGACGTTCTTGGCCCATCTCACACGGAACATTGGCACCACCGTCTCTCCGTAGTAGTTGAGCTCCCATATCTCCTCGATCTTTCCGAAGTATCTTTCTTCCATATTAGTCTCGGCATCGCCATATGATAGCATACTTACTCCTGAGTTTTGATTTTCGCTACTCATGTCCTTGTCCTCGGTGGAGAATCTGTAACCGGAGATGTCGTACCACTGATAGGTCCTTACGTTCTGCCCGGGGCCCTGTGATAAGATGTATATGAGTGTTTCATCTTCCGTAGAAGGCATTTTTCTCCGTGCTTCAATCAGTTGACTTTGCTTGAACCAACGCGTGAAGCCGGAGTTGTGCTCTTTGGTTACGTCTCCCATCTTCCTCGGCCCGCCCATTTCAATATAATTCTGATTGATTAACCTTTTGTGCTCTTCCACGAAATGCTCGATCAATTTTAAGTGTTGTAGCGCGACCCGGTGAGCCCTTTCAAAGTCGTCGCGTCGGTTTCGAATGCCGACATGGACGTCGCGGCAGCCCTCGCGGTGATCGACTCCGTTGAGCCTGCCAAGGTTCGTCCTGGTGGACAAACCGACATCCTGGTCGTCTTTGGTGCTTAGGTAATTGTCGCAGAAAGAGATGCACTCGTTGGTTAGAAATCCTTTGGCCATGCTTGCGTCTGGACGGGCACTATTGCGAACGTATCCTTTCAGGACACCATTCTGCCTTTCCATCGGCATCATGTAGTGCAGGAACGTCGGGCCGAGATGCCTGATGTCATCAACGACATGGAGAAGGAGATGTACACATATATCACAGAATGCCGGCGGGAAGTAAATCTCGAGCTCGCATAGTATCACCACTATCTGATCCTGTAGCATCTTGAGCTGCCTCACGCCGATCGATTTCCGGGTGATAACGTCGAAAAAGTTGCAAAGGCCAAACAACATATCACGGACATGCTCGTCCATTATCCCTCGGATCGCAACGGGAAGTATCTGCGTCATGAGCACATGACAATCGTGAGACTTCATCCCGGTGAACCTCTTCTTCGCTAAGTCCAGATATCTGCTTATACTCCCTGAGTATCCGTGAGGAACTTTGACTTCTAGGAGGCACCTGAAAAACTGCTCAAGCTCCGGCGGACTCAATGTGAAGCAGGCAGCGGGAAGCACCACGGTGTTCTTCTTAGCCTTTTTGCGGGGAGGACGTTGAGTCCCTTCCATCTTATCCTCATCCTCATCATCATCATCACTATCGGCGGGGACCTGTAGATATTTCCTAATGCCAAAATGTTTTAGATCGTATCTTGCTTTCGGCCCATCCTTGGACTTTTCCGAATTGCAAATAGTGCCAAGCAGACTCTCCGTAACGTTCTTCGTAATGTGCATCACATCAAGGCTATGAGGCGTGTGGAGGACCGGCCAGTACTCCAAGTCGTGGAAAACAGACCTCGCTTTCCATACACCCAGCAGCGGCTCTGGCCTTGGTCGCTTCTTTCCCGGCGAAGGGCACTCGTCCCAATTTTTCAGAAGCTCGTCGATTTCTTCGCCGCTCCTCGTGCGCGGGGCTCCATCGGGCTCGTCTTTACCATTGAACAACTCACCGCGTTTTCTCCACGGGTGATCCAGGCGAAGCCACCTTCGAGCCCCTGGGTACACGGTTTTCGAAGACCCAGGATCCCTTGGTAGCTGGAGATGCGGGGTCCCGTCCATGCACTTCACGCAGCCGCAGAATCCGTGGCCGACCTGGACAGATACATACACGTAACCAGGATAGCCTGTGACCGTCGTGAGCAACGCGGCTCTCATATGGAAATAATCTCTAGTGTACGCGTCCCACGTACGGGGTGGCGTCTTCTACAACGTGTCTAACTCGTCTTTCAGCAGCCCGAGATACAAATGCATGTCGACACCTGGTTGTTTTGGCCCCTGGATGAGAATACACAAGTGTATGTACTTTTGCTTGGTGCAGAGCCACGGGGGTAGGTTGTAAGGCCATACAAACACGGGCCAGCTGCTACGTGTGCTACTCTGGTTGCCGAACGGATTGAGTCCATCGGTGCTCATACCCAGCCTGACGTTCCTCGCGTCGCCCCCAAAACTCGGGAAAGCTATGTCCAATGCTTCCCACTGGGCAGCGTCTGCAGGATGTGTCATGATATAGCCCTTCTCCGGATCTTCTTCCGGCTTCTCCCTTTTCGCGTGCCATTGCATGAGCTTTGCTTCCTTAGGGTCCACGTAGTACCGTTGAAGACGGGGAGTGATAGGAAAGTACCATACCACTTTTCGAGGAATTTTCTTGTTGTTGGTTCCACACTTGTATCGTCCGTGGCCGCACTTCGGACATGTGGTTGTGTCCTTGTACTCCCCCCGATAAATTACACAATCATTGATGCAGGCGTGAAATTTTTCGTGAGGTAGGTCAAGAGGGCACACGACTTTCTTAGCCTCGTTGATACTGCTTGGCAATGTGTTCCCCTCGGGAAGGCGATCGTGCCAGAATTTCAAGTTCTTGCTGAAGCTCCAGTCGGTCCATTTGTTTTGCGTCTTCATCTCCAGAGCAGCAAGCGTTACATGCAACCGCGTATCCTCGGGGCGGCACCCAGGAAACAACGGAGTCACCCCGTCTATCTCCATTTGCGCCAGCTTGGCTTTCTCCCTAGCTGCAGCTATGTCGTTGCTCGTCTCCTTAAGCAGCAGATCCTGAACATGAGAGTCCCGCAAGGCCGAAATTAGCGGGTCTCCGTGTTCACGCCTTCATCGTCATGTCGATCTTCTCCGCCGAGATATCCTTCTTCATGATGATCTTCTTCGTCGTCATTTCCTTCGTCACCTCGCTCGCCCTCTTCTTCGTGCACAACTTTTGCTGCCGGCGGTGCCACGTGGTTGCGGTCGTCAAAGAAACCGCGTCTGAGAAGGTGCTCCTCCAATTGTCCGGAATCAGGGTCAATCCAGCGCACGAGTTTGCATGATCGACACGGACATCTTATCTGCCGCCTGTTGCACCGAATCATGTCCGCCTTCGCGTCTTTCTTGTATCTAGCGATTCGAGCAGAGCTCATTTCTAGTACCATGGTTGCCTGCACAGACACATAGAGAGCAGAAAATTACAACCATAACATGCATAGTCGCCGGAAAAATTCGGCATGACCTCTCCTATAAGTAGGACATATGGGGTGCAAAAGTTTGCCGAAATGGAAGTGAATCAACATTTCGGCAAACATCCATGCACCATGACAGCCCCCGCGCGCGACAATCGGTCCACCTGCACATGCATGACAAGCACCCATACACATCGATCGATGGCCACACGAGACATGCACATCCAACTATACTCACCTAGTAGATTCGATACCGAGACGCGAAAAGAGCGAGGAGAGGGAGGGACCGGAGTATAGATGGAGGTAATTAGGCCCCCCCCAACAACAAGAAACTTCACCAACAATTATACATCGAATAAATAGGTTCACCTACCAAAAAAGGAGAATTAAATGTGTAAAATTGGAGTGGAGAGAAGGGGGAGGCGAGTGAGCAACATACACTTGGAATGAAATGAGTGGGGGGAGAGAGAGGGGGCTGCCATCTTTATGTGCACAGTGCACCTATTCTGTGGCGCACCTGTACACAATTCTATGGCGCACTACTCTGCTGCGCCACAGAAATGCCACATTCTATGGCGCAGCAGAGTAGTGCGCCACAGAAATACCATATTCTGTGGCGCACCAGGGAGACTGCGCCATAAAAATACGTGTACTGACACCCAGACCAATGATTGGCGTGGGCCCCGCCAAATTTCTGTGGCGCACAATGAAGACATGCGCCACAGAATTAGAAATTTCTGTGGCGCACCGCGGGCCGTGCGCCACAAAATTTTATTTCTATGGCGCACGCCTTCTTGGTGCGCCACAGATGCTATTCCATACAAAGGCATATTTCTACTAGTGGACCGGGGTCCACAGTTCACTAGTGGTGTCTCTCCTTAAAAGATAAATAACATGCTTGGTGAACAAATTATAGCTGGGAAATTTACAAAATAGAGGCTACACCATAGTGCATATACATGACATGATGTTTACTATGATATTTATTTCGGTATTACAACATGATACATAGACCGTAATCCAACAACATCTACGACTAATAATTCAGCCTTAGGACGTTATCCGAGTAAACATGGGTATTAGGTTACAAACAATAGATTATTGCATTAAGTAAAGTGTGTAATGTAAACAATAGAATTATCCTTAGACAAAACATTGTTGTTTTATCCCTAGTGGCAACAACACATCCACAATCTTAGAAGTTATTGTCACTCTTCCAGATTACTGGAGGCATGAACTCACTATCTAGCATAAATACCCCCTCATAGAGTTACAAGCATTAACTTGGCGAGAGCATCTACTAGTAACGGAGAGCATGCAAGATCACAAATAACATAAAAATGATAGATCTATAATCAACTTGACATAGCATTCAATATTCATCGGATCCCACCAAACACAACATGTAGCATTACATAATGATGATCTTGATCATGTTAGGAACCTCACAAGATATAAACATGATGGCACAAAAGGAGGAGAAGACAACCATCTAGCTACTGCTATGGACCTGTAGTCCAAGGATGAACTACTCACGCATCACTCTGGAGGCAGGCATGGTGATGTAGAGCCCTCCGGTAATGATTCCCCTCCCGGCAGGGTGCCGGGGAGAGCTTCAGAACCCTACCAAACTAGGGTTGGCAATGCCGGTAGCTACATAACTTTTCGTGGATGGAGGCTTGGGTGTTTACGGTTTTGCCGAGGAAGACTACTTATAGGTGAAAGGGCGATGTCGGTGGGTGCCCGAAGGGGCCCAGACCACGTGGTGGCGCGGCCAAGGGGGGACGACGCCACCCTATGGTGTGTTCGCCCCGGTGCCCCCCTCCGGATCTCCTTAGGACTCCATGTCGTGACAGAAAAATAGGACCCTGGGTTTTTGTTCCGTCCAATTTCGAGAAAATTTCCAGAACAACTTTTCTGAAACCAAAAATAGCAGAAAACAGGAACCAACATTGTGGCATCTTGTTAATAGGTTAGTCCTAGAAAATGCATAAAATCATATGAAGTGTATAGACAACATGTAGTAATTGGCATAATAGCAACATCGACCATCAGAAATTATAGATACGTTGGAGACGTATCAAGCATCTCCAAGCTTAGTTCTACTCGTCATCGAGTAGGTAAAACAATAACAATAAAATAATTTCGAAGGTGACATGCTACCAATACAATCTTGACCAACATTATTGTAAAAGCATTGCAAGCTGAGATCAAAGTACTCTAAACATAGGATTCTATGGATGTGACTTAGCAACTATGTTGCAACATGAAAAGTAAGGCAAAGAAAATATCATGAATAATAATGCACTGAAAGGTATACGTTTGTTTCGAGCATAACAAAAACATAGAAAAGTGGCATTCCCTTGTCCTTAAAAGGATAGAAAATCATAAATTCCACGACACCTTGAAAGTTCAGGTGGTGAATAGATACAAATAATTTGAGAACAAGTAATAAAAAAATCATGAATCAATCAATAATAAATTTTGGGACTGATGCACATTATACTCAGAATGACAACTATGATCTCTTAATTGGTGCATAAAGCTAGAAGATGAAGACTCAACATAAAAGTAAAAGAAAGGCTTGTCGCAGAGGGAAGCATAGAATACTCATGTGCTAGAGCTTTTTATTTGATAAACAGAGGTATTAAAAACAATTCTGAGAGAGGTGTATGTCTATGTCAACGAATGGTAATGAAAAACTTATCATAACTCATGCCAAGCAAAGTGTTTAGACTTTTGAGAGTGGTGTCGGTTGTTTATGTAGTTTGGCACTTCCCCCCAGCATGCCTTTCACAAACACAGGCTAGCCGTATCCACGGGTACCCACCAACTTTCATCAAACCATGGGGAAGTGCCTTTTTGGTTATATTAATTGGCACCAGCTCTCTGCAAATTTAGATGAGCACAGATTCCATACTCATCGGGTGAAAGAGGGAGAAGAACTTTACTTGACATACATCACAATAAACTTTAAACTACTTCCTCATGAGCTAAAACAGGGGCAAAAAACAGGTATAATTTTGAAGGTTTTAAAGGTAGCACACGAGAAATTTACTGCAGTGGCGGTTAAATACCACATATAGGTAGGTACGGTGGACACATTTGGCAAAACTTTGGTGTTTGGGAGTTGGATGCACGAGTAGAGCTTATACTCAGTACAGGTGGAGGCTAGCAAGAGACTGGGAGCGACCAACTAAGAGAGAAATAATGACAATAAGCATGCATAGCGATAAAACATTATTAATCAAAGCATAAATGATATTACAAGTCAAAAACTAAATGATCATAGAGGGTAAAGGTGACTGGTTTGTAGTCATAATATGGTGTAAGCATGCTCCAAGTCAACCAAATAAAGCATTAGAAAGAGAATACCACAATATTATGCTTCGATATGATAAAAAAAACTCATGATTTCTTTCAATGGCAAATTAAGCACTCTCAGATATTTGAGGCAAGTCATGCTAAATCAATAACTACTAAGCATATAATAATATCTAACATAACATGTTAAATTCTAAGTCACACTTTAAACAAGCTTCTATTGCACCGTTATAAGCATGAAGTATTTTATTGTTCTCCAACACCAATCACTTTATTTCAACAAAAACTCTCCAAATAATTTATCAATGAAACAAGAGAGTAACTAACAACTCCGAATAAGAGATGCATGAAAAACAGGAGCTAAAAGAATTACAGTAGCTAGAAGATAAATGAAGAAAACGAGTATTCATATGAAACAGAGGAGCGTATCTCTCTCCCACACAAGAATGCTAGGATCCAACCAAGTTTATTAAAAAAAATAAGGAAATAAAAACAAACAGACGCTCCATGTAAAGTACATAAGATGTGACCGAATAAAAATATAGTTTCACTAGAGGTGACTTGATAAGTTGCTGATGAAGAAGGGGATGCCTTGGGAATCGCCAAGCTTAAACGTTTGAGCCTTCTTGAAATTTGCTGGGATGATCCACGGGGGCATCCCCAAGCTTAGGCTTTTCACTCTTCTTGATCACATTATATCATGCACTTCTCTTGACCCTTGAAAAAACTTCCTTCACACCTAACTCGAAGTAATTCTCATTAAAGGTTTAGTGCATAATCAAAAACTCACATGTTATGCATTGACACAAGCATTACCAATACTTTCTACACATTAGCTACAACCACTAATGTTTTGTGGAGCAAAGAAATCCACTCAACACAATAAAAGAGAGAATGCAAAGTAACAGACATAATCCGTCAAAACCAGAACAGTCTGTAAAGATGAATTTTTTCGAGGCACTTACGTTGCTCAAATCAGAAAACTCAGAACTAAGCAAAGTTGCATACATATCTAAGGATCACGTACAAACATATTAAGGATGTTTCTACTTTTCTGGAATTTATGGCGAATTAAACGGTGGACAACAAAAATATGTTCCTATGCAGAAATCCAAATCTACCATCAACTTTCCACTAGAGACTTTACTTGGCACAACAATTTGAAAAAGTAAATATACAAATGAGTTGCTACAGTAGTAAAAAACACCTTGACTGAAAACAAAAGAAAAATTGCTGGAGGTAATAACAAGTGTACACATAGTTGTCCAGCGGGTGCAAGTTAGTACAACTACATGCAAAATGCATGTTGTCCCGTGGTACAAATTGTTGATACGGAATGCTACAGGTACAGATCGAGTTGCTGCAGTGACGATATGGGATCTAATCGCCCATGGGTTTTCTGCAAATTTTACATCGCTCTCCCGCGCGCTTTATTTGGTCTACTATCTACCTCACATACTACGAATGCCCCAATAGGCAAGGAGGGCATTGCTACTCCAGTTTTCACGCGTGAAAGGGAATTCAACGACCCAGCATAGCAGCGTGTGTACAGTGCTAGTCACTGTATTGACTCGCTAGCGCACACAATTTAAAATAAAATAAAACCAAGTGCACACTTTATTACATCGAAAACTATCCAGATTATATAATCCATTACAAATTGCATAATAGCTCGATCTTGGCTAGCTCAAATAAATAAATAGTAGCGGCAACACAATAAGATAATTGATCTACAAACTAATGTGCCACACGAAAACAAGTCGAGCGGAGTCTCTTTTTGCCTGCATAATCGTTCAGAATAACCCGCTGAAACGTTGCAGCCAAACTTTCGGTCAACATAAAACCTGCAACTACATTTTTATGGTGGTTACCAATCACAAGACGACGCTGAAGATGCCCACTTGGCTTGGTGTGATCAGGCTCCTTCTAGACGAGGCTATACACTATATTTGTTACGATATTTAGATAACTATTTTAGCACAATTTTTTCCCGAGTAACTGTTCTATTTATTAGACCATGTCCTTAGATACCTCTATCATAATTACCTATAAACTATGTAGTTTACCCCGCTACCCAAAACTAATTGTAAAACAAACTTATGCTATTTGAATATAGCACACAACGTGAATATGTATTTTTAACTAGATGAATTACGACAATGTAAAAAATGTGGATAAGAATTTGAAATAAGAAATAAAAAATTATACTCGTTAATAATGTATCATGCGAAAAATAAGTATAAAAGTTTAATATAAACTACATTATAATCATAAGCCTAGCTAGTATAGATTTGATCCATTTTTATTACGTCGTGAAAATTCTATACCAATTTGCCGTGGCTAAAATGTTAGCTAATCCGAGCCGAATCATTTATAATTTTCCCATCCTAAATTATACATGATTTTTTTCATCCTCTTATATATCCATTTCCATATCACAACCATATCACAGTTATATCCCTCCGTGTCATGTTGTAATAACTGTTAGACATACAATGTTTACACTAGGACGGGCATTATTTCTAATACACAAGAAAGAATTGTGTTCTTTAAGATTGTAGGAAAGAGTTTTCTAACAAGACTATTGTACATGACTTGCACGTTCGGCCGGATTTGACCTCTTGACCCCTTCGAAGGTCATCGGGAGTTAGTACTGAATTGTAAGTGTCCTTTTTAGAAAAGATATATCAAATAGCTGAACATTACTTAAACTTATGATTACATGCTAGAATTAGTTACTAAGTTACAATAAATGGTTTTCAAATATCTTTTACGATCCCAAAAATTTAAATATTTTGAAGTCTTAAATTAATAAAATGAAGTTGTTGATTTGTTTTAAGTTTGTTGAAATGTCCGATGAATTAAAAACTTGTGTGCACTTATTTATAAGTGTTGTAAACCTTATTCGAGCATACTAATTTCTTTGGATGGGAAAGTTTTTTTAGAAATTCAATGTGGTTTCATTTTCATAGATTATACTTTTGGGGAATTTACGAAAACCTTGAATTCTTGTGTTATAAAAAAAATGAAAACTTCAGCTAAGATTATATTCGAAAGACGATTACAAACATTTCAGTCTAATGGAGTTTCAAAATAATAATTATTTGGTACTTTATAAGCCCTAAATATTTTTGAGAAATATTTAAATGAACTTACATAGTTCTATTGCAATAAATGTTTTTTAAGAATTTTATTTGATACTTAAATGTTTTTGTTATATTCTATATCAAACTTATTTTTTTAATTTTCTAGAATATATTTGAATCGATTTGGGGGCATTGTGAATTAAAAAGGGGCATCAAATTAAACCCTAAGTCTGTTTTGAAATTTTCATCTATAGGAATATTGCACAATTTTCTTAATTTGGTTTTGGACTTGAAATACATAATCCAAGTCTAGATAGCCTTTTATGATTTTTTTAATGAATCTTTTCTGTATACTTTTGGTTTAAGTCTAATTAGGGGTGTAAACATATAGGATAATTTCCGTATTCGATTCAGAAACTGTTTTAAAGAATCCATATCCGCTACGAAGAAATCCATCGGATAAGAATTTCCGGTTCCAAACATGACACCCGGATATGGTATATGATATGATATGTAATATAGCACCCCGAATATGGATTATCCAAAAATTAAATTGGATAATTTGATGGTTTTAATCCCCAATAATCCCATTTTTACCAAAATATATAACATAATAGAGAACAATTTGTAGTTATTGAGTTGTCGAGTACGTCCGTTTAACGACAACACAATTAGATTGTAATTCTACATACAATAGAGAGTACAACTTTGTTATGTTACTAGTTTTTAACAAAAAAAGTTCTAAGATTTGATGATGCATTTTTTCGTGTATTGATCCGATTTATTTTATTTCCGCCACCAATCTGATCTATTTTTGTTCTGAATCCGCGGTCGCAAATATCCGCATATGAATCCGCAACTATCCAATATATGTTCCGCTCCAAATCTGATGAAAAAATAACATTGAGGATATGGTAAATGCAAGATCCTATCCGATTATTACATCCCTAACTCCCTAAGTGTAAGCCAACTTGAGGTTTAATTAAATAAAATGAAAATAAAAAAGGTTTTAAAAAATAGGAGGCAATTAGAGCATAATAATCTAAATAGTATAAATTATTAGCCACGCGGTTGTTCTACTAGATCTATCTGTCTCCCCATTCGTCGGTCATGTCTCCTATCACCTGTTCCCACGAAATCAATTCAGAAAAAAAAAGTGCAGTCCCCACGTCCTTGCCCCACCTAGACAAGGCACTAGCCCTAAGGCTTCCAAACCAGAATGGTCGTGTTGCAGAAGTGGCTACATTTTTCAGCAGCGACAGGTGTTGAAAACAGGCGACGCTTGGTGGCGGCCGTTGCAACACCTACAACCGTTGTTGGTAGAAAAGATGGCACATTTGCATGGATTCCGTCATGTGTGGAACAGGCTGAGGCTGATTGTACTCCTGAACCTCGACATTTTCAGGCTGCTCTTAGTATTCCATATTGGCGCAGTGCTACGGAGCAGGAGTTTCATGCACAAAAATGATACTTGGAAGCTCATTCATCATGTTTCTGGTGTTAATATTATTGAATGCAAGTGGGTGTTTAGTGTCAAGAAATATGTTGATGGATCTACTAAATGTTATAAGGCATGGTTAGTGTCCAAGGTTTTTGACATAGGTATGGTCTTACGTACGAAGATAATTTTAGTCCGGTTGCTAAGCCTACCACTATTCGCCTATTTCTCTCTTTATATGTTACACAAGGTAGTCTCTTCGCCAGTTGGATGTTCAGAATGCCTTTGTTCATGAAGTCTTGGAATAAGAGGTATACATGTGTCAGCTCCGGATTTTGTTGATCCTACTCGCCGCTTAGTCAATGCTCTTTATGGTCTTAAGCGGGCTCCTCGTGCATGGCAGGTGCATCTTGGTTCAGTTTTCATGTTCATGGTTTTGTCCCTTCCACTTCGGACACGTCACTATTCCTGATTCACTGCCCTGAGGTAACTATGTATTTGTTATTCTATGTGGATGACATCACTCTCATCAGTTCCTAATTGTTTGGTCTTGGCTATGAGAGTTGATTTTGTTGTCAAGGATCCGGGCTCCCTTCATTACTTTGTTGGTTTGGAAGTTTCTTCTTCCATTAGTGGAGTAACTCTCACTCAGCAGAAATATTTCCAGGACTTGCTACATCGTGTTAGCATGTTGCAGTGCAAGACTACTCGCACTCCCATGTCTGCTATTGATCGACCGTTTTCTTGATTCCACTAAGTGCCGCATAATCGTTGGTGATTTGCAGTACTTGACAATCACCAGGCCTGATATATCATATGCATTTAACCGTATGTGTCAATTTCTTCATGATCCATTAGACCGTTGTGAAGCACTTCATGCGGTATATCCGCCTCACTGCTTCATATGGTATGTACCTCAGGTTTACATCTTCTCATGTGATTTCCATGTTTTCTGATACTTACTGGGCTGGTAGTCCCGATGACAGGCGATCCACGGGGGGATATGAAATGTTCGTAGATCCTAATTTGATCGTCTGGAGTACGAAACCTGAGTACAAGGATGTTTCCAATGCCACAGATGAGATTACATGGGTGCTTTTATCATCGTTTGCTCTCTGTTCCATTTTAATTTTAATATTCTCCAACCATTCGTTTCAGTTAATTCTCTAGACACTATTTTTTTATTGTTTCACATATTATGTGTTATTCTTAGAGCATCGTTTTATTTTCTTTCATTTTTTTATTTCTGGTCATAATTGGTTGGATCCTAGCATTCTTTGTTGGAGAGAAACACACTCTTTTATTATATTTTAAAACACTCTAGTTTTCACTCTTATTGCTTTGTGAGTGTTCAGTTTTTGCTGCTGCTGCTATTACCTCTTGTTTTCCTTGCTTATTTTGTTTAGTTCTTGTTTGGTTGCTATATTTAGATATGATTATCTCTCTGGTCTTTATTGAATATTTGTTTAGAGAGTTATTTCAAGTTGCTTGGTGATTGATTGGACTTAAAATTGGCATGCATGTGGTAGTGGTATGAGATGAAACAACATAATCTTGTAGATCATTAAATTGTTTCACTTAAATCATTGCTGGAGTTTTGAGATATTAATGTGATTAATGGTTAAACTTGATGGTCTATCAAAGTAAAAACTTTAGAGGTTGGTCTGAAAGCTTGAAACTGTCTCACACTCGAATAATCAGTTGATAGCATGGTTCTATTTGACTTTCATCATGGATGAAAACTTTGGTAGTGTTTGTTACGCGCTACGGTCATGGTAGCTAACAGTGACTTGTCACTGCCACGGCCCCTCCTAGAGTAATATTCATTTTTCCATGCAAGATCATATGCTATTTTTAGTATTTTTAACTTGTGATTTATTTTTTATGAAAGTTAGGTTGCGGTTTCTTGGCACTTCCACTAACCATATTTGCTAGCCTCTCGGTGTTGTCCATTTCCCTTTATCACATTAAGAGAAGGAGCATACTTCACCAGTACATGCAAACCCCGTGGGAGGACTTCATCATTTTCTCCTACACATAAGCCATATATCTTCCTCAAAACAGTGGCCATACCTACCTACCACGACATTTCCATAGCCGTTGTGAGATATATTGTCATGCAACATCCATTTCCATTATGTTACATGATGATATGCTTCCTTGTTATATTTAGTTGATACATCATATAGAGTTTCATTATGAGTTATGAGTACTAAAAGTGTGATGATTCATTGCATATAGAATGTTGCCTCTATCAGTAAGGATTTAAAAGAATCCAAAGAGACCACCAAAAAAGAGTCCAAAGTGGCCACACGAAATGATCCCAAAGAGAATAAATGAGAGAAAATATAAAAGAGCCAAAGAGGCCAGTAAAAAAAGAATATAAAAAGAGAGAGGGGGCACCATTACTATCCTTTATTCCACACTTCTGATTATGTTTAGCACCTATACTTCACTTTAGAGAGATTTTTCATTTTGTTACTTGCATAACTATATGGAGATCCTTCCATTATAGAACTTGGCTTGTATATTCCAATCATGAGCCTACTCAAAATTTCTATAGGTCTTCGTGAGCAAGAAAGTTGGATGCCCCCCCGCAAGTTGCATTGGAGAGTTTTCTTACACTTATAGCGATGTGCTCATCCGTTGTGTGGCAATCAGTACTCCTTGCATAGCTTCGATTACAAGACTTCCTCTTGTCTAACAATCACTTTCAACTATGTGAGACTTTCTTCCATTGGCTATCCAAACCCCCCATGATGTTCTCTTAGCCATAGCATTATGGTGCCAGGAACCAATGCTAAACACTCACTCTTCAAATAATACGATGATATTCTACTTTTTGGTATCACTTGGCTTTATCTGACTAAAAATACTCGGGGTGTTTGATGCTTTGAATGATTTTATTACCGTTCTTGATGCTTAAATCAAACTTAATATACTTTGCAAGAATGATGGCCTTTTAGTATTGATTCATGAATAGTTTTTACTTTCATTGTGCAAAGAGTTTAAACTTTACTCTTTTGGTGTCAACTATAGATTTCAGATTTTGTTAGGCATCTCAACCTCTGTTTCTCGTCGTCGGTAGATTTTGCTGGAAGTTAAATCTTGATTACTAACTAACCAAACCACACATTGTCCATCCCTTCTAGAGGAATCAAATTGAGGCAAGCCACGGGGCTGGTCAACGACGCCCCCATAGACGTCACCATGGTCATGCCTTGCAGACGTATCATACTAGGGCATGCCTATGGAGCGGTCAGAACCATCAATAAAATCATCATTGTCATCACGTGGTGGTGCGACAAGGCTAGGTGACCGTTTTCTGACATTATCACTAGTTCAGAAATGCTCTTCTGTGGCGCACCAATTTTGAATTCTGTGGCGCACCTAGGGGCCAGAGGGGTGCGCCACAGAATATTTTTCGGTGGCGCACCCTGGCCGTGCGCCATAGAAATGTCAATTCTGTGGTGCAGCTTAGCCGTGCGCCACAAAAATTTGCAATTATGTGTCGCACCAAGTAGGGGTGCACCACAGAATTATTTTTTTTAATATAAAAAAAGGCGGCCGATCTAGCCGCGGGAATTTCGGCGAAATTTCGCCGGAGCACGTCGGATGCCGTTGTGACCGTGGCCTTAGGTGGCTTGGTCGGTGGTGGGTGGAGGATGCGGGTCACCGGAGTTAGTGGAGGAGCAGAAGGAGGAGCTCGTCGGAGGTGGTGCTGGTGGTGGAGGAGGAGGAGGAGCTCACCGGAGATGATGGTGGGGTAGGTCACCGGAGTTGGTGGAGGAGGAGAACCTCGATGGAGGTGGTGGTGGAGGAGGAGGAGGAGCTCGCCAGAGGTGGTGGTGGAAGAGGAGGAGGAGCTCACCGGAGGTGGTGGTGGAGGAGGAGTGGTGGTGGAGGAGGAGGAGGAGGAGGGGTGGTGTAGGAGGAGGAGGAGGAGGAGGGGAGGTGGAGGAGGAGGAGAGGTGGTGGTGGAGTAGTAGGTGGAGGAGAGAACTGGAGAGGTAGAAGAGAGAAGGGGAGATGAGAAGTGGAGAAGTGAAATGAGAGAAAGGAGAGAAGGAGAAAGAAGAGGGAGAAAATAAGAGGTAGAGGAGGCAGGATTCAAATTTTGCATCCTTCCCAACAATTTTTTTACGATTTTTTTTTTATTTTCTAGTCAAAAATCTTCAAACGACCATAATTTTTTTCCCTTTGGAATTTGGTGATTCTAAAAAAAAGCTCATAGGCCAAAGGCGAGTGAGGTTGAGTTCCTTTTTCGCTCTAGTTTTTTTTTATATCTTGATCATTTTTTTTCCGACATCGTATGCAAAAGTTATGCCCATTTTACTTTTTTAACGAACTTTTGCTCAGAAAGTCGAAATTCATATTTCAAAATTTGATAGAAAAAAGTATACCTTAAACTCTCTGTGCATCTATAAGGGATTTATTTTTTGATGCTTTTTAGACCTCCAACTCTTCCGTGAAAAACAAGAAATGGTGTTCCCAGGGGGGGTGGAGTTCGTGCGTGTGGACAGAAAATTAGGGGATGAGAATTCTGTGGCGCACATGACAGTGGTGCGCCATAGAAATGTCATATTTCTGTGGCGCACTAACCACCATGCGCCATAGAATACGAGTGGTATGCATCTTGATCTTCAGTTTGTCGTGGCTCGGCACATATGAACGAAGGCGCAACTTAAGTTCTTGCATCAAATGTGCGCATTGAACTCTTCATTTAATGATGTCTTCAACGTGGTTAAACTAACTCGTGGGACTCTATTCCTATGTAGAAATAAGTAAACATGTCTGTCCCTTAGTGGTATTGTCAATACTCGTTCAAAGCCTACTTATGCGGACAACATAATTCATTTCAGGCGGCTTTCTCAAACGACGCTAATGGTGGTTAAGTGGTTCAACGAAATGATACAATTTTTTATTATATTTGAGTTGCTTGGTGTGGGCCCCAACATATTTTCTGTGGCGCACCTCTGTCCCGTGCGCCACAGAATTCCTCTTTTCTGTGGCGCACCCCTGTCCCGTGCGCCACATAATTCCTCTTTTCTGTGGCGCATACCCCCCCGTGCGCCACAAAAATAAATTCCTGTGCCGCATGCTTACATGGTGCGCCACAGAAAGCCATCCACAGAAAGACACTTCTCTACTAGTGAATAAAATCTGATTAGTGTATAAACGTAGGAAAATACAAAAACAAGTAAGAATGCAACCAAAAAAATAAAGAAGAGAGAGAGAGAGAAACGGAGAGATCATATTATTGTGATCGTTCCTTGTTGTGCTTGTATCTATTGTGTATAAGGATTACAAACACAACCTCTTGATTGTACACAACTTAAAGAAACTTGTGGGGGATCTTGATTGCGCGTGATCAAATTTTCCTCACAAACACAACCTCTATATTTGGAGCTATATTTTTGAAAATAAAATCTGATTGGTTAATAATATTGACAAAAAAAACATGTCAAAAAATGCAACGAAAAAATGAAATACAAGTGGATGGAGAGAGAGAGAGAGAGAGGAGCATGTACATACTATTTTGATAGTTTCCCTTTGTTCTTGTCTCGATGGTGAAGATGCATTACCAACATGAATGAACCTTTGTGGTGATTGGTGATCCTACTACTTAAACAAGGCTTGTTTTTCTTAAAGCAGACTAAATACTCTATTTATCTTGTTCTATGAGCTATGTGATCCGAATCATCCTACTTATCTATTTATAACATAAAAATCATGCACAAGACACTTTAAGAGTAGTTTTTGCACATAAATATAATCTAAGAAAAATAAAATGATATATAAAATCCATTAGCTGGTTCCTTGGTCTTCCAAGCCAACTTTGCATGCATAAAACCATTTCATAAATAGATAGAGGGGAGGATATAATCGACATGTCACCCTAGATTCAGTTTAAGCAAGGTTGAGTTGAGATAAAGAGGACTAAGAAAACGGTTGAGAAGGGACTATGCCATGGATATGGCCATGACATTGGTCATTTGGCTTGGAACTCACGAATGTTCATAGACGATAGTATTTTATTTGTGAAAATTTTCTTTTTCAAAGGTTTTCATATTTCTCTAGGCAACAAAAAAGGACTCCATAGGGAAAGATTCATTTTAAAGTGTTGATCATTTTCTTTGTTTATTTCCAAAATTAGGTCAAAATGACCAACATGGCTATTCATAGAAAGGGGTAAAATATTTCAAAAATATCGGTGGTTTGTTGTTATAATCGCTCCTTGTCTACCATAAAATAAGTTTGGAAATAGTTTCGGAGTAAATAATCACACACACTCTTTTTGCAGGGAAATTATTCACACACTTGTAGCTAAAATGTTATTACTTAAGGAAAATAGACATAAAGTCTTTAATGGGCGAAAGTAGTTACAAAGCGAGAAGTTCTAAATATTCGGGAATTATCCATCAAATATGTTCTCGGTTGTACGTAAATTGAGTGGTGTCATTTTTAGCATTTTCTTTGTACATGCTTCACAAACACCTCCTCCCCCCCCCCCCCCACACACATTTTTTGTAACATAAAATGGAATTTAAAAATAATCTGAAACATCTCTTTGGCAATGTTGTTTGTCATGGATAGATATATCTATGCGTTAAATATGCGCACATTGTCATAAACTATGTCAATCATATGTCCATGACCTTGTTCATACATACATGATAGCCTTTTTGTGAATGCTCCTTTTCAAAACTTACAATATTCCAAGTTCGGTATTTTCTTGGTAACTAGTACACATAAAAGGTCTCCACGAGGATGGTATTGTGGTTGTTAAGTTATTTTTTCGAAACATGTTCAAAATGGCCGACAGGGCCATTCATAGGGGAGGGTTGAATCTTTCAAAACTCTTGGTAATTCTATGTTATAATCACTATTTATTTATTTCAAAATTATATTTGGCAATTTTTAGGAGCAAACATTATCGCACACTTGTAGTTCAAATTTGATTAGTATCTAGAAATCAACGTAAAGTCATTCAAAATGGGAGGAAGTATCTAGATAGCAAGTAAATTTAAAATATTTAAGAAATATCCATCAAATTGAAGGGGAACGTAGCATAGAAAACAAAAAATTTCCTACGCGAGAGATACCCGAAAGGCCAAGATCTAATCTAGGAGACGAAGTGCAACGGGCAACAAGAGGGTTAAGGAGAACACATACCCTCGAAGACTCAAAGTGGTACGAGATCAAATCTCGTTGTTGGCGTAGTCGTACTCACACCGATCCCGATAGCGAGAAGATGGCACCGCAATCCGGCGGTGCATCCGTGATCGGTCACACGTACGGTTGATGACGACCTCCGTTCCCTCGTTCCAGCGGGGCGCGGAAGTAGAGGATCCCTCGGAACTCCAGCAGCACGACGGCGTGGTGTGGTGGAGAAAAACATTGCTCAGGGCTTCGCCAAGCGCACGAACAAGTGGTGGAGCAGCGGCAGGAGGGAGGAAGAGATGACACAAGTGTGTGTGTGGGGGAGAGGGAGCTCTCACCCCTCCTTTTATAGGAGGGGATGGCAGCCACGAATTTTTGGCTGCCTCCACCTCTCCCTCATCATGTGAGTGGAGTCTCCACTCAACCCACTCATTCTTCCATGAATTCCCACTCAAAATCCCAAGGGTTTTCTTTAATAAATAAATAAAACAATTTTATTTCTTTATTTTAATATTTGTTAATTCCATTAACAAACATTAACATATAACCCCTTGAGTTAGTTGTTAAATCTATTAACAACCATTTGATAAGAATCCCCTTGAACTATTTCAAAATTACTCGAAACAATTTCGGTGACTATTTCAATATTCCCCGAAACAATTTCGGTGCTGTCCAAACTTTTCTCCGATATTCCGTATCCTCTCAAATGCGTCATCGAACCTTAAGTGTGTCACCCTACGGTTCGCGAATAAGATAGACATGACCGAGACTCCTCTCCGATCAATAATCAACAGCGGGATCTGGAGATCCGTGATGACTCCTATATATTCAACGATGACTCTCGTGATCGTGTGAACCAACAACGCCGTGAACTATTCCCTTTGTCTCGCGATATTTTACTTGTCCGAGATTCGATCATTGGTATCAACCATACCTTGTTCAATCTCGTTACCGACAAGTACTCTTTTCTCATTCCCGTGATATAACATCCTTTGTGATCATATCACGTGCTTGCAAGCGGTTTCGATGTGATATCACCGAGAGGGCCCAGAGTATATCTCTCCGTCATTTGGATGGACAAATCCCACTCTTGATCCATGATCCTCAACTAATACTTTCCGAATACTCAACGACACCTTTATAGTCACCCTGTTACGGTGTGACATTTGATGCCATCAAAGCACTCTTCCGGTATCAGTGATTGACATGATCTCATGGTATAAGGAATAAGTTACTTCGTGTGTTTGATATAACAATGTAAACTAAATGACTTGATCGCATTGCTATATTCTCTTTGGGTATATGTTCATCACATCATTCTTCTAATGACATGACCCCGTTATTAATAACATCCAATGTTCATGATCAGGAAACCTTGATCATCTATTAATCAACGAGCTAGTTAAAAGAGAGGCTTTACTAGGAACCATTGTTTGTTTATTAAGCACACATGTATCAACGTTTCCGGTTAATACAATTCTAGCATGAGAAATAAACATTCATCATAAACAAGGAATAAGATAATAACCATTTTATTATTGCCTCTCGGGCATATTCCCTTCAGTCTCCCACTTGCACTAGAGTCAATAATCTAGTCTGTAAGCACTTAACACATATGGCGTTCCAGTGTTATTACCATGCTTCGCATGTGGTAAACATTATCAAAAAGATCTGAACTGTTCAGGTCCTATTGTATTTGCATGTTCTTTGCGTCTACACGCATCACTCATTCTCTAATGAGATGGCTTTGTATATATATGGTCAATTTGTGAAAACTTAATTCCCTAGCTTAAACTGATGTCACTAACATTGTGAAAATGTAGCTTCATAGTGTTAGCATTCTTGGAAATTCACCAAGTTCCGGTGGTACCTTAATTCCTCAGCTTAAACTGATGTTACTAACATTGTGAAAATGTAGCTTCATAGTTTCAGCATTCTTGGAAATTCACCAAGTTCAATAAAGAGCTACTTGACACAAAATACGCTTATAATCAGTTGTCAACACAACGATATACTTTAGCCTTTGTTGTAGTATATGTCACAATATTTCAATTTTGAAACTCTTTCAAATCCAGCATGGAACTTTCTTCCATCCTATTGTGCTACCGTTCATCACATATTTTAATTGAGATAAAATTACTTGAATAAATGACAAGACTATTAGTGTAACATATTACAACTAATATTTTGTCATTACTATATAGGAAAACATATCCTTAGCATTTCTAAAATGACACAAGGATCTCTCCCACTGTCGTCTAATCATCATATGAATTATCCTACTATAACTTTTTATAGCATAGGACTCATCTGGTTGTGTACATAGCATGGAAACATGACTTAGAAATCTCAATTTCAATGATGCTCATCATGTGTCAAAACACATGAATCTTGCTCAATTATTTTCCATGTGACAAGAACTCCTTCTTATCAATTTTATATTGACTTACTTCAATATTTCATCTATGTAATTTGGCTTCAATCATATCAGGCGCTTCAATCCATCTTTTATAGATATCGATGCCCAATATCTTCTAAGCCTTTCATCAATATGAAATCGAAAATATTAACCCTGTTAATTTAAAATACATATTTTCCAATCAACCATATGTCATCTACATAAAGTATTGGAAATATGTCATAGCGCTCCCACTTAATTTCTTGTAACTTTACAAGCATCTTTATCGTTCATGATGGAATCAAATTCTTTTGATAACTTCATTAAGGTAAAGATTTCAACTTCGTTATGCTCACTTCAACCATTGAAGTGCGCATGCCTTTCTAGCAACCTTTTGAATTTTACAAAACTCTCAGACTGTGTCAAGTACACATCCTTGAACAAACTTCCTCGAGAGGAGAATTGGTTTTGTTATTCAACATCCATATCATAATATGTAACTTTGCTAGAACTATCTGCAAAGACTAAGCATCACTACGGAAGATCAAAATCTTGTAGTAGTGAACTCTTTGAACTTCGTCGAAAACAACTTTTCGATAAGTATCCATGTCTTTGTCGCTATATAGACCCTTTTGCTATCGTTAGGCATCATTCCTATTGAAAAGACTACCAAGTCACATACTTGATATTCATACAAGGATACTATGGCGGATATAATGACTCATAGTCAATTTTACGAAGTCAGTGCCCATCATTTGCTTCCTTTATAAGGTCCAGGTCCTTTGTTGTCAAAACAACACTTTATACTTAAACCACAAGTTGTTCAAAGTACAAAGTTTTTGGACTTTTCTGGTACAGTTCGCAAACTCATTTGAAGTATCTACAACATTTGTAGAGTCTTCTACTTAGTCAAAATAATAAACCCCGGACCAACTTCCAGTGCTGCGCTACTCTTGACATGATAACGGAGATTCTGTAATCTTGTTGAGTTTGTACCGTGCTCCCACTCACTTGTTTCGCAAGAACTACTTTCTCGAGAAATCAACCCTTTCTGACAAACAACATTTGTGTTTTGGTTCGGTGATAGGAGAAGTACCCAATGTTTTATTTGGGATAACCTTATAAACATACATTTATCCTATTTTGGTTGTAAACATTTTACACATGCTATGCATACCAAAACTTAAGAAAGTGACAATTCGGGTCACTACCCAAACCATATCTTATATGTTGTCAATTTCAACGGATCATGATGGTGCTCTTTTCAGTGTAAAAGCGGTTGTCCTTAATGTATAAACTACAAACATATAATGGCAATTTTATTAATCTTACCATGTCAAACAGGGTTTGATTTTGTCTTTTGAATACTCCAATCTAATGTGGGGTATTCGAGAAGTATAAGTTGTAGAACAATTTTGCAACTTCTCAGATGTTTTGCTAAACTTGTAACTCAAACTTTATCCTTTATGATCCAATCATAAATACTTGATTATCTTGTTACATTGATTTTAACTTCATATTAACAACCTTTTGAACCAATTCAAAATGTCAAACTCTGTTCCCTTTAAATAGATATACTCACATATCTACTTAAATCATCGACAGAATTTTATGAAGGAAAAATTAATCCACCATACATGACTACACATAATGGACTATATACATCAATATGTATAATATCCACTAAATTAATCGTCCATTCTACTTTGGCCTAAGAACGGAATTCTAGTCATCTTTTGGAAGAGGTCTCACAAGCGTCAATAAAATGACTCCGGAAGTCCATCAATATGGAGTTCCTTCATGTTTTCCTTTCCGATATGAACTAAAATGGTGGTGTCACAATTTAAGTGAAACTCTTCAACGTCTTGCAACGTTTAGCATTTAGTCTTATAGATGTTTACTTTACCAACATGATTTATATTAACATATCCATCAATTATGGAATATGATCATAGTTTGAACAATCTCATTTGTTCTCACAAAAGACTAGAACAAAATAACAAATTATTAAGTTCTTCAAATAAATCTTGACTGGTTGGTTCGATACGACAATGAACACAATAACACTTTATTTATGTTCTTGTCATAATCGATTCCACATCTATTACTAGTTCCTTTTAGGCCCTTGTATTTCTTTCATTGCGTTGCTTTGTATGACAACTCATACCAACCAATGTGGTATCAAAATACCAAAAATACTTTGTTAACTAGTAATACATCTATATATTGTATATCAAGTATATACTCCTGAGCTGGACTTTTCCAGTTATCTTCTTTTCTGCCATATATCTATTTGTAATTCTATTTTCAATATTCCCTTTCCTTTATAGAAGAATCATTCAACATCAAACAATGCTAGTCTTACTAGCTCATTTTCTTTGGCGTGTTAGTCATATACTATCACCCATTGAGTCATACTTTGAGTTTGATTGTTCTACTAATATCACCATATTAATAGCATTCTTCTAGATTCCACTCTTAGCATTTTCCAAGTAAGGTAAACTACTTTACCCTTACTTCTAATCCATCCCATCATAACAATTTTATGATTAAGCTATTATAGCTCGAAGGAAGGAATTTAGAGGATAATTTTTAGCGCCCAATTTCTTGGAATATTCAAACGCCTAGCGTCTTCAATCATTGCATATATTCAGATAATATAAGCAAACATTGTCATGCTAAATTTGCATATATTCAGATAATATAAGCAAATATTGTCACGCTAAATTATACTCAGTCATGTTGCCACAAATAAGTTTCTAGATATCAATATATCTTTCACTTGATTGTTTCTGAAAACAACTCTTTTCAGTCCCTAAATCACCTTGATCAACAAAACATTCTTTTGAAGATAAAGTAATACGGAAGCAACCATGACTCTGGATTCTAAGTAGGAATTATTTGCTCTCTAGATTAATCAATCATTAACCACATGGAGCTAGGTAGGAAATACCAAAAATTTACAATCGGACTCAATTTTAAATTTCACTAATACGGTACCAATCTTAAATGGTATTTACCAGATCATAACAGTTATATCTCAATTAACAATCTAAGTGTAAGATAGTTATGAGGATGCCAATGACTACTACAAGTTGTGCAAATTCACTTTGATTTGTTGTTCATGATAAATAAGTTCAAGTTAATTCAAATTAAGTCATGAACTCCCACTCAAAAACAACATCCCTCTTAGTCGTCTTTAGTGATTACACGAACCAAATTCACTACAACAAAACCGATCATCACGTGAGATGATGTAGCTTCAAAGGCGAACATCGACATGTTCATCATATCATCCATATGACTCATGCTTTACCTTTCGGTTACGTGTTCCGAGGCCATGTCTGTACATGCTAGGCTCGCCAAGTAGAACCGTAGTATTGCGTGTGTTTCAAGGCCATGTCTGTACATGCTAGGCTTGAAAACACCCGTTGTATGCGAACGTTGAGTCTATCACACCCGATCATCACGTGGTGTCTCAAAACGACGAACTTTCTTAACGGTGCATACTTAAGGAAGAACACATTATTATCTTGATATTAAGTGAGAGGGATCATCTTATAATGCTACCAACGTTATCTAAGCAAAACAAGATGCATAAAAAAGGATCAACATCACAGACATCACATGAAAGGATAACGTGATATGATATGGTCCTTCTTGCACTTGATCTCCATCATGTGCATTATGGTATGATCTCAATCATTCCACCGGCGTGGTACCAAGTACCACGGTACCCCAAACTTGTTTGTCCATCAATAAGAAGACAACCATATGGATACCTTACGGTATATCAATAATTTACAAAATAGATCATCTCATAATCAAATTTGTAATATTGACCATATCACATCACATGCCCAGCAAAAACTAGTTAGACGCTTCTAATTTATTTTTGCATATTTTACATGGCTTAGGGCTTTCGAGGATAGAACCGTTCATACCTACGAACATCAACCACAACGTTGATAAACACATTTTTAACAACCCTTCATAGATTAGATCTTAACTATAGTAGGAGAAACAGACACCCGCAAGCCACTTATGCAATACAAGTTGCATGTTAGTTGTGGAACAAGTCTCATGTACGTGGACATGTAAGGTTAGTCCGGGCCGCTTCATCCCACTATGCCACTAAGATCATAAAATAGTCAAGGAGGTAATAACATGATCATCAACGCCCACATACACCTATGTGTTCTACCCGTACAAAACATCTACGCATAGATCCGGCTCTGATACCACTGAAGGGGAACGTAGCATAGAAAACAAAAAATTTCCTACGCGAGAGATACCCGAAAGGCCAAGATCTAATCTAGGAGACGAAGTGCAACGGGCAACAAGAGGGTTAAGGAGAACACATACCCTCGAAGACTCAAAGTGGTACGAGATCAAATCTCGTTGTTGGCGTAGTCGTACTCACACCGATCCCGATAGCGAGAAGATGGCACCGCAATCCGGCGGTGCATCCGTGATCGGTCACACGTACGGTTGATGACGTCCTCCGTTCCCTCGTTCCAGCGGGGCGCGGAAGTAGAGGATCCCTCGGAACTCCAGCAGCACGACGGCGTGGTGTGGTGGAGAAAAACATTGCTCAGGGCTTCGCCAAGCGCACGAACAAGTGGTGGAGCAGCGGCAGGAGGGAGGAAGAGATGACACAAGTGTGTGTGTGGGGGAGAGGGAGCTCTCACCCCTCCTTTTATAGGAGGGGATGGCAGCCACGAATTTTTGGCTGCCTCCACCTCTCCCTCATCATGTGAGTGGAGTCTCCACTCAACCCACTCATTCTTCCATGAATTCCCACTCAAAATCCCAAGGGTTTTCTTTAATAAATAAATAAAACAATTTTATTTCTTTATTTTAATATTTGTTAATTCCATTAACAAACATTAACATATAACCCCTTGAGTTAGTTGTTAAATCTATTAACAACCATTTGATAAGAATCCCCTTGAACTATTTCAAAATTACTCGAAACAATTTCGGTGACTATTTCAATATTCCCCGAAACAATTTCGGTGCTGTCCAAACTTTTCTCCGATATTCCGTATCCTCTCAAATGCGTCATCGAACCTTAAGTGTGTCACCCTACGGTTCGCGAATAAGATAGACATGACCGAGACTCCTCTCCGATCAATAATCAACAGCGGGATCTGGAGATCCGTGATGACTCCTATATATTCAACGATGACTCTCGTGATCGTGTGAACCAACAACGCCGTGAACTATTCCCTTTGTCTCGCGATATTTTACTTGTCCGAGATTCGATCATTGGTATCAACCATACCTTGTTCAATCTCGTTACCGACAAGTACTCTTTTCTCGTTCCCGTGATATAACATCCTTTGTGATCATATCACGTGCTTGCAAGCGGTTTCGATGTGATATCACCGAGAGGGCCCAGAGTATATCTCTCCGTCATTTGGATGGACAAATCCCACTCTTGATCCATGATCCTCAACTAATACTTTCCGAATACTCAACGACACCTTTATAGTCACCCTGTTACGGTGTGACGTTTGATGCCATCAAAGCACTCTTCCGGTATCAGTGATTGACATGATCTCATGGTATAAGGAATAAGTTACTTCGTGTGTTTGATATAACAATGTAAACTAAATGACTTGATCGCATTGCTATATTCTCTTTGGGTATATGTTCATCACATCATTCTTCTAATGACATGACCCCGTTATTAATAACATCCAATGTTCATGATCAGGAAACCTTGATCATCTATTAATCAACGAGCTAGTTAAAAGAGAGGCTTTACTAGGAACCATTGTTTGTTTATTAAGCACACATGTATCAACGTTTCCGGTTAATACAATTCTAGCATGAGAAATAAACATTCATCATAAACAAGGAATAATATAATAACCATTTTATTATTGCCTCTCGGGCATATTCCCTTCACAAATATGGTCTACTTTGTGCAAAAATTGGAGGGTTCCATTTTACACCGTATCATTGTATTCGACTAAAAAAAAACACGGTTTGCACTTAGAAAATGAAAATTATTTTTATAAATATTTGAAAAATCACTTTGGAAAGGTTATTTTCCATGTCAAGATACAACTATGTACCAAATATGTACACATTATCATAAACTATGCCATGGTATTTTCCATGACCTATTCATACATACATGGTAGTCTGTTTGTGAAGGATTATTTTTAAAAGGTTACATATTGCAAGTTTGTATTTTTAATACAACTAGTACACATAAAAGGCCTACACAAGTAAGGATTACATTTTTTTTGAAGTTTTTTTTTTTTTTTGGAAACATGTTCAAAATGTCTGACATGACTATTCATAGGGAGGGGTTGAATCTTTTTAAAATCTTAGTGGTTTTCTGAAATAATCACTAATGTGTACCTTAGAATAATTTTGGCAATTTTTAAGAGTAAACTATCATATAATGCTTGTCGTTGTAGTTCAAATTTAATTTACTTTTTGGGAAATTGGCTCAAAGTAGCTAGAAGCGATAAAATCAAAATATTTGTGAATTATGAATAAGATATGGTCTACTTTGTGCAAAAATTTAAGTGGTGCCATTTTTCACATATTTGGTTTTATTTACTTCACAAAAAATAGCATTTTTAAGTTTAAAATAGAGAATAGTTATTTTTACTAAAATCTTGAAAACTCGCATTAGTCAAGTTCTTTAGTTTGGTAAAATGCATTCAGTATTCATAAATGGACACATTATGATGATAATTTTACGGCGCACACAATGTTTTGTAACTGTGTGTGATTGCCTTTGATGTCACACTTTTTTCGAAAAACGTGTGCGATTGCCCCATACATCGCACACTTTTTGTTACTTGAAAATTTGAGTGCTATGCATCGCAAAAAAATACCTGTTTTGGTCATTTTTTTTATCTAAAATGTTGAAAATTGTTTGGCACTATTGTTAATTATGGTGCAAGAAGTCTTTGTGCCAAAAGCCAACCCATTATGATGAATTTGTTTTATGGAATCTTCGCCAAGTGTTTTTTCTTTTTTTGCGAAAAAGGCCAGCGAATCTAGTAATCATCAACAATCGTACAAAGAATTCTAAAAGTAATAAAAATTACAATAGATCTTCGAACCACCTAGCAAGGACTACAAACACTGAAGCGAGCCGAAGGTGCACCACCGTCCTCACCCCTCCCTCACAGGAGCCGGGTAAATCTTGTCGTATTAGAGCTTATTAAAGTAGACAGACGGAAAGTCGTCGTGCTAAGGATCCAAAAGACCAGCACACCAGATTAGTAACCATCGCCAATGACAACAATTGCAGATCGAAACAGCCATACCTGTAACCACACGGACGAACACGAAAACAAACTGGATCCTAGAAGATCTGCCGGACAAACGCATCGACGCGCCCTCCGACGGCGCTGGACGCACCACCGGAGCGAGGATAGGATGGAAATGACCTTGTTCTGACCTCAAGATGTAGCCTCCGCCTCACTATGTTGAAGAAGATACTGGAGAAAAAACCTAAACAAGAACATGAAAACCTCCCACCGGCGAGAGGCCGTGATCCTCCACACCTTCAAGGCCTAAATCCATGAGGCGGAGCGGACCAGCGGCGTCGCCGACTAGAGGGACGGAACCCTAGATGGGTTTCTATAGGTGCCTCACGATCGCCTCTCGAGGCTCATGTACCGATTCGGGAATGATCCCTCTGAAAGTATTACTTGTGCCAAGTGTATATTTCTTGGGTACTTGTTTTAAGAGGGCCTTGCCTAAAGCGCTCGCCAAAATTTCTGGCACTCATACATGCATATTTATGTTGCAGAAGTACTAGCAAAAGTGCATGTGCGTTGCAACGAGATGAAAAAAATGCTTTGATGAAACGGGTGGAGATCGTTGTCGTTCAATCGAAACAGTAAGTTTTAGTGTGCGAGGATTGTGGAGGGCGGCTGCATCAGAGGATTGACTCCTTCCTGGCCTTGGTGTTTCCAAGTCAAGAAATTCTTACTTGACCCAGGTGATCATATATATATCGTCATATCCACACGATACTAAACCAAACCGAGTTCTAGCAAAAATGGTCGGAACACATGCATCAAATGGGGATGGCATCGCACTCGTGCATCAGTGAGTTTTAGTGTGAGAGAATTTGTAGAGAGCGGCTGTGTTAGATTATTGGTTGTTTCCTTATATTGGAAAGGCTTATGTTTGTCATCATGTCCATACCATCACCAAACCGAGTTCTAGAAAAAGTCATCAAAATGCATGCATCTGGTCGGGATGGATCACGATCGTGCATCGGTAAGGTTGGTGTGCGAGGATTGCGAAGGACGACAGTATCCGAGGATTGGGGGCGAGACACAGAGACAAGGACTCAAGGAGAGAGCCGGGGCTGCCTGGCTGCGGTTATGCTGGTTCTTTTTCAGAAGTTGTGAGAGGAAGCAAAGACGCTGGCTTGCCTTGGCTTGATAGTATCTAGTTAGCTAGCCAAGGATGGGTGGTGCTGCTTTTTCTGAGATATAAACAGAATTTCTAGATGTCAAATTTTGAGGGGCCCTTTGATTCAAAGAAATAGCATAGAGTTTTTGTAGGATAGAATCCTATAGGAAGTTTTCCTTATGAGCTTGTTTGATTCATAGGATTGCATCCTATAGGAAATATTCCCATAGGAATCTTGTAGAGAAAATCCTATAGGAAATTAACATCAGGTCCAACATCATGGAAAAATTCCTTTACACAATCAAAAAGAATCACACTTCCCATAAGATTCAAGTTGAAATGTCATTCCAATCCTATAGGATTCCTATTCCCATATTTTTTCTATCCTATGAATCAAACGAGCCCTGAAGCTATCGTTCCTAACTATAAAGGCAACCCCGATCGAGCCTTTTAGTGTGACTATCAACCTATGCAGTGTAGATTTTTTAGGTTAACATGGCAGTATGGCACCGCTGCTGGATTCAAACCTGAGCCGGTGGTACTTGTACGTGATGCTACTGGGCCGACACTAATAATGCATCCATAGGGGCTGGCGCGGGTGCGATCGAAAAAGTCACAAACTCATGATCCTAGCCGCGGCTGACTGTGCATGTCCACTCTCCCCTCGTTCGTGCTTCTCCTCTTCTTGATCTCCGTAGGGAGCACGACATCGACCGGGAACCGACATAAGAAGACTTGGACGACGCAACCGACATTGCCGTCCGCATGATGGGTGCGGTGACGGGAAAAGGTTGTTAGAATTTTGGCCCAAATATCCTAGAGGCCCATGTGGCCCATTCGTGTATGGCAAGAGGTGGGACAAATGTTTAGTCCCACATTGCTAGTTGAGTGGAAGTTTTACCTGTTTATAAGGGAGGTCTTTCCACTTGTTGTATGAGCATGAGAAGGAGATGACTACACGCGCGCTTCCTCTCCGCCGCCAGCCTCGTCACGACGCGCGCGCGCCGCGTGTTGCGGGAATGAGCCGAGCCGAGTTAGGACCTATGCTGCATGTACGCCTCTTTTTGTCAAGACGAATTAAGAAATATGAACGGTTACGCGAGAGTTGAAACGTTTTGCACTAGTCGGAAATTACTACGCGTGAGTGGATGGCTGTTCAGATTCGGCTGCCCGCTATTCATTTCGCCGCATGTCTGTTCGTTTCCACTACCTCTCTACCCGTTCGCCTCCTGTTGCTACGCCTATATAAGAGAGGTCGCTCCTCTCCGTAGACACACACATCCACACCTCTGCCTCATATCTCTCTCGAGCACTGCGCCACCGATCAGGACATCTCCATCCCGTGTCGCGGCATGCATCGCGGGACGGGACAGTAGGTCTCCGAAACCGCGTCTCTTCGGATCCTGTACGGGAGAAGGGCGATAAGGTTTTTGGGGAGCGCTGCGGCGCGACTACTGGCATCATCGTAATCACGGACGCCGACGACTACTTCCCGAACGACGACTTCTTCCCAAACATCGACAACCTCTTCGGCGACATGTCTGACTCGCCCAACGTCAACGGTTCTTCGTCTGCACCGTACGTGTTCATGTTTTTGTTTCATGTCTCAATACAGGTTATTCTAGTACCGATCTATTTGAACCTGTCTATGTCCCGTTTTCATGCAAATCATATGACTAGTTTATTTATAGTTATTCTAGCCATATGTTATTTATCTTTTTCATGGATTAAATCATTTGAAAAATTTCTCATATATTCAACAAAGGTATGGCCCGGTCCTGATAGGACTCCCATCAACGGACTCGTGCCGTATCAAACCAACGAAGCGACAATGACAGACACGATATGAACTAAACATATCAAACTAATCATCCCTTTAATATTAGATACTAGCAGAATACCTGTGCGTTGCAACGGATCAATGTGAAGGCAGATTTTTCCCGAGCCTAACCGAGCCGAGCCTCGAGCCGGCTCGGCTCGGCTCGATTCCAGCCCTAGGCAGATACGATGCCAGGTGAGGTGTCAAAGAACAGTATGTCGATGGCTGCCGTGGAAGAAGACGACAATGGAGAACAATTTACCAAGCTCCAAGACCGTGGGGAGATAAAGGGAAGCGTAGGTGCTTTCCAAGAGGCCGAGGACGATTTCCTTATAGGCGACATTGCTGACGGGTTTGGAGGGGAGGTACAGCCTTGGTATCGTCTTTGCATCCAACAAAAGGAGCCCAATGATCTCACACATGGATGAAGAATAACCAATGTACTTGTGGAATTTTTTCTAAAGCTCACAAACAATTTGTTTGGTTCCAAACTATCATTTATGTTGCTCTGAAATAATTATACCGAGACATTGCAAAAAGACTATCGCCACATTGAGAGTATTTATAGAAAACAACGGATTCATAACAACTGCCGAGCCATCTTGGCACCAATGACACGCTCAGAGGTGGCTTACTGTGACGGCATCGTCCGGCAGCACGGATTGAAACTGGAAAGTACAAGACCATCATGATTGTGTTTTGGCTATGGCCGTAGAGGACCGTTGATGCTAGCATCAATCCTTAGGTCCATGCTGGCGATCGGTGCCGCGGGACATCGTCTATCTCAGGTGGCCCGTGGCCGATGGAGTTGGTACTTCAAGGTTCGGTCCATTGGAGAAGGATGCGTACACGAGTAGTTTTAGGGGCGTGTGCTCTGCGTAGGTCGCCCTAGATTTGGCAAATCTAGGTCCCCTCGTAAGCCGTTCGATTGTGATCTAACGTGAAGAAAACAACAAAACGTACTTTTGCACTTTAGCCTCTCTGATTTTCGGATATATAATCCGCACTCCACATCAGCTCCACTTAAGCGAAGAGGTATATTGTGTTTCCCCTGGTCATCTCAGTAATTACGGCAAAACTGCCATCGCAACAAAAATTATCGCCCCGTGTAAAAAAAATATTGCAACAAATTTTACTAAATCTTGTTTGAACAATAAGTAATTTACAAATAATAATTAAACAATATGTTATTGCGTTGCAACAAAAAATTTCAAACAATTCAACAAAAATCGCAACTTATTGCAACAAAAAAATTATTTGCATCAATTAAAAAGTTGGTAAGTAACAAAATAATTTATCACCGTTTTACTTGCAACAAAAATCACCACCTATTTCAACAAAAAATAAATCGATAGCAACAATAAAAACACATGTTTACAACATGTGAAGAAGGGCATAAAACATATCATTCCAAATGAATTCTAAACACTTATATGCATTTCCTAGACATTCATCCAGAAAAACAATGCAATATCTTGTTTGTACTTTCTCACCAAAAAACGTGCAAAATTGTTACAAATTTTAAAGACGTACGCAACGTTGACTAAAAAATCAAAAAGTACTTAGCCTACCTGTAGCTACTCCTAGTTGGGCCAGCCAAACGGAATTGATACTAGTTGGGCCGAAAACGAAATTTGTACTAGTTGGGCCAGTTAAACAGGCTCACGTGCTCTCGCTGGCACTCGCGCGTGCGGGACAAGAGCGACCACGCTTGTTAATTATAGGTCGCGCTACAATTACCATTTTTCTTTAGGGAATGTGCATGTTTTCGTGAATCAGTTTGGATTTTGAAGGTGAAACTATCAACACATAAACGTACGGTATCAAGCTGAGTACTAAACGGTTCGAAATAATTATTCTACACCCATCCTGTATCTTTTGATCCGTGCATCATTTTTACGTCACGTAAATTTTGCCGTATTCCTTATGTCGAGTAGAACGTAAGAAATTATTTACATGACATAAACCTTTTATTTACATGGTGCTACAAAGAAAATGGAAAACAATACACGTTTTATATTGTTTTTTATAACTTTTATGTTGCTATGACTCATATTTTTTCATTTTTATGCTGAGTATTCTCTTATGTACCAAACATAACGTAAATAATTGCATATGTAACATAAATTTTTGACTTGGTAACATAAAAAAAATTGTGGGTGTAAAATAAGTTTTCTACACCCAGTGTGCTAAATAGGGTGTCTATATATATATGTATATATATATATATATATATTGAAAATAGTGTGCTATCATGGGTGATACCTACCCACCCACAACGAGCCATCGGATCAGCCTATAGAGCAGTTTCCACCGCTGATTTAGTTAACGTCGTTCCGTCCCGCATCTTCACCTGATGATTCAAAAAAAGCACCCGACCCACCTCTGTACGTGGCCCATCTTCCTCAGAAGAAAAAGAAAAAACCTAACCGACCCGGCACGCTCTCTTTCTCTGGTTCTTTTCCCAGACCCCGACCCAAAACTTCATCGTGAGTTCCCTCGATACCCCGCCGACGACCGCTCCTCCCCCCATTCCACCACCGGCGGCCGCACCCCGTTGACCTAGCAGGCCGCCGCTCCCTGCTTTCCTGGCCGCCGGATGCACTCTCTTCTCCCCAACGCTGTTCGCGCCCACCTTTCCCCTCGACCGGCCGCGCCCCACGCCACTTCCCCGACGTCCGCGCACCGGGCCTCGACAACCATAGCTAGTCGCGTCGTCCTCCTTCTCCACAGGGCACGACACCACTCCAGCTTAAGCGCTGGCGGCATAGGGAAGTCGGCGGCCGCAGATCTTATCCAGAACGGCACAAAGGATCCCTCGCCGATGTCAACGGCGACTTGGGACGCGCCATGGTGGCCGAGCTCGAGATCTGGCACGGGTACAGGCCGACATGCTCTTCCCCCACGGCAGACACCCTTCTTTTCCATCTACCCAGGGCACGTTTGGGGCCGTCATCGAGGTCCTGGACACAAGCATGACTAACCGGATGTCCTTCTCCTTGGCTACATCAGTCCGTGGGAGCAGGTGGGGGTGGCTACGGGAGGAAGGTATCCTGACGGCGGCAGCGAGTATGGTGAGCCGCGTTGTGAAAGATCCATGACATGGCATGACGTCTTTTTACCGGAAGCGGCCATACTTCCCTACCCGCGCGACACTCCCGAGCTTTCCCATCGACGACCTTTGATCTCTGGCGGCCCATCATGGAGCTCGACCACCAGCTCAACTTCGGGGCGGTGCCAAGCCAAGAGTTGGCCGCCGAGGGAGCAGCGAAGATGGCCTAAATCAGTGGACCCGCGGTGGGATCTATTCCCCGTCATCATCTGCGACCTTATCTTTTCCGCCTGAGTACCAGAGCCGTAGGAGCAGCGGCCCGACGCAAAGATTCTTGGCCCACCGGGGTCCTGGTGAAGGACGCTGACGGCCGGTGAGCGAGCCGCGTTGGCAGTCAGCGCCAGTCGAGCGAATGTATGTCACCGCCGGGTTCCGCGAGGTACCAAGAAGGAACGGCGCGGCCACGCTCTGGAGGAGCTTGGGGGATGGTGCGTCGGTGAGATCAAGAGCAGGGAGACACGCCGGATGATCTCGAAGCTGCAGGATCTCCCGCCGGCGCGCCCGTGGCTGCCAGTGGTGGGGATTCGGGAACGGGCTCGTACTAGGAGAGAAAAGGTTGCGGGCAAGGGGTGATTTGTTTTTTTTTTGGCCTGCTTGGGTTAATTTTCCATACCATCACGTTCGTTTGTACCACCGAACCACGCACGGACGAGTAATGGAAGTTAACGGTTGCACGAATCGTAGAACGATATCGAACGGCTAAGGAGGCATGCGTAGCTAGCACCCGGGATAGCAAATCCGCGTTGATATATATATATATATATATAGGCATAGGGATAGGGAAGGGATATGAATAAGGATAGGGATATAGGTAACGACGGGGAGTACATAGGAACCGTATTTTCGTGGCACAAAAGGCAATATTTCTGGTTTGGTGGGAGGGTAAATTAGTAAATTTATGTTGGACGAAATTTTTGGCAGAAGGTGTAATCGAGAATTATGCCCACGAGCTTGCCACCAACCAGCTTCACCATGAAACCACCGTTGCAGTTGAAAAATCCGACGAGGGGGCAGGTTGAGGAGGCGGAACAGCAAAGGGAAGCTGGGAGAAGGAGATTTGGCACCAACGCCGGCAGACGCGCGGGTAGCACTCCTCCTCTAATGGTGCGGCATAATCAGCCATCGGCATCACCACTGGTGCCGCGGATGTGCTCGGATGCTGTCAAGTCGCCGCCGTCGCCATGCTGGCTTGCAGCCTCGCAGCTACGTCGCCACAATATTCGTCTCGATCGGATCCTCGATTCGATCGATCGATCCGTGACTCGCAGCGGATTGTATTGATCGAGTATTTTTTTTTTGCAGCTTGTACTGATGGAGTTTGTTACAACGATCGAGTGGTCTATATATGAGCGTGTACATAGAGATACCGTACGTGAACGTCGACCAGGAGTCGTTTTCGGACGTAAGACCGGCCGAACCTGAGGACAAAAATCACACGACAAACCAGACGATGGACGACCAGAAACCACACGGGCGAAGGAGAAACACTCCTTGCTTTATTATTTGGTAGATATTATAATATATATACTAGCAAAGCTTGGTGAACAATGCCTACAGAAATGGATTGTTATCCTCACCAATCCCTGTGAGGAAAGATTTTCCCATCATCCAATATGCTGCTGATACACTAGTGGTTATGCCTGCCTGCAAGAAAGATTTATTGGTCCTTAAAGAAATACTCAATATTTATGCAGGCTTTACTAGTTTGAAGATTAATTTCCACAAATCTTCTCTGGTTCCCATTAATGTTGCTATTGTTGAAGCTAATGAGTTGGCTCAAGTTTTTGGATGTCAATTAGGCTCCATGCCTTTTACTTATCTTGGTCTCCCTATGGGTACCACTAGACCAAATATAAGAGATTTTTCTCCCTTAATTGATAGAGTGGAAAGGAGATTATCTGCTACTGCATCCTTTTTATCATATGGTGGTAGACTTGTTTTGGTTAATTCAGTCCTCCCTTCCTTACCAACATATTACATGCTCTCTCTAGTCATCCCAGCTGGTGTTATTAAGGTGATTGATAGAGCACGAAGGCACTGTCTCTGGAGTAAAAAAGGGAAAGATAAGGCACATTCTCTTGCTGCTTGGCCAATGGTTTGCAGACCAAAAAATAAGGGTGGGTTAGGAATAATCAATTTCCAAACTCATAATTCAGCTCTATTGGTCAAGCACCTGCATAAATTCTATAATCAGGAACCTATACCATGGATTCAGCTAGTAACAGATGCTTATTATCACAATACTGTTCCTCATGCTATTATTTCATCTGGCTCCTTCTGGTGGAAAGGAGTTTTCAGTTTATCTGAGGATTACAGGAGAGCAAGTGTATGTAATATTGCTACTGGTATCACTGCTCTATTTTGGGAAGATAATTGGTACAATGTCATCCCGAGTCAAAAATTTCCTAGACTGTTTTCTTTTGCTAAAGATAAGCTGCAATCAGTCAGGGATTTCTTGATGATTGAGGATGGACTTCATAATTTTTCATTACCTTTATCTTCCTTGGCCCATGAGGAATATTTAGAACTTTGTTCTATTAGTCAACAACTGATTCTTTCAACCACTCAGATGGACACATGGGGTAGCTCAATTTCTAAGAAGGCATTCTCACCAAGTACCTTCTATAAATATAGCTTTGCACATATCCATTCTGATTTTGTCTCCAATTGGTTATGGAAAAGTAAATGCCAATCCGAACATAATTTTTTTGCCTGGTTGATCCTTCGTGATAGGATTAATACAAAGGAAATGCTCACCAGGAGGAATTGGCATGTCTCTGATACACAGGATTGTGTCCTTTGTGTTGCCCATCTTGTTGAAGATTGGAGGCATCTCTTCTTCAATTGTTAGTTCAGCACTCGTGTTTGGAATTATCTACGAATTCCTTGGATTCCTAGAAACACTGCAGAATCTATTAAGTTTGCTAAGAAATGTTTCTCAGGTCCTTGCTTTGCTGAGATTGTGATCTTGGCCTGTTGGGGTATTTGGAAGCAGAGAAATGGGTGGATTTTCAAGAATATTAAGCCTACTTTCAGAGGTTGGAAAGCTATTTTTTTATGAGATCACCCTTCTTATGTATAGGGTGAAGAAGACCACTCTTCCTTTTTTGACATCATGGATTAATTCCATCTCCTAGACTTTGTAAATATTGTAAATAACTCTTTTATTTTTAAATAAAGTGGGGGCTGTGGGGGTTTCCCCCACAGTGATGGTGCCAAAATATATATATATATATATATATATATATATATATACTAGCAAACATGTCCGGTCGTTGCAACGGAAGAAAAAAAATGAATTGTTTGCTTCCCAATAAGTATGGTTTAAGATAACCCCTTTCCCACCTGTTCTCCATTTCAACACATCGCCATGGTTATACTCCTTCCTACCTCGTCAAAGTTAGCCGCGGTGTCAAGCCGAACGCAATGTCGATTGTGCTCAATCCCAAAAGGCGATGTGCTTGACGACCACATGGCACACTTTGTCACAGAACTGCGTCAGCGCAAGGGAATGTGTAAAAGTTTAAAATCCAATCTCATCAATCTACACGTATTTTATTTTATTGTGAAGAAACTAAATATTCAGTCATCAAATTTCATAGTTTAGTTTTCCAATAAAAGTTCCTAGGTCACATTCACCAGAACCGGTCGAGTTTGACCGTCTTGTACACCTCTTCATAGTATGTAGAATGATTATCAATGGCTTGTTGTATACCTCTTCAATGTTTAGTAGGGGCCCACTTACACTCGTAAGAAGTCGACAATATTATTATTTCATCCAATTAGTGTCAAATTTCAAACAAAAGTAAACACAAATTAATCTTACATTCGCACAAGTGGTGGAGGAGATGGTTGGTAGGCAGCGTCAACAGCAATTTCCCTTTGGCGATTCAGGCTGCAAGAGCTGCACCTAAGCACGGGAGAGGGAAATAAAAGTTAAATCGAAGGCTTTTGTACCCTCAACGATGAAGAGGGTTTTGTTTCTGAGGAACTGTGTGCGGTTCATCAGCTGCAGCGTGCGGAACACCGACTGTCTCCACAGATATGCTGCCAGCACTGGTGACTATGCCATGGACGGGTGCAGCTAGTTCACAGCCGATGGTGATGAGGGGCCGAGGGCACCTTCTCCGCGCTCAAGTTATTTCGATGAGAACCACATCATCACAACAGAGCAGAGGCACCGTCTCTATGGTGGGCAGCGGCGAGCAGGAAACCATGTACCTCGGCCAGGCCGATTAAAGAATAATGGAAGGCAGAAACTATTCCTCTGTCTCGATTATGTCTCGAGCTCGAACTCCATGATAGTGTGCCACGTGGGCTTCTTGTTCATGGCCATATAAACCGGATTCCATGGAGAGTAGGCGACCTCCGTCCCTTGAGGACGGCCATCCGATGACGTCGCTGTACAGCATAGGAACAATCGCCGGAGGGCTTTGTACCTCCCGCCATCGGCGGCCACCACCGTTGCTTTGAGTATCAGCACCAGGCCCGCCATGTACCAAGCTCCTATCCTTTTTTTTGTTGGCTTCCCTGTCCTCGTTGTTGTGTCGTGTTTGGAGGTGGCGACAAGAGCTCGCTGTTCATCATAGATCGGATTGGTGTCGTCGCCGGCTACTCTAGCCATGAGGACAAGATCTACTTGCTGGGCAGGGCAGGTAAAGTGATATGCGGGTAAAGTGATAGGCGGTCCTCATGAAGATGGACCGTCGCTGCCGGTGCCGGCAAGAAGTCCAGCAGTGCTATCACACCAGTGGAAATCAGGCCTATAGCCTCGGTTGGTGTGGGCCTTTTGCACCGGCCGCCCAACCGGGGTTGGAAAACCGCGGCTAAAGCTTCCCCTTTAGCCTTGGTTGTGTTACGAATGGGGACTACAGGGTGCACCACGTGGGCGCTGTTTAGCGAGCGGGCCGGCCACCCTTTAGTCCCGGTCCGTACGGATCGGGGCTAAATGTTTGCGCCGTTTTGGGCTGTTTTTCTACCGCGGCAGCGTTTTGTGCTGTTTTTCTGCCGCGACAGCGTTTTGGGGTGTTTTTTCGGCCGCGGTAGGAGGATCTGGGGGCGGCCACAAATGATATTATATTAGTTCCACATTGACAACATATATACAGATCATTACATGGAACTAATTGAGAACCACTTATACACTAAGACTATCTAAATGGTTGGAGATCATTGTCGATAATCGAATGCTCCCTTTGGATAAATGACGTCCTTAACCAAAAATCCAGCCCATTCCTCTTGAATTGCTTCCAAGCGTTCATGCGGTAGGAGCTCCCTCTGCATGTCGTGGATCGTTAAATTCTTTATACTCGTCCTCCACTCATTCACGATGATCCTCATGTTCTCCATGACCTGGAATCCATATAAGTTTGTTCCCGTTGGCTGCTGAGGCACTTTACGAGAAATAGAATTCAATCAAATAATTCTCAAGCAATTAAAGATATGCGTCAATCTAGCAAGTGCTACTTACATAGATTGTATGTACTAGCATATTAGTTTGCGAAAGTCCGGCTTGGTCCTTGCTAAACCGCTTCCAAGACCTGTCCGGCAAAGAACAAAGGAATAAAGTGGTCATCGTACGATAAGGATTGAACAAAAGGGTTATATATAGTGCGACAGTGATTGAATTTACTTGTTGAGCACTGAAACGACGGGCAAGTACTACTCTTGTGTGTTTTTCATAGAGTCCATGAGCTCAACTACTCTGGTGTCAACGTGAATGTTGAGAAAAATCCGGTGAAAACTACACAAGTTTATATGCACAGTCAGGCATAACTCATCAATTACACTTAACATGGAGTTAGCAAAATAGAAATATGAAGGAATATGCAGAAGAAAGTAACACTCACCCGTGTCTCTAAGGAATAGTATTTCACAACAGTAAAATTGTTTCTCCAAGAACATAAGAATGCTATTCTCTGTTTCGCTGGGGTATTGCTTTAGCATTACATCATTGCCGACATATGGGTCAATGAACCAAATGCCACCGCCTCGTTGACATCTCCGAATCTTCAATCTGCATAATATATATATCGTACAATGAGGATAATAATAAGCAATGATAGAACAAGCCGGGTAGAGACTTAATTACAGAAATAAATTAATCACTTACAGACAATAGGTGCTAATGATCGATTTATCGAGTCCGTCTAGATTATAGAGATAAAAAAGATCTTCCAAATAAATAGAGATCATGTCATCGCGAAAGAAATGCTACTCTACAACTTTGATCGTGAGTGTATCTAGCCCTTGGTTTGAGGCTTTCATGTACCACTGATGTAGTTGTTGCTTATGTGTTTTTAGAGAGCCGAGCAGGTCAGATCTGACGAGAGACTTCCCTGAATAATATTTCCATGCTTTATCAGCAACTTGGAAGCCCCCATCACGACCGCCTAGCAATTGCTCAAAACTGACACCACAAGATCTGGCAAACCTCCTAACTTCATCCATATGAATTGGCTCGGAGGGTTTCTAGGCAGCGGGTACCACCTTGAGCGGGGAGATCGACTGTTTTTTCTGCTCCCCGAGCTCGGGAATTGTGTTCCCCTTCATCTTTGCATTGAAATGACTCTTAAATAAATCGTGCACGTAGTCATTAGTTAGATTTAGCTGAACTTGGGATGGCATGAGCAGCAGATCCTTAAAGTGTTTCCGTACTACCAGATCTAGTGGCTCGTTTGGCGGCAAGGCGGGTTTGTTTTCCCACATAGACATCTGACATTTCGTGTCCACGACCACCCACGCAGCGGTCTAGTCGTCAGTCCTATCGTAAGGCAACACCTCTAGCGGTGGCTAGGGTTTCTTGTTTTGAGTACCTTTCTTCTTTGGTGAAGACTTAGAGGTGGACTTGGTACCACCCTTCCGCTTTTCCCCGCGGGGCTTAGTGGGCGGAATCGTCGAGGCAGCAGAGATTGAGGCGGACTCGAGCTGTTGAAGTCCATGACATCGAGGTGTGGACTCGTTGTAGGTCATGATGGTGGATTGGCTCACGAAAAAAGAGGTCGAGGTGGTGGTGGTGGTGAACTCCCCCTCGGAGAAGGAGGTGTTGTAGGAGACGGTGGCTTTGGAAACAAGATGTTTTTCTTTTTCCATACTATGAAGCGATTGACGGCTTTCCCAATGTCTCTATCTCACCTACGGGGAAGTCAATCTGCAATACCCTCCAAGCCTCCTAAACATCATCCACAACGACACGAGCATAGCAAGGTGGGATCGGGTGGCCATGACAGCTCGCTCCATCTAAACAAGGAAAGCATAGCCGTCTGCCACCTTCATGGACACGTTCGAAACAGACACATGAAGCTCAAAATTTGTCTTCTCCTTGATTGAATCCACAGCCTCCATCGGCGCAGTGGCATCATGTATCACATGTGTGCTATGCATCAGCCGGTACCTTCGTTGAAGCTACGCTCCTCCGGCGTTGAGAGGAGCCTCCGTCGAGTGTATTGTCTTGCTGCTAGAAGCGCAATCCATTAAGCTCATCAATCAGGTGCTGCACCTACGAATATTTGGCTTCGAGTTCCCCAAGTCGGGTTGCGACCTCCGCCTCCTTCCTCTTATTTTCTGTCTCTCAGCTTCTATATGCATATTTGGATTCTGCCGCGGTAAACCTAGCCAACCACGGGTATGTGATGGTGCAAAAGTTGCACTCGTTGGTAAAGCCCAAGATAAAGGTTGTGAAGAGTGCATAGGAAAGTTTTCCCTCAGAAAAGAAACCAATGTTGAATCGACCAGTAGGAGGACAAGCAATCTCTGAAGGTTGATGCAGTTGATGTGGTAGCGCGCACTACCGGTTAAGCAACAACGTGGAACCTACACAACACAATAAATTCACTTTGCCCCCGACGAAGCAGTGTGATTTACTTCAACAATTCCCGTCCATACATATGATTGCTTTCCTTGCTAGCGTGCCTTTTCCACTCATTCTCCCCTCGTGCCATGATTCAGGAACACCAATCGACTTAAGGTCGGGAATAAAGTCAACACAAAACTCAATGACCTCCTCTGTTCCACAACCCATGGAGATGCTTCCTTTTGGCCTACCACGGTTATGAACATATTTCTTTAAGACTCCCATGAACCTCTCGATGGCGTGTGGACACACGTTCTTGGGAGATCCCAAGAGGAAGGTATGATGAGTACATGAGCAAGATTTCTCCTCAGAAAGAAACCAAGGTTTAATTGGACCAGTAGGTGAAAGAAATAACATCTGAAGGTTGTTGACAACTGATGTTGGCAGGGCGCACAAGCAGGCTCAGCAGCAACGTGGAATCTGCACACAACACAACCAAGATAGTTTTCCCCAATGAAATAGTGAGGTTGTCAATTTCACCGGGTTTTGCTAGAAACAAAGGATTAGACGTATAGTGTTAAAAATAATGTTTGTTTGCAGTGAATGAAATGCGAATAGTGTTTGTACTAAAAAAGCACAATGTTTGCAGTAGGTTGTATTATCAGTGTAAAAGAATGGACCGGGGTCCACAATTTACTAGTGGTGTCTCTCCTTAAAAGATAAATAACATGCTTGGTGAACAAATTATAGCTGGGAAATTTACAAAATAGAGGCTACACCATAGTGTATATACATGACATGATGTTTACTATGATATTTATTTATGTATTACAACATGATACATAGACCGTAATCCAACAACATCTACGACTAATAATTCAGCCTTAGGACGTTATCCGAGTAAACTTGGGTATTAGGTTGCAAACAATAGATTATTGCATTAATTAAAGTGTGTAATGTAAACACTAGAATTATCCTTAGACAAAACATTGTTGTTTTATCCCTAGTGGCAAAAACACATCCACAATCTTAGAAGTTATTGTCACTCTTCCAGATTACTGGAGGCATGAACCCGCTATCTAGCATAAATACCCTCTCATAGAGTTACAAGCATCAACTTTGCGAGAGCATCTACTAGTAACAGAGAGCTTGAAAGATCACAAATAACATAAAAAATGATAGATCTATAATCAACTTTACATAGCATTCAGTATTCACCAGATCCCACCAAACACAACATGTAGCATTACAATATGATGATCTTGATCATGTTAGGAACCTCACAAGATCTAAACATGATGGCACAAAAGGAGGACAAGACAACCATCTAGCTACTGCTATGGACCTGTAGTCCAAGGAAGAAATACTCACGCATCACTCTGGAGGCAGGCAAGATGATGTAGAGCCCTCCAGTAATGATTCCCCTCCCGGCAGGGTGCCAGGGAGAGCTTGAGAACCCTACCAAACTAGGGTTGGCAATGACGGTAGCTACATAACTTTTCGTGGATCGAGGCTTGGGTGTTTACGGTTTCCCCGAGGAACACTACTTATAGGTGAAAGGGCGATGTCGGTGGGTGCCCGAAGGGGCCCAGACCACGTGGTGGAGCGGCCAAGGGGGGACGACGCCACCCTATGGTGTGTTCGCCCCGGCGCCCCCCCTCCGGATCTCCTTAGGACTCCATGTCGTGACAGAAAAATAGGACCCTGGGTTTTTGTTCCGTCCAATTTCGAGAAAATTTTCAGAACAACTTTTCTGAAACCAAAAATAGCAGAAAACAAGAACCAACATTGTGGCATCTTGTCAATAGGTTAGTCCTAGAAAATGCATAAAAATCATATGAAGTGTATAGAAAACATATAGTAATTGGCATAATAGCAACATCGACCATCAGAAATTATAGATACGTTGGAGACGTATCAAGCATCTCCAAGCTTAGTTCTACTCGTCATCGAGTAGGTAAAACAATAACAATAAAATAATTTCGAAGGTCACATGCTACCAATACAATCTTGACCAACATTATTGTAAAAGCATTGCAAGCTGAGATCAAAGTACTCTAAACATAGGATTCTATGGATGTGACTTAGAAACTATGTTGCAACATGAAAAGTAACGCAAAGAAAATATCATGAATAATAATGCACTGAAAGGTATACGTTTGTTTCGAGCATAACAAAAACATAGAAAAGTGGCATTCCCTTGTCCTTAAAAGGATAGAAAATCATAAATTCCACGACACCTTGAAAGTTCAGGTGGTGAATAGATACAGATAATTTGAGAACAAGTAATAACAAAATCATGAATCAATCAATAATAAATTTTGGGACTGATGCACATTATACTCAGAATGACAACTATGATCTCTTAATTGGTGCATAAAGTTAGAAGATGAAGACTCAACATAAAAGTAAAAGAAAGGCTCGTCGCAGAGGGAAGCAGAGAATACTCATGTGCTAGAGCTTTTTATTTGATAAATAGAGGTATTAAAAAAAATCTGAGAGAGGTGTATGTCTATCTCAACGAATGGTAATGAAAAACTTATCATAACTCATGCCAAGCAAAGTGTTTAGACTTTTGAGAGTGGTGTCGGTTGTTTATGTAGTTTGGCACTTCCCCCCAGCATGCCTTTCACAAACACAGGCTAGCAGTATCCACGGGTACCCACCAACTTTCATCAAACCATGGGGAAGTGCCTTTTTGGTTATATTAATTGGCACCAGCTCTCTGCAAATTTAGATGAGCACAGATTCCATACTCATCGGGTGAAAGAGGGAGAAGAACTTTACTTGACATACATCACAATAAACTTTAAACTACTTCCTCATGAGCTAAAACAGGGCACAAAACAGGTGTAATTTTGAAGGTTTTAAAGGTAGCACATGAGAAATTTACATGGAGTGGCGGTTAAATACCACATATAGGTAGGTACGGTGGACACATTTGGCAAAACTTTGGTGTTTGGGAGTTGGATGCACGAGTAGAGCTTATACTCAGTACAGGTGGAGGCTAGCAAGAGACTGGGAGCGACCAACTAAGAGAGAAATAATGACAATAATCATGCATAGCGACAAAAAATTATTAATCAAAGCATAAATGATATTACAAGTCAAAAACTAAATGATCATATAGGGTAAAGGTGACTGGTTTGTAGTCATAATATGGTGTAAGCATGCTCCAAGTCAACCAAATAAAGCATTAGAAGGAGAATACCACAATATTATGCTTCGATATGATAAAAAAAAACTCATGATTTCTTTCAATGGCACATTAAGCACTCTCAGATATTTGAGGCAAGTCATGCTAAATCAATAACTACTAAGCATATAATAATATCTAACATAACATGTTAAATTCTAAGTCACAGTTTAAACAAGCTTCTATTGCACCGTTATAAGCATGAAGTATTTTATTGTTCTCCAACACCAATCACTTTATTTCAACAAAAACTCTCCAAATAATTTATCAATGAAACAAGAGAGTAACTAACAGCTCCGAATAAGAAATGCATGAAAAACAGGAGCTAACAGAATTACAGTAGCTAGAAGATAAATGAAGAATACGAGTATCATATGAAACAGAGGAGAGTGTCTCTCTCCCACACAAGAATGCTAGGATCCAACCAAGTTTATTAAAAAAAATAAGGAAATAAAAACAAACAGACGCTCCATGTAAAGTACATAAGATGTGACCGAATAAAAATATAGTTTCACTAGAGGTGACCTGATAACTTGCTGATGAAGAAGGGGATTCCTTGGGAATCGCCAAGCTTAAACGCTTGAGCCTGCTTGAAATGTGCTGGGATGATCCATGGGGGCATCCCCAAGCTTAGGCTTTTCACTCTTCTTGATCACATTATATCATGCACTTCTCTTGACCCTTGAAAAAACTTCCTTCACACCTAACTCGAAGTAATCTCATTAAAGGTTTAGTGCATAATCAAAAACTCACATGTTATGCATTGACACAAGCATTACCAATACTTTCTACACATTAGCTACAGCCACTGATGTTTTGTGGAGCAAAGAAATCCACTCAACACGATAAAAGAGAGAATGCAAAGTAAAAGACAGAATCCGTCAAAACCAGAACAGTCTGTAAAGATGAATTTTTTCGAGGCACTTACGTTGCTCAAATCAGAAAACTCAGAACTAAGCAAAGTTGCATACATATCTAAGGATCACGTACAAACATTTTAAGGATGTTTCGACTTTTCTGGAATTTATGGCGAATTAAACGGTGGAAACAAAAATCTGTTGCTATGCAGAAATCCAAATCTACCATCAACTTTCCACCAGAGACTTTACTTGGCACAACAATTTGAAAAAGTAAATATACAAATGAGTTTCTACAGTAGTAAAAAAACACCTTGACTGAAAACAAAAGAAAAATTGCACAAATAAAACAAGGGTTATTTCCCAAGAGTCGTTTTCTTTAACGCCTTTCAGCTCGGCATAGAAAGCAAGAGTCAAGTATTTTCAAGTGAAGAAGCATTAACATCATAATTGTTTCTAATAATATAATAAAAAGGTAGCTTCATTCTCTTTCTAGGAAACGGTTCCATACCTTTCTTGAGTGGGAATTTATATTTAATATTCCCCTCTTTCATATCAATAACAGCACCAACAGGTCTAAGAAAAGGTCTTCCCAAAACAATAGGACAAGAAGCATTGCATTCAATATTCATAACAACAAAATCAACGGGGAAAAGGTTATTGTTAACCATAATAATAACATCATCAACTCTCCCCAAAGGTTTCTTCTTATAATTATCAGCAAGACGAACATCCAAATAACATTGTTCCATAGGTGGTAAATCAAGCATATCATAGAGTTTTTTTAGGCATAATAGAGATAATAACACCAAGATCACATAAAGCATTACAATCAAAATAATTCACCTTCATTTTAATTATGGGCGCCCAACCATCTTTTAACTTCCTAGGAATAGACAACCAAATAGCTTCACGTTTTAACTTTTCCTCTCTAATTTGCATGAGAGCATTTGTAATATGTTTTGTGAAAGCCATATTTATAGCACTAGCATTAGGAATTCTAGATAGATTTTGTAGGAACATAATTACTTTATAAATATTGCAACCATCAAATTCAAGATCATTTTTATCAAAGTTAATGGGACCATTGTCTCCCATACCCAGAATTTTTTTAGCACTTTTATCAGGAACAGTTTCAGTGGTTTCATGAAATTTTAAAGGTTTAACAGAAGAAGTGGAGAAATTTCCAACGCCAATTACTTTTCCATTAATAGTAGGAGGTTTACTAGCATTTTGAACTTCAGCATTACTAGTGGTGGTAATAGTACAAATTCTACTAATATTACTCTTTCTAGCAATTTCATCTTCACTTTCCCACCTAGCATGCAATTCAGCCGACATCCTAACAATGTCATCAATTCTAACTTGAATGGCATTAGTAGCAGCAAAGTGATTGATCTCCCTAGTTTCAGGTTTAGGAGCCATTTTATTAATGAAATAATATTGTGCTTCAAACATGGATGAAATACAGGTTCAGCACTCGAAATTTTAACTTGCAAATCAGAAATTTCCCAATTTAAATTTTCAATTTGACGACTAATATTTTCAACATAGCAGATTGTTCCTCCATTATTTTAGTGAATAATTTATTATGCTCATATTGCATTTGCATAACTCTCTTAGTGGTTCTTTCAACTTGTAAAATCCTTTTCTCACTAGGCATTCCATATCTACCATAAGAATAATTATTGCCACTATAGTTGTTAATATCAAAATTATTTCTATAAGCATTGTTGTTGAAATTTTTTTTTTAGTGAAGTTCACATCAACATGCTCTTCTTGAGCAACCAAAGAGGCTAAAGGAACATATTTGGATCAACATGAGTTTTACCATTCACAAGCAGAGATATAATAGTATCTAGCCTATCACTCAAGGAAGAGGTTTTTTCAACAGAATTTAAATTCTTACCTTGTGGAGCTCTCTCAGTGTGCCATTCAGAATAATTTATCATCATATCATCAAAAATATTTTCTATAGCACCCAAACTGATGGAAATAAAGGTACCTCTAGCAGCTGAATTCAGAAGGTTTCTTGAAGAAAAATTCAGACCTCCATAAAAGTTTTGGATGATCATCCAAGTCGTCAGTCCATGGGTGGGATAATTCTTAACGCAAGATTTCATTCTTTCCCAAGCTTGAGCAACATGCTCATTATCAAATTGCTTAAAATTCATAGTGCTGCTTCTTAAAGATATAATCTTACGAGGAGGACGATAATATTTTCCAATGAAAGCATCTTTACATTTAGTCCAAAAATCAATACTATTTCTACGCAAAGATAACAACCATTCTTTAGCTCTTCCTCTCAAAGAGAAAGGAAACAATTTCAGTTTAATAATATCGCCATCTATATCCTTATACTTTTGCATCTCACAAAGTTCAACAAAATTTTAAGGTGAGCAGCAGCATCATCATTACTAACACCAGAAAATTGCTCTCTCATAACAAGATTTAACAGGGCATGCTTAATTTCATAAAAATCTGCATCATGAGAAGGTGGAGAAATAGGCGTACAAATAAAATCATTGTTGTTTGTGCTAGTAAAGTCACACAACTTAGTGTTCTCAGGATTACTCATTTTAGCAATATTAAAACAGGCTAACAAAAATAACAATTATAATAGGAAATATTTGTTTGTGTTTTTGATATAAAGAAGCAAAACAAATAAGAATAAAATAAACTAAGTAAAAAAATAACAAAGTAAAGAGATTGTAGGTGAGAGACTCGCCTTGCAGAAATTCTCTTCCTCCCCGGTAACGGCGCTAGAAAAGAGCTTGATGACGTGTGGACACATGTTTCCCTGAAAAAAAAACCAAAGTTTTCGTCGGACCAGTAGGAGAAAGAAATCACTTCTCAACATGGAATCTTCACACAACAAAACCAAGATACTTTTCCCCAATGAAACAATGAGATTGTCAATCTGACCGGTTTTGATGAAAACAAACGATTAGATGTATAGTGTGGAAAATGATGTTTGTTTGCACCGAATGAAAGGAGAACAATGTTTAAAGTGAATAAAAACAATGTTTGCAGTAGGTTGTATTATCAGTGTAAAAGAATGGACCGGGGTCCACAGTTCACTAGTGGTGTCTCTCCTTAAAAGATAAATAACATGCTTGGTGAACAAATTACAATTGGGCAATCGACAAAACCGAAGTTGCACTGTAGTGCATATACATCACATCATGATTACAATGATATGCATTTGGGCATTACAACATGATACATAGAACGTAATACAAATGCATCTATGACTAATAATCCATCCTCAGGACGTCATAAGAGCAAACTTTGGGTATTAAGTTGCAAGCAACAGATTATTGCATTAAGTAAAGTGAGTAATGTAAACAATATCACTATCCTTAGACAAAGCATCGTTGTTTTATCCCTAGTGGCAACATGAAATCCACCATCTTAGAAGTTATTGTCATTCGCCCAGATTACTAGAGGCATGGACCCACTATCTATCATAAATACACCCTCTTGAAGTTACAAGCATCAACTTGGCCAGAGCATCTACTAGTAACGAAGAGCATGCAAGATCACAAATAGCATAAAAATGATACATCTTTAATCAACTTGACATAGCATTAAATATTGATCGGATCCCAGCAAACACAACATGTAGCATTACAACAAGATGATGTTGATTATGTTAGTCAGCTCACAAGATCTAACATAATGGCACAAAAGGAGGAGAAGACAACCATCTAGCTATTTCTATGGACCCAATAGTCCAAGGATGAACTACTCACACATTACTCCGGAGGCAGGCATGGTGATGTAGATCCCTACAGTGATGATTTCCCCTCTCGACAGGGTGCCGGGGAGAGCTTCTAAACCCTCCCGAACTAGGGTTGACGATGACGGCGGCTACAGAACTTCTTGTGGATGGATGCTCGGGCGTTTAGGATTTTCCCGAGGAAGACAATTTATAGGCGAAAGGGCGATGTCGGTGGGCGCCCGAGGGGCCCACACCACGTGGTGGCATAGCCAAGGGGGGCCGCGCCACCCTATGGTGTGCCTCCTCGGTGCCCCCCTCTAGGTCTCCTCCGGACTCCGTGTACGTGACTGAAAAAAATAGGAAACTGGGTTTTTGTTTCGTCCAATTCCGAGAATATTTGCAGAACAACTTTTCTGAAACCAAAAACAGCAGAAAGCAGGAACTCGCGTTGTGACATCTTTTCAATAGGTTAGTCCCGGAAAATGCAAAAAAAATGATATGAAGTATATAGAAAACATGTAGCAATTGGCATAATATCAACATGGAACATCCGAAATTATAGATACGTTGGATACGTATCACCTCTCAAAGGGGAACATATTGTGTAGAAACACAAGACCGAGTATGGTAATCTCTTTGACTAGGTGAACTAGGAGGTGCGTCATAATATTGAAGGATGTTGGGAACACCAACTCGAAGCTAACAAGACATTGGACCACATCTGGCTGTAACGCTGGTAGACTTTCTGGATCGATTACCTTCTGAGAAATTGCATTGAGGAATGCACATAGCTTCACAACAGGTAGTCGAACATTTTCCGGTAGAATTCCCCTCAATGCAACCGGAAGCAATTGCGTCATCATCACGTGGCACTCATGAGACTTTAGGTTTTGGAATTAGTCCCAGAAAATGCATAAAAATGATATGAAGTGTATAGAAAACATGTATCAATTGGCATAATATCAACATGGAACAACATAAATTATACATACGTTGGAGACGCATCACCTTTCAAAGGGAACGTATTGTATAGAAACACATGACCAAGAATGGTAATCTCTTTGACTAGGTGAACTAGGAGGTGCGTCATAATATTGAAGAATGGTGGGAACACCAACTCGAAGCTGACAAGACATTGGACAACATCTGTTTGTAACACTGGTAGATTTTTTGGATCCATGACCTTCTGAGAAATTTCATTGGGAATGTACATAGCTTCACAACAGGTAGTCGAACATTTTCTGGTAGAATCCCCCTCAACGCAACCAGAAGCAATTGTGTCATCAGCACGTGGCAGTCATGAGACTTTAGGTTTTGGAATTTTTTCTCCACCATATTTATTACTCCCTTTATATTCGAAGAGAAACCACATGGATACTTAATACTACTTAGTACTTAAAAAAGATTTCCTTCTCTTCTTTGGTAAGAACGTAGCTGGCAGGACCACCTTTAAATCGCTCATGATTCATACCGTCTCGTCCTTTCGTGTGTTCATGGTCCTGCCGTGCTTCAGATATATCTTTTGACTTCCCACACAAGCCAAAGATGCCGAACAGATTCATGCAAAAAAAATCTTCGTTAGGTGCATCACGTCGATCGCAGAGCGGACATCTAGGAATTTCCAATAGGGTAGATCCCAAAATATGGATTTCTCCTTCCACATTGGTGCATGTCTAAGCCAGGTGCTATGGCTGCAGCTCTGCTAACTAAATGGATTTATGCCATCTGTATTTAGACCAAACCATAAGTTCCTTGAATCACCTGCAAAGCGCGGGAGCTTTCTCTCGATTTTTCTCCACTACGAGCCATCAGCGAGTTGTCTCAACATCTCGTCTTTCTTACGGTCTTACATGTGCCATCGCAATAGCTTGGCATGCTTTTTGTTTTTGAACAAATGTTTCAGCTGTGGTATTATTGGATCATATCACATCACCTTTTCAGGAACCCTCTTCTTGGGGCGCTCACCCTCAACATCGTCAGGGTCGTCTCGTCTGATCTTATACCGCAATGTAGTGCATACATGGCATGCTTCCAAATTCTCATACTTCTCACCGTGGTATAGGATGCAGCCATTAATGCAGGCATGTATCTTCTCCACTTCTAATCCTAGGGGGCACACAACCTTCTTTGCTTGGTATGTACCGTCGGGCAATTCATCCTTCTTGGAAGCTGCTTCTTTATTATTTGTAGCAACTTTGTAAATCCGCTATCAGTCACACCGTTCTCTGCCTTCCATTGCAGCTATTCCAGTGTGCTACCCAGTTTTTTGCTGGCCAACAACAATGTTTTATGATCCTTTAACATCTGGTCAAACGTCACCCTCACCTTTTTAAATTTCGCATTCTGCCTTCACATCCGTAATGGTCTGGCCAAGATCATCGATGGGCTCTTCTGGTCCCTGGTCTTCTTCTTCTTCTTCATAAGTTTCTTCCATTGTAGTACCAGTACCGTATTCAAGGAACATATCATGATAACTGTCATCATTATCTCTTTTGCGTTGTCTTCCATCATAAACCTTTTTCTCCATGCTTGGTCCAAAAAATTATAGTCGGGCATAAAACCGGACTGAAACAGGTGGATGTGGAGGACTCTGTGGGAAGAGTGTTCCTTTTTATTCCGACATACAACACATGGACAACACATAAAAGTATTCCGCTTGTTTGGCTGGGCTACATCGAGAAAATAACCCACGCCTTTCATGAACTCGGGAGAGCGTCGGTCAGCATACATCCATTGCTGGTTCATTTGCATTATAAAATTATTGTCAAAAACCATTACTGAACATCGTGATTACAGAAATGACCATTGTACAACGACAGATAAAAGGATAAAGTTTGTGCGAGTTGAAGTGACATCGTGCTCTCGGGCATTTCATCGAACACCATGTATGCATAGGAGGGATTAGCACACACCCTCTCACACCTTTCTCCCTCCAAAATGATTTAGTGGCTAAGGAGGGAAGTGTGGCTAGTTGTTTTATACAGAGGAGGGACCTTTAGCCTCGGTTCCAAACACGAACCGGGGCTAAAGGTTGCTGCCTTTGCCCAGGACACCTTTAGACCCGGTTCCAGACATAAAGATGGTCTAAATGCCCCCACTTAGCTGCTTTACACGACCTCGGCCGCTGGAACACAGCCTTCCGCCATGGACGTTGTTTGCCCTTGAATGATATCGGGAGGGGATAAGGACTGCTGCCGCGCACATCTCCTGATCGATGGATATTGTACCGTTTTCAAAAGGTAACAACCTCTCCAAAAGGCTCGCGACACCTGTCGGTGCTCAGACCCTCTACTTCACGTGACATGGGGACTACAAGATCAAAACGGATACAGCACCGTTTTCTATATGGAAAATACTTATTTTACGGCGACCTACGCGGTGAAACCGTAGGTCACTGCAGGTAGCGATCGTAACGATCCTAGCTAGCAGCGCAACCCCCACCTGGGCTGGCTGGTGACGTTATGCAGGCCCATTAGCATCGTTTTATTCTTTTGGCCCAGTTTTCCTATGAGAATATTTTTCAGCAGCCCAACATAATTTTTTCGTGCAACCATTTATACGCTAAGTGTTTTCGTCATTTTTGGTCAAAGTTGCTTACGTGTCTAAAATTTGTAACAATTCCCCACGTGTATTGTTGAGAAAGCCAAAACGGAATGTTGAAATTTTTTATGGATTATATTTCTAGAAAATACATGTATTATTTTAGAATTCATTTGGAATGATGTTTTTATGTGCTCCTTCACATGTTGTAAATATGTGATTTTTTTTTGTTACCGGTATCATTTTTTGTTGAAATAGGTGATGACTTTTGTTGCAAATGAATCTACGACATAATAGTTGTTATTTATCCACTTTTTAATTTGTTGCGGATACATAGTTTTTGTTGCAATAGATATTGATTTTTGTTGCCACTCGATCTTAAATAATAACTGTTCACTTTTTAATGGTTACAAATACATATTTTTGTTGTAATAGTTTTTCACTTTTTGTTGAAATTGGTGATGATTTTTGTTGCAAATCTATCTACACCAAAAAAGATAGTTATTTAACCATATTTTCGTTATGTTACTATTTTTTGAATTATTTGTTGCAGTAATGTATTATTTTTGTACACGAGAAGTGATTTTTTGTTAAATTACTCATGAATTTGTTGCGAGACTAAGAGTAGAGCATTGCGGTGGCATTTTTGTTGTAAATACTGAAAAGATCAAGGGCAGCATGATATACCCCTTCGTTTATGTGAGCCTATTGTGGAGTGCAGTTTCCATTTCGAAAAACATAGGGACTAAAATGCAAAATTGTGAAATTATGATTTCTGTACGCACGATGGCAATCCAACTGCAGACGAAAGGGACTTAATTCTGCCAAGTTTCACTAGTAGAAAACAGGGCATTGAGCCAACCACATTGGAACCGGATTGGATATAAACCGGTTCTAAAGGGTCTGTCCGCTGGGCCCCCACCCTGCAGCAAATGGCCGCAAGGCCTTTAGGACCGGTTTGTAACACAAATCGGTCCTAAAGCCCTCCCCTAAACCCTATACTCCACCCCGAGCTCAGCTCCATTTTTTCCAGCTCGAGCTCAACTCCATTTTTGCTCTATCCTTCCTCTTGTGAGCTCTAATCCATCCCCATTTTTCTCCACCATTTGTCAAGATTGTTGGTACCCATCGGTTCTACGGTTAGCATCAACATTCCCTCTTCCGGCATTGCAAGTTTTGCTCGTTTTCTTGCTCATTTCATTTTTGTTGTGCTAGCTAGGTGTTTGATGAAATGCCTAAGCTAGAGAGAGTTCATCATTTGTTATGTATACATATGCAATTTGAGCTCAAATTTAATTATGATTTGTGGTTTTTTTTTTAGTGTCGCGCGCCTTGTCCCCTTCCTCATCGCCGTCGTTCGCCCCGTCACCGACACAACCTTGGTGAGCCTATTGTTTTTATTTACCAAAACAAATTTTGATTTGTATGATTTACATATTTACTTGCATATAATTTTCTTATTGTGTAAGATTTTTTTTATAAATATAGCGCCATGGTTTTGATATCCGTCCCCGTTGGCCCTCGTCCAGTCTATGATTCGGATGTGGTATATTATCTTTTATAACTACATATTTTCACTTCCTGATTATATGACAATTAATTACGCCGACCAACTTGACATAGATATTTTTATCTAGGAGGTAGTGGAACCGGAAATGCCAATCGACCCTATTGTTGAGAAGTTACACTTAGTTGAACAAGAAATGTTGGCTTGAAAGAAAGATTGAAAAAAACTGAAGAAAGGTTGGAAAAAACTGAAAGAGAGAAGATGACCTTGGAAAAGGTTCTTGCCGGTGTCGTCGATGGTCACAAGAGAGAGATGGATGCAATGCGCCTGAAGATTAGAAAGATTAGAAAATATGCAATTAGTAAAGAGGCTTGGTATCATTATGCCGTCGGGTCAATTGTTACCTTTGTTGCGATTTTGATCGCATTTGTTGTTGTTTTTAAATGCATTAATTAGAGAGAGTTTTTATGGATGGTTTCAGTGTGTATTTTTATGAGAACTATATATGTATGGTCACTACGCTACTTTGGTTTTAACGTGTGATGAACTTTTTGTATTAATTAATTAATTTAGTCATGATGATTTAGCATAATGGTTTTTGATAAATTTATATAATGCAGATGAACCGGCAATGGATGTACGGTGATCGACGTCGTCCCGAATTCCTTAATGGCATGCATAGTTTTCTCAATGTGGCTGAGAAAAACAGGCAGAATGGATTTATTTTTTGTACATGTAAAAAATGCCAGAATAAGAGGAATTTTCCTAACTCAAGAACCATACACACCCACCTGTTGCAAGAAGGCTTCATGCCCAGTTATTTTTGTTGGACCAAGCACGGAGAAAGAGGGGTTGTAATGGAAGACAATGAAGAAGAAGAGGATAATGATAATTATCCTATGTTTGGTAAACACGGTGATACTGAAATGGGGGAATACGAGCCTGAACTTGAGGACATTGTTGATGAGTCTGATGATGATCTTCGTCAGGTCATTCGTGAAGAACAGATAAACTGCGCAAGTGAAAACGAGAGGTTGAAGTTGGAGCGCATGTTAGAAGACCACAAAAAATTGTTGTACCCAAATTGTGAACATGGCCAGAAAAAGCTGGGCACCACCCTGGAATTGCTGCAATGGAAGGCAGAGAATGGAGTATCTGACAAGGGATTTGAAAAGCTGCTGAAAATAATGAAGAAGATGCTTCCAAGATATAACGTGCTGCCCTGCAGTACATACGAAGCAAAGAAGGTTGTCTGCCCTCTAGGATTGGAAGTGCATAAGATACATGCATGCATCAATGACTGCATCCTCTACCGCGGTCAGCACGAGAATTTAATGCCTGCCCGGTATGCGGTGCATTTCGGTATAAGATCAGGCGAGATGACCCTGGTGATGTTGAGGGCGACGATCGCCCCAGGAAGAGGGTTCCTGCCAAGGTGATGTGGCATGCTCCTATAATACCACGGTTGAAACGTTTGTTCCGAAACAAAGAGCATGCCAAGTTGCTGCGATGGCACAAAGAAGACCGTAAGGAAGACGATATGCTGAGACACCCCGCTGATGGGTCGCAGTGGAGAAACATCGACGATAAGTACGAGGACTTTGCACGTGATGCAAGAAACTTAAGGTTTGGTCTAAGTACAGATGGCCTGAATCCGTTTGGGGAGCAGAGTAGCAGTCATAGCACCTGGCCCGTGACTCTATGTATCTATAACCTTCCTCCTTGGTTATGCATGAAGCGTAAGTTCATTATGATGCTAGTGCTTATCCCAGGCCCGTCGCAACCCGGCAACAACATTGATGTGTACCTGAGGCCACTGGTTGATGAACTTTTAGAGTTGTGGGCTCACGAAGGTGTACGTGTGTGGGACGAGTACAAACAAGAGTAATTTGACCTACGAGGGTTGCTGTTTGTAACCATCAATGATTGGCCCGCTGTTAGTAACATCTCAGGACAGTCAAACAAGGGATACAGCGCATGCACACACTGTTTAGGCGAGACTAAAAGTATACATATAGGCAAGAATGTGTACCCGGGGCATCGTCGATTTCTTCCAGACAGGCATCCCGTAAGAAAGAAAGGAAAGCATTTCAAAGGCGAGGCAGATACACGGAGGAAGCCAACCCTCCCTAAAGGTACTGATATACATGACATGGTCAAAGATATAAAAGTAATCTTTGGTAAGGGTCCTGGCGCACAATCTGTTTCGAATGACGCTGTCAACCACGTAGCCATGTGGAAGAAGAAATCTATATTCTGGGAACTACCCTATTGGAAATTCCTAGAGGTTCGCTCTGCGATCGACGTGATGCACGTGACGAAAAATATTTGCGTGAACCTGCTAAACTTATTGGGCGTGCATGGGAAGAAGTCGAGAGATACACCAAAAGCACGGCTGCACCACCAACGTATGCACGAACGAGACGACCTAATGAATCACGAGAATTTCAAAGGTCCTGCCAGCTACGCTCTTACCAAGGAAGGGAAGGAGATCTTTTTCCAAGTCCTGAGCAGTATCAAGGTCCCGTCTGGCTACTCGTCGAACATAAAAGGAATACTAAACCTGGAAGAGAAAAAGTTCCAAAACCTAAAGTCTCATGACTGCCACGTGATCATGACCCAGTTACTTCCGATTGCATTGAGGGGGCTTCTGCCAGAAAACGTGCGAGTACCCATTATGAAGCTATGTGCATTCCTCAACGCAATTTCTCATAAGGCAATCGATCCAGCAACTCTACCAAGTTTACAGAAGGACGTGGTCCAATGTCTTGTCAGCTTCGAGTTGGTGTTCCCACCAACCTTCTTCAATATTATGACGCACCTCATAGTTCACCTAGTCCAAGAGATTTCCGTTCTCGGTCATGTATTCTTACAAAATATGTTCCCCTTTGAGAGGTTCATGGGAGTCTCGAAGAATTATGTTAAAAACCGTGCTAGGCCAGAAGGAAGCATGGTCAAGGGCTGCTAGAAGCGCAATCCATTAAGCTCATCAATCAGGTGCTGCACCTACCGATATTTGGCTTCGAGTTCCCCAAGTCGGGTTGCGACCTCCGCCTCCTTCCTCTTATTTTCTGTCTCTCAGCTTCTATATGCATATTTGGATTCTGCCGCGGTAAACCTAGCCAACCACGGGTATGTGATGGTGCAAAAGTTGCACTCGTTGGTAAAGCCCAAGATAAAGGTTGTGAAGAGTGCATAGGAAAGTTTTCCCTCAGAAAAGAAACCAATGTTGAATCGACCAGTAGGAGGACAAGCAATCTCTGAAGGTTGATGCAGTTGATGTGGTAGCGCGCACTACCGGTTAAGCAACAACGTGGAACCTACACAACACAATCAATTCACTTTGCCCCCGACGAAGCAGTGTGCTTTACTTCAACAATTCCCGTCCATACATATGATTGCTTTCCTTGCTAGCGTGCCTTTTCCACTCATTCTCCCCTTGTGCCATGATTCAGGAACACCAATCGACTTAAGGTCGGGAATAAAGTCAACACAAAACTCAATGACCTCCTCTGTTCCACAACCCATGGAGATGCTTCCTTTTGGCCTACCACGGTTATGAACATATTTCTTTAAGACTCCCATGAACCTCTCGATGGCGTGTGTACACACGTTCTTGGGAGATCCAAAGAGGAAGGTATGATGAGTACATGAGCAAGATTTCTCCTCAGAAAGAAACCAAGGTTTAATTGGACCAGTAGGTGAAAGAAATAACATCTGAAGGTTGTTGACAACTGATGTTGGCAGGGCGCACAAGCAGGCTCAGCAGCAACGTGGAATCTGCACACAACACAACCAAGATAGTTTTCCCCAATGAAATAGTGAGGTTGTCAATTTCACCGGGTTTTGCTGCAAACAAAGGATTAGACGTATAGTGTTAAAAATAATGTTTGTTTGCAGTCAATGAAATGAGAATAGTGTTTGTAGTAAAAAAGCACAATGTTTGCAGTAGGTTGTATTATCAGTGTAAAAGAATGGACCGGGGTCCACAATTTACTAGTGGTGTCTCTCCTTAAAAGATAAATAACATGCTTGGTGAACAAATTATAGCTGGGAAATTTACAAAATAGAGGCTACACCATAGTGCATATACATGACATGATATTTACTATGATATTTATTTATGTATTACAACATGATACATAGACCGTAATCCAACAACATCTACGACTAATAATTCAGCCTTAGGACGTTATCCGAGTAAACTTGGTTATTAGGTTGCAAACAATAGATTATTGCATTAATTAAAGTGTGTAATGTAAACACTAGAATTATCCTTAGACAAAACATTGTTGTTTTATCCCTAGTGGCAACAACACATTCACAATCTTAGAAGTTATTGTCACTCTTCCAGATTACTGGAGGCATGAACCCGCTATCTAGCATAAATACCCTCTCATAGAGTTACAAGCATCAACTTTGCGAGAGCATCTACTAGTAACAGAGAGCTTGAAAGATCACAAATAACATAAAAAATGATAGATCTATAATCAACTTGACATAGCATTCAGTATTCACCAGATCCCACCAAACACAACATGTAGCATTACAATATGATGATCTTGATCATGTTAGGAACCTCACAAGATCTAAACATGATGGCACAAAAGGAGGACAAGACAACCATCTAGCTACTGCTATGGACCTGTAGTCCAAGGAAGAACTACTTACGCATCACTCTGGAGGTAGGCAAGATGATCTAGAGCCCTCCGGTAATGATTCCCCTCCCAGCAGGTTGCCAGGGAGAGCTTGAGAACCCTACCAAACTAGGGTTGGCAATGACGGTATCTACATAAATTTTCGTGGATCGAGGCTTGGGTGTTTACGGTTTCCCCGAGGAACACTACTTATAGGTGAAAGGGCGATGTCGGTGGGTGCCCGAAGGGGCCCAGACCACGTGGTGGCGCGGCCAAGGGGGGGACGACGCCACCCTATAGTGTGTTCGCCCCGGCGCCCCCCCTCCGGATCTCCTTAGGACTCCATGTCGTGACAGAAAAATAGGACCCTGGGTTTTTGTTCCGTCCAATTTCGAGAAAATTTTCAGAACAACTTTTCTGAAACCAAAAATAGCAGAAAACAGGAACCAACATTGTGGCATCTTGTCAATAGGTTAGTCCTAGAAAATGCATAAAAATCATATGAAGTGTATAGAAAACATGTAGTAATTGGCATAATAGCAACATCGACCATCAGAAATTATAGATACGTTGGAGACGTATCAAGCATCTCCAAGCTTAGTTCTACTCGTCATCGAGTAGGTAAGACAATAACAATAAAATAATTTCGAAGGTGACATGCTACCAATACAATCTTGACCAACATTATTGTAAAAGCATTGCAAGCTGAGATCAAAGTACTCTAAACATAGGATTCTATGGATGTGACTTAGAAACTATGTTGCAACATGAAAAGTAACGCAAATAAAATATCATGAATAATAATGCACTGAAAGGTATACGTTTGTTTCGAGCATAACAAAAACATAGAAAAGTGGCATTCCCTTGTCCTTAAAAGGATAGAAAATCATAAATTCCACGACACCTTGAAAGTTCAGGTGGTGAATAGATACAAATAATTTGAGAACAAGTAATAACAAAATCATGAATCAATCAATAATAAATTTTGGGACTGATGCACATTATACTCAGAATGACAACTATGATCTCTTAATTGGTGCATAAAGTTAGAAGATGAAGACTCAACATAAAAGTAAAAGAAAGGCTCGTCGCAGAGGGAAGCAGAGAATACTCATGTGCTAGAGCTTTTTATTTGATAAACAGAGGTATTAAAAACAATTCTGAGAGAGGTGTATGTCTATCTCAACGAATGGTAATGAAAAACTTATCATAACTCATGCCAAGCAAAGTGTTTAGACTTTTGAGAGTGGTGTCGGTTGTTTATGTAGTTTGGCACTTCCCCCCAGCATGCCTTTCACAAACACAGGCTAGCAGTATCCACGGGTACCCACCAACTTTCATCAAACCATGGGGAAGTGCCTTTTTGGTTATATTAATTGGCACCAGCTCTCTGCAAATTTAGATGAGCACAGATTCCATACTCCTCGGGTGAAAGAGGGAGAAGAACTTTACTTGACATACATCACAATAAACTTTAAACTACTTCCTCATGAGCTAAAACAGGGCACAAAACAGGTGTAATTTTGAAGGTTTTAAAGGTAGCACATGAGAAATTTACATGGAGTGGCGGTTAAATACCACATATAGGTAGGTACGGTGGACACATTTGGCAAAACTTTGGTGTTTGGGAGTTGGATGCACGAGTAGAGCTTATACTCAGTACAGGTGGAGGCTAGCAAGAGACTGGGAGCGACCAACTAAGAGAGAAATAATGACAATAATCATGCATAGCGACAAAAAATTATTAATCAAAGCATAAATGATATTACAAGTCAAAAACTAAATGATCATAGAGGGTAAAGGTGACTGGTTTGTAGTCATAATATGGTATAAGCATGCTCCAAGTCAACCAAATAAAGCATTAGAAGGAGAATACCACAATATTATGCTTCGATATGATAAAAAAAACTCATGATTTCTTTCAATGGCACATTAAGCACTCTTAGATATTTGAGGCAAGTCATGCTAAATCAATAACTACTAAGCATATAATAATATCTAACATAACATGTTAAATTCTAAGTCACAGTTTAAACAAGCTTCTATTGCACCGTTATAAGCATGAAGTATTTTATTGTTCTCCAACACCAATCACTTTATTTCAATAAAAACTCTCCAAATAATTTATCATTGAAACAAGAGAGTAACTAACAGCTCCGAATAAGAAATGCATGAAAACAGGAGCTAATAGAATTACAGTAGCTAGAAGATAAATGAAGAATACGAGTATTCATATGAAACAGAGGAGCGTGTCTCTCTCCCACACAAGAATGCTAGGATCCAACCAAGTTTATTAAAAAAAATAAGGAAATAAAAACAAACAGACGCTCCATGTAAAGTACGTAAGATGTGACCGAATAAAAATATAGTTTCACTAGAGGTGACCTGATAAGTTGCTGATGAAGAAGGGGATTCCTTGGGAATCGCCAAGCTTAAACGTTTGAGCCTGCTTGAAATTTGCTGGGATGATCCATGGGGGCATCCCCAAGCTTAGGCTTTTCACTCTTCTTGATCACATTATATCATGCACTTCTCTTGACCCTTGAAAAAACTTCCTTCACACCTAACTCGAAGTAATTCTCATTAAAGGTTTAGTGCATAATCAAAAACTCACATGTTATGCATTGACACAAGCATTACCAATACTTTCTACACATTAGCTACAGCCACTGATGTTTTATGGAGCAAAGAAATCCACTCAACACGATAAAAGAGAGAATGCAAAGTAAAAGACAGAATCCATCAAAACCAGAACAGTCTGTAAAGACGAATTTTTTCGAGGCACTTACGTTGCTCAAATCAGAAAACTCAGAACTAAGCAAAGTTGCATACATATCTAAGGATCATGTACAAACATTTTAAGGATGTTTCGACTTTTCTGGAATTTATGGCGAATTAAACGGTGGACAACAAAAATCTGTTCCTATGCAGAAATCCAAATCTACCATCAACTTTCCACTAGAGACTTTACTTGGCACAACAATTTGAAAAAGTAAATATACAAATGAGTTTCTACAGTAGTAAAAAACACCTTGACTGAAAACAAAAGAAAAATTGCACAAATAAAACAAGGGTTATTTCCCAAGAGTCGTTTTCTTTAACGCCTTTCAGCTAGGCATAGAAAGCAAGAGTCAAGTATTTTCAAGTGAAGAAGCATTAACGTCATAATTGTTTCTAATAATATAATAAAAAGGTAGCTTCATTCTCTTTCTAGGAAACGGTTCCATACCTTTCTTGAGTGGGAATTTATATTTAATATTCCCCTCTTTCATATCAATAACAGCACCAACAGGTCTAAGAAAAGGTCTTCCCAAAACAATAGGACAAGAAGCATTGCATTCAATATTCATAACAACAAAATCAACAGGGAAAAGGTTATTGTTAACCATAATAATAACATCATCAACTCTCCCCAAAGGTTTCTTCTTATAATTATCAGCAAGACGAACATCCAAATAACAGTGTTCCATAGGTGGTAAATCAAGCATATCATCGAGTTTTTTTAGGCATAATAGAGATAATAACACCAAGATCACATAAAGCATTACAATCAAAATAATTCACCTTAATTTTAATTATGGGCTCCCAACCATCTTTTAACTTCCTAGGAATAGACAACCAAATAGCTTCACGTTTTAACTTTTCCTCTCTAATTTGCATGAGAGCATTTGTAATATGTTTTGTGAAAGCCATATTTATAGCACTAGCATTAGGAATTCTAGATAGAATTTGTAGGAACATAATTACTATATAAATATTGCAACCATCAAATTCAAGATCATTTTTATCAAAGTTAATGGGACCATTGTCTCCCATACCCAGAAATTTTTTAGCACTTTTATCAGGAACAGTTTCAGTGGTTTCATGAAATTTTAAAGGTTTAACAGAAAAAGTGGAGAAATTTCCAACGCCAATTACTTTTCCATTAATAGTAGGAGGTTTACTAGCATTTTGAACTTCAGCATTACTAGTGGTGGTAATAGTACAAATTCTACTAATATTACTCTTTCTAGCAATTTCATCTTCTCTTTCCCACCTAGCATGCAATTCAGCCGACATCCTAACAATGTCATCAATTCTAACTTGAATGGCATTAGTAGCAGCAAAGTGATTGATCTCCCTAGTTTCAGGTTTAGGAGCCATTTTATTGATGAAATAATATTGTGCTTCAAACATGGATGAAATACAGGTTCAGCACTCGAAATTTTAACTTGCAAATCAGAAATTTCCCAATTTAAATTTTCAATTTGACGACTAATATTTTCAACATAGCAGATTGTTCCTCCATTATTTTAGTGAATAATTTATTATGCTCATATTGCATTTGCATAACTCTCTTAGTGGTTCTTTCAACTTGTAAAATCCTTTTCTCACTAGGCATTCCATATCTACCATAAGAATAATTATTGCCACTATAGTTGTTAATATCAAAATTATTTCTATAAGCATTGTTGTTGAAATTATTTTTTTAGTGAAGTTCACATCAACATGCTCTTATTGAGCAACCAAAGAGGCTAAAGGAACATATTTGGATCAACATGAGTTTTACCATTCACAAGCAGAGATATAATAGTATCTAGCCTATCACTCAAGGAAGAGGTTTTTTCAACAGAATTTAAATTCTTACCTTGTGGAGCTCTCTCAGTGTGCCATTCAGAATAATTTATCATCATATCATCAAAAATATTTTCTATAGCACCCAAACTGATGGAAATAAAGGTACCTCTAGCAGCTGAATTCAGAAGGTTTCTTGAAGAAAAATTCAGACCTCCATAAAAGTTTTGGATGATCATCCAAGTCGTCAGTCCATGGGTGGGATAATTATTTACGCAAGATTTCATTCTTTCCCAAGCTTGAGCAACATGCTCATTATCAAATTTCTTAAAATTCATAGTGCTGCTTCTTAAAGATATAATCTTACGAGGAGGACGATAATATTTTCCAATGAAAGCATCTTTACATTTAGTCCAAAAATCAATACTATTTCTACGCAAAGATAACAACCATTCTTTAGCTCTTCCTCTCAAAGAGAAAGGAAACAATTTCAGTTTAATAATATCGCCATCTATATCCTTATACTTTTGCATCTCACAAAGTTCAACAAAATTTTAAGGTGAGCAGCAGCATCATCATTACTAACACCAGAAAATTGCTCTCTCATAACAAGATTTAACAGGGCATGCTTAATTTCATAAAAATCTGCATCATGAGAAGGTGGAGAAATAGGCGTACAAATAAAATCATTGTTGTTTGTGCTAGTAAAGTCACACAACTTAGTGTTCTCAGGATTACTCATTTTAGCAATATTAAAAGAGGCTAACAAAAATAACAATTATAATAGGAAATATTTTTTGTGTTTTTGATATAAAGAAGCAAAACAAATAAGAATAAAATAAACTAAGTAAAAAAATAACAAAGTAAAGAGATTGTAGGTGAGAGACTCCCCTTGCAGAAATTCTCTTCCTCCCCGGTAACGGCGCTAGAAAAGAGCTTGATGACGTGTGGACACATGTTTCCCTGAAAAAAAAACAAAGTTTTAGTCGGACCAGTAGGAGAAAGAAATCACTTCTCAACATGGAATCTTCACACAACACAACCAAGATACTTTTCCCCAATGAAACAATGAGATTGTCAATCTGACCGGTTTTGCTGAAAACAAACGATTAGATGTATAGTGTGGAAAATGATGTTTGTTTGCACCGAATGAAAGGAGAACAATGTTTAAAGTGAATAAAAACAATGTTTGCAGTAGGTTGTATTATCAGTGTAAAAGAATGGACCGGGGTCCACAGTTCACTAGTGGTGTCTCTCCTTAAAAGATAAATAACATGCTTGGTGAACAAATTACAATTGGGCAATCGACAAAACCGAAGTTGCACTGTAGTGCATATACATCACATCATGATTATAATGATATGCATTTGGGCATTACAACATGATACATAGAACGTAATACAAATGCATCTATGACTAATAATCCATCCTCAGGACGTCATAAGAGCAAACTTTGGGTATTAAGTTGCAAGCAACAGATTATTGCATTAAGTAAAGTGAGTAATGTAAACAATATCACTATCCTTAGACAAAGCATTGTTGTTTTATCCCTAGTGGCAACATGACATCCACCATCTTAGAAGTTATTGTCATTCGCCCAGATTACTAGAGCCATGGACCCACTATCTATCATAAATACACCCTCTTGAAGTTACAAGCATCAACTTGGCCAGAGCATCTACTAGTAACGAAGAGCATGCAAGATCACAAATAACATAAAAATGATACATCTTTAATCAACTTGACATAGCATTAAATATTGATCGTATCCCGGCAAACACAACATGTAGCATTACAACAAGATGATGTTGATTATGTTTGTCAGCTCACAAGATCTAACATAATGGCACAAAAGGAGGAGAAGACAACCATCTAGCTATTTCTATGGACCCAATAGTCCAAGGATGAACTACTCACACATTACTCCGGAGGCAGGCATGGTGATGTAGATCCCTACAGTGATGATTTCCCCTCCCGGCAGGGTGCCGGGGAGAGCTTCTGAACCCTCCCGAACTAGGGTTGACGATGACGGCGGCTACAGAACTTCTTGTGGATGGATGCTCGGGCGTTTAGGCTTTTCCCGAGGAAGACAATTTATAGGCAAAAGGGCGATGTCGGTGGGCGCCCGAGGGTCCCACACCACGTGGTGGCACAGCCAAGGGGGGCCGTGCCACCCTATGGTGTGGCCTCCTCGGTGCCCCCTCTAGGTCTCCTCCGGACTCCGTGTACGTGACTGAAAAAAATAGGAAACTGGGTTTTTGTTTCGTCCAATTCCGAGAATATTTGCAGAACAACTTTTCTGAAACCAAAAACAGCAGAAAGCAGGAACTCGCGTTGTGACATCTTTTCAATAGGTTAGTCCCAGAAAATGCAAAAAAAAATGATATGAAGTATATATAAAACATGTAGCAATTGGCATAATTTCAACATGGAACATCCGAAATTATAGATACGTTGGATACGTATCACCTCTCAAAGGGGAACATATTGTGTAGAAACACAAGACCGAGTATTGTAATCTCTTTGACTAGATGAACTAGGAGGTGCGTCATAATATTGAAGGATGTTGGGAACACCAACTCGAAGCTAACAAGACATTGGACCACATCTGGCTGTAACGCTGGTAGACTTTCTGGATCGATTACCTTCTGAGAAATTGCATTGAGGAATGCACATAGCTTCACAACAGGTAGTCGAACATTTTCCGGTAGAATTCCCCTCAATGCAACCGGAAGCAATTGCGTCATCATCACGTGGCACTCATGAGACTTTAGGTTTTGGAATTAGTCCCAGAAAATGCATAAAAATGATATGAAGTGTATAGAAAACATGTATCAATTGGCATAATATCAACATGGAACAACATAAATTATAGATACGTTGGAGACGCATCACCTTTCAAAGGGAACATATTGTATAGAAACACATGACCGAGAATGGTAATCTCTTTGACTATGTGAACTAGGAGATGCGTCATAATATCGAAGAATGGTGGGAACACCAACTCGAAGCTGACAAGACATTGGACAACATCTGTTTGTAACACTGGTAGATTTTTTGGATCCATGACCTTCTGAGAAATTTCATTGGGAATGTACATAGCTTCACAACAGGTAGTCGAACATTTTCTGGTAGAATCCCCCTCAACGCAACCAGAAGCAATTGTGTCATCAGCACGTGGCAGTCATGAGACTTTAGGTTTTGGAATTTTTTCTCCACCATATTTATTACTCCCTTTATATTCGAAGAGAAACCAGATGGATACTTAATACTACTTAGTACTTAAAAAAGATTTCCTTCTCTTCTTTGGTAAGAACGTAGCTGGCAGGACCACCTTTAAATCGCTCATGATTCATACCGTCTCGTCCTTTCGTGTGTTCATGGTCCTGCCGTGCTTCAGATATATCTTTTGACTTCCCACACAAGCCAAAGATGCCGAACAGATTCATGCAAAAAAATTCTTCGTTAGGTGCATCACGTCGATCGCAGAGCGGACATCTAGGAATTTCCAATAGGGTAGATCCCAAAATATGGATTTCTCCTTCCACATTGGTGCATGTCTAAGCCAGGTGCTATGGCTGCAGCTCTGCTAACTAAATGGATTTATGCCATCTGTATTTATACCAAACCATAAGTTCCTTGAATCACCTGCAAATCGCGGGAGCTTTCTCTCAATTTTTCTCCACTGCGAGCCATCAGCGAGTTGTCTCAACATCTCGTCTTTCTTACGGTATTACATGTGCCATCGCAATAGCTTGGCATGCTTTTTGTTTTTGAACAAATGTTTCAGCTGTGGTATTATTGGATCATATCACATCACCTTTTCAGGAACCCTCTTCTTGGGGCGCTCACCCTCAACATCGTCAGGGTCGTCTCGTTTGATCTTATACCGCAATGTAGTGCATACATGGCATGCTTCCAAATTCTCATACTTCTCACCGTGGTATAGGATGCAGCCATTAATGCAGGCATGTATCTTCTCCACTTCTAATCCTAGGGGGCACACAACCTTCTTTGCTTGGTATGTACCGTCGGGATTTTCATCCTTCTTGGAAGCTGCTTCTTTATTATTTGTAGCAACTTTGTAAATCCGCTATCAGTCACACCGTTCTCTGCCTTCCATTGCAGCAATTCCAGTGTGCTACCCAGTTTTTTGCTGGCCAACAACAATGTTTTGTGATCCTTTAACATCTGGTCAAACGTCACCCTCACCTTTTTAAATTTCGCATTCTGCCTTCACATCCGTAATGGTCTGGCCAAGATCATCGATGGGCTCTTCTGGTCCCTGGTCTTCTTCTTCATAAGTTTCTTCCATTGTAGTACCAGTACCGTATTCAGGGAACATATCATGATAACTGTCATCATTATCCTCTTTTGTGTTGTCTTCCATCATAAACCTTTTTCTCCATGCTTGGTCCAAAAAATTATAGTCGGGCATAAAACCGGACTGAAACAGGTGGATGTGGAGGACTCTGTGGGAAGAGTGTTCCTTTTTATTCCGACATACAACACATGGACAACACATAAAAGTATTCCGCTTGTTTGGCTGGTCTACATCGAGAAAATAACCCACGCCTTTCATGAACTCGGGAGAGCGTCGGTCAGCATACATCCATTGCTGGTTCATTTGCATTATAAAATTATTGTCAAAAACCATTACTGAACATCGTGATTACAGAAATGACCATTGTACAACGACAGATAAAAGGATAAAGTTTGTGCGAGTTGAAGTGACATCATGCTCTCGGGCATTTCATCGAACACCATGTATGCATAGGAGGGATTAGCACACACCCTCTCACACCTTTCTCCCTCCAAAATGATTTAGTGGCTAAGGAGGGGAGTGTGGCTAGTTGTTTTATACAGAGGAGGGACCTTTAGCCTCGGTCCCAAACACGAACCGGGGCTAAAGGTTGCTGCCTTTGCCCAGGACACCTTTAGACCCGGTTCCAGACATAAAGATGGTCTAAATGCCCCCACTTAGCTGCTTTACACGACCTCGGCCGCTGGAACACAGCCTTCCTCCATGGACGTTGTTTGCCCTTGAATGATATCGGGAGGGGATAAGGACTGCTGCCGCGCACATCTCCTGATCGTTGGATATTGTACCGTTTTCAAAAGGTAACAACCTCTCCAAAAGGCTCGCGACACCTGTCGGTGCTCAGACCCTCTACTTCACGTGACATGGGGACTACAAGATCAAAACGGATACATCACCGTTTTCTATATGGAAAATACTTATTTTACGGCGACCTACGCGGTGAAACCGTAGGTCACTGCAGGTAGCGATCGTAACGAGCCTAGCTAGCAGCGCAGCCCCCACCTGGGCTGGCTGGTGACGTTATGCAGGCCCATTAGCATCGTTTTATTCTTTTGGCCCAGTTTTCCTATGAGAATATTTTTCAGCAGCCCAACATAATTTTTTCGTGCAACCATTTATACGCTAAGTGTTTTCGTCATTTTTGGTCAAAGTTGCTTACGTGTCTAAAATTTGTAACAATTCCCCACGTGTATTGTTGAGACAGCCAAAACGGAATGTTGAAATTTTTTATGGATTATATTTCTAGAAAATACATGTATTATTTTAGAATTCATTTGGAATGATGTTTTTATGTGCTCCTTCACATGTTGTAAATATGTGATTTTTTTTTGTTATCGGTATCATTTTTTTTTGAAATAGGTGATGACTTTTGTTGCAAATGAATCTACGACATAATAGTTGTTATTTATCCACTTTTTAATTTGTTGCGGATACATAGTTTTTGTTGCAATAGATATTGATTTTTGTTGCCACTTGATCTTAAATAATAACTGTTCACTTTTTAATGGTTACAAATACATATTTTTGTTGTAATAGTTTTTCACTTTTTGTTGAAATTGGTGATGATTTTTGTTGCAAATCTATCTACACCAAAAAAGATAGTTATTTAACCATATTTTCGTTATGTTACTATTTTTTGAATTATTTGTTGCAGTAATGTATTATTTTTGTACACGAGAAGTGATTTTTTGTTAAATTACTCATGAATTTGTTGCGAGACTAAGAGTAGAGCATTGCGGTGGCATTTTTGTTGTAAATACTGAAAAGATCAAGGGCAGCATGATATACCCCTTCGTTTATGTGAGCCTATTGTGGAGTGCAGTTTCCATTTCGAAAAACATAGGGACTAAAATGCAAAATTGTGAAATTATGATTTCTGTACGCACGATGGCAATCCAACTGCAGACGAAAGGGACTTAATTCTGCCAAGTTTTACTAGTAGAAAACAGGGCATTGAGCCAACCACATTGGAACCGGATTGGATATAAACCGGTTCTAAAGGGTCTGTCCGCTGGGCCCCCACCCTGCAGCAAATGGCCGCAAGGCCTTTAGGACCGGTTTGTAACACAAATCGGTCCTAAAGCCCTCCCCTAAACCCTATACTCCACCCCGAGCTCAGCTCCATTTTTTCCAGCTCGAACTCAACTCCATTTTTGCTCTCTCCTTCCTCTTGTGAGCTCTAATCCATCCCCATTTTTCTCCACCATTTTTCAAGATTGTTGGTACCCATCGGTTCTACGGTTAGCATCAACATTCCCTCTTCCGGCATTGCAAGTTTTGCTCGTTTTCTTGCTCATTTCATTTTTGTTGTGCTAGCTAGGTGTTTGATGAAATGCCTAAGCTAGAGAGAGTTCATCATTTGTTATGTATACATATGCAATTTGAGCTCAAATTTAATTATGATTTGTGGTTTTTTTTAGTGTCGCGCGCCTTGTCCCCTTCCTCATCGCCGTCGATCGCCCCGTCACCGACACAACCTTGGTGAGCCTATTGTTTTTATTTACCAAAACAAATTTTGATTTGTATGATTTACATATTTACTTGCATATAATTTTCTTATTGTGTAAGATTTTTTTTTTATATATAGCGCCATGGTTTTGATATCCGTCCCCGTTGGCCCTCGTCCAGTCTATGATTCGGATGTGGTATATTATCTTTTATAACTACATATTTTCACTTCCTGATTATATGACAATTAATTACGCCGACCAACTTGACATAGATATTTTTATCTAGGAGGTAGTGGAACCGGAAATGCCAATCGACCCTATTGTTGAGAAGTTACACTTAGTTGAACAAGAAATGTTGGCTTGAAAGAAAGATTGAAAAAAACTGAAGAAAGGTTGGAAAAAACTGAAAGAGAGAAGATGACCTTGGAAAAGGTTCTTGCCGGTGTCGTCGATGGTCACAAGAGCGAGATGGATGCAATGGGCCTGAAGATTGGAAAGATTAGAAAATATGCAATTAGTAAAGAGGCTTGGTATCATTATGCCGTCGGGTCAATTGTTACCTTTGTTGCGATTTTGATCGCATTTGTTGTTGTTTTTAAATGCATTAATTAGAGAGAGTTTTTATGGATGGTTTCAGTGTGTATTTTTATGAGAACTATATATGTATGGTCACTACGCTACTTTGGTTTTAACGTGTGATGAACTTTTTGTATTAATTAATTAATTAATTTAGTCATGATGATTTAGCATAATGGTTTTTGATAAATTTATATAATGCAGATGAACCGGCAATGGATGTACGGTGATCGACGTCGTCCCGAATTCCTTAATGGCATGCATAGTTTTCTCAATGTGGCTGAGAAAAACAGGCAGAATGGATTTATTTTTTGTACATGTAAAAAATGCCAGAATAAGAGGAATTTTCCTAACTCAAGAACCATACACACCCACCTGTTGCAAGAAGGCTTCATGCCCAGTTATTTTTGTTGGACCAAGCACGGAGAAAGAGGGGTTGTAATGGAAGACAATGAAGAAGAAGAGGATAATCATAATTATCCTATGTTCGGTGAACACGGTGATACTGAAATGGGGGAAGACGAGCCTGAACTTGAGGACATTGTTGATGAGTCTGATGATGATCTTCGTCAGGTCATTCGTGAAGAACAGATAAACTGCGCAAGTGAAAACGAGAGGTTGAAGTTGGAGAGCATGTTAGAAGACCACAAAAAATTGTTGTACCCAAATTGTGAACATGGCCAGAAAAAGCTGGGCACCACCCTGGAATTGCTGCAATGGAAGGCAGAGAATGGAGTATCTGACAAGGGATTTGAAAAGCTGCTGAAAATAATGAAGAAGATGCTTCCAAGATATAACGTGCTGCCCTGCAGTACATACGAAGCAAAGAAGGTTGTCTGCCCTCTAGGATTGGAAGTGCATAAGATACATGCATGCATCAATGATTGCATCCTCTACCGCGGTCAGCACGAGAATTTAATGCCTGCCCGGTATGCGGTGCATTTCGGTATAAGATCAGGCGAGATGACCCTGGTGATGTTGAGGGCGACGATCGCCCCAGGAAGAGGGTTCCTGCCAAGGTGATGTGGCATGCTCCTATAATACCACGGTTGAAACGTTTGTTCCGAAACAAAGAGCATGCCAAGTTGCTGCGATGGCACAAAGAAGACCGTAAGGAAGACGATATGCTGAGACACCCCGCTGATGGGTCGCAGTGGAGAAACATCGACGATAAGTACGAGGACTTTGCACGTGATGCAAGAAACTTAAGGTTTGGTCTAAGTACAGATGGCCTGAATCCGTTTGGGGAGCAGAGTAGCAGTCATAGCACCTGGCCCGTGACTCTATGTATCTATAACCTTCCTCCTTGGTTATGCATGAAGCGTAAGTTCATTATGATGCCAGTGCTTATCCCAGGCCCGTCGCAACCCGGCAACAACATTGATGTGTACCTGAGGCCACTGGTTGATGAACTTTTAGAGTTGTGGGCTCACGAAGGTGTACGTGTGTGGGACGAGTACAAACAAGAGTAATTTGACCTACGAGGGTTGCTGTTTGTAACCATCAATGATTGGCCCGCTGTTAGTAACATCTCAGGACAGTCAAACAAGGGATACAGCGCATGCACACACTGTTTAGGCGAGACTGAAAGTATACATATAGGCAAGAATGTGTACCCGGGGCATCGTCGATTTCTTCCAGACAGGCATCCCGTAAGAAAGAAAGGAAAGCATTTCAAAGGCGAGGCAGATACACGGAGGAAGCCAACCATCCCTAAAGGTACTGATATACATGACATGGTCAAAGATATAAAAGTAATCTTTGGTAAGGGTCCTGGCGCACAATCTGTTTCGAATGACGCTGTCAACCACGTAGCCATGTGGAAGAAGAAATCTATATTCTGGGAACTACCCTATTGAAAATTCCTAGAGGTTCGCTTTGCCATCGACGTGATGCACGTGACGAAAAATATTTGCGTGAACCTGCTAAACTTATTGGGCGTGCATGGGAAGAAGTCGAGAGATACACCAAAAGCACGGCTGCACCACCAACGTATGCACGAACGAGACGACCTGATGAATCCAGAGAATTTCAAAGGTCCTGCCAGCTACGCTCTTACCAAGGAAGGGAAGGAGATCTTTTTCCAAGTCCTGAGCAGTATCAAGGTCCCGTCTGGCTACTCGTCGAACATAAAAGGAATACTAAACCTGGAAGAGAAAAAGTTCCAAAACCTAAAGTCTCATGACTGCCACGTGATCATGACCCAGTTACTTCCGATTGCATTGAGGGGGCTTCTGCCAGAAAACGTGCGAGTACCCATTATGAAGCTATGTGCATTCCTCAACGCAATTTCTCATAAGGCAATCGATCCAGCAACTCTACCAAGTTTACAGAAGGACGTGGTCCAATGTCTTGTCAGCTTCGAGTTGGTGTTCCCACCAACCTTCTTCAATATTATGACGCACCTCATAGTTCACCTAGTCCAAGAGATTTCCGTTCTCGGTCCTGTATTCTTACAAAATATGTTCCCCTTTGAGAGGTTCATGGGAGTCTTGAAGAATTATGTTAAAAACCGTGCTAGGCCAGAAGGAAGCATGGTCAAGGGCTATGGAACAGAGGAGGTCATTGAGTTTTGTGTTGACTTTATTCCTGACCTGAACCCGATCGGTGTTCCTCAGTTGCGCCATGAGGGGAGACTGCGTGGAAAAGGCATGCTAGGAAAGAAATCAACAACATGTATGGACGAGCAATCTTTCACTCAAGCACACTACACAGTTCTAGTTAATTCCAGCTTGGCGGCTTGATATATCTAGGAACACAAGCATATTTTACGCTCGGAATTCCCGGAGCAACCTGAAGATTTCATTGCTAAAGAACACGCGAAGACTTTCGACGGTTGGTTGCAAAGACGTCTCATTAATGACAACATTGTTGAAGATGAGCTATACTTGTTGGCCAAGCAACCATCTTCGACTGTATTGACCTTTAAACGGTACGAGATAAATGGTAACATATTTTACACGACAGACCAAGATAAAAAGAGCACCAACCAAAATAGTGGTGTCCGGTTTGATTCAAAAGACGACAACGGGCAAAGGGTCACATACTATGGTTACATAGAGCAGATATGGGAACTTGACTACGGACCTTCCTTTAAGGTCCCTTTGTTCTGGTGCAAATGGTTCAACCTGTCAGGCGCGAAGGTAGACCCGAAGTACGGAATGACAACAGTGGATCAGAAGAATCTTGGGTACGGCAATGATCAATTCGTCCTAGCCAATGATGTGGCTCAGGTTTTCTATGTGAAGGACATGTCTAGCAGACCGAGAAAAAGAAAAGATAAGGAAGCGAATTGTAACATCCCAAGTTTGCTACATTAGGGTGTGTGGTGTGTGTTCATCTCATACATGCATCAAACAAAAATTTAAATCATGTTTGAACCAATTTAAAATTTGGAATTTAAACGGTTTGAGAAAATCCCACAAAAAGTACTTAAAATGGGTTCCAAAATCTTGTATTGAAAAATATTTCAAATACACCAAACAAACACATGGTTTTGTTGGAAATTTTATAAGCTTTCCAAAAAGCATTTTTGCTAATTTTTATTGTTACAAAAAGGACCCCAATCTTTCAAATCTCTTTGCTGTTTTAAAAGAGAAAAGGGCTGTTTTGTAAAATACACGAACTTCAGGGGGTTTTTGTAATTTGTTTTTTTTTGTGGCTTTCTTCAACCTTCAGACAGAAGGCAAGCTCCTGCGTGGCAGGGCTGCCGAGGCCGTATGCCACCTCCTGCTGGCCAGCTCGACGACGAGGAGAAGTCCGTGATGCCTTTCCTCTATTCCATCCCCATCCTCTCTGCCCCGCTCTCTGTATCCCTCCCGAGAAGCCAAACCCTAGCCCTACTGTGCCGTTCGGCCGCCGCCGAGTCCGGCGATTGCCGCGGATGCAGACCTCCTCGAGGCCCGACGTTTGTGCCAGGAGCTCCGTCAACGCCTCCTCTACTTCCGGCTAGAACCACGCTTGCCGAGATGACCTCCATGGCGGGAATCGGGGCCGTCTTCCTCAAGTCCGGCCGGTGGCCGCCGCGGTCGATGCCGTCGACTCCGGCCGCCCCCGCCCTCCCCGACAACCCCACGAGATTCCTAGCACCGTGGCGAGCTCCCCAGTACCCTCCACACCCTTCCTCTCCCTCTGTTTTGTTCCGTCGCCGTGAAGCTTCCGTCCGCCGCCGCGCCATGGTTGCCGGCGAAGCTCCGGTGACCATATGGTCCATCCTCCGCCACTGCCACGATCACCACAGACCCCTACAGCTAGTGCACCCCTCAATTTCACGAACGAATCAACGAATCACTCGAATTTGAGTTCATCTGAGAAGATCCTCCCTGGGTGATGTCACAGTGAGGTCACAGTGACCTCATAATTCCTGTTTTTCTTATTTCCAGAAAAATGATTAAATTTGGTTAATTAATATCCTTTAATCTGTTACTCAGAAAAATAAAATGAAAGCATGTAAGTGTTCAGAAAATTATTTGGAACCCAAAAATGTCACTTTCATACATGTTTGACACATTTCATTTTTGGGCATTATTTAATATTGTTTATTCAATTAAAAATAGAAAAATAAGTTTTTATTCAATAAAATTAGAAAATTAAAAGTTATATACCAAATTGCTCAAAATAACAAATGCAACTTGTTTATGATGTTTTCAAACTCATTTGAGCAACTAAAATGATACTCAGTTTCATAACCGTCCGAAACCCCCTCCGGGGTCTATTTCGGGCGAATTTCAGTAAAAAATGTTTAACTGACATATGAACCCTAGCAACCCATTGATCCTGTTTAGGGCTTTATTTCAGTGCATTAACTTGCTCATGCATACATATTGCGCATCGCATCGATGCCATGTTTGATTGTTGTTTTTCTCTTTCGGTGTTGTTTCCCCCTCGGTAGAACGTGACTCCGAAGAGAAGGCCAGCAATCCAATGGCGAATACTTGATCTTAACCGACAAGTCAAGCACTTATCCCTGAAGACTTTATCTGGTTTTCTTATAACCAAGGCAAGCATAACCTCTTATCTGCTCATATATGGTTTCAAAGTGATTTGAATCTCGTACTTTGCATTCGGTTCTAAACTATTTGATGTCAGTAGATAGAGTTCCCTTATATACTGCATAACCTAGATATCCTGATCCACTGCTCCTAGCAGCTATAGGTTTGTTTGTGCTCGCTCCGCTAAACCTTGTGAGTCTTGCTTAGCCATGCTTAGTTGTGATCTGATCCATCCGGTTGATGAATCTGGTCAATACGTGAATCATTTATGTCAGGTTGTTGTGAATGGTATTATATTTGATAACTTGACTAAACACTGGCATGGATGTGAGGCCACAATGGGTTGTGGCGTTTTGTCCTGTTCATGCCCCTAGGAGCGAGTTCTCGCCTTCGAAGCCAAGACTGAGCGTGCAACCACACGCGGGGCCTAACAGACCGCGCTCGACCAACTAACTTGTTTGTCCACGTCCATGAGTCACGTAGTTTGATCTTTCCATCTGCGTGTGAGTCAGAAAACGATTTGGAGAAAACTTAGGGCGTGACCGGGACAAGTGATGGACATACACGGGTCTTGTTCCCGACTCACAGAACAGGTGCCGTCAGGAGGTGGCCAACTCCCTGTTGACGGGGTGGCCCTGTTTGGGTTGACTCATGGATAGGGTTGAGCAAGGTAAAGGTCGTGGCCAGCCACCCTCTGCCGCGCTCCATGGACGAGCGTACATGTGGCGTTAAGAGTCGGATGGTACGTGTGGGTAAAGTGTACCCCTTGCAGGGATAAATCTCCTCGAGAAGCCGTGTACACGGTTACGGACGACTTGGCAACGGATTCTGTGATCATAGATAACTTCAACGGAATGACTAAAACTTGTTAACCATGTTTGAAGGGTGCCTCCCCGGAGATGCCGGGAGGGGTGATCCTTGTGGCATGAGTTAGTGTGGGAATGAGAAAGACTTGGTGGAAGACAAGAATATGATGATCTCAGTAGTTGAGTACCTTTCTCATCTGTTTTGAAAAACATTCTATGAGACGTGCTATTCTTCCTCGATTTGGAAAACAAAGATTGCTTTACGCAAATCAGCCTTCATAAAACCCTTTCTGAAGTTAGCAGATATATAATAGGTTAATTAAGTCTTGTTGAGTACCTCCCGTACTCAGGTTTGCTTAATTTTGGTTCAGGAGAAGGACTCCATCGGTGGTGATTCAACGTGGACATCGACGAGTAGTTCGGGGTTCCCAGGTAGCAGCCTGGAATCTATGGGCTGGGACGTCGCCTTATGTTGCGGCCTCTTAGGCCTTTTTGGTTCTTGTTGATTAGCAACATAATTTGCCTTTCGTTGTCTGATGTAATTGACAGGGGGATGCTAACCCGGTATGCCAAGCTCCGAGGAATAACCCGGCCCGAAGGACGATGTGCAGGATTCGGCTAAGAATAAAGAAGCTTGTGGAGGCCCAAGCCTGTGGGCCCAATGACCCGGATTATGGGTTACTGTAAAGGAAAGTTATGGTTAGTGCGCCGTATCCGGGTAGGATCCGAGATGTGTCTTGCCGAATAAGCTAGGGGGTACGGGTGCTTTATAAACCGACCCCCAGGTATAGTTTTAAGAGAGATCTAAGAACCCTAGCAATATCGCGTGATATCGAGCATCCAGTGTAAACCCTAATCGAATTATCATATCGAGAATAGAGATCCGGCGACTTTGATTGCCGGCTATCAGATCAAATTGCACCATGTTTTCCCTTGAGCTAAACCCTCTCCCAAACGCCTGTGTCGACTTGCCCCAAGATCAGTTACCCCTGGTAACATCTGCCGTGATTATCCCACGACAGTTGGCGCCCACCGTGGGGCCTGCGTCCAAAGGTGTTTACATCACGGGAGAAGCTCGGAAGGGCATGGAGAATCTTGTCATCGGCGAAATCTACATCGACCACGAAGGAGAAAAGGTGGTGGACGATTCCGGCTGGGGGCCGGAGTCGGATCACCTCGAAACCGGATCCGTCGTGACAATCGGCCGGATCAGCGTCTTCATCGGTATGGTATGTGCTTCCAATTCGGTCCCTGACAACGTTGGATCTGATTCTATACCAGGAAAAGCCACGTCTATCCGATCAGATGATGAAGAATCGACTGGAACGACATATCCGGCAGAAGAACCCATCGCGGAGTGGGAACAGCCGGAGGAGCTGTCGGGGGGTTACTCCCGAGTAGGGTAAAGGCAGGTGGTAAAGGCAGCTTACAGAAGGGAGGTTTGGTCGAGTAACCGACTACCTGGTACTCGCTACCCGGTTGACTGCTACTCGGTCTCACCTCAAGATGACCAGAAGGAGATATCAATCAAGTTCTATCCTTTCGAGTAGAAGGGTTGGCCCGAGTACAATTGGCGGGAACAATTGGCGGGAACCTACTCGGGCCAGAAAGTCAAAGGAGCCGTTCTGACACAGGATCCCGCGTATCCTGGGTCCGTACTTGGCAGCTTTCGAACTACTGTTCATCTGGGACCGGCCTGCCTGACAGTGACAGCATGGAAGCAGGCGGTGGCAGGATAAGGGGGCCCTACTCTGTGCCTAGGTACAGTGTTACCAGTCTGTCCCCTAGTTTTGCCCAACGACTTTACAGAAGCAGCCAAGATTAGGAACCAAAGCTGTCAGCGGGTACTCGGAGAAAGGACGATGTGCACACTATGTCGACACTTGTCTAGATTTGGACGTATCCGGCTGGGCACCATGTATATAAGGTGCCCCGCCGCCTCCTGCGCGAGGCAGACTGATGGACGCTCATCTTGGAGCCCTAGAAACCCTAAGTTCTTGACTTAGCTCTACTCGGAGAGGAGAGAGAGGCTACTCGGTAGAGATACCATTTGTACTGTGGCTACTCGGAGAGACATCATAATACATAGAGAAAGGCAGGAGTAGGGGTTTTACCTCCTCACGAGGGCCCTGAACCTGGGTACATCGTGTTGTTTGTGTTGTGTGGATCTTACCTCACGCGGCTACTCGTCGCGTGATCCCTCCCCGGACACCTCCAGCGTCCATCGTCCCCACATCTTTAGCCATCCCATGGCATCTGCCGTGACACCACCACGACAGTTGGCGCCCACCGTGGGGCAACCAGCGGCGCTGGCTGGAGTTTCTGTTCGGACGGGATCTTCTTCGGCGGAGCGCGTAGTTTGTGGCCTTGTCCACAGATTCGGCTCCTTCGACTTCGTCACCGACAACGCCGGCTGTTTCGGCGGCATGGCCATGCCCGAGGGCGGCTCGGTGATCTCCTTCGGCTCGCATCTCGTCTACGTCGCCACCGTCGCCAACAGCGCCTACCCCGAGCTGGTGCATGACGCGGAGGATCCTCCTGCGGTGGTTGCTGCTCACGGAAGGCCTGCATGCAGCTCTGCATGCTGCGCTGAGGTGATGGTGACGGGTTTGGCGGCAAACACTGGCGCAGCTGCTACTGGCGCTGCGGCCGTCATCGAGGAGGTTGACGACCCGCCTGCTGGTGGCAGGAATCACCGGCCCTACGAGAAGGAGAGCAACTTGCCGCCTTCCACGTCAACGGTCATCCCCGCGTCTGCTGCGCGAACCGGCATGCCCACTCCCACCGACATCGAGCTCCTAGCCGCGAGGGAGCAGCTCGAGCGGCAACGCCAGGAGCTGCTTGCCGAGCAGGCGGAGTTGGAGAAGATCAGGCTTGAGCTGAGTCTAGACCAGCTCGAGTACAACAAGGCTCACGGCTTCACGCCAGTCGCCAGGAGGCCTAGCAGAGTAGGCGCTACACGGCGTAACCTGGGAGCCGAGATGGCGACAGTTGCGGAGGTGCCCGCGCAGTCCGCCACCGCGAACACCTTCACAAGGCCAAGGTACAGCACACCCGCCAAGACGCTCAGAGCTGCACAGGCCGTGGCTGCCGAGTTGCCGCGCCTAGATGGAGAGGCGCGTCTCAGGCAGCAGGAGAGGCTCAACGAGTTGGTGTTGGAGGCCGCTAGGCAGAACGAGGAGTTCCGGAAGGCCAACCCGGGAGCTGGAGCTTCGCAGGTGGTTCACTCGCACGCGGCTAGATCTAACGATCAGGCCTCGTCTCCACATCCTAGCCGCGAGAAGAGCCGCAGCGGGCGTTCGGGTAGAGACAGGCAAATGCAGGTGTATGACCCGGCTGCTGCCGCGAAACAGGTTGCTGTGCCGCAGCAGCCCGGGCAGGAACACAACGCTGCAAGAGCAGGCTCTCAAGCCCATCAAGCTCAAAGCCGTGCCCGAGAAGCCGCGCGTCCGGGTACTTCTCGGCAACCCGCGGCTCAGCCTACTCGGCAGAGGCAGCAGCCGCGCCCAGCGGCACCAGTCGCCAACCCGGTGGAGCAGCCCGCAGCTATGCAGGTGGATAGGTATGATGATGGCTACTCGGCTATGGAGATGGCTGGTTATGATATTCATGACCGTGTCGGTGAGCGTGTGTTGGCGCCTGGAGATGCAAGGCACCAGCTGGACCGTATCAGCTTGTCGGCGCGGCTTGAGAGCACGGGTCCTCCTGGCCCCGAGTGCTTTGGCCCGCGCATCATGAACGAGCCTTCCGTGAAGGGCTTCCAGCTTGCGAGGGGCACCAAGAGCTACAATGGTAGCACCAAGCCTGAAGATTGGCTCAATGACTACGTCACCGCGGTCCATATCGCGAATGGCAACAGGAGATGGGCGGTACGCTATGTGCCGCAGATGCTAGAGGGTCCAGCTCGCACTTGGCTCAACAACTTGCCCAAGAACAGCATTAACTGCTGGCTGGACTTCTCGGATGCCTTCATCAGCAACTTCACGAGTACGTACAAGAGGCCGAATAGGCCACAGCAGCTGTCGGCTTGCAGGCAGCGAGAAGACGAGACGGACCGCGAGTACCTTACTCGGTGGAGCACGCTGAGGAACACTTGTGAGGGTGTGAATGAAGCACAGGCCATCACTTGGTTTGCGCAGGGTTGCCGACATGGCAGCATGCTTTGGCAGAGATTGCAGAGAGAGATGCCGAACACCCTGGCCGAGACCATCAAGATTGCGGATCAGTACGCACTCGGTGATCCTACTCAGCCACTGATGGACTCCTCTGAGCCGAGAAGAAACTTCAACAGCAGCAAGCGCAACGAGTTCCGCAACAAGCGCCGAGTAGATACTCGGTATGATCCCGAAGAGGTGAATGCAGTGAATGTTGGAGGCGGTGGTGGCCAAAGGCAGAAACCTGCTGGAGCCTATGGGCAGAACCAGAATCAGGGCCAAGGCAACAAGAAACCATTTCGCGCCTCTCAGTCGGGTAGCGGGAACTCCGAGCAGCCGAAGAAGTTTGTCTTCGATGACATGAAGGATGGCCCATGCAGCTTTCACACTCATCATCCCTCGAGGCCTGCTAACCACACTACTCGGCAATGCGAATGGTGGGATGTGATCAAAAAATGATGGCTTGCCTCCTCCTCCTCCTCTGCCAGCCGCCAATGCTACTGTTCAGCCTACTCGCGCACCCGCAACTCGGCCGCCAGTGTACCCGAGAAGAGAGAATGTGAACCAGGTGGCTTTAGGAGCCAACCGGAACTTCAACAGTGAGAGATACCGCAACAACAACAACAACTACAACCGCAACAACAACAACAGAGGCAACAACAACTATCAGGGCAGCAACAATGGCAACAATGGCAACAATGGGGGCAATGGCTCCAACCAGTACCAAGAGCACCATGAGAGCTATATGATCTTCACTTCTGAGGCAGTCGACAAGCAGTCACAGCACAGGCGGGCCATGGAGGTCAATGCAGTGATTCCGGCTGTCCCTCACTACATGTACTGGTGCGACCAGGAGATCAGGTGGACTCGGGCAGATCACCCCAAGGTGATGCCCAATCCGGGTACCTATGCCTTGGTGTTGGATCCTACCTTCCTGGGCCCCGAGAAGAATGTGAGGTTCAGCAAGGTGCTAATCGACAACGGCAGCAGCATCAACATTGTGTACAAGGACACACTCGAGAAGCTTGGCCTGGCCGAGAACATGATGCTGCCCAGCAAGACCACCTTCCATGGCATTGTGCCCGGGATCTCATGCAACCCGATTGGTCGAGTGTGGATTGATGTGCTATTCGGTACCCGGGAGAACTGCCGCACAGAGCGCTTGCAGTTCGAAGTGGTGGATCATCAGAGCCCCTATCATGCTCTACTCGGCAGGCCTGCTCTGAGCAAGTTTATGGCCTCTACACATGTGGCTTATCTGAAGATGAAGATCCCTGGTCCCAATGGCATCATCACCATCTCGGGAGATTACAAGAAGTCCATGGAGTGTGCTTCTGCTAGCTCCCAGCTGGCGGAATCGATGGTGATCGCTGCCGAGAAGAAGAAGATGTACGAGGTGGTGGCCATGGCTCAGTCCGCACAAGCTGGCGCACAAGGTGTGCCGAGTACCCAGCATGGTACAGCTTTCCAAGCTGCCAAGGAGACCAAGACAGTACAGGTTGACCCCGAGTTCCCGGAGCGCGTGGCCATCATTGGTTCCGGGTTGGCGGAGAAATAGGAAAGCGCGCTCATCCACTTCCTCCGTGAGAATCAGGATGTGTTCGCCTGGACCAATGAAGATCTACCAGGAGTCCCGAGGGAGTTGGTTGAGCACTCTTTGCATGTGCGTCCTGACGCCAAGCCCGTGAAGCAGGCTTTGCGCCGTTTCGGAGATGAGAGAAGGAAGGCCATCGGTGATCAGATCACCAAGCTGCTGATAAGTAACTTCATCATGGAAGTGCTGCATCCGGATTGGTTAGCCAACCCGGTCATGGTCGAGAAGAAAAAGGAAGATCCCAAGGCTGCCACTGCATGGCGCATGTGTGTCGACTACACCGACTTGAACAAGGCATGCCCCAAGGATCCTTTCCCGCTACCTCGCATCGATCAGGTGATCGATTCTATTGCCGGTTGTGAACTGTTGTCTTTCATAGATGCCTACTCTGGTTTCCACCAGATTGCACTCAACCCTGCTGATCAAATAAAGACTGCTTTCATTACCCCGTACGGGGCTTATTGCTATCGTGTCATGTGTTTTGGCTTGAGGAATGCGGGTGCAACCTATCAGAGATGCATGCAGAAATGCTTGCATGACCAGCTCGGCAAGAATGTGCAGGTGTACGTAGATGACATTGTCATCAAAACGAATAAAACACATACTCTGCTTGCCGACCTGGAGGAAACCTTTGCTAACCTACGCAAGTACAAAATGAAACTGAATCCGAGTAAGTGCACCTTTGGTGTACCAGCTGGAAAGCTACTCGGTTTTCTGGTTTCTAGTCGGGGCATTGAAGCCAATCCTTCTAAGATAAAAGCTATTGAGAGCATGTCTTTACCGAGATCGCTGAAAGATGTGCAGAAGTTCACGGGTTGTCTGGCATCTCTGAGCCGTTTTTTGGGCCGAATGGGGGAGAAGGCTCTGCCTCTGTACCAGCTGATGAAGAAAAATGACAAGTTTGTCTGGACTCCGCAAGCGGACGTGGCATTCAATGAGCTGAAAGCAATGCTGGCTAGCGCTCCCGTCTTGGCTAGTCCGCTACCCAAGGAGCCTATGCTGCTGTACATTGCTGCGACTAACCGAGTAGTCAGCGTGGTGATAGTGGTGGAGCGAGAAGAAGAAGGCAAGAGTGTGCAGCGCCCAGTCTATTATCTCAGTGAAGTAATGTCCAGTTCCAAGCAAAACTATCCGCACTACCAGAAGATGACATATGGTGTGTACCTGGGCGCCAGGAAGCTGAAACATTACTTCCAGGAGCACCCTATCACTGTTGTGAGCTCTGCTCCCATCTCGGATATCATGGGAAACAAGGAGGCGAGTGGCAGAGTAGCCAAGTGGGCGATTGAGCTAGCTGCGTACGCTCCCACGTATGCGAGAAGAGAAGCAATCAAGTCTCAGGTCCTGGCGGAATTTCTTGTGGACTGGGCCGAGATGCAGTATGAACCTCCTGCTCCAGTTTCCAATTATTGGAGGATGCATTTCGATGGCTCGAAAGTGAAGGAAGGCCTTGGTGCTGGTGTCGTGCTCACGTCGCCCAAGCGGGATCAGCTCAAGTACGTGCTGCAGATTCATTTCAAGGCATCCAACAATGTAGCCGAATACGAGGCAGTGGTGCATGGTTTGCGGGTAGCAAAGGAGGTTGGTGTGCAGCGCATTATATGCTATGGCGATTCAGATCTGGTGGTGCAGCAAGTCTCGGGTACCTGGGATGCGTTGGATGCCAACATGGCATCGTATCGCTTCTTGGTGCAGTCAATGACTGGGTTTTTCGAAGGCTGTGAGTTCCAGCACATTCACCGAGCAGAGAACGAAGCGGCAGACGAGCTATCCAAGTTGGGATCTTCTCGGCAGTCCATCCCGGCAGGGATTGCCTTGGAGCATTTGAGGAAGCCATCCATCAAGCCTTCCCCCAACTCGGAATCCATCTTTGTTCCTTCTCTGCCAAGTGAGGAATCTGACCCAATGGAGATTGACTGGGAGAGTGCTGCAGGGAACCCGGGGACTGCCACTCCTTACCCGGGGACTGCCGTCCTCTACTCGGGGACTGCCACTCCTTACTCGGGGACTGCCACTCCTTACTCGGGGACTGCCACTCCTTACCCGGGGACTGCCGTCCTCTACTCGGGGACTGCCACTCCTTACTCGGGGACTGCCACTCCTTACTCGGGGACTACCATTCCTTACTCGGGGACTGCCATTCCTTACTCGGGGACTGCCACTCCGTACTCGGGGACTGCCGCCCTCAACCCAGAAGCTGTCGCATTCATTGAAGAAGTTCTCGCCAATCGGTCTGGGCTGCAAAGAAGCGCTCCTACTCCTCCTGTGCAACCACAAGAGCCTGCCCCAATGGAAATGGACGAACCAGTGTTTCCCATGCGGGAGACACCGAGTTGGGCAATGCCCATATTATCCTTTCTAAGGGACGGTACTTTACCTGAAGATGAGGTGACTGCGAGGCAGATTCAGAGAAGGTCCAAGGGCTACACTATAGTCCGAGATGTGCTGCACAAGAGAAGTGCCACTGGTGTGCTGCAACGCTGTGTGAGCCCGGAAGAGGGAGAAGAAATCCTGGTGGAGATACATCAAGGGGAATGTGGGCATCACGCCTCATCTCGGGCTTTGGTCAAGAAAGCTTTTCGGCATGGCTTCTACTGGCTCACTGCACTGCAGCAAGCTGAAGATATTGTGAGGAAGTGCACCGGCTGCCAGATGTTCGCAAGTAAGATTCACATGCCTGCTTCCGAGTTGAAAACAATTCCTATCACATGGCCATTTGCTGTTTGGTGCTTGGATATGGTTGGCCCCTTCAAGCCGGCTAAAGGCAATATGACACATATCTTGGTCATGGTGGACAAGTTCACCAAGTGGATTGAGGTGAAACCTATTCGGAAGTGCGATGGGGTCACAGCCGTGAAGTTTGTGAAGGATGTGATCATGAGATACGGCTACCCGCACAGTATCATCACCGACAACGGCACCAACTTTGCAGAGGGGGCAATGGTGCGATTCTGCAGAGATAAGCATATCCGACTAGACGTTGCGTCAGTCGCGCACCCTGCCTCCAATGGGCAAGTTGAGAGAGCAAATGGGATGGTACTGGCAGGCATAAAGCCAAGGCTGATTGAGCCATTGCTGAAAACACCTGGGTGTTGGCTAGAAGAGTTGCCAGCGGTGTTGTGGAGTCTAAGGACTACCCCTAACCGGTCAACCGGCTACACGCCATTCTTCTTGGTATACGGGGCTGAGGCCGTGTTGCCAATAGACTTAGAGCATGACTCCCCCCGAGTAGCCCTCTACACTGAGGTGGAGGCGAGAGAAGCTCGAGAAGACGACGTTGACCTGCTTGAAGAAGCAAGAGAGCTGACTCTGTCACGTTCGGCTATCTACCAGCAAAACCTGCGGCGTTATCATAGCCGAAAGGTGAACCCAAGGGTTTTCCGAGAAGGAGACATGGTCCTTAGGCTGGTGCAGCGCACAGCCGGGATGCACAAGTTGTCTCCTCCATGGGAAGGGCCTTTCATTGTGAGCAAAGCGCTGCACAATGATGCGTACTACCTTGTAGATGTGCGCCCGTCGCAGGCGAACAGGGCAGATAAAGCTGGAGAGGAAACCAAGCGCCCTTGGAATGTAGCTCTACTTCGTCGTTTTTCATTCGTGAGCAAAGATGTGTATGTACCCTCTTATCCGAGTTGAAATTCTACTCTGCAATCTGAAATTATTCTCGGGGACTGCCCTCGTCCAAAATTGCTCTAAGTGTTTTTACTCGGCTTGGTCCTTTGTCTATTCGGTTGCTCTACTTCAGAACTCATAAGTGCATTGAGTACTGTGTTTAAACCTATATGTCAACTCTTCGACTCTGCTGCTGTCCGAAACCCGGCTTCATGGCAAGCAAGAGAACAAGCAAAAGGTCAATGAGCACACGAAAATTGCTAAGGAAGAAAGAGTGCAGGAACCGAGTAGTTGTTTGTTACTTTTGTTCCCTGTTTTCGTCTTCTCGGCTAAGTGGTGGGCTGCGTTACCATGATTGTTTCTAGCGGCTAAGTATTTGCAGCCCTACTACTTGAATCTTGTGACTCGAATACCAAACAAGCGACAAGTCGCGGGTAGAGCAGAGATGAAAAGATAGGGTGAATAAGAAATGCAACTCGGGGACTCGCATGGAAACGCAACTCGGCATTAAGCCAGCGTCGTTCAAATTGATTAATGTCGAAATAAACAAAGTGGGCATAAAAACTGTGTAGCAAGCAAAACAAGGATAGTCTGTTACATCTGCTCCCGGCATCCCGGGGATCTGATAAGTGTTCGAGTTGAAAGAGACTGCAGGTTGCTTCAAGATGAGGAGGCAGTGTTCTCGGCGCTGGCCTTGGCTGATGTTTCTTCGGCGGCGGTCTTGGCAGCAGTTTCCTCGGTGGCGGTCGTGGCAGCCGTTCCTTCGGTGCTGGCATGGGTGGCATCCGCTTCCGTCTGGACGGTGGCGGATTCCTTCATCTCGGCATCATCCTGGGTGGCCGCCTGCTCAGAAGTGGCCGTGGCCACCGAGACGGGTCCTGGAGCCGAAGAGGAGCCTGAAGCTTGGCCAGGAGGGGGCACCGTGTCGTCGAGAGCAGCACCTGAGGAGGTGCCAAAGTCGAGTGCGGCGGTGTCGATGTGGGCGTACTCGTCCTCATCGCTACTCGCGACGGCGACGTTCTTCCCCTTCCCGGCCTTGCCCTCAGGAGATTCGAAGAGGCCTTCCAAGTCGGATTCTACTTCGTCGTCCTCTTCCTCTTCCTCTTCGTACTCGGTGTCGGGCTCGGGGAGGCCCTCGATGAAGGTCTCCGTCTCAGCGCACTCCGCGACCTCGTAGGCGATCTGCTTGCGTGTGGCCACGCAGTCGGGATCCACCTCCCACTTGGAATTGTTGCGCTTCCCGCGGATGAGCTGCATGTTGAGGTTTTCATACCAGGATGCTATGCAGAGAAGCATCACGTCCGCACCGGCCCGGGCTCCCGAAGCTCGCCACTTCTTCAACTCTTTCTTCACATTCTTCAGCTTGAAGGCTAGGCCCTTCATGGTGGTTGGCTGCAGATCGTGAGGCCAAAACAGCCTGTGGAGCTCAAAGCCCTCGTGCACCAAGTCAGTTCCGACGCCTGCCAGCTGTTCGAAATAGCCTTTGAGCACCAGCAAGCTGTCCTCAATCTCGGCTCTGGTATCTGCTGCCTCACCTTTTGCAAGGCGAGCTGCTTGGGCCTTGGCCACCGTAGGCGCAGAAGGGGAGTCAAGATGAGGCCAGATCTCTGAAATAGCATGTGGTAACTTCAGAACCGAGAAGAGAAGAACCGAGTAGAGGATAACCGAGAAGAACTACGACCGAGAAGAAAAGAAGCAGCGAAGAAAAGACTCACCGGACAGTTCGTTGCGCAGCCGCTGCAGCTGGGTCTTCCAGGACTCCTCGTTAGAAATGTGCTTTTCTTGGATCAGGCGCAAGCTATCCATCTGAGCGAAGAGATCAGCGTTGGTCTTCTTTAAGGTTTCGCATTCCTGCTCAAGGGCCCTCTCCTTGGCTCGGAAAGTTGTCTCGGCCTTGGCCTTCTCGGCAATTGCTCTGTCCCTCTCGGCGCCAATCTTGACGGCATCCTGGAGTGCCTTTTGCAACTGGAGTTGCAGCTTCTCGGTCTCCGTGGTGTGGTCCTTCAACAGCTCAACGGCCTGGTCGGACAGCTGCTTCTGCACCTCTGCGGGCTTGACACAATCTTGGTGTGCCTCAGCAAACAACTTGTGATCTTCTGCGAAGAGATAGATAAGGTTAGCAGAGGAGCAGAGAAGAAACAGATTCAAGATCGAATCGAGTAAACAACAAACTTACCTTCTAGCCTTTTGATGGTGGCCTCGGAGTTCTCCACGAAGCTGCGGCACTTCTCATGTTCGCCTGCTAAGGCCTTCAGTTTTTCTGCAGAGAAGGAAAGGTTAGCGCATAAGAAAGCAGAAGCGGGCGTAAACATAAAACGCAGAAACCGCGTAGCTAAAAGCGTACCTTGTACTTCAGCCAGCTGCTGGGTGCTGTCGTTGGCGTTCTTGCTGGCTGCCTCAGCAACTGCCTTCTCCTTCTCTAATGCAGCAATTCGCCTCCTGGCGATGGAATGGTTCCAGAGAAGAATGCGGTATAAGTGGGTCCGCTTAAGAACGCTATCCTGAGAAACGAGAAGAAAATGAGTTAGGCAAAGCAGAGAAGATTCAGCCCGAGTAGGAGGCTACTCGGAGAGTATCCGTCTACTCGACCCGAATCTCGGGGACTGGGGGTGATGGTAAGGAAGAAGGAAGGCGAATAGAAGAGAAGAAATGTCAACTCGGAAAAGGCAAGAAGGACTTACTGCATAGGACTGCTCGATGTCTTCGGCATTCTTGCGGTGCAGGAACATCTTGGCTGCGAGGGTTGCGGTCTCGGTGGAGACGGACATGGGCTTGTGTCCCAGATCGACCTTGTTCCAATCCACGCGCATGTGGTCGATGCCGCCAAGGGTCAGGCCGTGCCATTTCTCCTCCCCGAGAACCCTGCTGTCCCACCTGGCGTTGATGTGGCCAACGGTGTCCAATACCTGCTCAAGACCCTTGGAAGTTATTGGTTTGTCTTGGACTCCACGAGAAGCAATGTTGACAGACTGGTGTTGGCTTGGATCTGGAGGAGGGGAGTTCATGGCTACAACTTTCCTTCCCCTCTGGATAGCTAAAGCTTTTTCCTTGGGAGGGAAGCCGATGGAGTGCTGATGGCTAACCTCAATCATGTACTCCGGGTAGCAAGGCTGGCCAGCAGCGCGAGCGTCTGCAGAGAGCGCAGCAGGAATCGGGCCGGACTCGTGGATCACGAGCGCTTCGCCTGAGGATGTACTCTGGTCTCTGGCCCGCTTCTTCGTTTGCTCCTTCTCAACCCTCTGCTTCTCGGGATCCTCAGTCTTCTTCCTGTCAGTCTTGGCCTTCGCCTTCTCGGCGACTGCCTTCTCGGCAGCTTGCTTCTCGGCCTTCTTCTGCTCAGCCCTGGCTTTCTTCTGCTCAGCCTTGGCCTTCTCAGCACATCCTTATCAGCAGTTTCTTTCGCGGCCTTGGCCTTCTCAGCAGTTTCCTTCTCGGCCGCCCTTCTGTCAACCTCATCCTTCAGAGCATCCAGGGCTCGTTGCCTGGTTACTCGCCCGGCAGGAGGGCTGGATGCGTCCTTACTCTGTGGCGACGAGGAGGAAGTTGGCGGTGTAGGGCCTTGCGCAGTTGGTGGTGTAGGGCCTTGCGCAGTTGGTGGTGCCGCAGATCCGTCGCCCTGTGCAGCTCCTGGCTGGGCGCTACTCGGTGTCACGCCCGGCTGCACGCTGCTCAATGGGTAAGCATCAGTTATGGTGGCATCCGCGGCGGTGGTGTCTTCTACTCGCTGCTCGGCAGCGAGGCTCTCTTGTGCAGCAGCCCCTGTGGCGGGCTGCTCTTGCTCTGCTTCAGGCCGCTCGGCGGCGGTGTTGTCTTGCATCTCTTGATCTTGGTTCTCCTCGGCATTGCTAGCCGGAGGAGAAGGAGGTCTCTCATGGTGGACGGTAGTGTCCTGCGCAGCTGGCTCTGACGCTGCTCCTTGTGAACCGGCGGTCTGTGGATTGGCGGCAGCAGCGTTGGCGGTGTGGTCTTCATCATCATCCAGATTGATCAGAGGTACTGATGATTCCTTAGTTTGGTCGGACGCGAGAGCTGCGTTCGCGTCCATAGGAGGTCTGCAGAGAAAGGGAAATCACAAATTAGAAGAAGATTGGGGAAAATAGCACAGCGCGAGAAGGGAGGCGACCGAGAAGAGGGCTTACGCGGTGGTGCACTTGAGCTCTCGTCTGGACCTCTTCACGACCACCTTCTTCTCGGCGGGCTTCTTCCGCTTGGCAGGAGGCGCTGGTGCTCTGCTACCAGTCCGTTTGCGGGTCTCAGGAGCGGCGACGGACAGAGGCTTGATGACTAGGGGCGCATCGCCCTCGTTCTCGTCTTCGTCCTCGTCGTCCTTTTCCGCGGCAGCTTCATCTGAGAATCCAAAAGAAAACAGGAAAGAATCAGAAACAGCAAACGAGGGACTGGTGCTTCTCGGAAACAAACAGAATGAAAGGGTAGTTACCGTCAAAGTCTTCATCAGACCAAGTGCGGAGAGCATCACGCTTGTCAGTAATGGGGGAACGAGAGAGGTTGGTTTGCTCCGCGGCATCGAAAGAGGGCACATCGTCCTCCTCACGATCAGGAGACCAGTTGCCCTCAAAAACCTCGCAGCTCTCGATTATCTGGCGAGTGAGGACCTGAAAAACAGAGAAGGATCACAGACTAGCCGAGTACCAGGAAGGAATTCTACTCGGATAGGCGTGCAGGTACAAAGCACACAAAGCCTAGGCAGTTTACTAAGCATTCTACCCGGATAGGCGTGCAAACACAAAGCATACTAAGCCTAAAGCATGTTTGCCGAAAGGTATTACTCGGAAGGGCGTGCAGGTATAAAGCACATCGAGCCTAAGAATCGTTCTCGAGTAGGCTATCCGGCAAGGCGTGCAAGCACGAAGCATACTAAGCCTAAGGCGATTCGGCTAGATGTCCTACTCGGAACGCAAGGCAATTGCTAGTTGATGCAAGAAGGAGAAGTTATCTACTCGGAAAGTGTATGCAGAGAGCAGAGTAAGAAGGGCGTACCCGCTCAATTGGCTTTGTACGGCTGTACGGGACGAACCCGTATTGCCAGTGGTCGCCAAGGTTTGTCGTCAAGATGTTCCTTGCGTGCCAGGGAACATCGATGTTGTCGATCTCGATGGTGGTTGTCCTGGTGCAGTCGCGGGGGCCTCCCATGTAACACATGAGATGGCAGCGCTCCTGCAAGGGCAGCACTCGGCGCTGGATCCAGCAAGCCACCGGATCGTCGTTCTTGAGGCCCTGCGCCTTCAGCCAGCCGAGTCTATTCTCCATCTCGATGGCGTCATCGTCATTGACGGGCTTGTCCTTCCAGTACATCCCGATCGGAGCGCGATTGCTCCAAACGGGCAAGTTGATTCGGTCGTCCACGATGGCTCCTTCCGCGGCGGCAACGTTCTTGACGTAGAGGAACGTCTTCTGCCACAGCTTGACGGAGTCCAGCCCCTTGATGCGGGGGTGGTTCGTCCCGGACCGCTGCACCATCATGGCGCAGCCGGTGTCGGTGGCGCGGGCGACGCCCGCGGAGTCCTTCTTCCCGGTGGATTGCTGGCGCAAGTGGAAGTACCTGAGCCACGTCTCCCACGTGGGCCGGATGCCGAGGAAGGCCTCGCAGACCACGGCGTGGTAGGCGAGGAAGACGACGGCATTGGGGGGCAGATGGTGCATCTGGATGCCGAAATGGTTGAGGAACTTCCGCAGGAAATCGGAGGCGGGCAATCCGAACCCGCGCTCAAAATGCGCCAGGAAGACGACGCGCTCACCCTCCCGCGGGGATGGCACGATTTCACCGTTTGGTGCCCGGCACTCCACGCCGGGAGGAACTCGCCTGGTATTGACGAGCCAGGCGCAATCTTCGGCAGTGACGGAGGAACCGGCCCAGCCAGATTTGGCCATTGTTGCGAGTAGGGAAGGTGGAAGAAATCAAAGGAGTTGGTTGGGGGATTGAGTCCGTGGCGGCGCGAGAGCTTGCGCGGCGGCGGAGAGCTCGGTGGCGGAGAAGAGCAGGAGACGAAGAAGGAATAGTGCAAGGGAAGGGGAAAAGGAAGTTACCGGCGGGGGTATTTATATCTCCTCCGCGAGTTTACCGTTACCGTCGTGGAAGTGGGATCGATTGTGGCGTGTGGTGGATCCTGTGGCCGGCTAGAAACGCACACAAGCGCCGGTTGCGCGCGTAATGGCCACAGTTAATCCCACCACCGAATCGTGGCCTATAACTACACTTGATGGGACATGACGGCCGGTGGGCCCGTTGCGTGAAAACTGGACGCGTGGCAGGTCGTGTCCTGGGCAACGAAACGACAAGGTCGTGGATGCTTGACACGTGTGCAGTTGCTACGCGAAGGGCTGGATTGTGTTCTGCGCTGCAGAGACTCAATCTGAGAAATTTCTCTAAGTCTTTTTACTCGGTTACAGAGTAGAAAGCAAGCGCTACTCGGGAAAGAGGAAACTCAAGGTACTTTCCAGATAGCTACTCGGAGGTTCTACTCGGCATCTCGAGGTTCAAGGGCTGAGATGCAAAGGCTGGTTTTAAGCTGGCAGAGCCTAGTGAACAAGTTCGCAAGACTCAACCATCTTCGGGGACTGCTGTCGGGGGGTTACCCCCGAGTAGGGTAAAGGCAGGTGGTAAAGGCAGCTTACAGAAGGGAGGTTTGGTCGAGTAGCCGACTACCTGGTACTCGCTACCCGGTTGACTGCTACTCGGTCTCACCTCAAGATGACCAGAAGGAGATATCAATCAAGTTCTATCCTTTCGAGTAGAAGGGTTGGCCCGAGTACAATTGGCGGGAACAATTGGCGGGAACCTACTCGGGCCAGAAAGTCAAAGGAGCCGTTCTGACACAGGATCCCGCGTATCCTGGGTCCGTACTTGGCAGCTTTCGAACTACTGTTCATCTGGGACCGGCCTGCCTGACAGTGACAGCATGGAAGCAGGCGGTGGCAGGATAAGGGGGCCCTACTCTGTGCCTAGGTACAGTGTTACCAGTCTGTCCCCTAGTTTTGCCCAACGACTTTACAGAAGCAGCCAAGATTAGGAACCAAAGCTGTCAGCGGGTACTCGGAGAAAGGACGATGTGCACACTATGTCGACACTTGTCTAGATTTGGACGTATCCGGCTGGGCACCATGTATATAAGGTGCCCCGCCGCCTCCTGCGCGAGGCAGACTGATGGACGCTCATCTTGGAGCCCTAGAAACCCTAAGTTCTTGACTTAGCTCTACTCGGAGAGGAGAGAGAGGCTACTCGGTAGAGATACCATTTGTACTGTGGCTACTCGGAGAGACATCATAATACATAGAGAAAGGCAGGAGTAGGGGTTTTACCTCCTCACGAGGGCCCTGAACCTGGGTACATCGTGTTGTTTGTGTTGTGTGGATCTTACCTCACGCGGCTACTCGTCGCGTGATCCCTCCCCGGACACCTCCAGCGTCCATCGTCCCCACATCTTTAGCCATCCCATGGCATCTGCCGTCACACCACCACGACAGGAGCCGGCATGGACACCACGCGACCGGGCCCAAGGAGAAGATGATACCGGGTCCATCCTGGATCTACTGGAAAACCGGTATGAGGAGAACGGTGAGGAGGAACAGCCTGAATTTACACCGGATATCGTACGCCGAGTTGCAGTCTATGCGGCCCCCGCGGCCAACCAAGGAAACACAACCGCGGCATCAGTCGGGGCGGCTCAGGCAGTGGCCCAGCAACAGGGCGCGGTTAACGGAGACCCGGTCTTGACCCGGGTTGATGGAGAGTCGGCATCGGTCACCAGTCGCGCAGCAGATGAGGAGCAACACGCCAACATGTTCGGGTTTCAAGCAAACCGGACACCAGGGGCGGGTCCCTCGAATCCACGTCACCCGGCCCTGTTCGATAATAATTTGATTTTGGATCCTACAGTCCTCGCCACAGTTATCACCCCAGAAAACGCGGCAGAGCGTGTCAGAGATCTGGATGTGGCTCGTCGTGCATTAGAACAGCAAAGAAGGCAAGTGGAAGCAGATAGACAGGGGATGGCCACACGACGGCGCGAGCTAGATGCGTTGGAAACCCGGCTTCGAGAGGAAACGTCCAGGATACATCAAAGGCATCACACCAGGTTACCAGCAACGGGCGGGGTCATTAATCCGGCTAATTTATTCGTTACACCTCAGGATCAGCCGATACCAGTGGTGAACCAAGGAACCGCACCCCAACAGATGATAGCAGCGACACATCCGGCGAATGAACGGACCGGGTTACCCCAACCCCCACCACAAACTAGAGTCACAACCGGCAACGATCTACTGCCGCCGCCACCATCACGATTCCGCACACCAGCCGGCCACTACAACAATCCTATGGACAACGTATATGCAGCGACACTCGCATTGAATCAAATCCCTGTGGGAGAGTCGCCCCATGCAGAGAAGACTCGGCAAGCCATCGAGCTGTTGCACACTGCGGTGGCACAGCAAGCCAATTACCCGGATCACAGAAGCGGTATGCACGGGACGCCATACGTCAGTCAGCAGCAAGGGAATATCCAAACAAGTTCAGCGCGGCGGAGGGAAGAGCAGCAGCAAATGCCGCCTCCTCCCCGCGCTCAGGCAGCATCAGCAGCACAGGCCGTCGTGGACAGTTCTAGGGCTCGGAGGGCCGCGGCCGGGTCTGCAGCGCAGGGACCTCCCGCGGCACCGCGCCCAGCCGCGCCCCCCGCGGCATCGCACGTTTCTAGAGCAAGGCCAGCTTCAACCGTTCTTGCGGTACCCAAGTGTCTCTCGGACAATATTAGAGCTGAACCTTACCCGGAAAAATTCAAAGAGCCAGGGAAAGTAGTGAATTATGAGCCAACCATGGATCCCGAAACATGGCTAAGCAGTTACGAGATGGCAATGTCAATTCGCAACGCGTCCGAGAACCTCCAAGCCAAGTTCATGTATCTGATGATGTCGGAAGGAGCAGCAAAATTGTGGTTCACCAATCTACCAGAGGGATCGATCAAGTCTTGGGAGGAATTGAAGACCGCGTTTGTCAAACACTTTCACGGGACCTGCAGGAAATTATTCACTATTGATGATCTAGAGCGATGCGTTCAGAAGAAGGGAGAATCGGCGCGCAGTTGGGTGCGCCGGGTTATGGAGATACTTCACTCATCCACGGATATCCAGCCCAAGGATGCACTACAGGCCATGGCAAAACATGCAAGTATATACCTTTAGTGCAAAAGTTAACTCGCATGAAGTCCAGCCGAAACGCCTCGGAAGTCACAATGGGAGAATTGATGGATGCGTGCAACAAACACGCTGCTACAGATACTACAGAAGAAGAAGCTGATGACAAGAAGGCAAAAGCAAACACAAGCGGTAATGGAAGAACCGGCAACGGATCAGCATCAGGTAACAATGGAAATAGCCAGAACAAGCGCCCTTTCGAAGGAGGCTCCGAGTTTGTCGCCAACACAGAAGTCGGGTCTTCGAGGCCAAGAGCAGAAGGAAATTTCAACGGAGGTAACCACAATGGAGGAAATTATCAAGGTCCACCAAGGCCGGGTAACAATTGGGACATATTCAGGATGGCATGCCCGAAGCACAGCAGGAATGGCAGGCCGGCTAACCACTCCCTAGAACAGTGCGCCGATTTACAAAGATGGAAAAATGAGGAAGTGCACAGAGCTATGCGAGGTGCAGGACGGGGAGGAGGACCGGGTCCAGGGGCAAACCCGGGCAACGGCCCACCCCCGCCCGGTAACCCGGTGGCTGGAAATCAAAGTAATAACCAAGGGGGGGCAGGAGGTTTCCAGGCTAACCCCAAACAATTGGGTCAATATCATGTGCATACCACCGGAGGCTCTAACAAGGACAAAAAGATACTGAAGCAAGCGGTCAACTCAGTTTCGTTAGCCGTCCCGAGATACTTGAGATGGTCAGAACAGGAGGTAACATGGAGCAGAAGGGATCACCCGGAAAGAGTGGAACACCCAGGAGTCTTGGCACTAGTAGTTGCACCGCAAGTCAACGGGTACGAACTGAAAAAGGTTTTAATGGATGGTGGAAGCAGCATCAATATACTGTATTGGGAAACCTTCCTACGCATGGGTCTCAAGGAATCTCAACTGCAAAAAAGCTCAACAGTTTTTCATGGGATAGTGCCGGGTCATTCAGCATGCCCCGAGGGAAAAATCGCATTGGAGGTAGCTTTTGGAGAGTCAAAGGATAACTATCGAATTGAGTGGCTCACCCTTGAGGTAGTGAAATTGCGCAGCCCCTATCACGCGCTATTTGGAAGGCCGGCTTATGTCAAATTCATGGCTAGGCCGTGTTACGTATATCTACAGCTAAAAATCCCGGGTCCCAAGAAGACCATTACCATACATGGAAATCGAGACATAGCAGCTGAATGCGACGAAGGAGACGCAGCAATGGCCGAGCAGGCCTGTAGAAAAGAAGAACTCAAGCATTACCGGTCTCAAGCAGACCCGGAGGATAGAGCCACATCAAAAAGGCCGAGTACTGAAGGTGAAAGAACAAAATCCAAGGTAACGCAAGATGCTAAAATGGTGGCCTTAATCGAGGATGATTCCCCCAAGCGACCCGCTGTAAAGGAAGAAGCTACATGGCCGCTTACAACCAGCCGAGTCATGGGAACACCCCACCCGGGTTGGCTAGCAAACCCGGTACTCATCAGGAAAAGGTCCAACATATGGAGGATGTGCATTGGTCAAGCCAGGTCAGTACCGGTGCTTATGAAGAACTAAACAATGTAACGGGCGGCAGGTTTCAGACGCGCTCTTTTCCTACCCAGGGTACCTAAGGGGACTGGAAGGTTTTTAATGAGGCGGCCTGCTAACCCAAAATTTCTAGTATCAATAAAGAGATGGTTATCAAGTCCTATGTCATTTCGCCCTGATTACAAGTAAGTAGTATCCCTGCGACATCGATAATTGAATATCATCAAAAGCATCGATTGCATGTAGGTCTTGGGGGTTGGTTGCTCAGGTAACCAGCCACTAACCCGAATGACCCGGCATAGATAGCTATAAGTTGTAAGGGCCGATTACTCGCAAACGAGTACGGCTGCAATCTTATGACTGGGCAAAGAAGCCAACTTTTCTTGACTTTTCTTACTTAAGCTCGATGTGACTCGCACTAAAAGTGGCATGATTTGTTCGCTTATGATTACAATCAGCCATGAAGCCCAATGGGACTTGCCTGACCCTGTTTTCGTATAGATGTAACAACATGGTATCCATGCGAAAGCCGGCTTATAGTATAAGATAGTCAAAAGGGTCATCTAAACCACAAGTTTATGCAGAGTACAAGGCTGATAGCCGGAAACTCAATGACTATCAAGCATAACTTCAGTACTTACACGGGGTGGCCTTAGGGTGTTGACTTGGTAAAAAATAATTTGTCCTCTGAGAAAGGCCACGCCCCCATGGCTCGTACTTTGGGTCATGGGGACTGGGGACTTCGAAACAGAAACAAACTACTTGGATACCAAGGTTCGAACGGCCCTACCATCCGAGTCTTAGGGACTTCAAGAAAATTTCACTTATCAAAGCCCCTGGTCTTGGAAAAACCGAGTCTTACAAAGGGAGCTAAAAAGAAAGCTGGGTATCAAGAACAAGTTCAAAAGAACAGACAAAATAGCACGATTATCAAAAGGCAGGGAAAGCCGCAAAAATATGTCACCGAATAGAAGTACATGACAAGTTATGGCATTGGTATCAGAAGTGCACAGGCGCACCATTGGCAGGATAAATAGTTCAAATGAAAAGGCCCCACGTGACTAAGGTATTATGACATCATTACCCTACTCGGCCTCCTGAGTGCGATCTTCCGGGTCTTGCTCCTGGGCCTGCTGCTTAGCTTTCCTGGCAGAGCCACCCGGACTCACCGCGCCAGGGCGGATAGGTGGAAGGACGGACGGTGTAGAGGCGGATGGCCCTGATTTTAACTCGGCCTCCCTCTTCGCAGTTGCCTCCTTCTTTTTGGCCGAGTGATCAGCCCACTTCTCCAAGAGGTCAAAGGGCGGGGGTGCTTCCTCTGTGATAACTTTGCCATCGGCGTCATACGCAGTCATTAGCGTATTCAGGTCCAAGCTATCGGCTAAAGTGGTAGCAGAGGGGCGCACTGCTGACTGAATGGCCTTGAAGTCCTTAGGCGTAAATTTGGCACCATCCGCCTTGAACTCGGGAAACCCGGATATTATCTTCGCCGGGTCAAGCTTCGGAAAGTAGGCTTTGGCCAAGGTCAATGCCCGGGTTATTCCAATGCGGCAGGACGAACGCTTCCAGAGTTCAATCCAGCCAGGCATAGTGGAGCAGGCTTGGACGAGATTCTCTTCACCCGGATAGGCTTCTGTGGGCCAATGTATGGCGTCCAATATAAATTTTGTGCCGGCAAAGAAAGTCCGGAGCACAGTCTTCAGGGTCCTAGCCTTGGCAATAGTATCTTCCTCTGGAGGTGCAAGGTTGGCACCTGCAGTTGAAACAGAAGCAAGAAGGTATCAGTAACCCAGAGTGGGGCATAACAAGAAGCATGAAATTAGTCGGCAGACAAAAACTTACTAAGTAAGATCTGGTAAGTATCGGTGACTTGATCCGATAAATTCTTCAAGTCGGTCCGAGCGGTGAGGCACTTCTTCTTATATTTGGAAACATCCTTCTTCAAAGTTTCCATGTCATCCTCAAGGATTTCCCGTCGTTTTATCTCGGCAAGAAGACGTTGTTCGGTCTTCAGTAAAGTTTCATCAGACCGAGTTATCTGTGCCTGTAAGTAGAAAGGAAGGCAAGCATCAGTTGGATGTTATGATAAGATAAATATGGCGTGAAGTACCAAGCATAACTTTTGCAAGTCATACTCGGAACTTGGGGACTAGATATGCAATATGAGATGACAAGCGCTTTTACCTGGTGCTCTGCAGCCATGCGCTCTAAAATATCGCCCTCTGAAGCCTTCATGGTGAGGAGCGTGTTCATCAATTGATCAAAAGTATCTTTACCCGTATCAGAAGACCCGGGGCCTTGGGAATTCCGAGAAGAGGTTTTCTTCTTAGAGGGAGGCGGAACCCGAGTCATTTTTGCATTGGAATCCGACACTCCTTCGGCACCCAAGGTTGTGGCTTTCTTCTTCTTGCTCGCATGGGAAGCAATTGGATACTCGGTTTCTTGGGCGTCCGGTTTAATCGGCGATGTTTGTTTTTCACCGCCAGACACGGCAGTAGTCTTATCGGCCGGGCTCCCCTGACCCGGGCCCTCGTCTTCCATGCCCTCTTGGTCGCTAACGACGACCGTGGCCCTGTAAATGTTATCAAGAAGCAGTTAAATACGCGGTCAGGAAAGGGTGATGAAGTGTGGAAGAGCATCTGGAAGGGGATCTTACCCGGTGTTCACCGCGAAGTCACAAGGAACCCGTCATCAGACTCGGGAGAGGCTGAAAATTGTCAGGTTAGATGTCATATAAGAATAGTTCAAGGGGAATGTGCCGGTCGAGAAAAGATAGAATAATTACCAGCCCGCCGAGTGGGAGTCGAAGAAATACCCGGGTTGATGACGTCGTCACCCGGGTTATTTCGAGTTGACCTACGCTTGATCATGGGCGACTCCTTCAAGAATGGCCAGTGGAATAATGTCAAGATAACTCAGGTATATCATTAAGGTGATGTGAATTGAATGCGAGGAGGGGATATGAAACCTTGGAAGTGGCCTCTTGAGCTTTTCTTTTGGATCCGACTTTGGTTGCCGGTTCCGGTTCATCCTCGTCGCTGGCAGATTCTACTTTGCCATCCGAGTCTTCTTCCTCATCATCCTCTTGTTCTGAATATCATCAAAGTTATGGTTGAAAATGAAGGGGTTATGACGAGTTCAAAGGAATCAAATAAAATTCAAAGAGCACCTTCATCCGAGTGAACAGCCTCTTGCTCCTCTGGACTTTCCGAGCTAGGGGAGGCGTTGATTTTCCAAAAGTCGTCATCAGCCTGAAAGGTGTTAATGCACAGGTTATCAACTGTATCAAGTGGAAAGAATGAAAGTAAGGGCGTCAGAGTCGGACTTTTACCTCAGGGGCGGGGTTTTCAAGCGTGAAGGGCTCTAACCCGGATATGTTCCGGATTACCTCGAGCTTTTCCGTCAAAAAACCTTTGATGGTTTTATGAGTGTCGCCAGGTGCGAAGATGTTATCGGAGTATCGGAGAAGATCGGAAGGTTCTCCTGAATACTCGCACATCAACTTTGTGCGGATGGAATTGGGCTGAATCCTAAAATCGACCCAGGTCTTTACTAGGTTGAGCCCGATGAGACCCTGGGCTGTAAGAGTAGCAATTTTGGATAGCAAGGGTTGAATTGCCTCCCTATCCGAGTTAGGGGCAAAGGCACTAAACTTATCAGAGATGTCGAGAAGACCCTCCGAATAACCCGGCAGTTTCTTTTGGCCGGGTGGGGAAGTGTCTTGACAGTAGAAGTAAGAAAGCTGCCAATGCTTGACATGGGAATTAAGGGTGAGGGGTGGCATTAGAGAGTTTTTGCGGCGCTGGATTGAAACCCCGCCGCAAGTGAGAAGCGCCCCATCACCGCTTTCGCGGCATGGCTTGCATTGAAAAAGCTCGGTAAAAAGGGCTAGACTTGGCGGGGTGCACAAGTAAGATTCGGAAAGGACAATAAAATGGGAAATATTTAGCACAAAATTGGGTCCGATATCGAAGACACGAAGGCCGTAGTGGCTGAGGACGTCACGGAAAAAAGGGTGACCCGGTGGTCGAAAACCCCGGGTCACATGTTCCACGAAACAAATTACCTCATCTTCTGCAGGGGTGGGCCGGGTCTCCTTACCCGGTACCCTCCATTGGATATTTTCCTGAGGAGGAAGAATTCCCAGTTCCACCAGCTCCTCCAACTTGGCCTTTGTGACCATAGACCGCGCCCAGTTGGCGAAAATGGTGTTGGTGGCCTTGGCCTTGGTTGGGGTCTTCCCCTGTTTCTTGGGAGCCATGTGGCTGACCTGCAGAGCACAAAGTAAGAAGGAAATTAAGACATGAAAGTTGCGAGCCGTCTAAGTATAGGCCGGATAATATTGAGGTATGAAAAGTTACGGGAGATCCGGGTGTTAGCCTGCAGAGCAAAGTTTGAAAGTTTCCGGGTATCAGGCATTGTGGTGAAATTTATGGGATCTAAATGATGAAGAAGCCTTTTGAATACAATGGACGGCGGCTTAAGTTCCAGACGTGAATAAAAGGAACTGAAAAGGAATGGAGTGGAGGAAATGAGCCGTTAGGGTTCGGGTCACTCCTAAGGGGCTTTTTTATAGTGCAAATGGATAAGCTCGGTTTGGTGAGTGGAAGCCGAGAATTATGGGGATAAACGGCTATTTATCTAAAGTTTCTGCGAGATGTGCGCCAAGTATTGAGCAAAGCATCCGGATAAAAGAAAGAAGGGGATTTGTCCCGTGATGACAGGATTGGTTAACGAGCATAGGATCTTGGTATTGTTATTATGGTTTGGACCCAGAAGTTTGAACCAAGGTGTTTGGAGGGAAAACTTGGGTTATTATATGGCCACCAAGGAGCAAGGCCTAACTGAATATCAAAACATCTTAACCCGGTCTTCATATGCCCGTATGATCGATATCTTTGCAGGGAATAGCAAGCGCTTCAAGGAGATCCGTGAAGCCCAGGCTATTCTGGGGACTACTGACAGGGGGATGCTAACCCGGTATGCCAAGCTCCGAGGAATAACCCGGCCCGAAGGACGATGTGCAGGATTCGGCTAAGAATAAAGAAGCTTGTGGAGGCCCAAGCCTGTGGGCCCAATGACCCGGATTATGGGTTACTGTAAAGGAAAGTTATGGTTAGTGCGCCGTATCCGGGTAGGATCCGAGATGTGTCTTGCCAAATAAGCTAGGGGGTACGGGTGCTTTATAAACCGACCCCCAGGTATAGTTTTAAGAGAGATCTAAGAACCCTAGCAATATCGCGTGATATCGAGCATCCAGTGTAAACCCTAATCGAATTATCATATCGAGAATAGAGATCCGGCGACTTTGATTGCCGGCTATCAGATCAAATTGCACCATGTTTTCCCTTGAGCTAAACCCTCTCCCAAACGCCTGTGTCGACTTGCCCCAAGATCAGTTACCCCTGGTAACATATGCCGTGATTATCCCACGACAGTAATGTTGGGTCGTGTGACCTCTGTTTGTAAGCTATACTCTAGTAACACCTGTTTAATACAATTTCAATGTCTAGAGTGTTGCTTTGATCGGTTGTTGGTTTCGAGCTCATTGTTATACAGTTTTGGCTATGCCTGCATAGTTGTCGCAATCGAGGGGTTGTGGAGCCGATGATCCATGTCCGAGCCCGCCTGTCGATGTGATCGGCCTGGGGCGAGGTAACCCCAGTAACCCTCGATTCTTGTTGCACTTTCTGGACACATAGCATCTCTGTATAGCTTTGGTCCCGTTTCCTTCAGTTTCATTCGATTCGTGGACGCTTTGATATGCATAGTTGGTTATGACTAGCATGGATACAAGGAGTAGTAGACTGGGGATCCGGACTACGTGCCGATGAATCCAGTGTGCCTGCCGTTGTTTGTTGCGGCCGGGGTTGGTAACCCTGAAGCCCTTGTGAGTCCATGGCTAGGAGCACATAACAGTATGTATATCTCTGGGTCCGGGGTCGTGACAGGTCTTGGTATCAGAGCAGGACTGCATGTAGGAAAACCTTACTGCATGGTCGATGTCGAGTCTAGTGTTTATGAAAACTACTTGGAAACTCAAATGGATTGTGAAAAACCTTCTTAGGATTCTTTTTACTCCTTACCTGGTATCGCTCTAAGTCTGGGTCTTCTTACCTGTTTTGATTTGAAAGGTTTTTCTATCCTTGCTAGTCATTCAAAACTTAGGTGCCTTCTTTGGCAAGGACGTCTTTTACCCAAGTTGACCTAGTGTTCAGTTTCCAGAGTCGTGTGTGTTCCATATTCCGTTATCTCTTAATCTGGGAGATTTCCTTTCCATTCCAATCTCTCAGAGTTGTCCGGATTCCACATTTTTTACATGTTCCAAAAGTCTGAAATCCTGAACCTCGAGATCTGCTTGCCATCTCGAATGTATCCGTTATCCTCTGCTCAAATATCTCCGGAGCTATTTTTGTCTTCTTGGAAAGATACCTCGTGATTGCTATTCGTAGTGTCCTTCAAGGCACTCAGATAGTAGTTACTCCTTCCTTTTGTTTTTTTTTAACCTTGGACTTGAACCGAAGGTCCCGGAATGTGCTGAATTGTGGTGAGTTGAGTCATGTGGTTTCTTAACTATGTAATGCTCACGCTATTAGTACAGGATGCTGACCTTTAACCCAAGTTCTGTTTCTTTGGATCCTGATAAATCTGTTCTACCTCAGGATGGCTAGGCAATTCCAACTCTCATAGCTGTAGGCTCTCTACTGGAACCAAAAGGGATCACCGCAAGAGTGATCATCCTGAAATTCCACATCTTCGTTCTTATTTCAGTTATACCAACTCTTTCGCATGGGTTTTACAAATGAGTATCACCCTGTGCATTCCACATGATCTCTGGATTCTCGGGAGCATGTTCCTACCTTCTAGTTGCACTCAAATATCCATCCGTTGTTTTGAAACCAAGTTACATATGAATGTTGGATTCCTCCGTTGCATTTGTTCTTGATTTCTGTCAAAACATTCCACCTTGGGATGTCAGGAGAAACAAACTCCAGTACCTTGTTCATCTCCAGGACCAGGTCAAAATTTTGTAATCCGCAGACTAAAGAAGTTTCATTAGCTTCTGTTCTGTTCCACCTTCGAGTATCACACTCTTTATATCAAGAGGTTGTGTTAAGTATCATGGCCTTATTGATGAAGTGATGCTCTTACCGTCTTCACTCCCCCTTCATCCAAGCTTGAATGCTTGAGAATGATAGGTCTGTTCATTGATGTGTGTATCAGGTATTCCTAGCAATTCTTATTGCTTTGGAAACCTAAGAAACATCTGTATCCTTCTTAGCACTATCGGTCACCCGGTCTCTGTTTGAAGTTGACTGTGTTACCAAATCCGTTCATTCTGGTGCACATTCTTGGTCAATGATTTAGGTTCATACCAAAGCTCTCAAGGCCGTATCGGTTGCTTTGAAAAGCATGCCTCCTTTCGATTTCTAAGACATACCGGTGGGTTGTGATATTCTGGTTGTCCTTCTAGAAGTATCACCAGGTTTGTTACCTGACCGTGATGTATAAACGAGGGGTAGTTCGAACCCCTCCTTTCTCCAAGAAACTACGCTAGACACCCTGGACTAGCGGTTGAGCTGACACAATAACTTGGAGAGTTGAAAGGCAAAAGCTCCGCTTAACTTGATCCTCAGTTAAGGGATGTCTAGTTTCCTTTGTGTTGAAGCAGGATAGTATCTCCTTAATGGACATGCTATCTTTCTAACCTTGATTTGATTTGGGCTATCGTCAAATCAAGATCGGATCCAAGGACTATCTTGGTGGTGTTTTCACTCCTGGTGTTTTGCCCGAGTACACCTTCACGTCCTTTGGTTCAACCAATGTTTTGCCCTGTTCATATATCGTATGAATCCCTATTCTTGGAGTGTCTTGATAAGATGTTGTTGAGCCCATCTACGACATTCTTGTTTTCTCCAAGTTGCAAGAGGTTCATGCTGAACAATCGGCACTAATGTTGGAAACTTTCGAGAACCATCTTTGTGTCATCACGAAGTTGTGTTCTGGATGTTCGAAGTGGCTTACTCCAGTCCATGTGCTTATGGTGAAAGTTGTCGCCATGGACCCGAGTATAGTTTTCTTGTTCCTTGGGAATAATCCTAAGTTGGTCATGCTTGTGTGGAGTATTCTTGAGATGGTTGGTTTATACCTCCATTTACTTGAATAAGTTTGCATCCACACTAAGCCCCTGATTGATTATTCGTGAAAGAGAAGAAGTTTAAGAACTTCGTTGTCTTTGCAATCATCTCTCCAACAAGGACTCCGATGTATTATTTTGCAAGTAGTCCATGTAGGTGCAACCATCTTTCACAAGTTGCTAATACATGAGTTTGGCAATCTCACTCATCCCCTTGAGTGTGACATTGTGGTCCATGTCTTGAGAATCCAGTAAATGTATCACAATTGTAACCGGTGCAATTCTGTTGATCAAACATACCGAGTCTTGTTTATCAATCCACTAACCAGAGCTGAATCTCAAGCAGCAACGATGGTTGGTGTTTCCTCAAAGGTATTGAATTAGGTCCGTTCAAAATACGCATGGTTGATGTTGTGGTTGACACAATTATCCGTAAGGCCTAATGTCATATCTCTTTGAATCCGTAAGAACAACCACTCTCCGTGAGAATTCTTGTCTGGCTTAATTCTAACAAGATTTCCTCACTGTTCTTCTGACCGAAGTTCTACCTTCACCTAATAACCTATAGAAGGCTTGTCGTGAGCCTGATGTCAGTATCTAGAACATCCAGGAGAACCTGGAAGTTGATCTTTCCAATATCTCTCCGTTGAACCTCCAAAACCATTGTTTCAGTGGAAACAAGTTCATCTTGAAAACATCTCGTGGTGTTTCGTAACCACCATTTACCAGTTTCCTTTCTCAAGTTGTTTGTACTTGAAGTTCTGCTCATCTCACACATTGTGTGAATTTGTCAGTCACTTCAGCCGTGGGATCTTAACTATGTGGTAAACGTATTGCTACGTCTAAACCACTATAGGAAAGAGATTCCCTGTTTTCTTCCGATGTTCCAATCCTCGTTGGTTACTCATCTTATGGTGTGACCAAGAAGTTCTCCTTCACCATGGTGTTCCATCATCCTTTGGTTACTCATCCTCCGTTGTGAAGTGACATCCCGATCTTTGACAAAGATTTCGAAAAAGTTATAACGGAATGAAAGTTCCGTTATCTTTCGTGTCCACTCCGAAGAGTGAACATGATCATGTATCAACTTCCCTCTGACACACGATTACAGTGTTTTCTCGTGTTCTCCCTCGTCTACGGATATTACATTGTGGTATCCAAGACCATCCTTCCCATCTTGGTATTCTATTTCGAAGAAACCTCGATATCACAAGTTGTTCAACCTTTCTCTTCGAAAAGGATTTAAAGTCTTGTGCAAAGCTCATATTCTAAATCCTTTCAAAAATCGTCGTCCGCAAACTTGAAACCATCTTCTATTCCCTCCGTTATCTTGATGTGTTTCATGCACGATAACTCAACAGTTCTTTATGAACACTCCTGTCATGAGTTACCCATGAGATACTCGATCTTTGTAAAGATCAATTCCTAAGAATTTTCCCTCTCACCTAAGGTGTAACCGCTGGGTATCTTCGCAAATACGACAGAAAACCTCTGCAAGAAGAGAACCGTAAGGTTCGAGAGGATCGTTCAAAACCGGTGTTCCTTCTTTCTTCTCCTTTAGGAATCTCGGGACGAGATTCTTGTAAGGGGGGTAGATTTGTAACATCCCAAGTTTGCTACATTAGGGTGTGTGGTGTGTGTTCATCTCATACATGCATCAAACAAAAATTTAAATCATGTTTGAACCAATTTAAAATTTGGAATTTAAACGGTTTGAGAAAATCCCACAAAAAGTACTTAAAATGGGTTCCAAAATCTTGTATTGAAAAATATTTCAAATACACCAAACAAACACATGGTTTTGTTGGAAATTTTATAAGCTTTCCAAAAAGCATTTTTGCTAATTTTTATTGTTGCAAAAAGGACCCCAATCTTTCAAATCTCTTTGCTGTTTTAAAAGAGAAAAGGGCTGTTTTGTAAAATACAGGAACTTCAGGGGGTTTTTGTAATTTGTTTTTTTTTGTGGCTTTCTTCAACCTTCAGACAGAAGGCAAGCTCCTGCGTGGCAGGGCTGCCGAGGCCGTATGCCACCTCCTGCTGGCCAGCTCGACGACGAGGAGAAGTCCGTGATGCCTTTCCTCTATTCCATCCCCATCCTCTCTGCCCCGCTCTCTGTATCCCTCCCGAGAAGCCAAACCCTAGTCCTACTGTGCCGTTCGGCCGCCGCCGAGTCCGGCGATTGCCGCGGATGCAGACCTCCTCGAGGCCCGACGTTTGTGCCAGGAGCTCCGTCAACGCCTCCTCTACTTCCGGCTAGAACCACGCTTGCCGGGATGACCTCCATGGCGGGAATCGGGGCCGTCTTCCTCAAGTCCGGCCGGTGGCCGCCGCGGTCGATGCCGTCGACTCCGGCCGGCCCCGCCCTCCCCGACAACCCCACGAGATTCCTAGCGCCGTGGCGAGCTCCCCGGTACCCTCCACACCCTTCCTCTCCCTCTGTTTTGTTCCGTCGCCGTGAAGCTTCCGTCCGCCGCCGCGCCATGGTTGCCGGCGAAGCTCCGGTGACCATATGGTCCATCCTCCGCCACTGCCACGATCACCACAGACCCCTACAGCTAGTGCACCCCTCAATTTCACGAACGAATCAACGAATCACTCGAATTTGAGTTCATCTGAGAAGATCCTCCCTGGGTGATGTCACAGTGAGGTCACAGTGACCTCATAATTCCTGTTTTTCTTATTTCCAGAAAAATGATTAAATTTGGTTAATTAATATCCTTTAATCTGTTACTCAGAAAAATAAAATGAAAGCATGTAAGTGTTCAGAAAATTATTTGGAACCCAAAAATGTCACTTTCATACATGTTTGACACATTTCATTTTTGGGCATTATTTAATATTGTTTATTCAATTAAAAATAGAAAAATAAGTTTTTATTCAATAAAATTAGAAAATTAAAAGTTATATACCAAATTGCTCAAAATAACAAATGAAACTTGTTTATGATGTTTTCAAACTCATTTGAGCAACGAAAATGATACTCAGTTTCATAACCGTCCGAAACCCCCTCCGGGGTCTATTTCGGGCGAATTTCAGTAAAAATGTTTAACTAACATATGAACCCTAGCAACCCATTGATCCTGTTTAGGGCTTTATTTCAGTGCATTAACTTGCTCATGCATACATATTGCGCATCGCATCGATGCCATGTTTGATTGTTGTTTTTCTCTTTCGGTGTTGTTTCCCCCTCGGTAGAACGTGACTCCGAAGAGAAGGCCAGCAATCCAATGGCGAATACTTGATCTTAACCGACAAGTCAAGCACTTATCCCTGAAGACTTTATCTGGTTTTCTTATAACCAAGGCAAGCATAACCTCTTATCTGCTCATATATGGTTTCAAAGTGATTTGAATCTCGTACTTTGCATTCGGTTCTAAACTATTTGATGTCAGTAGATAGAGTTCCCCTATATACTGCATAACCTAGATATCCTGATCCACTGCTCCTAGCAGTTATAGGTTTGTTTGTGCTCGCTCCGCTAAACCTTGTGAGTCTTGCTTAGCCATGCTTAGTTGTGATCTGATCCATCCGGTTGATGAATCTGGTCAATACGTGAATCATTTATGTCAGGTTGTTGTGAATGGTATTATATTTGATAACTTGACTAAACACTGGCATGGATGTGAGGCCACAATGGGTTGTGGCGTTTTGATAACTTGACTGAGCGTGCAACCACACGCGGGGCCTAACAGACCGCGCTCGACCAACTAACTTGTTTGGCCACGTCCATGAGTCACGTAGTTTGATCTTTCCATCTGCGTGTGAGTCAGAAAACGATTTGGAGAAAACTTAGGGCGTGACCGGGACAAGTTATGGACGTACACGGATCTTGTTCCCGACTCACAGAACAGGTGCCGTCAGGAGGTGGCCAACTCCCTGTTGACGGGGTGGCCCTGTTTGGGTTGACTCATGGATAGGGTTGAGCAAGGTAAAGGTCGTGGCCAGCCACCCTCTGCCGCGCTCCATGGACGAGCGTACATGTAGCGTTAAGAGTCGGATGGTACGTGTGGGTAAAGTGTACCCCCTGCAGGGATAAATCTCCTCGAGAAGCCGTGTCCACGGTTACGGACGACTTGGCAACGGATTCTGTGATCATAGATAACTTCAACGGAATGACTAAAACTTGTTAACCATGTTTGAAGGGTGCCTCCCCGGAGATGCCGGGAGGGGTGATCCTTGTGGCATGAGTTAGTGTGGGAATGAGAAAGACTTGGTGGAAGACAAGAATATGATGATCTCAGTAGTTGAGTACCTTTCTCATCTGTTTTGAAAAACATTCTATGAGACGTGCTATTCTTCCTCGATTTGGAAAACAAAGATTGCTTTACGCAAATCAGCCTTCATAAAACCCTTTCTGAAGTTAGCAGATATATAATAGGTTAATTAAGTCTTGTTGAGTACCTCCCGTACTCAGGTTTGCTTAATTTTGGTTCAGGAGAAGGACTCCTGTCGTGGGATGATCACGGCAGATGTTACCAGGGGTAACTGATCTTGGGGCAAGTCGACACAGGCGTTTGGGAGAGGGTTTAGCTCAGAGGAAAACATGATGGAATTCAATCTGGTAGCCGGCGATGAAGTCGCCGAGTCTCCGATCTCACTTTATTAACTCGATCTCTTTGTGTACAATGGATACTCGATATTCGGCGATATGTTTACTACTTGGATCTCTCTTAAACTAAGCCTAGGAGCCGGTTTATAAAACACCCGCACCCTTACCTGGCTTGCCCTCCAAGGCATAACTTGAGTCCTACCCGAACACCGCTTACAAATCCTAGCTTTCCTTACCGCAACCCACAATCCGGGTTACGAGGCCTACAAACTTTGGGCCTTCCAGAAGTGTCTTTATCCTTAGCCGGATCCTGCACAACGTCCTTTGGGCCGGGTTATACCTTGGAATTGGCCTACCGGGTTATTATCTCCCCATCAGTAGTCCCCAGAATAGCTTGGGCTTCTCGAGATTTTCTTTGAAGCGCACGCTATTCCCTGCAAAAATATCAAACTCACCATTTCACGGAGGCCGGGTTAGATTGCTTTGATAAACAGGTAGGCCTAACTCCATGGTGGCCATATAGCAACCCGTCTTTTCTCCAAACCCATTACTCGTTTTTCCGATCCGGTAATCACGGAAAAGATTTATGTCACACCTATCCCGGAAATCTCTTCTAACATTTAACGTATATCTCGGAAAATCCGGGCAGATACGTTTTATCCGTAATTCCCGGTTCTCGCCCATTGGCCTAGGCTTATCCTGCCGCACTCTATAAATAGGCACTTAAGGGTTAACCTAATCCCAACGGCTCATTTCTCCTTCTTCTTCTCTTCGCTTCCGTGCTCGAACTCACGGAGCACCACCACAGAAACCCCGCGCTCGTCTTTGGATCCATCCTGTTGCAGGCTGCGCTCCGCCGCAATTCGTCCCGCGCCGCCGTCGACCCTCACCGCCGCATCTGTGAGCGTCTGGCCGGCAGTCACAAAGGAGCATTCCTATCACGTTATTCGCCGCCGCCACGCGCTACTCCGATCTCCTCTGGTAAGCTTCTCGCACCCAGCAATTTGACCTTGCAATTTCTAGATTCACTCCAGATTGGATCTAGGTCGATCCGCGAGCCGCTGTTCTTACTGCGCTGAATTAAACCGCTTAAATACTTGCTAGCTCCTTCAACAACTTGTTGGATGATCTCATACCACCCCCCTACCGCTATTAATCTCCAATTTCTTCGTAAAATCACTCGCGAGTTCTCCTAACCTAGATCCATTTCGTCCAAACTTCCGCGCGTATCATTAACACCCGGAAAATCCTCCTTTTCCAGTTATTTTGCTTGCAGTAGAGACATGGGCAACCATCCGTGCGCCCCAAACTCACCTCAACACGTAAGTGACCAATGATTTCCACAGCCGTACTCGATACCCGGACACCTCGCAATCTTTGCTCCGGGATGCGTTACCCAGATATTTTTTAGTCTTCACACTTTCCTAATATTTCAAACTCGGGTAATCCAACACTTCCGATTCTTATTTCCTGCACCTCTTTTTCTCGCGTTTTGCAGGTTAACCCCATGGCTCCAAAAAGGCAAGGGAAACAGCCGGCTCCGGTAAAGACTACCCAAACCATATCGGCCAATTGGGGTCGATCTACAGTAACAAAGGCCAAGTTGGACGAGCTGGCCGAACTAGGAATTCTCCCCTCTCAGAAGGACATACACTGGAGGGCACCAGGCGACGAGACCCGTCCCACTCCTGCCGACAGTGAGGTAATTTGCTTCATTGAGCACGTGACCCGGGGATTCCGTCCTCCGGGTCACCCTTTCTTCCGGGAGGTCTTAAACTACTACGGTCTCCGGGTATTTGACATAGGGCCCAATTCCATGCTAAATATTACCCACTTCATCGTTCTATCGGAATCATACTTGTGCGTTCCGCCAAGTTTGACCCTTTTTATTGAACTATTCCAGTGCAAGCCGTGCTGCGAAAGCGGTAACGGAACACTTCTTACTTGCGGCGGGGTATCCATCCAACGCCGCAAGCACTCACCAATGCCAACCCTCAACTTAAACTCCCACGTCAAAAACTGGCAATTTTCTTTCTTTTATTGCCATGATACCTCCCCGGACGGCGAGAGGAAGCTGTCGGGTTACTCGGAGAGTCTCCTCGAGCCTTCCGAATCTTTCAACGCCTTTGCCCCTGACTCGGACAGGGAGGCGATCTAGCCTTTGCTGGCTAAGTTGGCTGTTTTCTCGGCCCAAGGCCTTCTTGGGCTCAACTTGGTGAAGACCTGGGTGGATTTCCGGATCCAACCCAACTCCATCCGCTCCAAGTTGATGCACGAGTACTCAGGGCACACCACAGACGCGCTCCGATATTCCACTAAGAACTTCGCAACCGGCGACACCATCAAGACCATCAAAGGCTTCCTGACTGAGAAGTTGGAGGTGATAAGAAATATCGCCGGGTTACCCCCATTCACTCGAGAAAACCCGGCTCCAGCAGTAAGACCCGGTTCCCACAACTTATTTCAATACTTTAACTTGATACTGCCTCTGATTCTTGCTTTCATTTCCTCGATCATAGGCTGAAGATCCCTTCTGGAGGATCGAAACCTCCCCCCCCCCCCCCGTCCAAAGACCCGGAAGTGGAGGACGAGCCGGCCGATGATGATGAAGGTGCTTTCCCAAATCTTACATTCGCCTTCTACCTATACTACTTTCCTATCACCCATCTTTCTTCTTGTCTGATACATACTCGACTTTCAGGGTTGGATGACGAGGAAGAAAAAGAAGAGGATGACCCGGAGGCCACCGAATCCGACCAGGAAGCCACAGTCGGAAACAAGAGGAAGGCCAGAGGGGTGATTGCAAAGGTTCCTTTCTCCTTCATGTCTTCTGAGCCTTACTCCTTCGAAACTATGCGTATCCTTAATGAACGGTTGTCACACTCACCACTCTTGAAGGATCTCCTCTCGGCTAAGCGCAGGGTAACCCGGAGTTCCCCGGGGGACGATCCCCTTAACCCGGGTATCCCCACTTCCCCTGCTCACCGAGCCAACATTCCTCCACCTCAGCGCCATCCATCTCCTAACCACCCACACACTGGGCAATTCCGGGTACCGCAGCCGGTACCTTTGACAACTTCGTCCGCCTCCAGCAGCGAGCTCCCGCCGGATTATGCCATAAACACCGGGTAAAGGTCCTTTACTTGATATACTTTTACACTTATTAACTCTTTAATATGTACTACTAACCACTCTTTCCTTTTTCCCCTTTTAGTGTCCAAGTGACCACCGATGACCCGGAAATTCCTGAAGCAAAAAAGGCAAGGAGGGGAGGAGCCGCACATTAACACGGATGCTGCAGCTGATGATGAGGCTGAGGACGGGCAAGAACAAGAACCCTTCAAGGACCCAGCTAAGCCGAAGACCGCATCCCCCAAATCCTCTGAAGAGGTAGATGAAGACATTATCTTAGAGACCAAGTCGGGCTCTCCTAACCCGGATACCCAGACGATCCGGGTTTCGACCCCAAAAGTCGGAAAACTCCTTCAACCAGAAGACCAATCTGCCGGTCCTTGACGAATTCGTCCTGAAGACATGACGTTTGCCCAAATGCTTGATGCCCTCTACACCTTGAGGTTCGACGAAGAAAATATTTTAGACGCCTTGATAACAAAGCACAAGGTAAGTCCGAGTAATATCATCTGCATCCTTGTATAGTCCCCAAGTTCCGAGTGAATTACTGATTGATTTGCTTGGAACTTTGTGCAATGGCTCCAATTAACCCTTTTCCTTGTGTTATCCATCTAGGACTTTGCTGCGCAATCTGAGAAGAAACTGGCCAAAGCTGCCAAACGCATCGAGAAGGAGACAGCTCTACGCGAAGCAGCGGAAGCTGAAGCGCGTAGAAGCGGAAAAATCACAAGGAAATACAGAAAAAGGGCTCATATGGCTGAAGATAGGCTGACGACTCTTTCAGTGCAGATTGCTGATATCTATCGCGTCGCAACTGGTACAATTTCTGGACTCTGGCGATTATGACCCATATTTCATTTGGTTGGATAACCGGATTTCTCACTCGTTACTTTCCTTGCTTTTCAACAGGTCCGGGTGAAGCTGCCCCTGAAGAAGAAGATGATACCGCCAAACTACAACTGATTAAAGATACTATCCGGCAACTTGGTGTCGGCGTTGGATGGATTCTTGATGAGCTACGACTGCCGTGCGCTGCGCCGGGTAGCATGAAAAAGTTGCTGGAGGCCTGCTCCACCATTCCTGAATGGATTTGGCATTGGAAGCGCTCATCCTGCCGTTTTGGGGTAACCCGGGGACTCGCCCTGGCTAAAGCTTATATCCCAAAGTTAGAACCGGCCAAGATGATAGCCGGGTTTCCGGAGTTCAATCAGGACGGGTCCAAGTTTTCGCCGAAGGATTTCAAAGCCATTCAAAAGGAAGTTCGTCACCCGGCCAGTGTGATCGCCGATAGCCTGATCATTGACACTATTCTTCCTGCATATGATGCTAACGACAAAGTCATTAAAGCAGATCGCCCCAAGCCATTCGATATGCTTGCCCGATGGAAGGAAGACGTTGCCAAGATGCGAGAGGAAGCTGCACAGAAGAAGGCTGAAGCCGACTCTGCGCCCGCTACTTCGACACCTATCGTCCCTCCACCTGCGCGAGTCGGCGGTGCTGCTGATCCGAGTAGGGCTGCTACCCCAAGTGACGGCAAGGGTAAGGCCAAGATGGATCCGGCGGCCTAGAGTGCCGAGTAATATCTGCCACTTCGTACTCGTTAGTCGGCCGATGTGCCGTTGAAACAATTATTATTTGAATGGTGCGCTTGTGCGCCTTTGATACTCTTTGGTGAAATTTTGTAATGCACTCTAAGTTCCTGATGCACCTTGTGCCTCTTCTGGCTTAAATCTATCTACTTTTGAACTCGTTTGCTCTTGATATCCAACCTTCTTTACTCTTGATATGCAACTTTCTTTGTTCTTGATATCCGACATTCTTTTACTTTTGATATGCAACTTTCTTTGTTCTTGATATCCGGCATTCTTTATTTTTTCCCTTTGTGAGACTCGGCATCCGGGTTATATGGGTGTTTGGCAAGCGCACTTGCTTCTAAGTCCCCAAGTCCCCAAGACCCGGATGTTTGGGTTTGTTGGAAATTAAACAACTAAGCAATTTTTCCCTTCCAAGATCCCAAGTCGCCCTGACCCGGACTTCCGGGTCTAGGGCACGTGACTTTTTAGAGGAGAACAAATTGCCTGCTGCTAAATTCGCAAAGGCCCCAGAGTCGTTTCACATGGGGTTTGAAGTTATGCTTAATAATCGTTGAGTTTCCGGCTATTAGCCTTGTACTCTACATAACTTGTGGTTTAGATGACCATTTTGACTATCTTGTACTGTAAGCCGGCTTTCGCGTGGATACCATGTTATTACATCTATACGAAAACGAGGTCAGGCAAGTCCCATTGGGCTTCATGGCTGCCTGTAATCGTAAGCGAACAAATCATGCCACTTTAGTGCGAGTCACATCGAGCTTAAGTAAGAATAGCCAAGAAATTTGGACTTCTTTGTCCGATTATAAGATTGCAGCCGTACTCGTTTGCGAGTAATCGGCCCTTATAACTCATAGGCATCGAGGCCGGGTCTTTTGAGTTTGCAACTGCGTTTATCCAAGCAATCAGCCCTCAAGACCTAAATATACGCATCATGCTGAAAGTATAAGACTCAATTTATAATCACCTCTATTCTCGATAATCACATCTTTATTTGATATGAAAAATTAGGTCAGCAAGCCGCCTCATTAAAAACCCGTCCAGTCCCCAAGGGTGCCCTGGATAGGAAAAGAGTGCGTCTGAAACCTGCTGCCTGTTACATCGTTCAACTCCACGTGCCAACATAATCCTTGCTAAGTATAATACGGGCGTAGCTGGGCCACGTTCCACGGTCTGTCTCTTTCTTGCATAGACGAAGTGGTATGAGCGGTGTCATTAACCGTGGCCGATTCTTCCCTTGCGTCTACCAAGTAATATGACCCATTATGCAAATTCTTGCTTATGATAAATGGTCCTTCCCATGGTGGTGATAACTTGTGTTTTCCTTCGTTTGACTGAACCAGACGCAGAACTAGGTCTCCTTCCTGGAAGACCCGGGTTTTCACACGCCGGCTATGATACCTCCGTAGATCCTGCCGATATATCGCTGATCTTTCCAGGGCTTGTTCCCTTTGTTCTTCTAACATATCCACGGCGTCCTGCCGGCTCTTTTCGTTCTCCACTTCAACGTAAGCTGACACTCGCGGTGAATCATGAATAATGTCACTTGGTAACACTGCCTCCGCGCCATATACCATGAAGAACGGCGTCATCTGAGTGGATCTGTTAGGTGTTGTATTGATACCCCAAACCACAGCAGGAAGTTCTTCGACCCATGCACCAGCAGCCCTGATACAGGGGACTCGTAGGCGTGGCTTTAGTCCGCGAAGCAGTTCTTGATTCGCCCTTTCTACTTGTCCATTGGCCTGTGGATGAGCTACCGATGCTACGTCAAGCCGGATTCCGTTGTTACCACAGAACTTATCCATCTCGCCAAGGGACATGTTGGTTCCGTTGTCGGTGATTATGCTGTGAGGATACCCGAACCGATAGATAATTCTTTTCAGGAACTTGACTGCTATAGCTGCTTCACAATTAGTAACTGGCATAACTTCTACCCACTTGGTAAACTTATCGATAGCTACCAACAGATGTGTCTTTTTGCAAGGTGACATATGAAAGGGGCCAACCATGTCCATACCCCAGACGGCGAACGGCCAAGTTAGCGGGATGGTCCGTAATTCCATAGCCGGCACGTGGATTTGGCGGGCGTACCTTTGACATCCGTCACACCTTGCTACCAATCGTTCCGCATCTGCCAGAGCCGTGAGCCAGAAAAACCCGTGTCGATAAGCCTTGGCCACAAGTGACCTTGTAGACGCGTGATGCCCACAATCACCTTCATGAATCTCCTTGAGGATCTGTCGGCCTTCCTCTGGTGCCACACAGCACAGGAAGACCCCCGTGGCGCTTCTCTTATATAACTCCCCATTAATGATAGAATATCCCTTTGCTCGTCGCAAAATTTGCCTTGCTAATACCTCCTGCTGCGGCAACTCGCCTCGTGATAGGTAGGCCAAAAAAGGTTCTGTCCACTCGGGAATAGCGCGTACAGTGGCCACGAGCTCCAAGCCCGGGTCTTGATTTGCTAGCTCTTCCTCCGACTCTGTTTTAACTGATGGTCGCCATAATTCGTCCAAAAATACGTTAGGTGGAACCGGTTCTCTGCGCGAGCCGAGTCTGGCTAGGGCGTCGGCTGCCTCGTTCTTTCTCCTGTCTATATGCTCCACCTCATACCCGGAAAAACATCCGGCTACCCTATCGACCTCTCTGCGGTATGCCGCCATAGTTGCGTCATTTCTATCCCAAGTTCCTGATACCTGTTGTACCACAAGATCCGAATCTCCAAAGCATCGTATCCTCCTAATGTTCATCTCCTTAGCTATTTTTAAGCCATGCAATAGGGCCTCGTACTCGGCTACATTGTTGGAACAATCAAAGTGAATCTGTAATACATAACTCAACTTGTCTCCTTTGGGTGACGTTAGCACCACTCCAGCTCCTGAACCCTCGTACTGTTTCGATCCATCGAAATGCATGATCCACGACTCGGAGTTTGCAACTATGGTAACCATGCCTGTGTGTGTCCAATCATTAACAAAGTCCACCAAGGCCTGTGATTTGATTGCCGACCTAGGCTCGTAGCTGATGTGATAATCCCCCATCTCTATCGCCCATTTGGCTATTCTTCCGGTTGCATCCGAGTTTCTGATGATATCCGCCATTGGTATTGAGCTGACTACTATTATAGGGTGCTCCTGGAAGTACGGCTTTAGTTTCCGGCTGGCCATGAAGACCCCGAAAACCAGCTTCTGCCAATGCGGGTAACGCTGTTTCGCCTCAGACAATACCTCGCTGACATAATAAACCGGCCTCTGAACCGGGTAACCATTTCCGTCCTCTTTGCGTTCCACGACCACTACTGCACTGACGGCTTTGGGGCCAGCTGCAACATACAACAACATAGGTTCTTTAGGGCCCGGGGCCGCTAATACTGGTGCTTCAGATAACTGCTTTTTTAGTGCCTCGAATGCCTCATCCGCCTCTTGATCCCATACGAATTTGTCGGATTTCCTCAAGAGCCGGTACAGGGGTATTGCTTTTTCTCCCAACCTGGATATAAACCGGCTCAAGGCTGCTACGCAGCCTGTAAGCTTTTGGACCTGCTTCAGATTTTCCGGCTTTCTCAGACTTTGGATAGCTTTGATTTTGTCCGGGTTTGCCTCAATTCCTCTCTCGGAAACGATAAAGCCGAGTAACTTCCCAGCTGGAACCCCAAATACGCATTTTGTCGAGTTGAGCTTCATCTGATATCTCCTTAGATTTTTGAACGTCTCCTTTAGATCGTCTATAAATGTCTCTGCCTTCCTGGTCTTGACAACCACGTCATCCACATAAGCATGGACATTGCGTCCAATTTGGTCTTTGAAGCACTTCTGAATGCACCGTTGGTAGTTGCGCCTGCGTTCTTCAGTCCAAACGTCATTGTTTTGTAGCAGAAGGCTCCAAAAGGGGTTATGAACGATGTTTTCTCCCAATCCTCCCTTTTGAGCTTAATCTGATGATATCCCGAATATGCGTCCAGGAAGCACAACAAGTCGCTCCCAGCTACCGCGTCTATTATTTGGTCTATCCTTGGTAGTGCGAACGGATCCTTTGGGCAATGCTTGTTGAGACTTGTGAAATCGATGCACATCCTCCACTCGTTGGTCTTTTTCATTACTAGAACCGGATTTGCCAGCCAATCCGGGTGGAATACTTCCATGATGAAGTCGGCTGTTAATAGCCGCGCAATTTCTTCGCCTATTGCTTTCCTTCTTTCCTCATTCATCTTTCTCAAGCCCTGCTTCACGGGCCTGGCCTTGGGATCCACATGCAAACTATGCTCTGCCAACTCCGTGGGGATACCCGGCATGTCGCTGGGTGTCCAAGCGAATACGTCCGCATTTGAACGAATAAACTCCACCAGCGCCTTTTCCTGCCCGCTTTTCAAATTAGACCCTATAGTAAACTGCTTGGTGGGATCACCTTCAACAAAATCTACTTTCTTGGTGTCCTGTGCTGCCTTGAATTTCACTCTTTCATCCTCAGAATCCGGCCTTCTCAATGCTGTTCCATCATCCGGATCCACCTGGGACCGGTAATACTTGAGTTCTTCTTTTCTGCAAGTTTGCTCAGCCATCGCTGAATCTCCTTCATCACACTCAGCCGCTATATCCCTACTTCCTTGTATGGTGATGGTCTGCTTAGGACCCGGAATTTTTAGCTGTAAATATACGTAACACGGTCTGGCCATGAACTTAGCGTAAGCCGGTCTTCCGAACAACGCATGATAAGGACTACGCAACTTGACCACCTCAAACGTGAGCCACTCAACTCGATAATTATCCACTGATTCTCCAAAAGCAACCTCCAATGTGATCTTTCCCTCAGGGCGCGCTGAGTGACCCGGCACAATTCCGTGAAAAATTGTTGAACTTTTCTGCAGCTGGGATTCTTTGAGGTTCATGCGTAAGAAGGTTTCCCAATACAAGATGTTAATGCTGCTTCCCCCATCCATCAAGACTTTTTTCAACTCGTAACCATTGACCTGCGGTGCGAGCACCAACGCCAAGATTCCTGGGCGTTCTATTCCTTCCGGGTGATCCCTTCTGCTCCACGTTACTTCCTGTTCCGCCCATCTAAGGTATCTCGGAACGGCCGAGGAAACCGAATTTACCGTTTGCTTTGGTGTTTCTTTATCCCTGCTAGAAGTTCCTGTAACATGCACATGATATTGTCCTTTTAAGTCAAACGTACGTACCATACCGATGAAGATGTTGACCTCGCCGATTGTCACGACAGATCCGGATTCGAGGTGATCCGATTCTGGCCCCCAGCCGGAGTCGTCCACCACCTTCTCTCCTTTGTGGTCGTCGTAGATTTCTCCGACGACGAGGTTCCTCATGCTTTTCCGAGCTTCTCCCGTGATGTAAACACCTTTGGACGCAGGCCCCACGGTGGGCGCCAACTGTCGTGGGATGATCACGGCAGATGTTACCAGGGGTAACTGATCTTGGGGCAAGTCGACACAGGCGTTTGGGAGAGGGTTTAGCTCAGAGGAAAACATGATGGAATTCAATCTGGTAGCCGGCGATGAAGTCGCCGAGTCTCCGATCTCACTTTATTAAATCGATCTCTTTGTGTACAATGGATACTCGATATTCGGCGATATGTTTACTACTTGGATCTCTCTTAAACTAAGCCTAGGAGCCGGTTTATAAAACACCCGCACCCTTACCTGGCTTGCCCTCCAAGGCACAACTTGAGTCCTACCCGAACACCGCTTACAAATCCTAGCTTTCCTTACCGCAACCCACAATCCGGGTTACGAGGCCTACAAACTTTGGGCCTTCCAGAAGTGTCTTTATCCTTAGCCGGATCCTGCACAACGTCCTTTGGGCCGGGTTATACCTTGGAATTGGCCTACCGGGTTATTATCTCCCCATCAACTCCATCGGTGGTGATTCAACGTGGACATCGACGAGTAGTTCGGGGTTCCCAGGTAGCAGCCTGGAATCTATGGGCTGGGACGTCGCCTTATGTTGCGGCCTCTTAGGCCTTTTTGGTTCTTGTTGATTAGCAACATAATTTGCCTTTCGTTGTCTGATGTAATGTTGGGTCGTGTGACCTCTGTTTGTAAGCTATACTCTAGTAACACCTGTTTAATACAATTTCAATGTCTAGAGTGTTGCTTTGATCGGTTGTTGGTTTCGATCTCATTGTTATACAGTTTTGGCTATGCCTGCATAGTTGTCGCAGTCGAGGGGTTGTGGAGCCGATGATCCATGTCCGAGCCCGCCTGTCGATGTGATCGGCCTGGGGCGAGGTAACCCCATCAACCCTCGATTGTTGTTGCACTTTCTGGACACATAGCATCTCTGTATAGCTTTGGTCCCGTTTCCTACAGTTTCATTCGATTCGTGGACGCTTTGATATGCATAGTTGGTTATGACTAGCATGGATACAAGGAGTAGTAGACTGGGGATCCGGACTACGTGCCGATGAATCCAGTGTGTCTGCCGTTGTTTGTTGCGGCCGGGGTTGGTAACCCTGAAGCCCTTGTGAGTCCATGGCTAGGAGCACATAACAGTATGTATATCTCTGGGTCCGGGGTCGTGACACGAATACATCAGACGATGAGCCAAGGCGCCACATAGTTCTTTCAGGGAAAAGAAACATCGTGGGAGTCGAGGACAAGACAGACATGTCAGAAGATTACAATAAATTTGATGAAATTCCTCCCTTCAAAGTCAAAGATGATACAAGCATCCCGTTAAATGATGAAGATACTCCATGGTTACGGCGCAATCACAAGAAAGGCAAGAAGAAAAATAGATAAATGATTAAACATTTTATGTAATTGTGTTGACCATTTTGATAAATATCAAAAAATTAACCAGTTTCAATTAATTTGACCATTTTGATAAATATCATTTTTTATTTTTTAAGTGTTAAAATGACACCAACCTTTAGTACCAGTTTCGTTGGGAAACGGATCATCCCTTTAGTCCCGGTTGGGGACACCAACCGGGACTAAATGGGTTAGGGTTTCGTTTGGACCAATCAGATAGAATCACACGTATCGTGTGTTTCTTTCAAGCGCTTGTGAGTCGTTGGATCCGGACTGTGTTTCTTTCGAGCTGTTGTGAGCCGGTCGACCAGGGCTACGGTGTGTTTATTTCGAGCTGTTGTGAGCCGTTGGATGAGGGTGTTTCTTAACCGTTGGATCAAAACCCTAGCACAACACTTTGTGAGCCAGATGACCCTATATATAGTCCACCTTCATACACCGGTCAGTTCATCGAGCAAAATACAAAACATCCGGATTCGCCATCATACGTCTTGCCGTGCATTTGGTATGCATATATGCACCCAGTAGCCACGGTTGGGCTGTATGATGGCGATACCGATTGTTTTGTTCTACACCCCCCTTTAAGGTTTGATACATCATATATTCAGTTCATCGAGCAAATACAAAACATCCGGATTCGCCATTATACGTCATGCTGTGCATTTGGTATGCATATATGCACCCAGTAGCCACGGTTGGGCTGTATGATGGCGATACCGATTGTTTTATTCTACACTCCCCTTTAAGGTTTGATACATCATATATTCAGTTCATCGAGCAAATACAAAACATCCGGATTCGCCATCCGGCCATGCATTTGGTATGCATATATGCACCCAGTAGCCACGGTAGGGCTGTATGATGGCGATACCGATTGTTTTGTTCTACACCCCCCTTTAAGGTTTGATACATCATATATTCAGTTCATCGAGCAAATACAAAACATCCGGATTCGCCATCATACGTCCTGCCGTGCATTTGGTATGCATATATGCACCCAGTAGCCACGGTAGGGCTGTATGATGGCGATACCGATTGTTTTGTTCTACACCCCTTTAAGGTTTGATATATCATATATTCAGTTCATCGAGCAAATACAAAATATCTGGATTCGCCATCATACGTTCTGTCGTGCATTTGGTATGCATATATGCACCCAGTAGCCACGGTAGGGCTGTATGATGGCGATACCGATTGTTTTGTTCTACACCCCCTTTAAGGTTTGATACATCATATATTCAGTTCATCCGTTTCCTTTGATTTTACAATTTTTTGAGTCTACTTTGATTTTATAAATAAATGTAAAAGAAAACAGAAAAGGGAAACAAAAAAGAAAAAAATAAAAGAAGAAACAGGAAAAAGAAAAAGGAAACAAAAAATATCTTTATATTTTCAAATTAGTTTGATAAATATCTTATTTTTTTACTTTTTTACTGTTTTAAATGACATTTAGACAATTTTTACACAAAATATGAGAAAATATAAATATGTTTTTATAAATATTTGATTTTACAATTTTTTGAGTCTACTTTGATTTTATAAATAAATGTAAAAGAAAACAGAAAAAAAATAAAAGAAGAAAAATAAAAGAAGAAACAGGAAAAAGAAAAAGGAAACAAAAAAATTTCTTTATATTTTCAAATTAGTTTGATAAATACCTTATTTTTTATTTTTTAATTGTTTTAAAAGACATTTAGACAATCCTTACACAAAATATGAGAAAATATAAATATGTTTTTATAAATATTTGATTTTACAGTTTTTTTAGTCTACTTTGATTTTATAAATAAATGTAAAAGAAAACAGAAAAGGGAAACAAAAAAGAAAAATAAAAGAAGAAACAGGAAAAAGAAAAAGGAAACAAAAAAAAAAGTGCCCCCTGTACAGACCTTTAGCACCGGTTTGCGTTAACAACTAGTGTGAAAGGGTCTTTAGCACCGGTTGTTAACACAAACCGGTGCTAAAGGTCTGTACAGGTGGGCGCGCAGTCTGAACGTGGCCCCGGGTTTGGACCTTTAGTACCGGTTGTTAACAACAACCGGTACTAAAGGTCTATACATGGGGTCTTCTCACTGTCTGTCCTTAGCGAAATTTTTCAGTTTCAAGCATTCGCGCGTCTTCTTCCTCCCGGGCGAAGCCCTGCCTCGCCGTACGCCTCCTCGTCGCAGTCGCCTCCTCGCCGCCGTCGCCCCGCCGCGCGTCGAGGGCGCCGCTTCGTCACCGCCACCCTCTGGCCCCGACGCCGTCCGCCTCGCCCGCGCCCCCGACGCCACGCCCGCGCCCCCGACGCCACGCCGCCGCCCCGACGCCACGCCGCGCGCCTCCCTCTGCACCGACGCCACGCCCACGCCGCCGCTCGACGCCGCCTCCCTTTGCCCGACGCCGCCAGCTCCCTCTGCCCCGACGCCGCCAGCTCCCTCTGTGACGTAGGCGTGACGTCACAGAGGCACCCTTTGTGAGCTTTTTTTTTGTTTTTTTTATATTTGTAAAATAGATTTATAATTAGAATTAGAATTTATAGTGATTAGAGTAATTATAATTAGCTAGTATTTTTCTATTTCTATTTGTTTTCATCGGACACTTAGCTAGAATTTTGTATTATAATTAGAGTAATTATAATTAGCTAGTAATTATAATTAGCTAGAAATAGCTAGTAATTATAATTAGCTAGAATTAGAGTAATTATTATAATTAGAGTAATTATAATTAGCTAGTAATTATAATTAGCTAGAATTAGAGTAATTATTATAATTAGAGTAATTATAATTAGCTAGTAATTATAATTAGCTAGAATTAGCTAGAATTTTGTAGTAATTATAATTTGTAGTAATTATAATTAGCTAGAATTAGAATTTTACTTTGATATCATAGTTGTAAATTAGAGTTCTTCATTTTATAAATTAGAGTTCTACATTTTAGAGTATTGCATTTTATAAATTATTATACCACATTCTCTATATAAATAACCAATGAAATAATTTTGCTAAGTGTCCAATGAAATAATTTTGCTAAGTGTCCGATGAAATAATTTTGCTAAATGTCCGGTCAAATAATTTTGCTAAGTGTCCGATGAAATAATCTTGCTATGTGTCCGATGAAATAATCTTGCTAAGTGTCCGATGAAATAATCTTGCTAAGTGTGTGAGTTTAAAAAATGAAAATTTTATTTTGATATCATAGTTGTAAAATAGAGTTCTTCATTTTATAAATTTGACTAGCAGGTGTTGAGTTATGGATCCCCAAGAACCTGCACATGATCCGCACGCCGATCAGGTCGCGGGAATGGGTGAGGCGGAGAAGGAAAGATACATGTGCCAGATGATTTTTGAAGATGCAACGGCCATATATCATGATCACGACGGTGGACAGGTGTTTAGCAATCAATTTTTTACCGACTCCGGTGACTTAGCTGAGAATATAGAAGATGTAATAGATGATGACGACGACAACGTCGAGGATGCAGAAGTGCCCTCCAGAACAAACTCTGCCAATGTATATCTCAAGTCACTGTTGACGCAACAATTAATTTGTATTGCACTTACTAACGAATCATTATTTTCCCGTTTAGGCGCCCTCCGGAACAGCTAGCGCAAGTACCGAGACAAAGTCGAAACGAGGCCCGGCCGCAAGGTTGAAAGATACCGCAAAGTTCTCGATCGATACAGTTGCTGCTGATGGCAAACCACTGGAACCCCCAGAAACTTATCGCAAATTCGTAAATCAGTGCGGAGTTGTTGTAAGAGACCTGGTCCCGATCAACTGAATAGAATGGAATAAGCCGAAGACCGGCGCCAACGTTGGAGCTACTTATGTCGATGACAGATTGAAAAGATTGCTTTGCGACACGGTCTGGCTAAATTTCAGCGTAGCGGAAGATAAGAAGAAGAAAGTCGAGGAGTGGGCTTTGAAGAAGATGGCCACACAATTCCAGAGGTGGAAGAAAAAACTGTGGAATAAATATAAGGACGAAGATGCAGTTTTCACTGGGCACCTAGTGAAGATAAGAGACGCTTGGCCTGATTTTAAGGCGTACAAGAAATCGGGTGTCTTTACATCCCGATCAGCCACAAATAAGGAGAATGCGAAGAAGAAGAAATATCACCATATTTTGGGGTCAGGTGGCTACATGATTGCCCTGCCTAGGTGGCGACGCTATGAAGATGCGCTTCTGAAAAGAGGTATCATTCCACAGACACATGACTGGCCCGATAGGTCCAAGTTCTGGTTGTTCGCGCATGGGGCAACGTTGGACGCTGAGACTGGGATGATTGTTGCGGAGGGACCATGGTCGGAAAAAATAACAAAAGTCGTATCAGAACTAGAGAAGGCAATAGAAGCTGTTCGAAAAGGAACTTTTGTTCCCGATAGAGAGAACGACGAGCTGACGAAGGCACTCGGGAATCCCGAAAAGTGGGGACGAACACGAGGCTTTGGAGCCACTACCCGGTGGAGCCAAGGGTTTCCAGCGGACCTTGGCACTTACAGAAGCCGTGGTAGAAGCAAGAAGAAGGCGCTGGAACGGATATCGACATTAGAAGAAAAGGTGGCGTTTCTCTTGAAGAAAGGGGGAAACCACACTGAAGAGGAGGTAGAACATCCTGCACCTGACGCTGATCAGCAGCAAATAGAAGACGATCCTGTAGCAGATGTCGTCCCATCTCAGCATAGAAGCAGCGTGGGTTCCACGCAGCTGCAGCTAGAAGACGGTCGTGCAGTCGAACCGTTGGCGCCTCACTAGCCCGTGGATGATATCACGGAGAAGACAAACTGTGAGATACATATGCCAATGGGGAACATATCCTTCATGGTGGCGTCAGGCTATGCTTTACCGAATCAACCTGGAGCAACCTACCATGGTGGTCAGATTCCAGCATCCCATGCTCGTGTCGGGTTGTCAACAATTACGCCGGGATGCCAGTCAATTGAGCTTCATATTCCTGGAGGTGAAGGCGAGAGGACACTGGGAGTAATGGAGCTTGGTATCATCTTGTGGAATAAGAAACACATCGTGGTTCCTAACGCGGCACCAAGGCCACCGACTCCTCCAGGTACAAATGCACCACCTCCAACAATTACTGAATGTTGCACCACATGTAAGCCTATTTTTAATAGTTTTTTCACTTTCGTATAGAGAATGCACGACCTCCAAGTCCACCCCCCAACGCACCTCCAAGTCCACCCCACAACGAAGATTGGGGGCCCGAGGCCGAGGGTCCATCGCCCGTGCACTCTCGTGAGCCGACGGATGCGCCCACTACGGGTGCGGCAAAGCGGAAGCTGCAGTTCAGAAGAAACGAGACTCCTCCCAAGAAGAGAGAAAAGAAACCCAAGAAAGTCAAGACTCCCCCGACGTTACCAGGCCTGATGACTCCGGAGGAACTAGCCGAGGCCGTGAAAGCCAAAAACAAAGCATGGTTCGCACGGTTTCCCCTGAAGCCCCCTCCAAACGTCTGGAAGGAAACTCTGAAGAACATCCCAAAGTGGAAAATTGAGCGCACCATCGACAACTTATATTATCCTGCACCGCCGCCACCGCCGCCCCTTTCAGACTATGAACGGTACATTGAGAAGATGCACACCGCACAGATGAAGCAGGCGGAGCAGATGAAGCAGGCGGAGCAGACCAAATGCGGGAAACAAGTTCCCCAGCTCGGACAACAAGAAGCACGGTCAATTGCCCCGCTCAAGGTGTTATCTGACCAGGCTTCAGTGTCCGGTCCACGCATGGGCGACGTAGGTTACGCTATTGCTGATGTGGTATATAAATATAAGCCCGAGCACCCTCTGGTCGAAAATCCTACTGCTCTAACAACCCAACTATGGAATTTACATGTTTGGTACTTGGAGTCCGCAAGGCAAAAGAGAGACTGTATCATGGCGGCAGTTCAGAATCAACACTACTTCAGAGAGTACGGTGTGGAGTTTGGGTTCGATGAATTTTCCAGATGTACAATCAACGTGCCCTCGACAAATCTATCCTCAGCTGCTACTGTTTGTAAGTGATTTATTTGTGTAATTTAATTATTTAGTTAAGCTCGCGTTCATTGCCCGTATAATTATCACTCACGACATTCTTTTTGTACGCTACTATGCAGAATGAAGATTCGTGAATGCAGACTGGCAGGAATCTGGGACTTTGGGTTCATTGACCCGTATTCGTTTCATCAAGACACAATAGAAAAGTTCAACAAGGATACACCGGATGATTTGCTAAGGTTTTTGAAGCGCCAAAGTACCAAAAAAGAAATACTTTGGCCCTACGGATTCAAGTGAGTGTTACTGTCTTGTAGACATTCCATTTTGCTTACCTGATGTTAAGTGTAATTGATGAGTATGCATGACTGCGTGTGTACACGTGCGCACGTCCCACTTCATATTGTTCATCATTAGAATCGATCAAGGACAGGTTAAAGTCTGGGACTCGTTAACCTGGGACGCTGACACATGGAAGAGCGCGCGTCAGATGCTTCAGAGGTATATATATCGGCCTCTTTCGTTCATCGGCCTCTTTTTCGTTCATTTCCTGATATCAAGTAAGTAATAATTAACTCTTGTATTCATTTTTCTTTTGTCGGCCAGGGTTTGGCAAATGTTCATCAAGGAAGAACCCGGACATGGGCAGACAAGCTCCGCTTTCAGATTAACAAACTAAGTAGTACTACGTACCCTGGTTTCAATACCATTACCATTCTCTTGATTATCAATAATTTGACTGAATTATGTTCTCGTATATAGAGCGTCCCGCAACAACCACAGGGCACTGATTATTGTGGATACTACGTTTGCGAGTACATTCACAGGATTATCAATGAGAAATCCCGTACTTCCAGAAATCTAGAGGTACGTAACCGGATCTTCACAACTTTATTTATGTTGCCATCAATTATGTTTAGTTTTGTTCATAACTTAATTGTTTTCATCTACTTCTTTTAAAGATGCAACGAAAGCGGGCGATGCTCAAACCAATCCAACGTTGCAAGGCAGTTGCAGAGGAATTGGCAGGATTTCTCCTCACGCAAGTCATAGATGAAGGCAGAGAATTTTTCCATCCTATGAACCAATAGCCAGCTCACTTCTCTATGCAAGTATACAGCTATTGGAAACGAATTTCAGATTATGTAATGCTCGGTCGAGTACTTCGTGTTACATGTATATATATATGTACTTTTATTTGGTGCATCAACATTTAATCGCAAACACTTAACCGCAAACACGGAATCGGTGTTTCCGGATACGTATTTCCGATTACGTGTTTCCGATTCCGTGTTCGTAAAAAACGAAACACGGACACACGGAATCGGAAAGGCGTAAACGGAAACCCTGAAAATACGGAACACGCCCTAAACACTAAACCCTAAATACGGAATCGGAAACCCTGAAAAGAAAAGGAAAAAAATGCATTAGGACCGGTTGGTGTTACCAACCGGTTCTAAAGGTCCTCCGTCTGCGCGCACTCTTCGGCGCCCACGTGGAGGCCTTTAGCACCGGTTTGTAACAGACCGGTTCTAAAGGGGGGGCCTTTAGTCCCGGATACGTAGCACCGGATGTGTATCCGGATCCAAAGGCCCTTACAAACCGGTGCTAATACCCTTTCTCCACCAGTGTTTAGGCCGACCTATGGCTAGCACGCGCCTTTCTGTAGCGCTCGTAACGGATTGTTTTTCGTGGTGAGACGGGAAGAGGGCAAGACGTACCACCCAACTACCAACCATCGACGACACCCAAAACCTTTTTATATAGCAGAGATTAGGTAAAGATTCATGTTCCACACAAAAATTTAGACGCCTCTTGACTCTTGTAGTCTTAAGTGTCATGACGCTTTACGTATGAAAGGGTGGTTAGAAAAGCATATATCTTTTGCGCGTTCTATATGGTCCGCTATCCAAATGGCTTCGAATATTTATCAACCCACATCAGTCGCGAATATATTCGGCCACTGGTTAAATGGGATAGATAAACGATTCAAGACTATTATTAGGGTAGGAGCGCTTGCCGTTATTTGGTCGCTCTGGCTTTGTAGAAATGACAAGATTTTCAATAATAAAAATTTCTCTCGTATGCAGGTTCTGTTCAGGTGCACAGGTATTCTCCGTTCGTGGTCCACATTACAGCGGGGGGAGTTTCGAGACCTTTTTATGGAGGGTTGTGCACGGCTGGAGCAGGTGGCGAGGGATATTTTTATCCCACATGGATGGCCGCGTGATCTACGGATAGGCGCTCCATAGCATCGACTGTCTACATCTGCGTGATTCGATAGACTTGTCGTATTTTATTTTCTTTTTTGGATTTCGGCTGTGTGCATTTCACAATGCAGAGGCCGGGTGTAATGCTTAAACTTCTTAAGTAATAAAAGCCCTTTATCAAAAAAAAAAAAAAGCATATAGGGGCATGAGCAGCGGCAACAGTCTTTGTCACGCCGCACGCTCGTTGTTCGTGTAGTGGTCTCGCCGGCGGCGCTGTTCATCTCCACATCTAGGTCACCGTCAGCAGAAGTTTCTGCGTGAACAATGATTAAGTCCCTCCTCTTGGCCCAGAGCACCGTGTACAGCCCCATGACTATGAGTAGGGCGCCAATGACGCTGCATTCAATCAACCAAACCAATACTACTTAATTGGTCCATGGATCGATGGGTGTGAGTGTGCGCACGTAGTGGCAGCAAGGCTTACGTACCTTCCGACGTGTATCTTCTCGCCGAGGACCCCCCAACCGACGACGGCGACGCCGATGAGCATCATCGGGCTGAACATGGACACATACACCGGCCCGCGCACCTGGATACACCACGACATCACCGTGATCGCGATCCCCAACCCCATTAGCCCCTACATCCATCACACCAAACTCAACAAGTTACTACTACAACTATAACTAATTTGTGTTTTCTCTGAGGATCCGGACGTGCATGCATTGATCTTACCGCGTAGAGAGAGCCGACGAGCCGAATGTCCAACCCGAGCGCCCACGCCGACAGCCTCCGCTCCGCAACCACCCCGATGAAGGCGCACTGGACGGTGGCCATCAACGCTATCAGCGCCGTGCTCGGGGACGCGAAGGTATTCGACATTTTCTTCTGGATGACGAACCAAACGGCCCACGCGCCGTTGGAGGCGATGACGAGGGCGGCGCCGAGGATGGCCGCGCTCCCGCCGGCGCGGGCCGCAGCCTCGGCGGCCATGCTGCGTTGCACGTACGGCCAGTGGACCGGGGAGGCCACGGTCCTGACGACAGGCCCCGTGTAGAAGGTCATCACCATCGAGCCAATCACGCAGATGGCTGTGCCGGCCATCTTGGCATGCCCGGCCACCGATGCCACGGGCTCCATCTTCAGCGCTGCCGCCAGCACGAAGGTCACCGCCGGGAGCGTGTTGTTCAGCGCGGACGCCAATGTCGGGCTGCTGTACTTGAGGCCCACGAAGTAGAAAACCTGGTCCATCGTTGCACTGCAGGCAGCCACACACACACACGGCCATATTTGTCATTTGCAAGAAATTAAGGAGTGAGTTCGCAAGAAAATATTAAACTAATATATACCGATAAAAAAATTATACAAAAATCATTTGCAATTTGCAAGTCTAGTAAAGTCATTTTGGCAGTTAAGGTTGTTCATTGTTAGTATATATCTATATGAACTCAGAGTGGAAACATCAAATTGACTCAAAATAGTTAAGTACAAAATAGGAAATCATCCATACGTACCCAAAAATGGAGCATAAGAAGATCTGCCGCAGCGTCTTCTTGGTAATTGAGGCCCAAGTTTATCTGCATCCATAATTTACTTAAAATTATACACTGTAATTTAATAAGTACGGGAATGCAATCCGTCCTTCATTGGTGACAGATATAGATGAATGACTTTGTCTATATCAAAATAAAAGGTAAATTATTCTTTTCGAAACGAGGAGCAACATTACATTAATTAAGAGCGAGAAGTCAACTTAGTCAAGCAACATCAAAAGAACTTATTTCCCCAAGGCGATTCGGCCCCGCAAGGACCCATAACTTGGTCTCGTGCTTGATCTTGGCAAGGATGTTGATAAACGAGGCATGCTTGTTGCAGAATACCCGAGCATTTGGCTCGCCCTAAATTTCCTAAGACGTGAGTATGTCGAGAGATGCTATTTAATTTGTGGATCATCATACCGGCACCGGACATGAGGTCTCATCATTCTGTGAGTGAGTGGGCCGGCCAAGGTGTAAGATCTAGATGTTGGAGACCAAGCCAATCTTTCAAAACGCCCAAAAAGTACATGCAGGATGACTTAGTGAGTTTCAGCATTACAATGTTTTGGTCATCGTCAGTACGTTTTGGTCATCAAGGGGCACAACCCAGAAACGAGCACTGCCAGCAAAAGGTGGACCAACTCGAACAACACATTCGGTTGGATTAGAAAAATGTTATTTTGCCTAATTTCTCAGTACCTAATTGTCCTTACTAATAGCACCAGTACGGGATCTTAAAAAAATTAGCTAGCACCAGGCCAATTGACCCCTCGGTTTTGCATTTTTTTTTTAAATAGAAATGGGTATCCCCTGCCTCTCCATCGAAGTGATGCACACGGCATTCATTTTGCATTATTTAATGTTAATGCTTGGGCAACGATTATTTTGCAAGAACTAGCTATCTATCTATAGTCTATAAATGGGAGCAACCCACTAACTCTATTTTTCTTAACATGCGAGTTGTCCACATCAACAATCATATAATTGGTCCACCTCATCCTGGGTCATGCCACCTCGTGTTATTTTTTAGCCACTACAACTTTGACATTTTAATTGACTGATTCAGTCTTCCACGTCATCTCCTTAAGCACCTACAAATTAAAAGGAGAGCGGGTCTGTTAATCTTCCTAGCGATTAACTTCCTCTCCTGTTCAATTCAATTTGCACATCTGCTCCTGTGACCTCTGGCTCTCTGCCTCCTCAGCGCACTCGCACAAACCGCATCATCTCGGCCGCCTGCTCGCAGTCGCATGTCGTCCTTTTCTACTCCTGTCTGGCTTCTAAGCTTTGGCTGATCGGGCTGGACTGATTAGCCGGTTGCCGCCGCTTTTTTTCAGATCCGTGGTGGAACACATGGCTAGCAAGGCTACACGGATGGGCTATCCCCACGAAGGAGCACTGGAGTAGCACACATGCATGCACTGAGAACCTAATCAGAGCAGGTTCGATCCAGTTCACCCCCTTCCAAATTTTTTTCTTGCCTTTCTTTGCTTACAATCATATCTTTCCATTATTTTTTCATGTAATGAAAAATGTGGGCATCATTGGATTTTCACTGCAAGGACTCACCAGAGGGTCAACTTATATATCTTTTCTTAAATCTTGAATTGCGGACATGTTAGTGCATAAAACAATCTGTTCTTGAACAATAGATAGGTAATTAAGTGCTACTGCTATTCGTTGTTTGCCATATCTTTGTTGACTGATGCAGTTTTTTTTTTCCTATATTCTTGCCGGGGCTTCACAAGTGAAAAGGTGAAGTTTCAATGTTTACTCGAGCGAGATTAACACTACGTATATACATGTCTTCTTATGTACCTTTTAATTTGTAACAATAGCTATCTTTCGAGTTTATTTCAATTATTTCTTTACATATTTGTGCACGCAAATTTCATGATAATATTGTGTCATTCTCTATTTGTTTATTACTGATTATCTATGAGTTCAATTATTTAATATTTATCAATTCAGTTTTTCATGGATGTTCTAATCGGCAAATCAATATCAATTGGGGATGTAGTTTTTTTCCCGAAGTTCCTTCAAATCAGTAAGTCGGCATACATCTTTTTCAAGCAATCTAACATATTATATTTACTGAGTGGTCCCCTTATTTTCTTCATATGTAAAATTTTCTCGGTGTGACTATCTTGCTAACCTGTATTCATGCGCAAAATAGATTTCCATATATATAAGCCTGGTGATCTCTTTATTTTCCTCATATGTAAAATCTCCTCCGTGTGATGGATCTTGCTAAAGACAGCACATATTGATGTGAAGAATATATGTTATAAAACAAGCCCGGTGATAACGTTTGTCAACTCAATCTTAGAAGTGAGGATAACATTATTGCGATGCTAAAACAAATTTGTGCGAAAAAAAGCAGAAGATATGTATAATGTAACAAGCTCGTGTTAATATATTTTTTGGATCAGGTAGTCGTTGAACAAACCGTGCAGCTTATTGTGGGAAGCTACTGGCTTGAGAAAGTTAAAAAAAAAAAGAAAAAAATGTATGGAATCAGATTATATCTAATAAACCACGCAGCTTGAAAGCCTTTTCTAAGTACATACTTCCGGTGAATTTATGAGTGTGCATGTTTCCAGCTGGAGTTACTTGGACATAAACACTATTATAATCGCAATTTGTTCAGTTTCCTACATGCCCTAGCATTACTTGGCATTTTTGGTTTACTGGGGTTCGACCAATTGATACCCCAGTAGTAAACTTTTGGTCACAAACTATGATGGATTGTTCAAAGAGTTTTTCTTATACTTCCATTGCAACAATTTTGTACTACTTCAGAAGTTTGCATAGAAAATGTCTATTATCTTGAACAATGTTGTACAAACAACAAAAGTCAATGCACTACTAACATTCTTATTTTGACATGACAATTTAAAATACTACATGTCCCGCAGCAACGCGCGGGGTTTTATCTAGTATACCCAACAGGAGAGGTTGGCTATTCATTCAACAGACTATGTTGAGTGCATAATACACGGAGTATTCACATTAATAAGTTCCATTTGCAGACATACAACTAGCTACAACAATGAATCACGACCAAGCTCTCATTTTCTTTAATGTAATTGTGCAAGCAGACGTTACTTCATGACCCTCCACTCAAAGATATCGCACAATCTTTAAGGAGAACGGGGGTTGACTGATTATTCACAAACATTTAATTCACAACATTAGCAGGTTCTACAAAAATAAGTTTCATTTGCACACATACAACCGTCGATGAAAATTAATAAAAATAACAATAACCTCCCCTTAGCTTTAATGTTAAACATGTTGGGGCCCTGGTTGAGAAATTTTCCTAAGAAGGATAGAAATCTCATCTCGGTTGGGATTACCTCAATTGTATGGGCGATTTGGAAAACTCGAAATAACGCCTGCTTTAGGCATATTAGACCTTCTGATCCGGCAGTTATAACAAATATGATTGGTAACATGATTTCGTGTTGGGCAAATTTACAGGTAAAAGAGGAAAGCAAGAATGCGCTCAGTTGGGGAGCCAAGTTGTTCGTGCGCTTATCAAGTGAGACGCTCAACGCTGCTAGGGGATGGAGACCAACAGTCTTGAGAATACAAGGATGATTCAAGCTGTCAGCTGGTTTCTCTTTCGACTTTTGCAGGCTGTAATCGAAGTTTCTATTAGTAATTTAGCTTCTAGTCTCTGGTGCTGTTTGTTGACCTGCTTTAGTCTAGCGAGAGTTCTTTTCTCGGTTTACTAGACCTTTCGTGTTGCAGTCACTATCCCCCTTTCCTTTCCCTGTGTGGGGGATTTCGGGATGTTTGAGTGACTGCTTCTTTTTTGTTTTTAGTTGGTCGTTGCTGTAAGACTTGGTTTCTATTAATAGAAATCGGGAGGCTTTGGCCTTCTTAGCTCTAAAAAAAAGCTTTAATGTTAATGCTGGGGCAAAAATTAATTTATACCCTCTCCTGCCTAAAATATGTTGCTTATAAATTTTGGTCAAAGTCAAACTTTAGAGAGTTTGACTAAGATTTTTGCTATATACTTGGTAAAATTTTCTAATATTTGACTTCGACCAAAAATTATACGCAACATATTTTGGGCAACAGGGAGTAAGAGCTAGCTAGTTTTATTATCTCTCCCTGTTTCTAAAGGTAAGGTGTATTTTGTTTGGCCGAGACATGTATTTGACAAACACGTACTAAGTGAATACAAGGTCATATTTCACGAAATTTGTGTCACTACAATCATTTTCAAAGGTACATTGTTGTGATAGTGATTTTGTATCATATGATTCGCATATTAAAACTGTAATTGTTGGTAAAGGTTTATCTTAATGAAAAAACAAAATGTGCCTTAATTATCAGAAAGGATGGGTGTATATGATAAATGCTGCTGTGTATGCTCCTCCACTCAAAGTTGCACACATTTAAAGAAAACACGAGCGGTTAGCTGTGTTTACTCTAAATTGAATGCATTCATTTGGATTTTTAACATAATTAAGTTCCATATGCAAACATACAACTAGCCACACCAACTAATTACAACCAATATTTCGTGAGCTCGTATGCTAATGGTCAAGCAAAATTTACAACAGCTAACCAGTATACATAAGTTCTTCAATATGGTCCTACACAAAGATGAATGGTCTTTAAAGAAAAGACTATAGTTGGCTATTCAGTCCAAATTGAGTGCATATATACTACTAGTTCTCACATAATTGAATTCTGTTCTGCAAAGATGCAACTAGCTATACTCGTTCAAGAAACTTTTTTTTGCAACAACTAGTTAGGATGTATGATAAGTGGTCCTATATATGCTCCCCCACTCAAAGACGCGGGTCACAAATTAAAGAAAAGACGCGATGTTGGCTATTCATTATAAGGTTAATACATAATATATACTAGCAGTTCTCACAAAAATAAGCTATGTTTTGCAGACCTAAAATCCTAAATGAATATAGAAATGTATCAATAATATTTAAATAGTGATTTTTTAAATGAATAATAATATAACATTCTTCCAGATCCACAAAGTTCATTAAAAATAAAAGGGATCACATAGCAGAACTACAGTTATAAATATATTGCACATGCACTTTCCCCATTAGCTCGAGACTGTGATTCCGTAGGTTAGGTGGATGCAATTTATTATGATATCATAACCAAGAGGTCTCGATAGTTCAAGACATGGTCATCGAAGTATTAATAAATATAATTGTGGCCTACCATGACCTAATCTAATAAAGGTTATATATTAGGAGTGTTTAAAAATATTACTCACCGTTCCCCATTAGCTTGAGCTTTTGGATTAAATCATTAGCCTTTTCTATTACAAGAATAAGAATAAAACGTCGTTAAAAATCGCAAAATTTTGTTGTGACCCTGATTTACTGACATATGTTAGATCAACAAACTCATATGAGCACTACGACATCTGGTTTGTTATGCCGAACAAGGGGAAAGCCGTGAAATGCACAACTCTTCTAGTAATATCTATGCATATAATTTTGACCAATAGTGTCACCTTTGTCATGGAAGGAAACTTTCTCTTCCATTCGCATGATAAGTAACGTGTTTCTAAATTGACAGAAGACATCTCTAACCTGAATTAACTTAAGGCGTGATGGAACTAGCTAGTAACACATGTGCTCTCTTTTGTTTCATGGCCATCATTCCCAAATAAGAAACGGATATTAAAATAGTAATTTGAACATACCTTTCGTAGAAGAATGCAAAGGGCGCGAGGAAGATGGCAGCGGTAAGATTTCGGTAGGCGAGGAGCACATAGGGGCTCATGCCGGATGTCATGGTGAGCTTGGACAACACAATGACACCAGCAAGCCCTAGGTTCACCAGGACCATCGCAATGAGAGGCATGTACGTGCCAACACTCCCCATGATCTAGCTATTTAGTTAACACGGCAACACCCCTTGACTAACGCTGATTTTGGGGACTCGATCGGGAGAACCTGTGAATGCGATGCTTATATATAGGCCAGCGAGAGAGAGGGAGAGGGTAATCTATACTTCTTATAAAGCAAAACCCCACTAACATGCATTTATGATTTTTCTATCTCAACATGTAAGCTATCCACATCATATATTCTTCTAGCCAATCAATTTTTGCATTTATGATTTTTCTATCTCAACATGCAAGCTATCCACATCATATATTCTTCTAGCCAATCAATTGTCCATGTCATCTCCATTAATATTTATTAATCATTGCATGCAAGCTAGCACATCATCCATTTCATAAACCATCCAATTATTCATATCAATTCATATTAATAAATTAAAATATATATAGTATGACCAATTGACTTTTTTATACACACTTAAAATACATAATGCATCACATCTCTTATAAAATTTGTTTTACAATATTGTAGTTTTTAAAGTGACCCCGCAGCAACGCGCGGGGTATCCTTCTAGTAATATTAACAACTGGTTAACTAATTAATGTATCATACAAGGGTCGGTATTGGCCGTTTTGGCACTTGTAGTACTTTATTCCAGCTGTGAGCTAGCTAGTCCTCTATCTACTTTTTTTTATATTGCGGGGAAGCTAGTCCTCTCACACCAACATGAATAACTACATCAAGCAAGAAGTGCAAGAAGGTATTATAAGGTTGAGGTTGGATATATAAGGGGCGCGTTTGGTAGCCTGCAGGAGGCTGGACCAGGGCCTCGGGAAGTGAATCGGGAACAGCCGAATCGACAGTTTCCGTGGAGCCAGACCGTGCGGCTGCAAAAAGCGAGCGCCGGGGTGCACGCGGGAGCTGAGGGGGGATGGCGGGAGATGGGAAAATTTCGGCGGCGTTTCATGCAAGAGAAAGCCCTCACCGCCGCCCCTCTTTTGCTTCCCACACGGGCGGCTCCTATTTTCTTCTCCGTCTGCGGCAGCGTGTGATGACGTGATAACACACGCTCGTTGGGAGACCCCAATAGGAAGGTATGAAGAATACAGCAGTAAGTTTTCCCTCAGCAAGAAACCAAGATTTAATCGGACCAATAGGAGAAAAAAATCACTTCTGAAGGTTGATGACATATGATGTTGGCAGAGCGCACTACCAGGCTCAGCAGTAATATGGAATCTGCAAAGAACACAACCAAGATACTTTGCCCCCAACGAAACAGTGAGATTTTCAATCTCACCGGTTTTGCTAACACAAAGGATTATATATATAATGTCGAAAACGGGGTTTGTAAAATGAAAAGAGAACAATGTTTGCAGTAAAAAGAACAGTGGTGGCAGTGGTTGTATTATCAGTGTAAAAGAATGGACCGGGGTCTACGGTTCACTAGTGGTGTCTCTCAAAAACAGGTAGATAACATGTTGTGCAACAAATTACAGATGGGCAATTAACAGAAATAGAGGCTGCACCGTAGTGCATATGCAAGACATGATGATTACTATGATATTCATGCGGGCATTACAACATAACTCATAGAGCGTAATCTGATGACCCACAACTATAGGGGATCACAATAGTCTTCGAGGAAAGTAAAACCCAAATTAATTGATTCGACAAGGGGAGGCAAAGAATATTTGTGAGCCTTAACAAGTGAGTTGTCAATTCACCTGCACCTGAAAGTGGACTTGTTCGCAGTGGTTTATCAGTAGTAACAGTTCTATAGTAGCAGCAGTAGTGAAATAATAGCAGCAGTGAAATAAAAACAGCAGTAGTAGTGTTTGAAGTAAATAGCGAGATTAAATACTATAGGCATGCGGATAGATGAACGGGGGGTTTCATGGGTAAGATATTTCGTATAATAATTAAGACATGGACATTGTAGATAAATAAGATAAAACATCCAAGCACTAAGTAACCATAGGCATGTGTTCCGTAAATAGTCGTACGTGCTCCCAATGAGAACTTGCACAACATCTTTTGTCCTATCAGTCCGTTTTCAGCGGGGCCTCAAGGGAACTACTAGTAATTAAGGTGTTCCTTTTAATAAAACACCGGAGCAAGGCATTAACACTTCGTGAACACATGTGATCCTCACATCACAGCTATCCCCTCCGGTTGTCCCAATTTCTGTCACTTTGGGGCCTCGGGTTCCGGACAACGATATGTGTAAACAACTTGCAGGTATGATCAAGAAACAATAATTATCATCGTGATTCAATAACATGTTCAGATCTGAAATCATGACACTCGGGCCCAAAGTGACAAGAATTAAGCATAATAAGTTGCAACAATGTCAATAGCACTAATAGAGGAAACTAGGCACTATGCCCTAACAATCACGGCATTATTAAATGAACAATCTCATCCAATCCCAACCACCCCCTTCAGCCTACAGCGGGGGAATTACTCACAAATGGATGGGGAAACATGGATGGTCGATGGAGAGGCGTTGGTGATGACGATGCCGATGATCTCCTCCAATTCCCCATCCCGGCAGGGTGCTAGAACGGAGTTTCTGAACCTCGAAAAAGGATTCGCGATGGCGGCGGAGCTACGGACTTCTTTCTGGAAAACTATCGAACCCCCTAGGGTTCTAGGGTTGAAGGCAATATATAGTCGAAAGGGGAGCCTTAGGGGGTCTCCAGGTGGCCCACACCACCAGGTGGCGCGACCTAGGGGGGGACGCACCAGGGGGTGGTGTGGCCCCCCTCTGGCTCTTCTTCTGGCCCCCTTCTGGCTCCCGGGGTCTTCCGGTGTTCTAAGACCAATGGGATCTTTTCTGGGCAATTTCCCGAAAGTAATTTTTTTTGCACAAAAACGAGACACCAAGGTAATTCTGCAGAAAACAACGTTAGTCCGTGTTAGTTGCATTCAAAACACACAAGTTTAGAGGAAAACAATAAGAAAAGTGTTCGTAAAAAGATATATGTTTTCGACGTATCAACTCCCCCAAGATTAGCTTATTGCTTTTCCTCAAGCAATTCAGGGACAAGTGAGTGCGATAAAATACTTTTACGAACTCATTTGTTTCATATGATGTAAATATACTCACTATATGATCAAATACTTAATTCTGCTCATAATAAGATAGATGCAAGATACTGTCACTTAATAGCTATGCAAAGCATGAAGAGATAACAACATATTAATAATAAACAACATGAAGCATAACTATTTGCAAGATTGTAATATTCATAATAGGATCTGATAAAGTGGTATCTCGCTTGCCCTTATGTGTGGGGCAAAACATAAGTGTCAGGGCACCTCTGAAGTTCAAGGGAAGACTAGAAGTAAAGATATCAAATATACAAGTATCAAAGTTATACCACAATCAACCGTACTTTGGGACAAACACATCACACTAAGAATTACAATTATGCTCTCAAGAAAGTTCTCAAAAAATATGGTGGAGACTCAACATAAAAGTAAAAGAAAGTCCCATCGCGGAGGGAAGCATAGATCACTCATGTGCTAGAGCTTTTATTTTATTAAACAGAGGTATTAAAAGTTTAACACTCCTCCCATCCATCTTACCCAAACCATGGCTAACCGAATCCTCGGGTGCCTGCCAACAATCACAAGGAGTGTCTATATTTTAAGAGAGGTGTATGCTAGTAGCAACAAATGGTAAACAGAAAATACAGTACGTCACAAGCCAACTAGATTTCACAAGAGCGGCTCCCATATGAAGGACGCAGAAGGTCATCCCTCTTTATCTTCCGTTTACACAATTATTCTTTGACTGATAAATCAGGAGCAAAAATAGTGAAGAGAATTTGTTTGCATTAGTTTGGGGCTGGGCATCCCGCTGTCAGCTCTTCTATCAATTGGATAAGCGGATTAAGCCACTAGTCCAGGGTGTGAAATCCAATCAACAAGTGAGATAAAGATTCTCTATTGACGTCCTCATGAGCAAAAACAAGAACATAAAACAGGAATAATTTTGAAAGTTTTAAAGGTAGCACATGAGCAATTTACTTTAGAGTGGCAGTTAAATACCACATGGGAGTTTATAGTGGACTCTATGGAATAACTTGGTTTTCAGGGAGTTGGATGGATGAGTAGAGCTCATACTCAGTACAGTTGGAGGTTAGCAATAGACTGGGAAGCGACAATCAAGAGAGCAACAACTATCATAATCATGTTTGCGACAACTGAGGAATAAAACTGATACTAGAACTCTGAGGCAAAATAAATCATCGAGGCTTATTGACTTTTTGTTTTTAGTCTTGGCATGCGTGATCATGTGCCAAGTTGATTCAAATGAAATAGTAAGAGGAGGCTACCACAATGTCTACCCTTCTACAAATAGAACAATGCGAACAAATATTTATACGACATGTCATTTACTATTAATAAATTGGAACAAAATATGAGAGATCATGAACTATTAAGCAACCATTAAATCACATGTATCTTATATGAACAAACTAAGCATGCTTAGATGGATGGATATATGTACAAAAATGAAAGCAAATAGAGTTCATACCAGCCTCTCACCACAACTTGAATTGTCATAGATCGTCATTATTGCTCTTCACTTGTGGCTTGAATAATATATAATGAAAACCAAGCTCCAATAGAGTCACGGACGACTGTTGAACTCTGCAGCAAACTTTACAAAACAAAAGAAGAACAACAAATAGTTTTGGGGTTTTCAATTAAAGCACGAGCAAAAGAGAACAAGCAAACAAAGCAAAATCTTGTTGGTTCTTTTTTGAAATGAAACAAGAATAAAAGAAAGCAAGCAAACAAACAAAACAAAATATTTTGGGGTTTTTGAATATTAAACTCTAACTAAAGGTTAAAGCAAACCAACTAAAGAAACAAATAGAGAGAAACAACAGAAATATGTTTGGTCTTTTTGTGTTTTGGAAAGCGAAAACAAAACAATAAAAACAATAGAAATGAAAGAAACGAAAACAAGCGAAAGAAACAAAAAAAAAAGGGAAAGAAAAGAAAACATGGATATACAAAGAACCGACAGAACATGATATATGAATGAGTGTGATGTCGGTATACCTGCCCCCCAAGCTTAGGATTTTGGCCTAAGTGGAGATCAATCATGGAGAGTGAAGTATCCCCACCGTGGTGGGTCATCCCTCGCGTGGTCGTACTCGGGCGCATAAGAGGAAGATGATGCAGCGGGCGCATAGTCATAACCGGGGTGCTGATATGGAATTCCCGTGGCGTCGTAGGGCTGGACGAAATTACTATCATCCCCTTCTCCGGCGTCCTCCCCTTGCTGGGGGTGATGCTCAAGGTATGTGTCCAGCTCACTCTCAGAAAGCATCCATCCTTGTCTGCTATGAAGATTAAACAAAAGAGGTGCAGGCAAAAGTACTTTCCTACCAGTTTTAGTAACTCACCACCTGGATTGTTTGGAGAAGGTTATTTCAAAAGATAAGTTGTGCAAGTGAGCATGGGTAGAAAGAAACTTGTGTTGAACCATGGAAACAAAATCAAGCCTCTCTATAGGAAACTGCAGGTCTAGAGGGTGTGGCTCCAAACCATGCAAAGCTAGCACGCGCGGGGCAATAAGGCCTCCACAAACTGCGCCCTTCTCACGGTTATGTGAGAAACGGTAAGAAATCAAATCGCCAAAGTTATAAGACCTATCACATCTTAAGGGAGTTGCAATAAACACCAAATCATAAACAGATAGCTTGTTGGCAGTTTTTCTAGCTAACACACATCTAGAAATAAAATAGGCAAAGTATCGAATGCTAGGGAGTTGAATTTCTCGAATTTTACCACTCTCCCCTGTGAAGCTTCTGCCTTTGCAAATCTCTCCATATAATTCCAGCAGTGGTTTAGGCTGTCCACTTATCTTGTCACAAGAACCCCACTCTGGTACCTTAATAGCTGCACAAAAATCACTGAAAGGCAGACTCACAGCTTTATTGTAAATTTTGTAGTGGACCATTTGGTTAGTTGAGGACCATTTAAAACAAAAATCCTGCAGCACAGACATAGTTAGTTTCACATGTTGGAGAGGATCATCCTCAATGAAACGCTCTAAGCCTGCATTTTGCACAAGAGTGTTGAAATGCTACAAAATTCCTGTAATCCGCATAAATTCCTGACACAGATAAATTGATGGGAACACTCTCTCTTCGCAGTGCACGAGCATGACCTCATGCAACTCCAACTCATGTTGGTTTAGGTTATAAAAATTGTGATCCATCTCTGAAATTTTTCAACAATCATCACAAAAATTAATTTCAAGCAACTATACGGTGGAAACTACCATAGGGACTTATATGAGAGCTAAACATACATCAAAAATACATTATTTCTACTCAAATCAAGCATGCAAACTCACATAAGCTGTCACATACAGTACCAAACAAAATTCTACTTGGATCATTGGAGGAGTCATATACCGGAGATCAAATACACCAAATATCAGCACAAATGATGGGCTTAAGAAGGAGATCGAATATCAGAGGGAGAACAGCAAGAACACGGGTTCTAGGAAATGTTTTCAGTTGGTGAGAGAGAAGACTTTGGTAGGGGAGAGAGTTAGTGGGGGCCAGGGGGCCCCACACCATGTGCTGGCGCCACCAGGGGCTGGCCTCGCCACCCCATGGTGTGCCTGACTGGTGGGTCTCCCTGGGGCCTTCCAGGTGGCTTTCTGCCACATTTTGATGTAAAAATTTTATTATAATTTTTCTGGAATTTTTCGAGAAACTTTATTTTTGAGGTACTTCCAAAATTTTAATAATTAATAAAAACTAAGAAAACGAAAGTGAAAAGGTGGAAAACAAAACCAAAACCAGCACTACAGAGCTTCTATGACACTCTAATGTAAGAATATCCAAAGAAAACAAAGGTGGTAGTGGTGAAAACAAAAGTATGGATGGTGAAAACATGCATATCCTTAGAAATCAGAGTGAAAATATCAGGAAAACATGCATAGGGATGGTGGAAAACATGATTGTACTCAAGTAGCAATGTGATAACAGAAGTAAACATGATGAAGACATAATGGGGAAGGTGAAAACATAGTGAAAACATTGTCCTCTTGATTCAAAATCATTTTGTTAACAATGATGATCAAGTCTTGTTACCAGAACAATTTTCATATGAAGCAAAACTTTGCTAATCACTAAATAATTATGTTACCTCAACCTTGATAGACATAGTCCCAATCATAATAATTTCATATTATTTTGGTGGTACTGGAATGGGACAATAAAATTATCCAATCTTGATGGTCTCAATATTTTCAATTGAATTTAGACCATATTTCTTATCAATCTTCTTGGGAAAATAAACAGTGTGCTCTTTATCATTAACATTAAAAGTAACGTTTCCTTGAATGCAATCAATAACAGCCCCTGCATTATTAAGAAAATGTCTTCCAAGAATAATAGACATATTATCATCTTCAGGCATTTCCAACACAACAAAGTCAGTTAATATTAGACAATTATTAGCAACAGGAATGACTAACAAAGGAAGGCGCGCTCATCAAGTTCCTACGTGAGAACTGGGACATTTTCTCCTGGTGTCCTGCTGATATGCTAGGCGTTCTAAGGAACTTTCTAAGCACCAACTAAAAGTAATTCCAGGATCAAAACCCGTCAAATAAGGTCTCCGTCGTTTCGATGGAAGAAGGCAGAAGGCTATAAGCAAGGAGATTATCCGGCTTTTAGCAGCTGATTTTATCCGGAAAGTTATACATACTGATTGGTCTGTGAACCCAGTATTAGTCCCGAAGAAGGATAGTATTGTCCTTAGGATGTGTATAGATTACACTGGCTTGAACAAGTTATGTCCAAAAGATAGGTTTGCATTACCACGAATCGATCAAATAATAGATGCCAGTGTTGGCTCTGAGCTTTTATGATTTTTGGATGCTTATTCCGGGTACCATCAAACACGTATGAAAGAGGAAGACCAAACAAAAAATTCTTTCATAACCCCATATGGAACATACTATTACATAACCATGCATTTTGACTTGAAGAACGCCAGTACCACATACCAACATTGCACGCAAAGATGTCTGCATAATCAAATCGACAAAAACGTCCATGTTCATGTGGATGATATTGCCGCCGTTTCCAAGGAAAATGATACACTCCTTTAAGATCTACGAGAAACCTTCGATAACCTCCGCACTTATAAAATGAAGTTAAATCCATTAAAGTGCGTATTCGGAGTTCCCTGAGGAAAGCTTCTGGGTTTTATCGTTTCTCACATAGGAATAGAGGTAAACCCGGAAAAGATCAAGGCAATCATGAACATCACAAGGCCTACATGCCTAAAAGATGTACAAAGACTGACGGGTTCTGCAGCTGCCGTTAGCAGGTTTATAAGCCGGCTTGGTGACAAAACTCTGCCATTATACAAATTGTTGAAGAAATCCGACAAATTTGAATGGACAGAAGAGGCGGACAAAGCATTAACTCAGTTAAAGGAAACCTTAATAAAAGCTCCAATTTTGGCATCCCCAAAAGACGAAGAACCCATGTTACAGTATCTTACAGCAACTAACAGGGTTATTAGTAAATTGATAATCGTGGAAAGACGTAAACACGAGCAAAGTATTCCAGATCAACATCCGGTGTATTACGTCAGCGAGGTATTCTCCGAGTCAAAACAAAGGTATCCACATAAGCTGTCATATGGCGTATTTTTCGCATCTCGGAAACTCCGTCATTATTTCCAAGGATATTCCATAACAGTGGTAAGCAAAGCACCACTAGGGGATGTTATAAATAATGCGGATGCAACAGGCAGAGTAGCCAAATGGGGCATTGAGCTTGCTGCGTTTGACATTAAGTACCAGACCTGGACGACAATTAAATCTCAGGTGTTGGCAGATTTTATGGCTGATTGGACAGAAGCAATGGAAAACACGCCAATGTCGGAGTCGGAATATTGGATCATGCATTTCGATGAATCCAAAAATGAAAGAAGACGTTGGAGCTGGTGTATTGCTGAAATCTCCAAAAGGCGACATAATGGAATATGTATTACAAATACATTTCAACGCCATCAATAATGTGGCAGAATACGAAGCATTGCTTCATGGCTTGCATATTGCAAAGGAGATTGGTGTCAAGCGTATACTTTGCTATGATGACTCGGACTTGGTACAACATCAGCTAAACCAAACATGGGATGCTAAAAGCCCCATTATGGCCGAATTCGGAGAACAGTCGACGAGTTTGCCATTTGCTTCCTGGGATTCGGAGAAAAGAAGAAAATTAGAACGTGGATGCTTTAGCCTACATGGGCTCGGAAAGAGTGAAGACTTTACCACCTGGTGTGTTCGTCCAACATTTGCTTGAACCATCAATAAAAGGCGGAGATGTTGATTATCCTCTAGTTTCCGAGTTAATAGAAGTCTTGCTTGTTAATCAGGATTGGACAATTCCATACTTAAACTTCTTAGTTAATTAGAAGTTTCCGGATGGAGCAGACAAAGTCTTGCAAAGGAAAATACAACGCCGATGCAAGGTAATCAATGGTTTCCTGTATGAGCGCAGTATTATCGGAATTTTTCAGCGATGTATTTTGCCAGAAGAAGGACGAGAAATTCTGCAGGAAATCCACTCAGGAGATTGCGGACATCATGCTCAATCAAAAAGCATAGTTAAAAAAAGCATTATGTGCAGGGTTTTTCTGGCTCATAGCCAAGACAGATGCGTAGCACATAGTAAATACATGTGTTGGATGCCAGTATTATGCCAAGCAGACAAATATGCCAGCCCAATCACTCAAAACTTTCCCCATAACATGGCCATTTGCGGTCTGGGGGCTAGATATGATGTGACCATTAAAAACTGCCAGTGGCGGACTCACACATCTACTCGTTGCAGTAGATAAGTATACCAAGTGGGTGGAAGCAAAACCCATCAAAAAACTTGATGGTGTGACAAAAAACTTGATGGTGTGACAAATGTGACATGTGGCGGACTCACACATCTTCGTTGACGCAGTCATGCGATACAGCGTTCCACATAGCATAATCACGGATAACGGGACAAATTTCTCAATTGGAGAGTTAGCAAAATACTAGCGACAAATGAGATTTCGCCTAGATCTCGCATCTGTGGCACACCCACAATCCAATGGCCAGGTTGAACGAATGAATAGTTTGATACTGCAAGGAATCTGCCCAAGACTCGAATCTCCACTTCATAGAGCAGCTGGAACATGGGTAGAAGAATTACCTTCTGTGCTTTCGAGTATTCGAACGACACCCAATATATCAACTGGGCAAAAACCTTTTTTCCTTGTTTATGGTGCAGAAGCAGTGCTTCCTACGGACATGATCCATGATAGCCCAAGAGTGCACGCGTATGATGACTCGGATGCAAAAAACGTACGACAGGATGTCGTCGGTCTTTTAAAAGAAGAACGAGAGCTTGTGCTACAAAGATCCGCCATTTATCAGCAAGGACTGCGACGTTATCATAGTCGGAAAATCAAACACCGTTCTTTCAAAGAAGTTGATTTGGTGCTAAGATTGGTACAGGATAGCAAGCACAAATTAGCCCCAATTTGGGAGGGACCATTTTTTATTAGCAAAGCTATGAAAAATGGGTCATATTACCTTGTAGATATTCGATACACGGAAGATGATCCGAAAAATCTGAATCACAAGAGAAAAAGAGAGATAGATGTAGAACTAGGGGAGACAAAGAGGCCCTGGAGCATCCAACAGTTACGTCCCTTTTACACTTAGTTCAAATTCTATGTAAACATCGTTGAGATCATGAAATAAAGTTGTCGGAAATCCATGCATTATTGTTTTGTTTGTTTTATTGTTCTAAGAATATTTCTGTCTTATCTATTTCCCAATGATCTTTCAATATAAGCTTTAATGTTAACCCGAATTGTGCCTGCGTGGTCGGAGTTATAAACCTGAATGCTTTGTAGCCTAAGGAGGCTTAAGAAACCCAGATTGTGCCTGAGGTTCATACTTTTTAAATTCCTTATTTTTCCAAAGTATTATCTGATCGTTTGTGTGTTGGGTCACTGGAATTAGTAAGTAAAAGTGCCAAAGTATAATCCATGATTCCGAGTTTTGGCTGACGGGTCTGAACCCAGTCACTTGGCATGAAGAATACATACTTTCGAGCCACTTCAACACTAAGGAAAGTTAAAATATATAAACCAGAGAACTTAAAAGGAAAGGAATTAAAACTCTAAGAAACGTGCAAATACTTAGAGCATCTCCAGTCGCCCCCCTAGAGCCCCCCAGGCGGCCTTTTTAGCGCCGGAAGCGGCGAATAGCGTCGTTTCCTCACCAGTCGGCCCCCAGAAGCCCAAATAGCGCCGTTTCGGCGCTACTTCGCGCCGCAGCACCACGCGCGGGCCAGCTCTGTCAGTGACGCGCCGAATAAACGCGGGAACAGAAACCCCCGCCCATGACCTTCTTCTCGGCGCCCGCGCCGTCAAAGGCTGCCGGAGTAATGGCGTGGCGGCCGCCCAGTGCATGCGCCCCAGTCAAAGGCTGCCGGCGTAATGGTGTGGCGGCCGGCCAGTGCATGCATGGTAGGGGCGGCAGCGGTGACACGCGCGGTGTAGGGACAGGCCCGCCAGGATATTAAAAGGGCGCTCGTCCCTCGCCGTTCTCCCATTCTCGCTTCCTCCTCCTCGCCGTTCTCCCATTCTTGCCTCCTCCTCCTCGCCACCCTCGCCGTACCTAGGAACGATGCCTCGCCTCTGGGATGCGTGGCCCGACAGCGACGAAGAGGAACAGCAGCCGGCGAAGGAGGTAGCGCCCGAGCAGCCGCCGGCGGAGGGAGCGGTGGCGCCCGAGCAGCAGCCCGCCCAGGAAGAGCTGGCGCCCGAGCAGCCGGCGCAGGCTGCCCAGCGCTGGAGGAGGGAGAGGAGGAGGCAGCCGGTGTTGCCGGAACAACATGCTGCCTTCCACTCCTTCGAGACCGCGCGGAACGAGGGAGCGTTCCACCAGGTCCTCGGCGGCCTCGAGCAGGCGGCGGCGGCGGCGGAGGCTGCCGCCGTTCGGGCATCTCTGGAGACCCACCGGAGGGAAGAGGCGGAGCGCGAGGTACGCCGGCAGCTGGCCGAAAATGTTGCGTCGGCCGAGCAGCAGGCGATCATCGTGCAGTACGAGGCCGACCGGCGGCAGGTGGCGCTGCAGAGCGAGCGGCGTAACCGCCAGCCCTCCGAGCAGGCGCAGCTGCACCGGCTGCGGGTGCAAGACCGGGCGGAGCGGCACTGGCTCGCCGCGGCGAAGGATGACGGCGAAGCTGACCCCTCCAACCGGCTCGCCATGGTGGCGAAGGGTGACCGCGAGGACGACGACGATGAAGACGACGACGCCTAGAATAGTCGCCGACGTATACTTATTTTTGCACTGTTTAGTTCAATTCTCGATGTTTTAGTTTAAATTTGCGTCCAAATTGTACGAACTTTGTCTGAAATCAATAAAATGCGTCGAGTTTCAAATCGAGTTTTTTTTGGGCCGAAACTTGGGCTCTGGGAGCGACTGGGAAGCCTGCCCCCCAGGTTCCAGATTAGCGCCGTTTGGCGCCGCGGCAGCCCCAAAACAGCGGCGTTTTGGGCCCTGGGGGCGCGCAACGACTGGAGATGCCCTTGAAGCTTTACTGCAGAGGATAAATGATTGTTTATACAAAACATAGAATGCATTACAATTGATGTTACATTGCAAGAGTAGTAATGATTCTATATTCTTGACTGGCTACGCAGGAACTAGGCGACATCCTCATACTCCTCGTTGTCCTCCTCGTCGTTGTCGCTAGGGTTCTCCGGAGTTTTCGGAATCTCTTCCTCCGGGTAGAACGTGGAGGTAGAAACCATCCGAGCTATCTTGGAGGCGTGCCCCTTGACAGACTCAAAGATCTCCGCTCTCTGGGCTTCCGTATATCCTTGCGGGATACCGGTAGCAACGCACCAGGATTTAGAGGCGGTGTAATGCATACGCATCAGTCCAAGGACCACGCGCGCACCACCTCGGACGACGGATTGGAGCCAGGACTCCCTCTGGTTTGTCACCTATTCAATGCCCTCCGGAAGTTTGCTGACTTCCGAGAAATCGCCAACCTTGTCTAGAATGCACTTATTAATAAGTAGCATCCCAGCATTCTTGAGATCGGTGACAACTTTCCCGAAAGCCCGGATTCTGTCAATCCGGGTAAGCAAAGGATTCCCTTCTGTTCAAAAAAACCAAGAAAGTTTAGAAAACACAGAAGAAGGAAAAAGGAGGCGTATTGCAAAAGTATAAGAATAAACTTGGTAAAGTAACAAAAACTTACAGAGAATTTTATCCATCTCAAAGCCTTCTTGAAGGCGTTGGTTGCGGGCATTATCCAAGTCGTGGATAGTCGCCTTATTTTTCTCAGCTTGAGAAGAAGCTCGGGACTCGGCTAATCCAAGAGCAAGTTGGCTCGCCTCCAGATCTTTTTCGAGCTTTACAGCAGTTTGTAAAGCTCTGAGTTTTCTTTGCGGAGGATTTCAGCATTGCCAGCGTCCTCAGCAATTTGTTTGGTCTTAGCCAAAGAATCTGAGAAGAAAAAGAGCTGAAGAGTTAATAACTCGAAAAAAGACTTAGAAAAAATTCAGAAACAAAATCAAGGAATGAAAAGCAGGTTTACCTGCTGTCTCCTTCAGATGCTTCTTAGCCTCGGATAGTTCTGAGTCTTTCTCATTAAGAATGCCAAAAAGAGATTTTACTTCCTGGTTCTAAATGGTGAGCTTCTCAATAACTTCCATGTTTATGTTCTCGGCGGTTTGCTGAAAAGTAGACAAAGGAAAAGATTGCTTAGACAAAGATAAGCAGGCAAAAGAGAAATGCATTAAGGAAAAAATAGAAATAATAGTTTTGTCATAATACTTGGGGGATAGAGATATTACCTGGCTTAATCTTTGCAAACCGCGAGATTCTCGGAGAATTCCTTGGTGTTTTCCGCGAAGGTAATCCCCATGTGGTGGAGGCCGTCTTGCATGACCTGGCGAGGCGAGAACATGTAATTATTCCTAACAATAAGTCTGCCTTTTGGCCAAGGACGGATTAAGGGAGCTCGGGCAGAGAATTTCTGCGCCCACAGATGAATGTATCCGCGTTCGTCGAAGCATGATTCTTGTTTTACCTTGAACTTCTCCTAGAAAGTCGGCATCGCTTCCGCCTCAGGAGGGTTCGAGGACCCACCTTGTTCGGGTTCCGTCCTTTCCCGCGCATCCGTGTCGGATGCAACAGGCTGGCTGGTCTGCAAGGGTATTCCTCCCAAGCAGTCGAATTTTCCTCCCCAGCCGCCATTGGAGTATCTGGAGCAGCGGCGGCAGATATCTTGGGTCCCCTGTGGGCGGCAGCCTTCAGCTTCTTCCTGCCTTTTCCCTTTAGTGTGGTATGGGCAAGGCTAGAAAGAAATCCTGGCGGGGTTCTATCCCTAAGTAAGCCTCAAAGAGGGCCTGGGATCCGGCTAAGAATAGAATGGAATTTGGTGGAAGATTATGAGGCTGGATGTTGTAGTGGTCTATGACTTGGAGAAAAAACGCGGAAGGCAGAAATCCCATACCTCTATTGATATGAGACGCCAAAACGACGCGTTTTCCGACTTGGGGGGACGGTTCAGTGTTGTCCTCGTTAACCCGCCACTTTCCTTTGACGACAAAGCCGTCTTTCACCATTGCCGGAAGAAGAGTCAGAGCCACGTTGAAGTGGCTCCATTTTCCGGCATTCTCCACCTCTTCTTCCTCGCCTCCAGCAGCGGCGGCGCCAGCGTCTTCACCACCGCGAGAAGAGTTTTCCACCTCAGTGCCGGAAAAGGGAGGAGGAGGAGGTGTAGCCGATGGCGGCGACATGTTTCCGGCGGTGGGAGGCAGAGCCCCGCCCGCCGGCTCGCTGCGGTCCCCTCCGGCGCGCTCGCAGCAGCACGTGTGGGAGAATCAAGGATAGGATCGAGGTCGTTGATGATTTCCTCGATGTCGAAGGTGGCGTTCGCAGATTCAGCGGCTCGGGGAGAATCTCTGGTAGCCATGTTTGTGCGGCGCAGCCGAGAGTGTGAACCGCCGATGTTTTCTTCCGGTGAAGGGCTCGGGTTTTCGTCGCCTCTGGAACTTGGGTGCTAGGATGCTCTGTGCTCGAATGTCTCGAGGAGGAAGATGGAAGCGGAAGGGAAACCGGAGACCTCGAGACGGCTATTTATAGCCAAGGCGCGTGAGATTGGCTCCAACGGCTCTTTTAGCCGTTGGATACGCGACGCGTGTAACGCCCGAAAATTCTAGGAAATAAGGCGGTGGGGTGATTATTGCTATCTCCTTGTTTTCCACGAGAGAATCTATCAGAGATATGGTTTCAGTCTTTTGACTGAACCCAAACGACCGTGACATCGGCAGGATTTCATCACTGACGTCACGAGGTTCCTTCTCTTCGAAGAAAAGCCGGATTTCGTAAAATACGAGTTTTGTATTAAGAAACTATGATGAAAGAAGAATCAATATAAAACGCCGACATTTCTAGGAAAGAATACCAATCTACGAAGAGCGGCAGAATGAAGTCTTAATCCTTCTTGGGGGCTACTCTCGGATATATGCCAATTAGGCGTATGTCCGGCATTGGCCTAAAGACCGGATTACCAGGGTGTCCTATAGGGAATGGGACATAGTCCATTGGGCGGCCCGGTAAGCTGACGCATAGGAAGCCGGATTCTAGAAGAACACGGACCACGACCCAAAGTGGTGCGGCTTGGAAGAGAAGACGGGTTTCTTACTTTCCAAGTTAGATACTTTTCGTAGTCTTTTAGGTTTCCTTTCTGTAAGCCCCAATTCGGATATCTATATAAAGCCGGAAGGGAGCGAGAACGGACAGACAATTAGCTAGAAGCCAACTCGCCGAGAAGTTGATCCTCGCCGAGTTAGCAAAACCATACTCACATTATACTTTGTATACTTGAGGCTTCAGCCCTACTTTAATGAGATTGCAGGAGTAGGAACGCCGCCTAGTTGCGTCGTACCGAACCTGGGTAAAACTCGGTGTTCTCGTTTGCAGTGTTATCACGTCCCCCTGCGGTTCTACCAGTAGGCTTATGGCACCCCTGTCCATGAACCTTACTGCAATGTCTCGATAGTTTCGATGATTTTCCCTGTAATTTATATGAGAATGGTAATTTTTTGGTAGGTTCCATATATAGGGTGCTGGTCCATCCCAAAGTTCTAGTCGGTTTCAACAAAAAAAATATGGCAAACGAAGATACCATTAAAAATAAAAAAAACAATTGTGTTGTATCTTTGTAAGGGTGTCATTTTAACAAAAGATAACCTTGATAAGCAAAACTGGCATGGAACTATGCAATGTGTTTTGTCCATGTAAAGAGGCAATAAAGAACTTATTCTTCAAATGTTTGTTTGCACGTTCTATTTGGTCAGCCATCCAAATAGTTTCTAATTTATATTCTCTCAAGTCTATTGCAAATGTGCAGTGTGTTTTGTCCATGTCAAGAGACAATAAATCACTTATTTTTTAAATGTTTCTTTGCACGTTCTATTTGGTGTTTCTAATTTATATTCTCCCAAGTCTATTGCAAATGTGTAGTGTGTTTTGTCCATGTCAAGAGACAATGAAGCACTTATTCTTCAAATGTTGGTTTGCACGTTTTATTTGGTCAACCATCCAAATAGTTTTTAATTTATATTCTCCCAATTCTATTGCAAATGTGTTTGGCAATTGATTACATGGGATCGATAATAAGTTTAATACTTTATGGTGTCCAAGGTTCATCGTGAGGGCAATAGAGTGGCTCACTCTCTAGCTAGATTAGGGTGTAGTGAGCCGAGTGATAAGGTGTTAATTGGTTTAGTGCCATCCTGTGTGGTGAATCTGGCCATTCTTGATTGTAATCAAAATTCTATGGCTTGAGTAATATAAGTAAATTTCAAAAAGAAATAGATAATAAGTTTAAGATTACTATTCGGATGTAAGCGCTAGTCTTTATATGTTCACTTTGGTTGTGTACAAAAGATAAGCTTTTCAATGATAAAAAATTCTCTCGTTTGCAGGTACTATACCGGTGCAGATGTGTTCTTCGTTTATGGTCCACATTACAACATACGAAGTATCGAGTCCCTTTTACGGAGGCATGTGTACGATAGAAAAAGGTGGTGAAGGATATATTTGTGCAACATGGATGGCCACTGACCTCCGGATTGGGTTTCCATAGGCATAGGCGTTTTATTTCTTCAGTATTGTAATTCGTCGTTTGCTTCCTTTTTCTTTTTGTCTCGAAACTGTTGGTTGATGGCTGTGTGCATCTCAGTTATGCAGAGGCCATGTAATGCTTAAACATTTTAAGTACAAAACTGTTTATCAAAAATAAAAACAGATAAGCACAAGTATGTTAGAAGACAAGCACAGGTGCAGAGACATGGAGCTATATATAGCAAAGATATTGCAACAATGATGTCTTTGAAATTCAACCAGTGCCTTACAGAAATGAAGTTACAAGCCAGCAGAATACACATCATCAAATGCGTCGATGCCAAAACGAGGCCCAACCAAAGGTAACTACGAAGGGCCAAAGTACAGTTACCATCACAGGAATGTACCAACGTAGCAAGTGTACCGTTCCCTTGAGTAGCCCTTTCCTAGTAAGTAATGGTCGTTGAATTAGTAGCATTATGAGAAGAAACTCCTGATGTCCACTTACCAGTACGGCAGCAGCAATAAAGCAAATCGCAATAGCGGTATGATGAGCAACCGGAGCTAGCACCATATACACACCCAGTGCAAAAGCGATCAACATGCACGTGACCGAACTCGAAAAGAAAAGTTCGGACGAGAACAGGTACATTCTGCGGGTGGTCAGGTCGATCATGGGAATTCCAGCAAACATGGAGCCAGTGGTAGCTAGCAAGGAGCTCATGAAAGCTAACGAGGTGGCCATAATGAACGCGTCAAAAATAAACCCCCCAGCAAGCATTGGCGCGCCTGCATTTGCATGATCATCGCCTCTGTAACCTCCAGGAATGGCAAAAGTTGCACTGAACGCCATGTTTGCTATCAGGACTGAAGCAATGATAAGCTTCTGTGTTGTATCTTTCAGCATCTCTGATTCTTTGTCCTCGTCCTCAACCTTTAGACGGCGACCATACTTTCCCTCATTCTTATCCCGGCTGTTAGCAATAATAATCTTGATTAGGTAAGTGTCCTAGTAGCATGTTCTATTCTGATTAGGAGTTGGACCATGTACGTGTTCTGACCTAGTCTGAGTAGTACTAGTTAGTACTTGTGTTAGGAAATAGAAGTCCTAGTTAGAGTTGAACTAGTAGTATACGTGAGTTTAGATACCTAGTACGAGTAGGTTTATGTTGGCTGCCCACCTGTATATATGTGCACCAGGTGGTAGCTTTGTAAGCTAAGAACTTGTACCGTGAGTTTGAGAAGAAAATAGACAAAAAGAACGGGCACGATACGTGCCCTTGGCAAAAGTTTTTTTGCGCGCGTGTGGTCGTCATAGTTTGATGTGATCGATCCTGTGGGGAATCCCAACAATTGGTATCAGAGCGAGGTCAAGGATTTGAGTGCACGCTTGCCCCGGGGAGGCGATCCATACTAGCGCCTCGGGGCGGGCGATCGTCGATCGGAGGAGCGACACGGAGGAGACGGCGGGGAGTTGTCGTCGGCAAGGCGGTGGAGGTGGATGATCGTTGAGGGAGAGGTGGTGCCGACGTGCGGTGCCGGGAGTCTCGTCAAGATTGTCAACCGGGTGTTTAGATGAGTTGAAGTGTGTGCACGTTTGCACGTGTAGGGCGTCATGTCAGTGAGTCGTCGGTGTGTCCAAGTGCTCGTCTTTGTGAGGATCTGTTGCAGCTGAAGCGTCGCGGTTGAGGGACTGTCCGGTGTGATTTATCACCATGGACGAAGGCGCAAAAACAAGGTGGCGTGTGGCTATCAGCGCGCCTCAACCAGGTCTATATGTCTCGACGAGAGGATCAAGTTCAAGTGTGAGGGGGCGGTAAACCAGAGAAAGGTGAGTCTCTTCAGTGAGGCCATGACTCTACATGAGGCTGGAGTGGATGGTCTAGTCCACGAGGTGTCGGCATGTATCACAGCTAGGTGGATGTAGTGATCCACGGGTGGTGTTACCACAAGGTTTCTAGCGTGGCTGGGTAGTCCATATCATGTTTGAATTGGTCCGTAAAATTCGCCAGGTCGAAATTGGGGAGAGCCAATTAGACTTGTCGTGGTGCGAGAAATAGACAAAGACGCAAATTTGCACGGAGTCAATATCAGAGAAGCACAGAAGACCTAGAGTCAAGATTAGGGAGAGATTGTTAGCAATAATAATTATGATTAGGTAAGTGTCCTAGTAGCATGTTCTATTCTGATTAGGAGTTAGACCATGTACGTGTTCTGACCTAGTCTGAGTAGTACTAGTTAGTACTTGTGTTAGGAAATAGAAGTCCTAGTTAGAGTTGAACTAGTAGTATACGTGAGTTTAGATACCTAGTACGAGTAGGTTTATGTTGGCTGCCCACCTGTATATATGTGCACCAGGTGGTAGCTTTGTAGGCTAAGAACTTGTACCGTGAGTTTGAGAAGAAAATAGACAAAAAGAACGGGCACGATACGTGCCCTTGGCAAAAGTTTTTTTGCGCGCGTGTGGTCGTCATAGTTTGATGTGATCGATCCTGTGGGGAATCCCAACACCGGCGATGGGCATCTTTGCTCGCCCTGACAGTCCACAAGGCGTAGCATATTTGGAGCTCAGTGGTCTGAGAGGAAAACATGCAGGAATTTCATGAGTAGCAAGAAAAGAAATGTGACATGAATGATCTACTGTAGTTAAGGGGGTTGGTGAACTGGAAAGTAGAACAGAGAGTGTATTACCCCTACATTACCCATTCCACTCGCAGGCTTACTTATCGATAGGTCACGGGGAGTTTTCCCTTGGTTATTTATTAGATTCAGGTTCACCTCTCGATTCCCAAATAGAGCACAGAACACCCAAAAGCTCCCAGCATGGATAGCTAAATGCAGCGCAGTGTTCCCGTCATTGTCTTGCATATTCAGAATCCAAGCTAGTGATGGGTTTCGACATGCATATAGGACTATGGCCACTCTTCTTTTCTCAATGGCGACATGAAGTAACGTCTTTCCTTTAGCATCGGTCAACCCGGCACTATCCGGACGCTCTCGAAGGAAAAAAAGTATGGCGTCTCTGGCACCTGCAGAGGCAGCCACATGTATGGGGAAAAAGCCGTTCTTGTCTGCCTGATACAGTGCTGCGGGGTTCGCTTTGAATACTTTCTCGATTGTCCGTGTAGACCATCAGGAAAATTGTACCAAGTGTAGCGGCGTACTCCCATCATTGTCCACTTGTGTAGTAAGTTCCTTGTTACAATGCAGTAGGAACTCTATCATCACTGTGAAGAGATTTTTTATGTTAGTAAACCAGAAAAAACTGCGTAATCAGTCACGTAAGAGTTAATTATATTAATCTTGATAAATCATGTATTTAAGGCATCTTGCGAGGATAGAGATTTCTTACTCCGGAGCACGAGTTATCTTGGTGTTTTAAAATTCAGATTTACAAGTTTCAGAAAAATCTGAAAAAAATCCTATTTGTTCTTAATAACGTATTCCACAAATATGTAAAATTTAAATTTGAAACATTTTGTATTTCGAGCTACACAAAAAAAATAAAAATGTACAGATCAGAGTATCTTGAAAATGAAAATGCAAATTTTTAAATGTACAGATTTTGTTATTTTTTTGTAGCTAAAATTATAAAGTATTTCCAAGTAAAATATTACAAGTTTGTGAGATACATCAGGAAGAACAATCATGATTTTTTTTGATATTTTCTTGAAACTTAATTTTTTTTCTAGAATTTGTTAAAACACCCGCATCACTAGTGCTCGGGGGCACAAGTGACTTTCCGCGGGGTAGTATCATTGTCTATTACTAATGTGCATGATACTAATTTAGTTATTATCCTCCCATTGCATAGAATAATAATCAAGTACTCCCTCCGTCCACTTTTAATCTATATTATAGACTAGAAATTTGTCCACTTTTAATCTACATCCCACGCACTGCGCATTAATTCTCTCCTCGGTAATCAACACCAACACAGAAAACGAAACAGTCTTGATTTCCCTATTGGATGTCATTATCTTTAATGTGGCTTGGATTGGTTGTTTACATATCTAGGTAGTAATTTTAAATGACTTGCTAATTTGTGTTAAAACTTGTAGAATGTAGATTAAAAGTGGACGGAAGGAATAGCACAGAGTCAAATTTTTTTTTGTAGAATTTCAATGTTAAGTTATTTACACAATACTAGTATAATTTTTGTTGGCTACACAATCACCTAATCTAAGCGGTTGCTTACACACATTATTTGATGACGATTTCTAACTCCTAGAACGTTGTCGCCAGCCGAGATAATAGCATAAAACTACCACCTTTGTGACGAAATTTACCGTTTGCTACCACTTTACGTTTTTCGGACAGAAATCTATCACTTTTAGCACAGATTTTTTCAAATCGCAGTAAATGTTGTCTAAGAGTGAATTGACACCGAATCCGACAACGGGACCCACACTGTTTGATGATGTGCAAATTAAATAATAAAAAACTTTCCAAAAAAAGTGGAAGAAAATTGTTGTTGTCTTCCCCAACCCGTCACCTGCCGGCTCTTTGTTGCCCGCCAGCCCACCCCGCGGAAGCCGCCGGAAGCGTTGCTCGCCATCCCGCGCTCGTAGGTCGTCGCCGGGCTACCGCCTCGCTGCGGCTGCGCCCCCGCTGCCGCCGCGACGTCAGCCTGCCTGCACGACTCCGGCGAGGGATGTGTCCATCGCGCCCGCCCGCACGATTACGCCCCAGGCCGTCGTCGATGCGCCCTAGTCCGCCGTCTGCGCCCCAGGATGGAGCTCTCAGGTCCGGCCGCGGTCGCTTAAGCCGAAAATCGACGGGCCATTGGCCGCCCCCGCCCTCCCGGCTCCTCCTCCTCTCCCGTCTCCCATTGATGTGCTATGCAACTTGTGCTCCTGTGTCCGTGAGGAAGAGGTTGACTTTTCTTTTGTTCTTACATATTTTTTCATATATATTTATTTGCCTAATTGGGCTAACTACAAGTGGGTCCCACTCTTAATCTGGGTGTCAATTCGCTCTCAAAACCCAATTTGAGCGATTTGAAAAAATCTTTGCCAAAAGTGGTAGATTTATGTCCGAAAAACATAAAGTGGTAGCAAACGGTAAATTTCACCACAAAAGTGGTAGTTTTATGCTATTATCTCTCGCCAGCCAATCCAGATTTAAGATTTCACCCGAGTAACGAGATGCGGAGGGGGGCGATGTTACCTCAATGGGGCCTAAATAGGAAAGAACGTTACCCATGGGCGTCGCCACCGTCGTGGCTGGTAGGCCAGCCAGAGATCTCTCCTACCCCTCCACCACCGAGCCCCGCATCTGATCCGGCGACCAGAGGCCACCTAGAGATGCAGGCGGACGCCCGCCAACATATACACGTCTAAACTGTCCGGTCCGCCAACGTGATATTGTACGTATCTGTGTGAAGTTTTTTTTCGTTTTTTCCGATCTATGCGTTCCGCACTCCGCAGTAGCTTAGAAATTATGGCGGCCCGTCCGCCACGTCCAGCAGGGTTGGGCAAGCTAAGACTAGCCACAATGGGAGTAACATAGGTGGTATCATAAGTGCCACATAGGCAAAAATAATGATGTGGCACTCATTTAATGAGGAGAGAAGTGTTGGTGGTATCATAGGTAGATACCGTAACATAACGTATTTCAAGGCAAGATGAGTCTATAGCCTAATAAATGTAATAGTATATGATACCACAAATATGTTACTATTCATTGTGAAAGTGGTAACATAGACTAGTATCACATACATGGTACTAGTATATGATACTCCCCTTTTGACTAGTCTAAAGGAGTGAAAGTCCATGCCTTCAGATCTGTTCAAGGGAACATACGTCATGGCCTCGCACTACGGCCAACATAGTCAACTCCTATGCGCCCGCACAGCCAAGGAGGGACCATTACCGGGCATGTTGCTCGCTGTCAGGCCAGCACCCCTTCACCACCCGGCGTGAGTGACTGGAGCGACGAAATCCTCACCGCTACCATCAAATGTTCATCGCACGGCCTCCGACAGACTCATGTGACAGCGGCAAGGAGGGGAGATGGGGTGGGGGCGCCGACGCTAGGGTTTATTCGCTTTCCGAGTTACACGAGAGCCATATATTGCGTGAGACTTATCAACATCGGTTCTATTTAGAAGATATTGTCAAGACAATGACAATGGCGAGGTTTAAGAGACTAATGGTGTGTTCACATCTTGTCCAGTGATAGAATAAATACTAACTCGACACTTTGTTTTTCATGAAATCCCTAAATCATTTAATATAACTTCTATGTTTAATTAGTATGTGACACGTACGGTATTTTTTTTGTAAGGAAAAAAACCTATGTTAGTGAAGAATAACAGAAAAACAGAGTACATACGAACGTATGTAACAAGTTCTAAAAATAGAGTACGAACCTGTGTCTCTGTCTCGAAGCAGAGCAACATGCAAAGCATTTTGTCCATCTGCTCCGGAGTAGGAGAGATTGCCACCACTCGCATGATATAGAGTCAATGCAATAGTATTCTTCTCCAGCAAGATGGCTAGGCACAATGGTGAAGTGCCATTTACAGGATAATCAGCCAATCGGGGATCAGCAACCATTAGCTTCTGGACTATAGTCATTCCTTGTTCTTCTACAAAAACTCCGATCTTTCTTTCTTCTGGTGCGCCGTCAGCATCAAACAATGCTTCTCTGTCCTTAGGACCCATGATCCTACCGTCCTCAAATCGAACAGCCTCTTCTCAAGAGCTTGAGCTTCCTGTGGTCACCCTCACGTCCAGCTAGAACAATTAGACGAGATACCATTTCGGAGTTCCCAGCTCGAGCAGCACAATGCAAGGGTGTGTCACCCCTGTGATTCTTCGCAAACAAGAGGCCACTGTCCCTGCTGGCTGCCGCAGATCATGCCGGCATACTTCAAGAAATCCTGGCCGTCCCCGTTGCTGGCGGCTACATGCAGCGCAGTATCCCCACCGGGATTGACGCCCTGGAGGAGTTCTCGTGCTATAAGCGAACTAGGCTGGCGGTAGAGGCCCTCTTCTACATAAACATCTGGCGCCGGCACCGGGACTCTTCTCTGAGCTCTCGTTATGAATGTGAGGAATTCTTCAGTTGGAATCATCATTCGTGGATCTTGTGCGCCCCTCCGCTCGAAAAGCAAGTCCAGCGCCTCCCATGAGCCCACGCGCGCCGACGCCAGCAGCAGGGGATTGATGTTGCCAGACGCAGCTTCTTCTCCGTCGCTGCCCCCCCCCCCCCCCCCCCCCCCCCCCCCATTTCCCTGAACTTTGTGGTTTGATAGTTGGATGACGCTGGTGGTGCTCCCTATTCCTATCTCGGCGCACTCTTAAAGCAAGTGCCAAGTCCCCCCTCTCTTCTCCATTTAACCCAGTCGTCTTTGCTCTCTCGCAAGTTTTAAATCTTAATCGTTTCTGGCTTGATGATGACCTGGTGGATATTTTTCAGGGGCACATGGCTGTCCTTGGTTTATAAACCTACTCTAGTATATTAATCTCTTAACGATGTCGGCCAGATGTGAAATCCCACGTGAACATGCTACTAACCTCCTATTTGCCAATGACTGGGGTCGTAGCTTATTGTAATGTACAAGCATGGCTGTTAGTGGAGATTTAGATCCATAGTATCTCCACACCATGAGTTTTTTATTGCGATGCGTACACTCAATGATTCGAGCTGGCTTCTTTCTCTTCATTTTTCATGGAACTGCAAGATGGAAAAAAGGTATGTCCGGCCCACCTCGAAACTGTCTCCGACACATTTCTGACACAATGGGAGGTAAGTTGAGTCGGGTTCGAAGGAGAAAATTACAAAAATCTACTATAATTGGGGCAGTGGTTGCGAGTCAGTACCAATTGTGAAATTTTTTGCTAAAAACTACCACGTCTTGGACTAACGACATCAGAACGCGCTGATGCCACTCGTTGAGAGAGTTTAGGTGATCTGACAAGGAGGGCCCGCCTGCAGAGCTGACGTGGCCCGGACTAACTTTTTTCCTCTCATTATTTTATTTTTTATTTGTTTCCCTCTAACTTTTTTTCCACCCCACGTTGACTAAGCCTGTCCGCCGTCGTTTCCGCCCGGAGGCCGTTCTTCTCCGGCCTCGCGCGCGGCGGTTGCGCGCCTGCCGCCAGCGCCCGGCTGCGCCACCTAGGCTCTATTCTAGACTCCCACCGCTGTCGATTCGGGCGCCGCCGCATCCCGCCATGGTGCGCCTCCAAGGTCGACGGCGAGATCGACGGGGACGATGGTCCTCCCCGCCGGCGCAAGGACGCTGCCCCTGGCCCTCCTTACCGACGCAAGGTCGCCGCCCTGGTCCTCCCTGCTGGCGCACGGCCGATGCCGCTGGCCCTCCTTCCCGACCCAAGGCCGTCGCCCCGTCGGAATCGAGTTCCGGCAGTTCGACCACTCCCCGCAAGGCTTCCGACGCCCGGATGTGCTTCCCGGCCACCGTCCGCCCGCGCGGTGGCGGAGATGCAGGGTGGGTTTCGGGAGGTGGCAGTGGTCGTCCAGGTTCCGGGCGTGCTTCCCGGCCACCGTCCGCCCGCGCGGTGGCAGAGATGCAGGGTGGGTTTCGGGAGGTGGCAGTGGCCGTCCAGGTTGGTGGTTTTCTCACGGGCGTCTCCGGCGGTGTCCGGACTAGCTAGCGGTAGGGCAGGGCGGCGGCCACCGGTGGTGAGTTGGGGGAAAGAAGGGGGATCGGGATATGTCTGGTCAATGTGGCCTCAACCTACAGGCAGGAAAAAAATGGAGGAAAAAGAGATAAACGAAAAGTATTGCTGACAGGTAGGCCCCACGTCCACGTCAGCGTATTCTCCATTTGTGCTGTCTAGTCAGCACTTACATATGTGGCCCACCGGTCAGCATGAGTGTCAAAATGCATTTAGACAGAAATTAGCGTTTTTTGTTGTCGTTAGTCCAAGACGTGGTAGTTTCTAGCAAAAAAAATTCCACAATTGGTACTGACTCGCAACCACTGCCCCAATTGTGGTAGATTTTTGTAATTTTCTCGGTTCGAAGCCTAGCTGACGCCGTTGCCACTTTCTTCGATCCGCATCTTTGGTGGTGTTCTTCTCTCGCAGTTTGCCTGTCCGGCGTTGTGGTTTCAGTTGCGGGCGTCGGCGATGCTCAGGGGTGGCAGTCTCAGCTCTCTTCATTTTCCAGTTGTGGTAATGTGTTCATGCGTGCTCAGGGGAGCATCTCCACCTCCTGGCGGTTCGGCGCCCTTCGAGCCAGGGCGAGAAGGCAGGGGCTTACTTCAGAGGTGGAGCGTATGGCGTGGCGACATTGTTTGGCATCCCGAAGACGAAGATGGTGTGTGCCCTTCCATGGCGTGCTCCCTCGATGATCATTGCCCCGTTTCGAGTTGGATCACGGTGGTGGTCAAGGATATCGATGATCAAACTGGGCTTCATCGTGTTTTTTCTGCGATTGTTCTATTCGATGTCTGTAAGCTGTTTTTCAGCACCTGTAAACTCTGGCCATTGGGCTTTATTAATTTAAAGTCGGTCACTTGTGCCTTTTATCTAAAAAAACACAATGGGAGGTACACTCTCCTTCTGCACTCCCCGAATTTTTTTTTGAAAGAAATAAATTTCAAATTAAATATAGCAAAAGTTTTGAATATCATTCAAATTTTACACAGGAAATTTAAATAAATACGAGTAAACTAAACCCTAGGCGTCATCTACTCATCGTCGCAGACACGGATGATGCCGTCATTGAAGGGATCCAGCTTGGGCTGCCACGACGGTACTGCCTCTTGCTCCACAACATCGTTGATGGGCTCCGGCTTCAGCGCCCTAGGCGGAGGCGCAGCTGCTTCGGGTCCTCGGCATGCGCGAGTAACACAACGCCATGTAGTAGCTGGGGGGTCCTTCATGCCGAGAGGTGTGGCGGTGATCGCGGAATCCAGAAGCGCCATGGTGAAGCCAGGAATCTGCCTCGCTGACGGGTTACCGGGGAGCCGACGAAAAACGCCAATCCGAGGAGGGGGTGTCCTCCTACTGAGGCTAGCACTACGGCGGCGATACGATGATAATGTTGTTGCCTTGAGGCACTTGTTCTACTCCTTGATAGCGTGGAGCTTGGCACAGTAGTTTTCGGGCTCCTCCTTGATGGTGTCGGCATCCTTCTTTGGGCGCGAAAGTGGAGCAGCCCACGGCGGTGCACGTGGCGGCTAGAGCGGGACAACGGTTATGTGGCGTGCTGACGCCCAAGCGAGCACGGCTGCTAGCATGTCGCCACACTACTAGTCCCTCCGTCACTGGATCGCACACCTCTCCATCCCGCCCCAAAGCTCGAGGGCCTCGTCCCTCTCCTGCTGGAACAACTCGAACCACTGCGTGCAGTTATTCGCGACATTGTCTTTGTGGCGTTGCTGCGCCAGAATCCTGGTGTTCCACTGCAGCAGCATGAGATCCTTGCTGACAGGCAAGGGTGGCACGGCGCAGCCTGCGGTGTTTAGCCGTCACTACTTAGGCAGGAGGTAGTTGCGGGCAGGTGAGGCACCAGCATCAATGATGATGGTGGTGGACGCGTGGGCAGGCTCTAGGACAGCGTGTTGGAACAGACAAAGCCTCCCGGAGAACCGGTGAGGAAGCCATTATTCTACGTTGACCGACCGTCTGCCTCTCGCGTGTGAATGACATGCGGGTCCCACCTATCGGAAGGCTTGTTCAGACGCTATCCAGGCCCTCAAATTTGGAGTGTGTCTAGTTGGCAGCCGAAAATTATCTCGACCCAAACATTTAGGGGTGCAACCGGGATGGATTATTGCGTCTGGATCTCATTAGGCTTTTAGGGGATGCTTTAGAGGTGTCCGTGGAGATTCTCTAATAGTTAGAGCATCTCCACTTGCCACCCTCCCCCTCCCCAGCACCGGAATATTCTGGCCCTCTCAGTTCTTCAAATGACTAAGTCATGGACTCCATCTGCCCGTGCACAGAAGCTGGGCCGGAAATTTCCGGGGCAAATATCCGGCCCCAGGTCCTTAGCAGAAATTGGACGAGTCGCTGGCGCCCGCGCACAGAAGGTGGGGCGGAAATTTGCCCGGAATATTCCGGGGCAAATATCCGCCCCCCAGGGTCCTTAGAGAAAATCCAGCGAGTTGGTGCTGCCCGGTTGTAGAGATAGGGGCGGACTATTGGCCGAAATATTCCGGCCCCGGATTATTCAAAAATCCGTCCCCCGGATTATTCAAATATCCGGCATGTCTGCCCCGGAATTTTCCGGTCCTAACCCCGGAATATTCCAGCCCTGGTGTGCTGCAACGGTCAGAATTCTGAGGAGGCTATAAATAGTTGTCTTCTTCCTCTAGACAGCTAGTTCGTCCATTCCTCTCTCTCTCTCTCTCTCTCCTCCATTGTTCAAGAGCTCAAAACGCTCAGATCTCCCTCCTCCTCCAACCAAACTCGAAGCCCTTCAAGGATCTCATGGAGGAGGCCTAGATCTACCTTTCTACCAAGCCAAAAAAATTGTTTTCCCATACCATACCTCTTGGGATCTTGTAATCTCTGAGTTTCCTTGTCATCCTAGAGAAACCCTAGTTCTTGTAGCTTCCACCTTGTAGCAAGAAGCTTCGGATTGTTGAGAGCCTCCATCTCACTTGTGGAGTAGCCGCAATCACTTGTAAAGGTTTGTTCAACGCCTTGAAGTTGACCTCATAGTGGAAACAAGAATCTCCCTCACCGGAGAAGCTCAAGGAGAACAAGGTGTGCACATCCGTGCTATTGAGGAGCGCCTAGGTGGCTCCCCACCTCTCCAACGTAGACGTACTTCTTTTAAGAAGGACTACGAGAAACATATCCTTGTCTCCGTGTTTTCACTTGTGGTTATCTTGTGCCTTGCTTTTACTTCCGTTGCATACTCGTTACTTGTCACTTAGGGTGTTTACCTAGTTGCACATCTAGATAACCAAGTTGATTACTTCCTAAAGCATCTCTAGAATTGAAAAAGGATTAAAATTTGTAGGTCACCTATTCATCCCTCCCCCCCCCCCCTCTAGTTGACCTTTGTGTACTTTCAATTGGTATCAGAGCCTCAGCTCTTATATCGGGCTTAACCTCCTAAGAGTATCATGGTCAACAGAGATGATACTGAATCTTCTAAGGAGGAGGTCTCCAAAATGGCCGAGACTATAGCTAACCTAGAGACAACGGTTGGAACCATCCAATCCCAATTTTCCAAGGTTAGCTCTAGTGTTTGCTCGTAGGTTTCTTCCATCAAGAAGATGTTCGAGAACATGATGGGTAAACCTAAGGAGCACTCGAATTCTCCCCACGTCTCCGATGAGGATAGTTTGGAAGAGGAAACTATTCTGGACGATACCGAACTCGAAGAAAACATTGCCAAAGCTAAGGCTAAAGCCGCACAAAAGGCTAAAGCCAAGGCAAAGGAGAATTTCGGTGGCTCCAGGTCTCAAATGGCTAATGGTTCGGGGTCCAACTCAAAGGTTCCACCACCTCAAAATTATGACTCCATCCACCCAATTGTTTCCATGCCACACATTCTTAATGTTAGACTTCCTCCCATGCTTAACACTAATGAATTCTATTCTTGGAAGTTTGAAATGGAGTCACATATTTCCGGCTCGTGCACCGCTTTGTGGAGGAGTGTGATTCATGGGTTTGATCCTCATGACCCAAGAAACTTGACTCCAAGGGAGGATGTGGAATCTCAACTCAACAAGACCGCACGTGTCATCATTCAGAAGGCTCTTCCAAGAGAGCATCTCACTCACATTCGTGGTTGCAAGACCGCCAAGGAAGCTTGGGACAAGCTTGACACTTTGTTTCAAGGGAATGCTAGCATCCAATCTTCCAAGTATTATGTGGCCATTGATAAGTCCGAGAACTTTGTTATGCAAGAGGATGATTCCCCCAAAGAGATATATAGAAGAGTTGTCACCCTTGCCAACCAATTGAGGGACTTTGGAAAGGAAGAGATCTCCGATGAGTGGATAAAGAGGAAATTTGTCAAAGCAATTACACCCTTTGAGAAGAATCTCTCCACTAGCATCCGAACACGAGCGGACTACAATACTCTCAACTCCATTGGTGTGCTTAGTGAGTTCATTGCTATCTTTCTATCACACAAGAGTGCGGATGATGCTCTCACTCGTTCTAGGGGAATAGGAAAGTCACCCAACCTCGCATTGAAGTCGAAGGCAATGGCTTGAGTTTAAGAAAGTGAAGAGGAGGATGATGATGAGGAATACTATGAGGACACCTACACCGGAGATTACAAGTGCATTGCTCTTGCTATGCACGAATACTGGAAGAGATGGGAAGCTCACAAGGCCGGCTCTCCGAGACCTCCACGAAAGAAGAACTACAAGAAGAAGGGGGAGCGACCAAGGACATTCTACAATTGTGGAAGTGCAAACCATTTCGTGAAGGAGTGCCCTTTTGAGCCAAGAGAAGAAAATGAAGGCAAGCTTGTTCGCAAAAACAAGGCCAAGGCTCCACAAAACAAGAACTTCACTAGAAGAGTGCTAAGGGCTCTCTACTTTCAAGAAGGGGCGGTTTTGGAAACTTATATCTCCGGAGATGAAGGAGAAGATGAAGTGGTAGGTGTGGCCCACGTCGCCATAGCTACCGCCTCGTCTCCATCGGTCTCTCTATTTGAATCCCCCAATGAGATTGTGGCTACCCGACCTACATGTCTTATGGAAAAAGCCTCTTAGGTGTGCTCTCCTAACTCCAAAACCATTGTCACTAACCCTCCTTTATTATTGGATTGTGTTGAGAATATTTGTGAGGAGGATGGTGAGGCAAAGGAGTTAGGCATTTGGTTAGCTAGCCTCAAGGGTGAGACTAAGGAGAAAGTGAATGCCTTTTGTGACAACTTGATGATGCTAACTCTCTTATAGATGAAAAGAAGAAAATTATCATGACCTTGGAAATCCATGGAGGTCACTCTTGTAATGATAAAGAGCTTGAAAAGGCTATTGAGAATGAGCGTTCCATTCGTGTCTCTCTCGAGGAGAAATTATCTAGTCTTGAAGAAAATTTTACCATGACTGTCTCTAAGCTTAGGAAGGATAATGAAAAATCTCTTGATCTTATTAAAACACTTGAAAATGTAGAGTTGAAGCTAGGAATTTCTCACGAGAAACTTGTTACTAGTCATGAAAAACTAGAAAATGAGTTCATGTCTCTTAAAGAAATTCATGACAAGCTAACCAAATCTCGTGACAATCTCCTATCTCAACAATCATATAAGCAAGTCATGTGATCCTTATCTACTAGCATTATTACTTTGCCTAGAAATGCTTGTGGTGCAACTAATCTTGTAGGAAGTGAGAAGACTCTCAATGAGGTGGTTCCTCAAAGAGTCAAGAATGGAAAGGAGGGACTTGGCTATCTAGTTAAGTCAAAGAAGAAGTACAAGAAGAAAGTCACCTCTCCCTCACAAGAAGTAAGATTTGTGAAAGAGGGAGAGGTGATCAAAGAGAAGGAGACCAACACCATTGTGGGTGGTGAAACCTCTAGGGGGGAGCACCACTCATAATGACTTTGCCGGGAAATACAACCCATCTTATGTTCTTATGAAATCTAGAGATGGTTGTGTGTATGCTAAATATGTCGATACTTATTATGGTGATGATTATCATTGGAGTATTTGGGTTCCAAAGACCCTTGTTGCTAACAAAAGAGGACTCATTCAATGATGGGTACCTAAATCAAGACACTAATCTATTGTAGGGAAGTGCTTCCGAATCATGCAAATGGACAGTGGATAGTGGTGCATCCCAATATATGACCGGAAGAAAGGACGCAATGAGTGATCTTTATCCTCCACTACCTCATCTCAATTGCATTAATATTGGTGATAACTCCGAACTAAAGGTATTGGGACGAGGCAAGGTAGCTATCTCAAATGACTTGTCAATTGAGAATGTTCTCCTTGTCGAGTCCCTTGGCTATAATCTCATCTTGGTTCTTCAACTTGCAAAATGTGGTTTTACCTTGTTCTTTAATAAAGAGAATGTGATTGTAACTTGGAAGACGACTCTTAAAGTAGCTTTTGTTGGGCATGTCGAGAACGACATGTATGTAGTGGACTTCTCCAAAGGAGACACGTGTGTTGCGGCATGTCTAATGGCTAAAGTTGATGTGGGTTGTCTATGGCATCGCTGCTTAGCTTACACCAATATGAGGAAGTTGCATGACCTTCAAAGTGGTAATCATATTCTAGGACTAACGAATGCTATGTTTGCCAAAGATCGTGTGTGTATCTCTTGCGATCTTGGAAAGCAACATGGAGACGCTCACCCCATCAAGACCAACATCACCACCTCGAGAATCCTTGAGCTCATACACTTGGACCTATTTGGTCCCCTATCATATGATAGTCTTGGAGGCAAGAAGTATTGCTTGGTGATTGTGGATGACTACTCAAGATATTGTTGGGTGTAGTTCTTCAAGAGGAAAAGTGAGACTCAAAAGAGGGTCATCGAGTTCATCACTTTGGTGGAGCACCAACATAATGCGAGCATAATGGCTATCCGAAGTGATAATGGCTCCGAGTTCAAGAACTACACCGTGGAGGGGTTTCTTAGAGAAGAAGGAATTGCTCATCAATATTCCACTCCCTACACCCCTTAACAAAATGGTGTGGCGGAGAAAAAAAAACAGGACACTAATGGATGCGGCAAGGACCATGATTGCGGAGTTCTCTTCTCCTTATAACTTTTGGGCCGAGGCTGTCTCCACCACTTGTCACGCTAGCAACCGGTTGTATCTCCGCAAGATATTGAACAATACCCCTTATGAGATTCTCACGGGCAAGAAGCCGGATGTTTCATACTTCAAGGTCTTTGGGTGCAAGTGCTTCATTCGTAAGAGAGGTAAACGATTGTCAAAATTCGAGACCAAGTCATATGAGGGCATTTGGGTTGGTTATGCCACAAACGCTCACGCCTATAGAGTCTACAACATGTCCACCAGACAAGTTGAAGAAGCCATAGACATGGTATTTGATGAGGATAATGGGTCCCAAGGGGGGCCGAATAGATCATAGTGTTCTAGGAGATGCAATTCCTCCCATCGTCATAAGAAGAATAGGGATTTGTGAAATAATCCCCATTGAGGGTTACCGGATGAAGGTTTTTCTATAGGCAGGTTACAGAGTAACTAGAAAGTCCGGTGGTGGTAAACGTAAAGCCTCTAATTTGCTGAACTGTCATCAGTGACTCACACGAAAAGTTGTTCTCCTCTGCCTAAGAAAAAAAAGCCATAGCAACAACATGTCTTCTCCATCCTAGGCTGACAATTGACAGGTCCCCGCCTCCTCTATTTGCTTCTCTAGCGGCAAGAAGGGGTGTGGACCTAGGATCTGTGCTTGGCGCTGTAGTTAGGTTCTAAATTTAAAGTTTTGCCAACCGATACCGGCATTATGATGGCCATTGCCGGCGTTGTGGGGAACAAGAATAAGGTTTTTCTGTCATCTCGTCCAGCTCTTCTATGGCGTTCTCGATGGTGTTGTTGAGGCAGGCGAATTTTATGGTCGCCGCTCCTTTGGATTGGTGAATCTCAGTTTATCAACGTGTGTTGCAGGTTTAGTGACAGGAGATTGAGATCCATTCAAAGGTTCAATGGTGACTGACTGAGGCTCCGGAAGACCGGTCCTTAGAGGCTCGTGCACGAAGACTTCCCAACAACCATCAATAAAGTAGCACCTGCTCCGGTAGGGGGCCATGACAGCGACGCGTCGGCAGCTCGATCAACAATCTCGATGTAATTTTTATTATATTGGATAATTTGTAATGTTTTATACTTCTAGTGAACCTTTATATAGAATTGGCTCTTTCTCGGGGGAAAAAAGGTGAAGGCACTGGGACAGCTATCGCGCCATAATGGTTATAAGGTAAACAACAAAGGTTAACTTTTTTTTGTGCAACAGCATGGTAAACATCAAATGTTAACTGAACATGTGGTCCTTTGTCTAACACAGGAGAGTAGTAACTAACACAGGAGCTGATACGCCGTCGTCCTGATGTGCTGTGCCCGGTAAAGCCCTTTTTTTTAAAGAAGCGGACGCGGAGAAGATTTGGTAAATTCAACGGCAGCACCGATCTCCTTCCACTCCAAGATTGGCAAATTCAGGGTTTCTGAGCTGACTTCATCAATTTTAGAAGGAAAAAGTTTATCCTAGGGCGACCTAGACTTGCTAGCGCTAGGTCGCTTCAGGAGCGAGCGAGCGAGCGCACCCTTGGCCGGCCCATTTAGCGCATATAGGCCCAACTAGCATCAAGTTAGCATTTTGGGCCGAGTTTTCGTGTCTGAACATTTATTTACCAGCCCGACATACAAACCACGTGCAGCCATTATATGCTAAGTGTTTTTCGTTTTTTTGGACAATGTTGCGTACGTCTTAAAAATTTGTTACAATTTCGCACGTATTTTGTTGAGAAATTACAAATGTGATGTTGCAATGTTTTCTGGATACTTTTCTAGGAAATGCTTATATGTTTATTAGAATTCATTTGGAATGACACGTTTATGGGCTCCTTTGCATGTTGTAAACATGTAATTTTTTTGTTTCTACCTTTTTTTGTTGAAATAGGTGATGATTTTTGTTGCAACTGAAACACTGACAAATTATTTTGTTGCTTACCAACTTTTTAATTGATGCAAAAAAAAATTTGTTGCAATAGGTTGTGATTTTTGTTAAATTGTTTAAACTTTTTTGTTGCAACGCAATAACATATCGTTTAAATATTATTTGTAACATTACTTATTGTTCAAAGAAGATTTTGGAAAATTTTGTTGCAATACTCTTTTTTTTTGTACACGGAGCGATAATTTTTGTTGCAACGCAAGTGAATTTGTTGCGATGACAGTTTTGCCGTAATTACCGAGATGACCAGGGGCAACACAATATACCTATTCGCTTAAGTGGAGCTGCTGTGGAGTGCGGGTTCTATATCCGAAAAGTATAGGGGCTAAAGTGCAAAAGTATGATGTGTTGTTTTCTGCGCGTTGGATCACGATCGAACGGCTCACGAGGGAACCTAGATTTGCCTAATCTAGAGCGACCTACGCAGAGCACGCGCCATTTTAGAAACACCCAAGGTTCCGGTCTTCCAGTAAATGTCCCTGTAGGCTCTAGGTGACTTTTCATAGCAGCATTCAGTCTGAATATCTTCGTATTTGTGGGCCCATTTCGGGCTGAAAGTGTATCATATCACATGTTCCAAGCCCAGCTTTCAAAGGGAATTCAATCTAAATGCTGGCCCATTTCGGCGAAAATTAAAAAAGATCTCTCTTAGCAGGAGGACCAACAGACTGACAAAAACATAATAACACTGAATATAATCTATACAGAATGTTCCCCTGTGGTTTCTACACATCAGAGCTTGTCTAATATCTGACCGCAACTTAATTATGTTGTTGTTAACAATCTACACTTCTCTGCAATCTGCATGCTATTCTAACTCCTAAGTAAAACTAAGCAATTACACGACAGACATACTCGCGACAATGGCGACATCAGGCCACGGGGCAGCGGAGCAACAATGACTCAGAAAAAAAATCGACCATCAAGCCATGAAGTCCTTGCTTGGGCGCCTGCGAAACCCGTGGCTGGAATCATCCAAATGTCAAATTAATAACCATGCTGGGCTTGGGTCTCCCCTCTGGTCAATCGGCTGTATGTGTCTGCATCCGGCTCGCGGCCAGCTGCACGGCAGGTGCAAACATGACTGATCCTAGAAAGGGCAAATCAGTTTTAGCACTAGCCAACTTTCAACTGAAAGACACGGGGGGATATAGAAAATGAGTCAGGGTTAGCACCTGGTGCAGCATTAAAACCATTCACAGTTTGGTGCTTCACGGCCTGTTCGTGAACATTATGGCTGCTCTTCATCTCAACGGGATGTTCTCCTCGGTCTAATGAAACCTGCGGCAATGATCCACCTTGCAGGCTTGGTGGTGCTTGAGAATCGATCCTCTGGGCGGTATTAGGAGAAGCATGTGACACAGTGTGCGGATGCGGCTCTGCTGCGCTGGCAGGATCGTCAGCAGTATGCTGGTCACTCGATGCTGCTGGTGTTACTGCCGTCGAACATGAAGTCGGTACAGTTGGCTGAACTGTGTTTGGTGATTCGTTATCTCCTACCCACCCGCGACCAAACATAACTCCAGCAGGAATGGCATGTTCAATTCGCTTTGATGCAACTTGCCAGCCCACAGGGCCAAGCTGTGCAGCAAAACGTGCCAGACTGCTGGAATAGGCCTGTGGCAACTGAGTCCCGATCTGGTAAAAACATCACGTTAAATCTCAGTGTGATATTATCTTGATGTTCTCCAAAGTTAACAGCAACTTAAAAACTATATTGGCATTGCGCAAATCTCATAGGGGACATGAGTTGTATTGGACACTCAACTGGTACTAGAACCTTCCTTGTCCCGGTGTATGAGCTTGGCAGTTCATATACTGAACTGGATGGTTGGTGCTGATAATATGTCCGGCGACTTTCTTCTACCGGAAGTGGGCTCTTCCCCATTCTTCCTGACCATTTACTCCCAGATCCTGGAACAAAGCAAAGGGAAGAGACATCAAACGGTGCTAATAAGGCAAACAGATTGGTCAAATTGGGTGGGATGTCTTCCTTTGGCAACATCCTATTTCAGTGCTGGGTTATTCAAAACGATAAAATTACCTGAGTAATCTTCAATCGTTTCGAATTGGCGCCCGCTGGACCAAGTGGGCTGACTGCTTCCATTGGCAAAAGAAGCTTTCAGTACATCTGCAATCCTCTGTTGTATATCAAATCCCGGGAGTGCATGAAGTCCTCTATTTCCAGCAGTAGCAAGTGTGGCCCTAGAAAAGTCTGCAGTAGCACGTTCTGCTGGTGCACTGGTAGAAAATAGGCCTTTAGTCCCGGTTCGCAAAGGTCATTATTCTCGACCGTGCAACCGGGACTAAATATGCGCGACTAAAGCCCCCCCCCTCCCTTTAGTCGCGCCTCTTACGGACCGGGACTAAAGGCCCGTCCACGTGGACGCCAGGAGTCCGTCGGGGCGGATGAGTTTTAGTCCCGGTTCTCGTGGCTAACCGGGACTAAAGGCCTCCTCCGCAGGTTTAGGGTTTTTACACCCCCTAAACCTGGTTTCTTTTTAATTTGTTTTGTTTTATTTCTTTTATATTTTATTTTGTGTTGTATTTTAATTTTGATGAAGTTTCGGTACACATATATATTCTACGCTACTATATACATGCATATGAAATTTCAAACAAAAAGAATTCAATAGGAATATATAATATATATTCAATCTCGGGTAACCATATACAACTTCGAACAAGTTTCCATACACAATTACGATGGATGACCATACACAACTTCGAAAAAGTTTCAATTATTTTGGGGACTAATGGGGGCGTATGGAAGGCATATTTTCTACCGGTGGTGGCCTCTCAACTTTCGGTTGGAAAGCGTTCTTTGGAGGTCTGCCCTAGCGACGTTGCGGTTTTGGTTCCGGTTCTGGTAATGGTTCTGGCTCTGGTTCACTGGCATCACTATCTTGCCTAAGATTCTCAAAGTCCTTCTTAGCAACCTCTTGAATAGCTCGGGCCTATAGTACATGACAATCACATTTCATGGTTCTACATAATCATCATAATATAAATCCAAACACAGGTAGGTCCAATGTTTCACCTGTCGATAGTATATTGTGTCTGGGGAATTGTAGGACATGGCGTTCGAGGTTATCAAGAAAACATCATCCTGTAAATAGAAAACTTATGTCATATTGAACGAGCTTGATAGGATACCAATACCATTCTGAGCTTAGTACAAGTTTTGATATACAAGCTAAAAATGGATTCTAATTTAAATACTAGGATGCCCATATTTCAAAAGCGAGTCTAAGTAACATATAATCTTGAGGTGTGACTTGCATGACCAAGGCAATGGTTAGATAGTACAAAAATAAAAAAAATTATTTTGGTGATGTGAGAAAAGACTATATCAACGTTCAGTGGAAAATGCAGACTTGCGAGGTTAATTAGACATTTACAGCATATATAGATCCAATATTCTTCAAGTGATAAGAGAGGTGGTAGTAGATAAGTAACTACATCAAACAGAAGGCGGCAGAAAGCATCACGTAGCAATTCTAAGAGTGAAGTTAAACCTACCCAATTAACCAAATGTTTATCTCATATTCTATATCAAAGGGTGATAACTTCAATCTTAAGTCCAACATGCTTTCATTGCTGAGAACTACTATGACATACTGCTTCATAGCAGGTCATAAGTATAAGCATTCTGTTTTGTTCAATTTACAATATTCTACTACGTTGATTACAAGACTCCCGGGAAAGACAACATCAGCGCATAGGTATGTATCAGATACTCCCTCCGTTCCATATTAGATGACTTTCATATAGATGTATCTAGACATATTTTAGTTCTAGATACATCTATTTGAGAGTCATCTAATATGGAACGGAGGGAGTATGTGTGTAATGTTATCTTTGGAGTAAAATACAAGACTCCAAATATATTTCTCAGCAAACCAAGGAGATGCCATAATTTACTAACAAACTACTGGACTATAAGAATCTGGAGCAAAAATTTAATGATGTAACAAAGAATAAATATCGGTATGAAAAAAAATACATCATTGCCATGAAGTTGATGAACTATCCAGCTGATCTAGCAACTAAAGCAATTATTGTAAAAAAACATATCTTTTAGGAGCACCCTCAATTTTCTGCCTACCGGATGGGAATCCAAATTAACCAGAAAAAGGTAAGACAACAATGACCCCCCCCCCCCCCCCCGAAAACACATTCTAGACTGACCTCAAATTGCTCCAAGTTGGCAAATTGCCTCTTATCAAGCTTCTTCCGGGCTGTCGAAAAACCCATCGGGTCTTTGACAATATCTCTGTAGTCGGGCAGCTGTGAGTACATGCACAATGACGGGCAAAAACCAGTCAGCTTCCACAAAACAAAACATGTTCAAAATAGCCGACATGACTATTCATAGGGAGGGGTTGAATGTTTTTAAACTCTCAGTGGTTTTCTGAAATAATTACTAACGTGTACCTTAGAATGATTTTGGCAATTTTAAGAGTAAACTATCACATACTGCTTGTCGTTGTAGTTCAAATTTAATTTACTTTTGGGAAATTGGCTGAAAGTAGCTAGAAGCAAGAAAATTCACAAATATTTGAGAATTATGCATAAGATATGGTCTACTTTGTGCAAAAACTGAAGTGGTGCCATTTTGCACTTCTTTGGTTTTATTTACTTCACAAAAAATCGCATTTTTTAAGTTAAAAATAGAGAATAGTTAGTTTTACTAAAATCTTGAAAACTCGCATTGGTCAAGTTTTTTTAGTTTGGTAGAAAGCATTCAGTATTCATAAATGGACACATTATGATGAAAACTTTTAAGGTGCATACAATTTTTTTGTAAATGTGTGTGATTGCCTTTGACATCACACTTTTTTTGAAAAACGTGTGCGATTTCCCCATACATCACACACTTTTTGTTTCTTAAAAATTTGAGTGCTATGCATAGAAAAATATACCCGTTTTGGGCATTTTTTATCTAAAATGTTGAAAAATATTGGTGGTTTTCTGAAACCAAAAACAGTAGAAAACAAGAACTGGCACTGTGACATCTTATCAATAGGTTAGTCCCAGAAAATGCATAAAAATGATATGAACTTTATAGAAAACATGTAGCAATTGGCATAATATCAACATGGAACATTTGAAATTATAGATGCGTTGGACACATATCACCTGTTAAAGGGGAACATATTGTGTAGAAACACAGGACCGAGAATGGTAATCTCTTTGACTAGGTGAACTAGGAGGTGCGTCATAATATTGAACAAGGATTGTAGGAACACCGACTCGAAGCTGACAAGACATTGGACGACATCTGTTTGTAATGCTGGTAGACTTTCTGGATTGATTACCTTCTGAGAAATTGCTTTGAGGAATGCACATAGCTTCACAAAAGGTAGTCGAACATTTTCCGTTAGAATCCCCCTCAACGCAACCAGAAGCAATTGGGTCATCAGCACGTGGCAATCATGAGACTTTAGGTTTTGGTCTTTTTTCTCCGCCACATTTATTATTCCCTTTATATTCGAAGAGAAACTAGACGGTACTTTGATACTACTTAGTATTTCAAAAAATATTTCCTTCTCTTCTTTGGTAAGAACGTAGCTGGCAGGACCACCTTAAAACCGCTCAGGATTCATGCCGTATCGTCCTTTCGTGTGTTGTTGATCCTTCCGTGCTTCAGATGTATCTTTTGACTTCCCATACAAACTAAAGAAGCCTAGCAGCTTCATATAAAGATTCTTCGTCAGGTGCATCACGTCGATCGCAGAGCGGACATCTAGGACATTCCAATAGGGTAGATCCCAAAATATGGATTTCTTCTTCCATATTGGTGTGTATCCATTAGCGTCATTCGGAACAGGTTGTCTCCCATGACCATTTCCAAAGATTACTTTAAAATCTTTTACCATATCAAATACATCATCCCTAGGTCAGAGCATAGGCATCTCCCGGGTATCTGCCTTACCATTGAAATGCTTGCCCTTTTTTCTTAAGGGAATCTTGCGCGGAATAAAACGACGATACCCCAGGTACATAACTTTCTTACATTTATTCAGATATAGACTTTTAGTATCATCTAAATAGTGTGTGCATGCATTGTCTCCCTTGTTTGTATGTCCAGGAATGTTACTAAGAGCAGGCCAATCGTTGATGGTTACAAACGGCAATGCTCATAGGTCAAATTTATCCTTCTTGTTCTCATCCCACACACGGACACCTTCGTCATCCCATAACTGTAAAAGTTCATCAACTAATAGCCTTAGGTACATATCAATATCGTTGCCGGGTTGCTTTGGGCCTTGGATGAGCACTGACATCATAATGAACTTACGCTTCATGCAGAACCAAGGAGGAAGGTTATAGATACATAGAGTCACAGGCCAGGTGATATGGCTGCAGCTCTGGTTACTAAATGAATTCATGCCATCTGTACTTAGACCAAACCATAAGTTCCTTGAATAACCTGCAAAGCGTGGGAACTTTCTCTCGATTTTTTTCCACTGCGAGCCATAAGCGGGGTGTCTCAACATCTCGTCTTTCTTACGGTCTTCCATGTGCCATCGCAATAGCTTGACATGCTCTTTGTTTTTTAACAAACGTTTCAGCCGTGGTATTATTGGAGCATAGCACATCACCTTTGCACCTCTTCCTGGGGTGCTCACCCTCAACATCGACAGGGCCGTCTCGTCTGATCTTATGCCGCAATGCGTTGTATACATGGCATGCTTCCAAATTTTCGTACTGTTCACCGCGGTATAGGATGCACGCATGTATCTTCTCCACTTCTAATCCTAGGGGGCAGACAACCTTCTTTGCTTGGTATGTACTGTCGGGAAATTCATTCTTTATTGGAAGGTGCTTCTTCATTATTTGGAGCAACTTTGTAAATCCGCTATCAGTCACACCATTCTCTGTCTCCATTGCAGCAATTCCAGTGTGCTAGCCAGTTTTTTCTAGCCATCTTCGCAATTTGGATAAAACAATGTTTCTTGATCCTTTAGCATCTGTTCAAACGTCACCCTCACCTTTTAAATTTCGCAGTCTGCCTTTGCATCCGTAATGGCCTGGCCAAGATCATTGATAGGCTCATCTGGTCCTCGGTCTTCTGCTTCTTCTTCATAATTTTCTTCCATTCCAGTACCAGTACCATTTTTAGGGAACATATCATGATAACTGTCATCAGTCTCTTATTCTTCGTTGTATTCCAACATAACCCCTTTTTCTCCGGGATTGGTCCAACAATTATAGTCGGGCATAAAATCGGACTGAAGTAGGTGGATATGGAGGACTCTGTGGGAAGAGTGTTCCTTCTGATTCTGACATACAACACATGGACAACACATAAAATTACTCCGCTTGTTTGCCTGGGCCACATCGAGAAAATAACCCATGCCTTTCATAAACTCGAGAGTGTCGGTCAGCGTACATCCATTGCTGGTTCATTTGCGTTATATAATTATTATCAAAAACCATTACAGAACATCGTGATTACAGAAATGATCATTGTACATCGACAGATAAAAGGATAAACTTTGTGCGAGCTGAAGTGACATCGTGCTCACGGGCATTTCATCGAACACCTTGTATGCATAGGAGGGAAAAAGTTAGCACACACCCTTTTACATCTTTCTCCCTCCAAAATGAGTTAGTGGCTAAGGAGGAAAGTGTGGCTGGTTGTTTTATACAGAGGAGGTACCTTTAGCCCCGGATCCAGACACGAACCGGGGCTAAAGGTTGATGTCTTTGCCCAGCACACCGTTAGCCCCGGTTCCAGACATAAACCGGGTCTAAAGGCCCCCACTTAGCATGTGTTGACTTCCCCCCCCCCCCCCTTAATTAGCCTGACAAGTGGGTCCCACCCGTCAGATTCGGTGTCAATTCTCCATCATGGACAGTTTTGTGTTATTTGCTAACCGTCGGAGAAAATGTGGTAGCAAAATTAGGTTGAAACGTAAACCGCTAGTTTTCCGAAATTTTGTCAAAAACTGGTAGTTTTATGCTATTATCTCTTCACAAGATTGCCAATACCAATGTACGATCAGAGCTCTGTGTGAAGAAAAAGTTGTTCTTAATTGTTGAATTATAGGTGTAGGAGATTCATGAGTTGTATTAAAGTCTCAACGCCCTGGGGTTGTTCGAGGAGAAGCAAATATACCTTGTCGCCGCCGTCCGGGCGCCGCAGCAGAATCCTTCGCAGCCTGCTCCCATCTGTCGCTGGAGTTCTGCGAACCAGAGACTCATCCGGTGTTCCACGGAAGAGGACACCGTGCCTTAGCTAGCATGGCTGGAGCCTTGTGAGCATGGCTAGAAATGATTGTACGTCTCAACTGTCACGTCGGTCTGAATCCTCTGATGAGATTTGCAATTGTAGGCTTATTATGCGTGTAAACAAAAGCAATTAGCGAGTACCTGTAGGAGTGGATTTTGCAAAACGCAGGCATGGGGCAAGTTTTCTATCGAAACCTACTATTATATGTTTCAGCATAATATTAATGTCAATAAAGTAACTGTATTATGTCTCCACTCCAAGGACTGACAGCAAGGAAAATACTGTATTAGCATTATGTCCAGCAGCTGCTGCCTGAGTCGTGTCCGACAACAACTCAACAGAGGAGATCTGGTATACGTATCCACCCTGGCCACGGCAGACGACGCAAAACGACCATCGGCCACGTACGGCACCCAAATATCATGAGCGAGAGATCGATCGAGACACCTAAGGGTCGGGAGATGTGGACGGCCGCCAGCAGCCAGGGCGACGGCACCATGGACTCGTCATCAACACCTCGGTGGTCTGAACTCCCCGACGACATCCTCGACATGGTCCGCCTCAGGATCGACTCACCGCGTGAACGTGCACGCCTCGCCGCAGTGTGCAGGCCATGGCGTGGCGCGGTGTCGCGGCTCCCGAGGACGCCCGCTGTCCCGTGGCTGATACTCTCACCGGGCGGACGCAGCAGGAAGAAACACCTGTGCGGCCCCGACGGCAGCTGGGTCATGCGCGTCTCTAGAAAGGCGGCCAAGAAGCGGTTCGTGGGTTCCTACCAGGGCGGCTGGATCGCTGCAACCGATGATCATGAGCTGGAGATCCTGAACCTCTTCTCCGGCGCTGAGGTGGTGCTCTCTGCCAAGCAAAGCATGGTCGGCTTGATACCCAGCACATCCGCCTACACCAGGGAAGACGGCATCAAGAAGATCGTCTTCTCCGGGGACCCTGACTCTGCCGATGGTTGCACCCTTGCCGCCTATAGAGATAATCGTGCGTGTATCGCCGTGTGCAGAGTCAGTTGCACGGACGCTGGGTGGTCCATAATACCTTGGCGAGGTGAGCTCATCTGGGACATCGCCTTCTATAACGGTGAGCTCTATGCTCTCACACGTGTCTCCGAGACGCTCGTCCGGTTTGAGATCGGGATGACGGAAGACGGAACGCCGGTGATCACGGCCACCCACAAGCTGTCCATCCAGACGCGTTATGCTAACTACAATCCCATGGACTACGACGCCTACATTGTTGAATTGCATGGCAAATTGTTGATTGCGGTGATGAGCCAGTGGTTGCGCAACCGGGAGCCTTTCTTCAGGGTGTTCCAACTCGTCGATGCCAACAACCACAAGGCTTACAAGTATAAGTTGTCGGAGGTAACGAGCTTCGGAGACCATGCCTTGTTCCTTGGGTGGTCTAAAGCGATTCACGTGCCGGTTGACGGGCGTCACGGTATAAAAAGAAACCACATCTACTACTACAGGCCTACTACAGAAGAGGAGTTGCCTCAAGACAATGTGTATTCTGTTACCTCGGGGGATGGTGACCAAATATATTGCAGGGAAGACCAGGGTATCAACGATGGCGTGACAAGGACAGGATACTACTTGATGTCTTGTTATAATCTTCCTATGTGGCGGGAACGTTGTAATTCAGTCCAGTGGCTTTACCCTCCGGACTCTTAGTCAACATACTGCTCTAGGAGTCCGGACTCTTAGTCAACATACCGGACTCTTAGTCAACATACTGCTCTAGCATGAAATTTCAAAAAAAAAACATACTGCTCTAGCATGAATATATGTCAACCATCACTCCCATCTTACCAAGAACCAGTGCAAGAGATGGACATCACCAATATTACGTCAAAGCTCCATGTCAAGATTAAAAAAAAATCTCACTATGGTTAAATCATGGGTTGTAGAAAATTCATGAGTTGTGTTAAAGTCTCAATGCCCTTAGGTTGTTCATAAAACTCTCGTGCGCTGTGTTATGTTAAGTTTTATCGTCCATGAGTACTATAACATTGAGTGTACCTGTGTACGTGCCTCAAGATTTTGTTTGCTCTTCTAGACATCATAAACATTTTTTTAAGTAATCACGAAGTTAATAAATGTCCTTCTCAAAAACATTTTGGTGCTCCAAGGAGCTGTGTGCTTGAATGATGTTTGTTCTTCTATTTTTGAAGTGTCTTTATCAAAAAAAAAAAAGATAATTAGGTCTTCTCTAAAGATAGGCACAATCTTGATGTTAAGACCATCGATGGGGATGCGGTGGTTGACATAGCTTTCTTTAGAGACATTGCTAGGGATTTTATTGACCAACCAATCTGCTTATCGTCAAATTTTAGAGTAGTAGTTTCACCATGCCTAACGGTGTTATTTCCGTTGCATACACACTGTTGCTTATCTTTTTCTCCTAGCTAGTTTGAGAACATCGGTGCCTAATATGTCATACCTTAACTGGAGGGTACACTTCTGCTGCTGCATTGCTTCTCTAAACTGTTACTATGCATTAGGTTGCATTCACATCATCTTTTAAGGTTCTCTCATTGGCAATTCTTTCAGTATGACGTATCAGGTACTACCGCTAGATATAAGATGAATAAGGTTTGTCAAACTTTTGTTTGTCTATGCAGATGCAAAATAGGCCAGCTTAGAAAAATAAGTTGCCTCATTTTATTAGTCACTAGAGAATTTGCTTCGTTATTGTATGTCAAATTGTCATTGTTATCACGGTGGTACCGACGTGCAAGAGGTTCAGTTCATTTTGAAACTCTATGTGCACGAATAAATCAAGATGAATGATTTCTTGAGTAGTGAGTCATGGTGTATTCTCCTACACATTCCTACTTCAACATGTTCCTCTATGCAGGCACAATTGGACAAAAGACAAAAAAGAACATGTAATTTTTTCCACAATCATTTGGCTGTTTACAAGTCTGAGATTCTAAAAATTGGTGTTTAGTTCAATGTACAAATGCTTAATTAGTGTAAGTATGTCACATTGATGATGGTGTGGTTTCTGTTGGCTTTTGTATAAGAAATCATTGTAAACAATACAGTGGTTTGAACTACATTAATCTAAGGTTTTAAGTTTAGATCGCTGGTTTCTAAACTGATTTGTTTTCTATGCTTCATTATTTCTTCTCGATTCATTTCTGGCATCATTAGTTCTTTGTACTTTTGCGGCAATTTCTCTTAACAGTTTGTTTTCTATGCTGTAAACATAATTTTCCTTTGGACATTACACTAGGACGGCAATGGAGGAGGCAGTGTAGGAGGTGGTGCTATGGCAAGGTACGACCTAAGTGGCCAAGAACATCAATGCAAAACTTGATTCCAGCTCTGTATCGTTCAAGAGATGATTGACTACTTGAAGCTGTCTAACAGTGAAGAGGAGGAGCAAACTGAATCAGAACATTCAGTTCTACAACAACAGCTGCAACTTATGTTACTATTGTGTAGTTGTCATGATAACGAGAAAACTTGTTGGCTTAAGGTTTCGCAAGGGAGATGAACGGTGTTGGACTACTTGCCTTGACAGGACACGGAGTTCAACGAGTTCGCCTGGATTAAAAAGGTTGCGGCACATAGATTGGATCTAGCGCAGGAGTCTCTCATATATGTTCTATGGTTTGCTACGACCCTCTACCAGTCTTTATATAGGAGGTTGGGTCTGAGTAGTTCGTACTGAATAGGATATGAGTCAATTTTCTACCTAGCATTGGCGTACAAGGCAAGATTTTTCCGGGTTAATCTTCATGTTTCCATCAGTTGATGGCCTTGACTCGGATGTCTTGTGGGCCTACTCGAAGGCCCCGTAGCTGGGATTTACCCAATATACAAATATCAGGTGTCCATTTGGCATCCTCATTTCAGCACTCACTCGTCTTGTTTTAAGCTTGAGGGAGTTGGGTCATGTCCGTACGCAGGCCCTCGAGTTGCTCAAGGAGTATGCATTAACGCCGATCAATGTGTCTTCTCCTCATGGGAAGGCAATTGCGAGACGCGTGGTTTCATCGGAGGTGGCTGTTGATCTATTCTCTTCGGGTCAGAGTGTCACGTCTTCTGCTAGCAGTGCGCAGCGATTCGACGTCTCTGGGTCGTCCACGTTTGCATCACCGTCTACGGCGGAGATGGGCGGGCGGAGGACTGATAGTGTGGAGGTGGAGGCGACACAGGCCGGGCCGGGCGATATGCGTATCGCCCGCACACCGGCGATCGAGGAGGCAGGACGCGCGGCGCTTGGGATGGATGTTGGGCTCCAGGTCTGTGTGCCAGGCGGCCTCACAACAGCTGGGCCTGGCATCGTAGCCACTGCGCCGGGAGGTGTGCACTTGGGTGCCGCCCACGCGGCGGACAGCAGCGGTGGTAGGGCGGCAGGTGGCGGGCAGGCCGGTTCGTTGCCTGATGCCCGGGCTGGTGGTGCAGGAGTTGGGCTGCAGGAGGCAGCCAGCTGTGTGACGCCGGCGGTCGACGCTCACTACTCTTCGCCAGCAACTAGGAGTGGGAGGTTGACCGTTGACGTGGAGGCTGGAGTTACGGCAGACGTGGCCGGAGGGACATCTTCTTCGCCCTTGTCCCCCTCAGCCGCGGTTCCTTCGTCTGTAGCAGCGGTTCCGGCCAAGATACTGAGGCGTAGTGCGCGCCACAGTGTGGAGGATGACGGATCTGCTCCGATGGATGAGGACGCGTTATCCAAGGCCATGCGCAGGAAGACGGCGATGTATTCTGCTTCTCCTAAAGGTACGGATTTGCTTCGGAAGTCGTTTCTTACTTTTTCTAATGCCAAGTTATCCTCTAGTTTAGGTAAAATTGGTGTTGATTTAGGGAGAAATTATTCTGAGATCACGTTGTCCGCCCAAGTGCTGAAGCATATGGAATATGACCGTTTAACGGTTAAACCATGTGTTTCTACGCGGGTGGACATACCCTACATAGATGATGATTCAGCGAATGCCTCTTCGGAAGGACAACTTTTATCTCATCTAGTGGGGTAAGTGACGGAGGTGGGAGTGGATTAGGACGGACTAGGATCTGTATTTGGTCTCTATGCATCCGGCCGGAAATCCAAATCCGCCAGACAGAAAAGGAAAAACTCACCGCGGAATACTATGAGACCGCTAAAACATCCAATTGTTTCCTGATGAATGGCTTATTCACTAATAGCAGAGGTCTTGGAGACTTGGCTAAACATTTGAATATTGCACAATACGTCAGGGATCATAAATTGGATTTTATGGCTATCTCTGAATCAGGGAGGAGAGACTTTCCGTTGAGTGTTCTGAACCGCCTTTCAGGGGGTCTAGACTTCACATGGCATTCTATTCCTCCCCGAGGTAGATCGGGTGGCATCTTACTAGGCGTTAAAACTTATTCCATGGAAGTGTTAGCAAGGACGGATGGTGATTTTCATATAAAATTACACCTTCGTAACCGGGCAGATAATTTCGTATGGAGTTTGGTTGCTGTGTATGGGGCTGCCCAGGAAGAGTTTAAAGAGGATTTTCTGCGTGAATTGGTTAACTTGGCGAATAATAATCCACAACCAATTTTAATTGGTGGTGATTTTAATTTGCTAAGATTCCCACACGAGAAAATCTGAGGACGGTTTGATGGTCATTGGCCTTTCTTGTTCAACGCTGTCATTGACAGCCTGGATTTGAGAGAGGTCTACATTTCCGGACGATAGTTCACCTGGGCGAATAATCTACCGGAGCCGACTTACGAAAAGTTAGATCGCGTACTGATGAGTACTGATTAGGAAACTAAGTTCCCTTTGGTACCAGTACGTACTCTGGAACGTATTGAGTCTCTGTCAGATCACGCCCCTCTTCTACTTTCAACTGGTACTACAAAACCACACTCACAGTCACAGTTCAGGTTTGAGCTTGGTTGGTTATTACATGATGGTTTTGATGAGCTAGTTAAGAAAGTTTGGAGTAAACCGGTAATAGGTGATAACCCAATACGGAGATGGAACAATAAGATGCGCAATATGCGTAAGTATCTCAGGGGTTGGGCACGTCACACGACCGGTATGCTTAAAAGGGAGAAAGAGCGTCTCTGTTTAATCATTGATGAGTTGGATCGGACCGCTGAGACTAGGTTGCTATCTTTGCAAGAGATTGAACTTAAAAGTCAGTATAATACAAAAGTAGCACAAATGTTGTGAGAAGAGGAACTCAAATGGTATCAGAGATTGAAGGCCCAATTCATTCTTGAAGGAGATTCGAATACACGTTATTTCCATAATGTTGCCAATGGAAGGCATAGGAAGAAACAGATTCACTCTCTTCATCAGGATGAAGGGCTGATTGAGGGACAAGATTGTCTCAAGACCTATATTACAAAGTTTTATAAATGTCTGTTTGGGGCTCCTGACATAAGTAATATTACTATGGACGAGAACCAAACAGATGATATCCACCAAGTCTCTAATGAGGAAAACGCTTTTCTTAATGCTCCCTTCTCGGAAGAGGAGATAAACAAGGCGATATTTCTAATGGAGCATAATAAGGCACCTGGCCCTGATGGATGTCCGGCAGAGTTCTACCAGCATTTTTGGGAGGTTATTAAGGATGACCTCATCGAGATGTTTGGATGCTTACATACTGGTCATCTAGAGCTATATCGTCTTAACTTTGGGGAAATCGTTTTGTTACCTAAGCTTTTGGATGCAGAAAGGATACAGCAGTATCGACCAATCTGCCTTCTTAATGTTAGTTTCAAAATATTTACAAAAGTTGCAACCATTAGGTTGAATTCGGTGGCAGATCATGTGGTAAAACCTACGCAAACTGCTTTTATGTAGGGTAGGAATATCCTTGACGGGGTCGTGACTCTACACGAAACTGTACATGAGCTGCACTCGAAAAAACTAAATGGTGTAATTTTTAAAATAGTCTTTGAAAAGGCCTATGATACAGACTGTGAGAATGAAGGGATTTTCAGAGGAGTGGTGTGCTCTAGTTCGCAGTTTTGTAGTTGGAGGAAGCGTAGCTATCAAAGTCAATGTCGATGTTGGCAGATACTTTCAAATCAAAAAAGGTTTAAGATAAGGTGATCCGCTTTCGCCCATATTATTCAATATTGTGGCAGATATGTTAGCGATCATGATTGACAGAGCCAAAGAAAACGGCCAAATTGAGGGATTAATTCCACATCTAGTCGATGGGGGATTGTCTATTCTTCAGTATGCAGACGATACGATTCTTTTTATGGAACATGATTTGGAGAAGCCTACGAACATGAAACTAATCCTTTCTGCGTTCGACAATTATCTGGATTAAAAATTAATTTCCATAAAAGTGAATTGTTCTGCTTTGGCGAGGCCCAGGATGATATTGCACAGTATGCCGAGATTTTTGGATGTGAGCAAGGTCAATTCCCTATTAGGTATTTGGGTATACCAATACATATAGGAGGTTGACTAATGCATAGGGATGGCAATATTATCCATGGATCCGGATATCCATGGATATCCAACCCGATGGGTAAGGGTTTGGAGGGTATCTTCTACCCATGGATTTTCGCGGGTGGATATCCACGAACTTACAGGTTGGACACAGATCCAAAACTAGCTTCATGGATACCCGTTGGATATCCATCTGAAAATATGTCCCACATGTAGGTGACACATGTAATTTAATATGACTTAAATCCTAAGTATAATTAATTAAAAAACCCAACATACAAGGCCCATTAGCCTAATTTTATTCCTACTAACGACTATCCCGTTATTATGGATGGGGTTTTGTGTTATGTGACCTTTTATTTTGATCGTTGATGTTGCCACGTCCACATTGTTACAAATGGCTTTTTGATGCTTCATGGATTTGGATATCCACGGATAGATGGATATCCAATGGGTATGGGCATGGGTAGCACCCGTGACCCATGGATACTTTCATGGGTGGGCAAAGAACAATCTCATGGATATGGGCATGGATTTGGATTAGACCAACCCGCCCAAACCCGCCACATTGCCATCCCTATGCAGAATGGTGCCAAGTCGAAGAACGTTTACAGAAAAGGCTGACTAGTTGGAAGGGGAAATTGTTGTCACTTGGTGGAGGACTGGTACTCATTAACTCAGTACTATCTAATATGGTACTGTATATGATATTATTCTTTCAGTTACCCAAAGGAGCCTTGAAAAGATTGGATTATTTCCGATCAAGATTTTTTTGGCAAGGTGACAGCGAGAAAAAGAAATATAGACTGGCTAGATGGGATGTAGTTTGTCGACCGAAAGATCAGGGGGGGCTAGGTATCCATGACTTACAAGTTAAGAACTCAGCCTTACTTGGCAAATGGTTGTTCAAATTACTAACCGAAGATGGCGTTTGGCAAACCCTCCTTAAGCGAAAATACATTGGCTCGAAAGCAGTTTCATAGGTTATGTGGAAACCGGGTGACTCACACTTTTGGGCTGGACTTATGGCGAATAAAAATCTTTTTTTCGCTATGGGGTATTTAAGATTAAGGATGGATCGCAGATACGGTTTTGGGAGGACAAGTGGTTAGGTAATACCACCCTTCGAGAACAGTGTCAGGCTTTATACACTATAGCGAGACATAAGGATGATACATTGGCTACGGTCATGCAAACATCACCTCCTAATGTTACGTTTAGACGAGATTTAATCGGACCACGACTTACCTCTTGGCAGACCCTGGTCAATAGGTTAACTACGGTAACCTTAACACCAGGCACCGATGAGTTTCGTTGGAAGCTCACTAAGAATGGTCTATTCTTGGTGGATTCCATGTATAAGGCTATGATCCAATCAGACATGCCAGTCGATATTTTTAAAAATGTATGGCGTATGAAGGTACCGCTAAAGATTAAGATTTTTGCATGGTATCTTCGTAAAGGAGTCATACTGACAAAGGATAATCTTGTCAAACGTAATTGGCATGGGAGTGTTAAGTGTGTTTCTTGTACTCATGATGAGACAATAAAGCACTTATTCTTTGATTGCCCATTTGCGTGTTCTATATAGTCCGCTATCCAAATGGCTTCGAACCTTTACCCCCCCACACCCACATCTGTTGCGAATATATTCGGTAACTGGTTGAATGGGGTGGATAAATGTTAAAGACTATTGTTAGGGTAGGAGCGCTAACCGTTATTTGGTCGCTCTGGCTATGTAGAAATGACAAGATTTTCAATGACAAATTTTTTTCTCGCATGCAGGTTCTATTCAGATGCACCGGTATTCTCCGTTCGTGGTCCACATTACAGCGGGGGGGAGTTTCGAGGCCTATTTATGGAGGCGTGTGCACGGCTGGAGCAGGTGGCGAGGGATATTTTTATCCCACATGGATGGCCGCTTGATCTACGGATGGCGGCTCCATAGCGACGATACTCTACGTCCGATGGATTTGTTTAGAGCTGTCGTTATTTTGATTTTCAGTTTGGATTTCGGCTGTGTGCATTATATGATGCAGAGGCCGGGTGTAATGCTTAACATTATTAAGTAATAAAAGCCCTTTACCAAAAAAAAAATCTTTATCTTTCATCATAGTCGTGTGGTCATATCATGATATAGGATAGTTGATTGCGATATGTTTTTCTCTCCTTCAATGTAACATGTTTGTATATGTTAGTGTGTGGTCGTTTCTGATGTAATATTGATGAGAAGTTTTCTTTACTTTACCGCACTATGTATTCTAGCAGTTGAAATCAATCTTATATGCTGATCAGTGGTGACTTTTTATTGGTGTAGCAATAAAATCTTGTTTAGTTTTGAAAAATATAGCATTGGTCCGTAACAGCAATTCTTGGATACTTGAGTAAACAAGAGAGATTCACAAGCAAATATATTAGATTAGACACCTTTCGTGCCTGTTAGCTCGCAAGTTTTATATTCTTTTAATCATAGTGTTATGGTGAAAGGAAGACAACCTAGTACTTACTTCATGTTTGGTCGCATTGCATAGATTTATATTTGGTTTGTATCTCCCAACACTTTATTTTTTCTATAAAATATTTGCTAGCCTAAACCTTGTACTGAGCAGGAATACTGCTCGTGAATCCAAACCCAAGCAAAAATAATTCCACACATGTCCACCATACCTTTCTATACGTGGTATTTCACTGCTAATCCAAGTAAATTTTCATGTGCTACATTTGAAACCTTCAAAAGTACTCCTATTTGTGCCTATTTTCTCAGCTCATGAGGAATATTTGAGGCATTAGTTATCTTCCATGCTAAACATCTTCTACATTCTTTACCCAATATGCATGGTGCTCATTTAAAATTGCAAGAGAGTTGGCGAATATAGCCTTAAGTCCTTAATAATTAATGATTGAACAAATAAATAAAGACACACCTTCGTGGAATGAAAAAAGCTGGCAGGCACGCGTGATTTCGGTTAGCCATGATTGAACAAACAAATAGTAACGCGCGATCTCGATATCTTCGTATGTTTGGCCCATTCCCATTCCGGGCTGTATCATATCACCTGTCCAATACTGTTCCAAGCCCAGCTTTCAAAGGAGAATTCAATCAAAATGCTGGCCCATTTCGGAAAAAAACTAAGAATTTTTTTTTTGTGCAAGACGACAAACAAACTGTGACAGCAATATCATCATAACACTGAATAATATAATCTATACAGATGGTTCCCCTGTGGTTTCTACACATCAGAGCTTGTCTAATATCTGACGGTAACTTAATTATGTTGTTAACAATCTACACTTCTCTGCAATCTGCATGCTATTCTAACTCCTAAGTAAAACTAAGCAATTACACGACAGACATACTCGCGACAATGGTGACATCAGGCCACGGGGCGGCTGAGCAACAATGACTCAGAAAAAAAAATCGACAATCAAGCGATAAAGTCCTTGCTTGGGCGCCTGCGAAACCCGTGGCTGGAATCATCCAAATGTCAAATTAATAACCATGCTGGGCTTGGGTCTCCCTTCTGGTCAATCGGCTGTATGTGTCTGCATCCGGCTCGCGGCCAGCTGCACGGCAGGTGCAAACATGACTGATCCTAGAAAGGGCAAATCAGTGTTAGCGCTAGCCAACTTTCAACTGAAAGACACGGGGGATATAGAAAATGAGTCAGGGTTAGCACCTGGTGCAGCATTAAAACCATTCACAGTTTGGTGCTTCACGGCCTGTTCGTGAACATTATGGCTGCTCTTCATCTCAACAGGATGTTCTCCTCGGTCTACTGAAACCTGCGGCAATGATCCGCCTTGCAGGCTTGGTGGTGCTTGAGAATCGATCCTCTGGGCGGTATTAGGAGAAGCATGTGACACAGTGTGCGGATGCGGCCCTGCTGCGCTGGCAGGATCGTCAGCAGTATGCTGGTCACTCGATGCTGCTGGTGTTACTCCTGTCGAACATGAAGTCGGTACAGTTGTCTGAACAGTGTTTGGTGATTCGTTATCTCCTACCCACCCGCGACCAAACATAACTCCAGCAGGAATGGCATGTTCAATTCGCTTTGATGCAACTTGCCAGCCCACAGGGCCAAGCTGTGCAGCAAAACGTGCCAGACTGCTGGAATAGGCCTGTGGCAACTGAGCCCCGATCTGGTAAAAACATCACGTTAAATCTCAGAGTGATATTATCTTGCTGTTCACCGAAGTTAACAGGAACTTAAAAACTATATTGGCATTGCGTAAATCTCATAGGGGACATGAGTTGTATTGGACACTCAACTGGTACTAGAACCTTCCTTGTCCCGGTGTATGAGCTTGGCAGCTCATATACTGAACTGGATGGTTGGTGCTGGTAATATGTAGTCCGGGGACTTTCTTCTACCGGAAGTGGGCTCTTCCCCATTCTTCCTGACCATTTACTCCCAGATCCTGGAACAAAGCAAAGGGAAGAGACATCAAACGGTGCTAATAAGGCAAACAGATTGGTCAAATTGGGTGGGATGTCTTCCTTTGGCAACATCCTATTTCAGTGCTGAGTTATTCAAAACGATAAAATTACCTGAGTAATCTTCAATGGTTTCGAATTGGCGCCCGCTGGACCAAGTGGGCTGACTGCTTCCATTGGCAAAAGAAGCTTTCAGTACATCTGCAATCCTCTGTTGTATATCAAATCCCGGGTGTGCATGAAGTCCTCTATTTCCAGCAGTAGCAAGTGTGGCCCTAGAAAAGTCTGCAGTAGCACGTTCTGCTGGTGGCCTCTCAACTTTCGGTTGGAAAGCGTTCTTTGGACGTCTGCCCCTGCGACGTTGCGGTTTTGGTTCCGGTTCTGGTAATGGTTCTGCCGTTCTGGCTCTGGTTCACTGGCATCATTATCTTGCCTAAGATTCTCAAAGTCCTTCTTAGCAACCTCTTGAATAGCTCGGGCCTATAGTACATGACAATCACATTTCATGGTTCTACATAATCATCATAATATAAATCCAAACACAGGTAGGTCCAATGTTTCTCCTGTCGATAGTATACTGTGTCTGGGGAATTGTAGGACATGGCGTTCGAGGTTATCAAGAAAACATCATCCTGTAAATAGAAAACTTATGTCATATTGAACGAGCTTGATAGTGTCGCACCCTGATTTCTAGGGGATACTCACCGTACGAACTGGATAGCAGATGCTTGGATTATGGGGCATAACTGCTCCCACGTCCCAGCTTCCTGGTAGGCCTGCGCTTATGCGCGACAACACAAGCCCTGCTATTCCATCGTCGATGTAAACTATCCACTAGAGATCAAAGGCACTTCCGTCGACGTACTTCAAACCATACACACATGGTACGTCAACGGCGTTTAACAACTGATATCACAACAGATCTCTACGACACAAAAGATGGAAATAAGTTGCAAATGGCTCTCATTAGAGCAGAGATAGCAAATACAATCATTCAGAGGGCACGTGCCCCAACAATACATCGTTACAATACAGCGGAAGCATTCAACATGTCTGAGTACAGACAAGAACCAAATAGGCCTAAGAGGCCGGAAACAAACAGATGGAGCCCATCCACGAAGTCTCGGATCCTGCCCGGGTCCGCTATCTACTCGTCAGCAGTCTCGTCATACTCCACGTAGTAGCCACCATGTAGATCTTCGGAAACGTATGTCTGCGGAAACCACAGCCCCAAAGGGGTCAGTACATAAACGTACTGGCAAGCAAGACTCACAATTCACCAAAGTGTAACCCGTCAACACCAAGCACAGATGCCTTGGGTTCAACGGAAGAAAGGGGATATAAAAGATGTTGCAACTGGCTGCGCTAACCAACTACAGAGATTCTACCACTTCCGGCTATCAGAAAGGAGATAAGATCGAGGATTGTAACCAACTGAAAGATAACTTCAAACAAACCCATCCTGGATCTCGCCCCTTATCCAAAGAAGCAATCCGAGGATAACTCACACAGTTGTAATAATGATGGTTCAAATTATTGTGTCAATAAGCCTATTACTAGTCAAGTTATTAATCATGGGGTGTAACATGTTTGATCATTATGTTTAAGTTGTCCTTAGTACTTGTTAGCCAGTACTTTCACCAAGTAATCCATAACCGCGGAAAACACGGCTTCTCGAGAAGATTATCCCTGCAGGGTTGCACCAATTTGGCCGTACACTCAAGAATAACCCGCCAGATGGGAATCAAACCCACCAAGCGAGGTACTCTACACAACCAACCATTCTTCGCATCAAGCCCAAAGAACCTTGGGCGCACGGCTAATCGAGCCCAGAAGAAAATGGACCCTCATAGCACTCTAAGAACGTGTCCCCCTATATGCCGACTACAAAAGTTCCACCCTGGCCTGGGCTCGCAAAAACATGCATGCGGCAAATAGAACACACGAACTAAATGAGGCGATTTGGACGAGATGCGAATCAGGTCAAGTTGAGGGGGGCGCCCATACTCGCTTCCCAAATGCGGGTAGTGCGCTCATCATGGATCAGTAGACAAGACCCTTGTCCTATTAGGGTCGACACTAGCAGGCTCCAAAACCTCTCATGGGCCTCCTGCCGGTGCCTTATCATCAAATTTATTATTAACATTAACTTTAGCATGATTGATTGATTAAACATCGAGCCCCCACAACGTAATAGGAATAGTAACAGAAAGTAACGGGTAACAGACTCGAGCAAAAACAACCTAAGCATGCTAGTAAGACACGGGCTCAGGCAATGGTTATAGGTATGGAGGTGAGGCAATATCAGGGTTAAGGGATTCATGTGATGGGTTCGCAACAGAAACAACTACTACTAAGGCTAGCAGAAAAGAACAACGGAAAGTATCGGTAATCAATGTTGAAAGGAACACGATGGTTCATGTGAGTGATAACTTGCCTGCAAAACCCAGTAGCCTGGTACTGAGCTAACTCCTTAGAAGGGGTGTCGTAAGTATCGGCGGTCTCAACGTCGTCGTATATCCGGGAAGAAGCAAACAAACATTGCAGAAAGATAAACAATCAATAACATGGCATAGGTGCACAAACATGGGATGATGCATGTCATGTTAATAGATGCATCAAAATAAACTACTTGATAAGATAACACAATTTAATTGGACCCATATGCAATGTGAATTGCATATGGATGCAAATGGTTAAGGTGGAAGCAATGATCTACATTTGATTAACAAGTGTAAGTGGTTAAACATGATGCATGCATGATGATAACAGCAAAATAACAACAAATAACAGTGATAGATGCAAAGGAAAAAGGAATAGAACAAGTTTGGAATTTATTTATTAAGTTTGGAAAAATTGGGTACTTAAACATGTCACACAAGTAATTGTTGTTTTCATCAAGTTAAATTGTTCAAAATAGATAACAAAGTTCATATTTGATAAGAACACACAATTTTAGGTGGATTGCATGTTTCACTTGTTGAAAAAGGATTTCAAATGATTTATTTATGAATTAAACAAGGTTAAGCAAGAATTAAATGAATTTAATTCAAACATGAACTTATTTGAATTTTTATTTGTTCAAAGCATTAAACCAAATTCATATTTGAAAAGTTTATACTTTTAGGGTTGGAAAACATATTTTATATGTTCCAAAAGAATTTGTTTTGATCAAGTTATGAATTTAACAATATTAAATGAATTAAATAAGGTTTAAATTATTTAACCACTTTTAATTATTCAAAACATGAAACAAATTTTATATTTGAAAAGGTGGTTTAATTTTGCATGGAAAACATATTTCATTTGTGGAAATTGGATTTAAAATGAGCAAGTTATTATTTTGGCAATTTTAAATGCAATAAACAAGAAACAGTTGTTTTGAGCAATTTAAATTATTCAAAACAGCAAACAAAATTTATATTTGGAAAGTACATGAAAAATTGATTGGAAAACATATTTGGTTTGTGAAATTTGGAATTTTTATGAACAAGTTATGAATTTTGCAAGTTTAAGTGAATTTGACAAGTTTTCAAATTTTGCACCAATTTAAAATATTCAAAACAGTGAACAGATTTTATATTTGGATAGAACACTTAATTTGGTATTGAAAACATATCAAAAATGTTGAAATTGGAGTTAGGATGATTTATTTATGCAATTTAGAAGATATAGGGCAAATCTGCCATTTTTAAACCATTAGGTACTTAGAAAATATTATTACAGGGGCTAGAAATAAGTGCCAGGGGCCTATGTGTGAAAACCAGAAAGTTTTGGATCTGGAGAATCTAAATAAAAAAGATGGGGTATTATGCAGGGGGTGGGATTCGAACCCACCCCCTCTGGCTTGTGCGCGTGAGACTTGAACCAGTGGGGTACGATGCGGCTTGTGCTAGGGAGGGGGCTTCGGGGAGTATCAGGTTTCGCTGCGGGATGTTAACTGAATGTCTGAATCGAACAGGTACTGCACGTACTGGGGCGGACAGAGCAGATCGCTGGGATCTCCGGCAGCGGCTGCTCGCCGGCCGCCGCGGGGAGGCGCCGTGGGGGTGCGTGCGGTGCAAGAGAGGGAGGAGGAGGGAGGCGATCGGGCGAGGGAAGGAGCGGGCCTCACCTCGATCTGTCGATGCAGAAGCAGCTGCAGGCGAGGACGGACAGCAGGGAGGCGGCGGCAACTTGGCGGCGACGGCGCGGTCGACTCGGCCAATATCCCGTCCTCGAGCCTTCAACAAAAACGATGAGGAGCACGCCCCAGCTCCATTCCCGAGGTCCGTTCCACCTCGAGGTGGGTGTGTGACCGGCGAGGTGACGGGGAACAGGTGGCGGTGTGCGGTCTGACGGTGGTTCAGATTTTTCAGAAACAGAGGCGTTGGGGGAGAAGGAAGGGTAGACGGCGGCGATGGGGAAGGGAGGGCGCTAGGGTTAGCAGGGCTCGGGGTAGGTAGATATAGGGGGCTAGGTGGTTGTACGGTGAAGAATCGAGCGGGGAAGAGAAGATCGTGTGGTTCTGCCATGGTTCGTACAGAGGAGGGTGACGCCAGCGAGGAAGAAGGGGTACTGGGCCAGGTTGGTTGGTGGGCTTAAGTGGAAAGGGAAATTGGGCTTGGGGAAAAGAAATTGATGGGGTGGGCTGCTGCCTCTCTCTCTCATTGCTATTTTTCCTTTTGATTGATTTTTTTTTTTGTAGAAAATGGTTTTGGAAGAAAAACATGATAATTAGGTTAGTAAAAATATTAGAAAAAATAGTTTAGGCTTATTAGGTTAATAGCAACAAATGCTAGCTTTTGTTTTCACAGAGTTCTAAAAAATTATTGATGTTTAGGAAATAAAGCAAAATTGCAGGAATTTTTAATATTACTTAAACATTCTGAAAACAAAGCATATGAATAGGGTTTCCCCTAGGGTTTTAAAGTGATTTAAAGAATACAAACATGTGGTGAATTTCATGGATTCAAAAGATGAAAGATTTTGAGGATTGGTTTGAATTTGGGGTAAGTTGATAATTAATTAAATAATTATTGATAAAAACCATGTTTTTATTAGGGTGACCCATATGCAATTTGATTAAATTAGTTGATTAAATTCATAAGTTCAAATTGGTTCTGCTTGATGCATTTGATTTGAACTTGAAGGTGATTTGGAAATCATTTGTTTGATTAAAACCCACAATTTTAATGAGTGATCAACATGGAATAAAATGAAAGCAATTTGGTTGTTTTTATTTGAACTCTCACTTTGGAAATTGTAACATCACAAGGATGAAACAAAAGGTTTGAATTTTGAGTTGAAATTCAAATAGAAAACAAAGGAAAACAGTTGGAAAACAAATGGAAAACAAACAAAACAAATGCAATCAACATGATGCCATGATGCAAAACATAAAATAACAGAGAGCAAAACATTCTAAAGGCTGTTTTTCAGACTTGGGATGTTACAAAACGCCCCCCCTTGAAGGAATCGCGCCCCGAGATTCCTACTGAGAAAAGAAAAGGTCCGGATACTTCTTGGAAGATCTTCTTGAGCTGTGATACGTGAAACACATCGTGCACCTTGGATAGACGTCAGGGAATTAGCAAACCACCGGAACATTTCCAAGTAAAGGGAGAGGTTTTTGTATTGAGGGTGTATAGCTGGATAGATTTTGACTCATTTGTAGAATAGATTATCTGGCTAGAATGGTGGAACAGAGTTATTGACATCAATGCAACACCAGGAATAATCATCAATGTCAGAATCATCAACATGAGAGTAACGAGGAATATGTGGCCTCTCATTAGAATTGGATTGTTCTTACTTATCTTGGAAGTCAACATTTGAGATTCCGAGGGGTGAACAGAGTTTTGATTGCTTAGTGGAACCAGAATTGGGTTTTATGTTGTGGAAAAGATTGTTGACACAAAGGAATGTGATTCTCCGGTATGAAATAACACTTTAACTGGATAAGAGTTTAAGAGGAAGTTTTGATTATACGCCGGTAGAAGATTTGAAGTGGAAAACAACAACAAGATTTCAGCGGACGAAAAGGATGTTGAGAAGAACAGGATAACGAAGCAACACCGGGAAAAACGAGACCAAAACTCCTGAGGTACTACGGAAAAACCCATCCAGGCTTCTAAAGGATCAATATCTACTGCTTAAGGAATAGAGGATCTGCTTCCGGGGCTTACACGCCTCCGTTCTCAATCATGAGTAGGCAACATGATAAATCATGTCACAACCACCTCCATTCCTATGGTCTAGTAGATATAACCATCCTAGAGAAACCAGAATTCGTGAAATCCTAACTTGAAAGTTTAGATGAGAAGGGAGAAATCAACGTTGCACTTCCTTACCAGAAAAGGGAGGGAGGGTGGGGAAAAGAAGAAAAAGAACAGAATTCCTACTCTCACGTTTCATTTTTTCTATATAGCTACAAAATAGTTTCTAGACTCAACTGCGACCAGTAAAACGGGATCCTACAGGCAGACAGGCTCTGATACCATTTGTCGCACCCTGATTTCTAGGGGATACTCACCGTACGAACTGGATAGCAGATGCTTGGATTATGGGGCATAACTGCTCCCACGTCCCAGCTTCCTGGTAGGCCTGCGCTTATGCGCGACAACACAAGCCCTGCTATTCCATCGTCGATGTAAACTATCCACTAGAGATCAAAGGCACTTCCGTCGACGTACTTCAAACCATACACACATGGTACGTCAACGGCGTTTAACAACTGATATCACAACAGATCTCTACGACACAAAAGATGGAAATAAGTTGCAAATGGCTCTCATTAGAGCAGAGATAGCAAATACAATCATTCAGAGGGCACGTGCCCCAATAATACATCGTTACAATACAGCGGAAGCATTCAACATGTCTGAGTACAGACAAGAACCAAATAGGCCTAAGAGGCCGGAAACAAACAGATGGAGCCCATCCACGAAGTCTCGGATCCTGCCCGGGTCCGCTATCTACTCGTCAGCAGTCTCGTCATACTCCACGTAGTAGCCACCATGTAGATCTTCGGAAACGTATGTCTGCGGAAACCACAGCCCCAAAGGGGTCAGTACATAAACGTACTGGCAAGCAAGACTCACAATTCACCAAAGTGTAACCCGTCAACACCAAGCACAGATGCCTTGGGTTCAACGGAAGAAAGGGGATATAAAAGATGCTGCAACTGGCTGCGCTAACCAACTACAGAGATTCTACCACTTCCGGCTATCAGAAAGGAGATAAGATCGAGGATTGTAACCAACTGAAAGATAACTTCAAACAAACCCATCCTGGATCTCGCCCCTTATCCAAAGAAGCAATCCGAGGATAACTCACACAGTTGTAATAATGATGGTTCAAATTATTGTGTCAATAAGCCTATTACTAGTCAAGTTATTAATCATGGGGTGTAACATGTTTGATCATTATGTTTAAGTTGTCCTGAGTACTTGTTAGCCAGTACTTTCACCAAGTAATCCATAACCGCGGAAAACACGGCTTCTCGAGAAGATTATCCCTGCAGGGTTGCACCAATTTGGCCGTACACTCAAGAATAACCCGCCAGATGGGAATCAAACCCACCAAGCGAGGTACTCTACACAACCAACCATTCTTCGCATCAAGCCCAAAGAACCTTGGGCGCACGGCTAATCGAGCCCAGAAGAAAATGGACCCTCATAGCACTCTAAGAACGTGTCCCCCTATATGCCGACTACAAAAGTTCCACCCTGGCCTGGGCTCGCAAAAACATGCATGCGGCAAATAGAACACACGAACTAAATGAGGCGATTTGGACGAGATGCGAATCAGGTCAAGTTGAGGGGGGCGCCCATACTCGCTTCCCAAATGCGGGTAGTGCGCTCATCATGGATCAGTAGACAAGACCCTTGTCCTATTAGGGTCGACACTAGCAGGCTCCAAAACCTCTCATGGGCCTCCTGCCGGTGCCTTATCATCAAATTTATTATTAACATTAACTTTAGCATGATTGATTGATTAAACATCGAGCCCCCACAACGTAATAGGAATAGTAACAGAAAGTAACGGGTAACAGACTCGAGCAAAAACAACCTAAGCATGCTAGTAAGACACGGGCTCAGGCAATGGTTATAGGTATGGAGGTGAGGCAATATCAGGGTTAAGGGATTCATGTGATGGGTTCGCAACAGAAACAACTACTACTAAGGCTAGCAGAAAAGAACAACGGAAAGTATCGGTAATCAATGTTGAAAGGAACACGATGGTTCATGTGAGTGATAACTTGCCTGCAAAACCCAGTAGCCTGGTACTGAGCTAACTCCTTAGAAGGGGTGTCGTAAGTATCGGCGGTCTCAACGTCGTCGTATATCCGGGAAGAAGCAAACAAACATTGCAGAAAGATAAACAATCAATAACATGGCATAGGTGCACAAACATGGGATGATGCATGTCATGTTAATAGATGCATCAAAATAAACTACTTGATAAGATAACACAATTTAATTGGACCCATATGCAATGTGAATTGCATATGGATGCAAATGGTTAAGGTGGAAGCAATGATCTACATTTGATTAACAAGTGTAAGTGGTTAAACATGATGCATGCATGATGATAACAGCAAAATAACAACAAATAACAGTGATAGATGCAAAGGAAAAAGGAATAGAACAAGTTTGGAATTTATTTATTAAGTTTGGAAAAATTGGGTACTTAAACATGTCACACAAGTAATTGTTGTTTTCATCAAGTTAAATTGTTCAAAATAGATAACAAAGTTCATATTTGATAAGAACACACAATTTTAGGTGGATTGCATGTTTCACTTGTTGAAAAAGGATTTCAAATGATTTATTTATGAATTAAACAAGGTTAAGCAAGAATTAAATGAATTTAATTCAAACATGAACTTATTTGAATTTTTATTTGTTCAAAGCATTAAACCAAATTCATATTTGAAAAGTTTATACTTTTAGGGTTGGAAAACATATTTTATATGTTCCAAAAGAATTTGTTTTGATCAAGTTATGAATTTAACAATATTAAATGAATTAAATAAGGTTTAAATTATTTAACCACTTTTAATTATTCAAAACATGAAACAAATTTTATATTTGAAAAGGTGGTTTAATTTTGCATGGAAAACATATTTCATTTGTGGAAATTGGATTTAAAATGAGCAAGTTATTATTTTGGCAATTTTAAATGCAATAAAAAAGAAACAGTTGTTTTGAGCAATTTAAATTATTCAAAACAGCAAACAAAATTTATATTTGGAAAGTACATGAAAAATTGATTGGAAAACATATTTGGTTTGTGAAATTTGGAATTTTTATGAACAAGTTATGAATTTTGCAAGTTTAAGTGAATTTGACAAGTTTTCAAATTTTGCACCAATTTAAAATATTCAAAACAGTGAACAGATTTTATATTTGGATAGAACACTTAATTTGGTATTGAAAACATATCAAAAATGTTGAAATTGGAGTTAGGATGATTTATTTATGCAATTTAGAAGATATAGGGCAAATCTGCCATTTTTAAACCATTAGGGACTTAGAAAATATTATTACAGGGGCTAGAAATAAGTGCCAGGGGCCTATGTGTGAAAACCAGAAAGTTTTGGATCTGGAGAATCTAAATAAAAAAGATGGGGTATTATGCAGGGGGTGGGATTCGAACCCACCCCCTCTGGCTTGTGCGCGTGAGACTTGAACCAGTGGGGTACGATGCGGCTTGTGCTAGGGAGGGGGCTTCGGGGAGTATCAGGTTTCGCTGCGGGATGTTAACTGAATGTCTGAATCGAACAGGTACTGCACGTACTGGGGCGGACAGAGCAGATCGCTGGGATCTCCGGCAGCGGCTGCTCGCCGGCCGCCGCGGGGAGGCGCCGTGGGGGTGCGTGCGGTGCAAGAGAGGGAGGAGGAGGGAGGCGATCGGGCGAGGGAAGGAGCGGGCCTCACCTCGATCTGTCGATGCAGAAGCAGCTGCAGGCGAGGACGGACAGCAGGGAGGCGGCGGCAACTTGGCGGCGACGGCGCGGTCGACTCGGCCAATATCCCGTCCTCGAGCCTTCAACAAAAACGATGAGGAGCACGCCCCAGCTCCATTCCCGAGGTCCGTTCCACCTCGAGGTGGGTGTGTGACCGGCGAGGTGACGGGGAACAGGTGGCGGTGTGCGGTCTGACGGTGGTTCAGATTTTTCAGAAACAGAGGCGTTGGGGGAGAAGGAAGGGTAGACGGCGGCGATGGGGAAGGGAGGGCGCTAGGGTTAGCAGGGCTCGGGGTAGGTAGATATAGGGGGCTAGGTGGTTGTACGGCGAAGAATCGAGCGGGGAAGAGAAGATCGTGTGGTTCTGCCATGGTTCGTACAGAGGAGGGTGACGCCAGCGAGGAAGAAGGGGTACTGGGCCAGGTTGGTTGGTGGGCTTAAGTGGAAAGGGAAATTGGGCTTGGGGAAAAGAAATAGATGGGGTGGGCTGCTGCCTCTCTCTCTCATTGCTATTTTTCCTTTTGATTGATTTTTTTTTTTGTAGAAAATGGTTTTGGAAGAAAAACATGATAATTAGGTTAGTAAAAATATTAGAAAAAATAGTTTAGGCTTATTAGGTTAATAGCAACAAATGCTAGCTTTTGTTTTCACAGAGTTCTCAAAAATTATTGATGTTTAGGAAATAAAGCAAAATTGCAGGAATTTTTAATATTACTTAAACATTCTGAAAACAAAGCATATGAATAGGGTTTCCCCTAGGGTTTTAAAGTGATTTAAAGAATACAAACATGTGGTGAATTTCATGGATTCAAAAGATGAAAGATTTTGAGGATTGGTTTGAATTTGGGGTAAGTTGATAATTAATTAAATAATTATTGATAAAAACCATGTTTTTATTAGGGTGACCCATATGCAATTTGATTAAATTAGTTGATTAAATTCATAAGTTCAAATTGGTTCTGCTTGATGCATTTGATTTGAACTTGAAGGTGATTTGGAAATCATTTGTTTGATTAAAACCCACAATTTTAATGAGTGATCAACATGGAATAAAATGAAAGCAATTTGGTTGTTTTTATTTGAACTCTCACTTTGGAAATTGTAACATCACAAGGATGAAACAAAAGGTTTGAATTTTGAGTTGAAATTCAAATAGAAAACAAAGGAAAACAGTTGGAAAACAAATGGAAAACAAACAAAACAAATGCAATCAACATGATGCCATGATGCAAAACATAAAATAACAGAGAGCAAAACATTCTAAAGGCTGTTTTTCAGACTTGGGATGTTACAGATAGGATACCAATACCATTCTGAGCTTAGTAAAAGTTTTGATATACAAGCTAAAAATGGATTCTAATTTAAATACTAGGATGCCCATATTTCAACAGAGAGTCTAAGTAACATATAATCTTGAGGTGTGACTTGCATGACCAAGGCAATGGTTAGATAGCACAAAAACAAAAAAAAATTATGTTGGTGATGTGAGAAAAGACTATATCAACTTTCAGTGGAAAATGCAGACTTGCGAGGTTAATTAGACATTTACAGCATATATAGATCCAATATTCTTCAAGTGATTTTTTTTTTGATAAAGGGCTTTATTACTCAATAAGATCAAGCATTACACCCGGCCTCTGCATCGTAAAATGCACACAGCCGAAATCCGAAACTGAAAATAAACAGAGCGACAATACTACAAAACATCCGTTGTAGACTGTCGATGCTATGGAGCCGCAATCCGTAGATCAAGCGGCCATCCATGTGGGATAAAAATATCCCTCGCCACCTGCTCGAGTCGTGCATATGCCTTCGTAAAGATGTCTCGTAACTCCCCTCGCTGTAATGTGGACCACGAACGGAGAATACCTGTGCTCCTGAATAGAACCTGCATACGAGAAAAGTTTTTATCATTGAAAATCTTGTCATTTCTACATAGCCAGAGCGACCAAATAACGGCAAGCGCTCCTACCCTAATAATAGTCTTAAATCGTTTATCAACCCCATTTAACCAATTGCCGAATATATTCGCAACGGAAGTAGGTTGATATAGATTCGAGGCCATTTGGATAGCGGACCATATAGAACGCGCAAATGTGCAATCAAAGAATAAGTGTTTAATTGTCTCATCATGAGAACAAGAAAACACACTTAGAGCTCCCATGCCAATTACGTCTGACAAGATTATTATTTGTAAGTATGACCCCCTTACGAAGGTACCATGCGAAGATCTTAATCTTCAGCGGCATTCATACGCCATACATTTTTGAAGATATCGACTGGCATGTCCGATTGGATCAAAACCCTATACATGGAGTCCACCAAGAACATACCATTCTTAGTGATTTTCCAACGAAATTCATCAGCGCCTGGTGTAAAAATAACCATAGTTAATCTACCAACCAGGTTTTGCCAAGACGTAAGTCGAGGCCCGAGTAAATCTCGTCTGAACGTAACATTAAGAGGTGATGTTTGCATGACCGTAGCCAGCGTAGCATCCTTATGTCGCGCTATCGTGTACAAGGCCGGATACTGTTCTCTGAGTGTGGTATTACCTAACCACTTGTCCTCCCATAACCGTATCCGCGATCCATCCTTAATCTTAAATACCCCATAGCGAAAAATCTTATTTTTGTTCGCCATGAGTCCAGCCCAAAAGTGTGAATCACCTGGTTTCCACATAACATGTGATATTGCTTTCGAACCTATGTATTTACGTTTCAGGAGGTTCTGCCATACGCCATCTTCGGTTAGTAGTTTAAAAATCCATTTACCAAGTGATAAGAGAGGTGGTAGTAGATAAGTAACTACATAAAACAGAAGGCGGCAGAAAGCATCACGTAGCAATTCTAAGAGTGAAGTTAAACCTACCCAATTAACCAAATTTTTATCTCATATTCTATATCAAAGGGATGATAACTTCAATCTTAAGTCCAACATGCTTTCATTGCTGAGAACTACTATGACATACTGCTTCATAGCAAGTCATAAGTATAAGCATTCTGTTTTGTTCAATTTACAATATTTTACTATGTTGATTACAAGACTCTAGGGAAAGACAAGATCAGCGCATAGGTATGTATCAGATACTCCCTCAGTTCCATATTAGATGACTTTCATATAGATGTATCTAGACATATTTTAGTGCTAGATACATCTATTTGAGAGTCATATAATATGGAACGGAGGGAGTATATGGGTAATGTTATCTTTGGAGTAAAATACAAGACTCCAAATATATTTCTTAGCAAAACAAGGAGATGCCATAATTTACTAACAAACTACTGGACTATAAGAATCTAGAACAAAAATTTAATGATGTAACAAAGAATAAATATCAGTATGAAAAAAAATACATCATTGCCATGAAGTTGATGAACTATCCAGCTGATCTAGCAACTAAAGCAATTATTGTAAAAAACATATCTTTTAGGAGCACCCTCAATTTTCTGCCTACCGGATGGGAATCCAAATTAACCAGAAAAATGTCAGACAACAATGACCCCCCGAAAACACATTCTAGACTGACCTCAAATTGCTCCAAGTTGGCATATTGCCTCTTATCAAGCTTCTTCCGGACTGTCGAAAAATCCATCGGGTCTTTGACAATATCTCTGTAGTCGGGCAGATGTGAGTACATGCACAATGACATGAAAAAACCAGTTAGCTTCCACAAAACGAAACATGTTCAAAATAGCCGACATGACTATTCATAGGGAGGGGTTGAATGATTTTAAACTCTTAGTGGTTTTCTGAAATAATCACTAATGTCTACCTTAGAATGATTTTGGCAATTTTTAAGAGTAAGCAATCACATACTGCTTGTCGTTGTAGTTCAAATTTAATTTACTTTTGGGAAATTGGGTGAAAGTAGCTAGAAGCAAGAAAATTCACAAATATTTGAGAATTATGCATAAGATATGGTCTACTTTATGCAAAAAAATGAAGTGGTGCCATTTTGCACTTATTTGGTTTTATTTACTTCAAAAAAATCGCATTTTTTAAGTTAAAAATAGAGAATAGTTAGTTTTACTAAAATCTTGAAAACTCGCATTGGTCAAGTTTTTTTAGTTTGGTAGAAAGCATTCAGTATTCATAAATGGACACATTATGATGATAACTTTTATGGTGCATACAATTTTTTTGTAAATGTGTGTGATTGCCTTTGACATCACACTTTTTTCGAAAAACATGTGCGATTGCCCCATACATCACACACTTTTTGTTTCTTAAAAATTTGAGTGCTATGCATAGAAAAATATACCCATTTTGGGCATTTTTTATCTAAAATGTTGAAAAATATTGGTGGTTTTCTAAAACCAAAAACAGTAGAAAACAAGAACTGGCGCTGTGACATCCTATCAATAGGTTAGTCCGAGAAAATGCATAAAAATGATATGAAGTTTATAGAAAACATGTAGCAATTGGCATAATATCAACATGGAACATCTGAAATTATAGATACGTTGGAGACATATCACCTGTTAAAGGAGAACATATTGTGTAGAAACACAGGACCGAGAATGGTAATATCTTTGACTAGGTGAACTAGGAGGTGTGTCATAATATTGAACAAGGATTGTAGGAACACCAACTCGAAGCTGACAAGACATTGGACCACATCTGTTTGTAATGCTGGTAGACTTTCTGGATTGATTACCTTCTGAGAAATTGCTTTGAGGAATGCACATAGCTTCACAAAAGGTAGTCGAACATTTTCCGGTAGAATCCCCCTCAACGCAACCAGAAGCAATTGCGTCATCAGCACGTGGCAATCATGAGACTTTAGGTTTTGGTGTTTTTTCTCCGCCACATTTATTATTCCCTTTATATTCGAAGAGAAACTAGACGGTACTTTGATACTACTTAGTATTTCAAAAAATATTTCCTTCTCTTCTTTGGTAAGAACGTAGCTGGCAGGACCACCTTAAAACCACTCAGGATTCATGCTGTATCGTCCTTTCGTGTGTTGTTGGTCCTTCCGTGCTTCAGATGTATCTTTTGACTTCCCATACAAACTAAGGAAGCCTAGCAGCTTCATATAAAGATTCTTCGTCAGGTGCATCATGTCGATCGCAGAGCGTACATCTAGGACTTTCCAATAGGGTAGATCCCAAAATATGGATTTCTTCTTCTATATTGGTGTGTATCCATCAGCGTCATTCGGAACAGGTTGTCTGCCATGACCATTTCCAAAGATTACTTTAAAATCTTTTACCATATCAAATACATCATCCCCAGGTCAGAGCATAGGCGTCTCCCGGGCATCTGCCTTACCATTGAAATGCTTGCCCTTTTTTCTTAAGGGAATCTTGCGCGGAATAAAACGACGATACCCCAGGTACATAACCTTCTTACATTTATTCAGATATAGACTTTTAGTATCATCTAAATAGTGTGTGCATGCATTGTATCCCTTATTTGTATGCCCAGGAATGTTACTAAGAGCAGGCCAATCGTTGATGGTTACGAACGGCAATGCTCATAGGTCAAATTTATCCTTCTTATTCTCATCCCACACACGGACACCTTCGTCATCCCATAACTGTAAAAGTTCATCAACTAATGGCCTTAGGTACACATCAAAATCGTTGTCGGGTTGCTTTGGGCCTTGGATGAGCACTGACATCATAATGAACTTACGCTTCATGCAGAACCAAGGAGGAAGGTTATACATACATAGATTCACAAGCCAGGTGATATGGATGCCTAGAGGAACTAATTTTCAATAGCATAACTTGGGCTCCTAGAATATGGCGCCCTTGGGACAATCTATTTGATTGCAGGGTTTTGTTTTGTTCCGAAGCAAAGATATCCGCGGGGTCCGGTTCGTTCGTCCTATTCTGATATTCAGGACCAAGAGGTACTAGATTCTCTTTCGGATAGGCCCTGAAAGGAGAAGAAAGGCTGAAATGCCAACGGACCTCTGTCTATTCTCTAATTCACCCGATCCGATAGTACCCGTTTTTGGAACGTCCAGTGCCAAAGTCACTGAATGGGTAAGTCACCAATCCAATCCCTTTGACAAATGGGGTGTCATATTAGATATAATATTCTATTCAGCTCTGGTTACTAAATGAATTCATGCCATATGTACTTAGACCAAACCATAAGTTCCTTGAATAACCTGCAAAGCGCGGGAACTTTCTCTCGATTTTTCTCCACTACGAGCCATAAGCGGGGTATCTCAACATCTCGTCTTTCTTACGGTCTTCCATGTGCCATCGCAATAGCTTGACATGCTCTTTGTTTTTTAACAAACGTTTCAGCCGTGGTATTATTGGAGCATACCACATCACCTTTGCAGGAACCCTCTTCCTGGGGTGCTCACTCTCAACATCGACAGGGTCGTCTCGTCTGATCTTATGCCGCAATGCGTTGTATACATGGCATGCTTCCAAATTTTCGTACTGTTCACCGCGGTATAGGATGCAGGCATGTATCTTCTCCACTTCTAATCCTAGGGGGCAGACAACCTTCTTTGCTTGGTATGTACTGTCGGGGAATTCATTCTTTCTTGGAAGGTGCTTCTTCATTATTTGGAGCAACTTTGTAAATCCGCTATCAGTCACACCATTCTCTGTCTTCCATTGGAGCAATTCCAGTGTGCTAGCCAGTTTTTTCTGGCCATCTTCGCAATTTGGATAAAACAATGTTTCTTGATCCTTTAACATCTGGTCAAACGTCACCCTCACCTTTTAAATTTCGCATTCTGCCTTTGCATCCGTAATGGCCTGGCCAAGATCATTGATAGGCTCATCTAGTCCTCGGTCTTCTGCTTCTTCTTCATAATTTTCTTCCATTCCAGTACCAGTACCATTTTTAGGAAACATATCATGATACTTTCATCATTCTCTTATTCTTCGTTGTATTCCAACATAACCCCTTTTTCTCCGGGCTTGGTCCAACAATTATAGTCGGGCATAAAATCGGACTGAAGTAGGTGGATGTGGAGGACTCTGTGGGAAGAGTGTTCCTTCTGATTCTGACATCCAACACATGGACAACACATAAAATTATTCCGCTTGTTTGCCTGGGCCACATCGAGAAATTAACCCACGCCTTTCATAAACTCGAGAGCGTCGGTCAGCGTACATCTATTGCTGGTTCATTTTCATTATATAATTATTATCAAAAACCATTACAGAACATCGTGACTACAGAAATGATCATTGTGCATCGACAGATAAAAGGATAAACTTTGTGCGAGCTGAAGTGACATCGTGCTCACGGGCATTTCATCGAACACCTTGTATGCATAGGAGGGAAAAAGTTAGCACACACCCTCTTACATCTTTCTCCCTCCAAAATGAGTTAGTGGCTAAGGAGGGAAGTGTGGCTGGTTGTTTTATACAGAGGAGGGACCTTTAGCCCCGGATCCAGACACGAAACGGGGCTAAAGGTTGATGCCTTTGCCTAGGACACCGTTAGCCCCGGTTCCAGACATAAACCGGGTCTAAAGGCCCCCACTTAGCATGTGTTGAGTTTTCCCCCCTTAATTAGCCTGACAAGTGGGTCCCACCCGTCAGATTCGGTGTCAATTCTCCATCATGGACAGTTTTGTGTTATTTGCGAACCGTCGGAGAAAATGTGGTAGCCAAATTAGGTTGAAACGTAAACCGCTAGTTTTCCGAAATTTTGTCAAAAACTGGTAGTTTTATGCTTTTATCTCTGCACAAGATTGCCAATGCCAATGTACGTCAGAGCTCTGTGTCAAGAAAAAGTTGTTCTTAATTGTTGAATTATAGGTGTAGGAGATTCATGAGTTGTATTAAAGTCTCGGCGCCCTGGGGTTGTTCGAGGAGAAGCAAATATACCTTGTCGCCGTTGTCCGGCCGCAGCAGAATCCTCCGCAGCCTGATCCCATCTGTCGCTGGAGTTCAGCGAACCAGAGACTCATCCAGTGTTCCACGGAAGAGGACACCGTGCCTTAGGACATCTCCAACGGGGCTGCTCATTTGTGGACCAGATTGCTGTCCGTTTTGTCTATTTGAGCAGCCGTCCAGGACCGTGTCCGCGCGGATTTGGGCCCTGCACCCAGCGGGGGTGCTCATTTGCTGGCCACAAATCGAAATAAAGTACCAAAATGCCCTAGATAATAACAAATGAATACCGGCGCATGCAAAAAGGGCCACGGTTCAGCCATACGGCCACGGTTCATGCCATGCCGGCCACGGTTCGGGCAAGGTTCAGGCGGCCAGGTGAGGCCATGCCAGCCCAGGGCCAGAATGTACAAAAGCGACGCCGGCCGCGGGTTCAGGCCGGCGCCGGGCACGGTCGAGGCCAGACGCGATCACTCCTCGCCCTGCATGTACCGCTGCTGCTTCTTCTCGAAGTAGGCCTTCTTCCTCGGGGTCAGGCAGCTCAGGTCCATGGCCATGATCTGCGCCTCCTGGGCGGCCAGAGCGATCTCGACCTCCTTCCTCTTGTTCTCGGCCTCCATGGCCCTGGTCGAGGCCTCCTCCTCGATCTCGAGCTTCTTCATTTGCACGATGAAGTAGTTCTTCTTGATCTCCTCGCGCTCCCGACGCTTCTTCTCCTCCCTCTCGTCCTTCTTGTCGCTGGTCTTGTCCTTCTGCGAGATGAACCCTTGGAGGGTCTCTTGCAAAGCGATGGTCGTGGCGTCGCGCTTGAGGTCCAGCTTCGAGTTGCTCCGGCCCCCCTTGGCCGTTCAGTTGTCGTGCCATCGGCCGCCTGGCCCGTGGCCATTGGCGGCACCCGGCCCGGCATGGCCGCGCCTTTCTTGAGGGCGTTGTGGAGCTCCTTCCACTTTTGGTTGTCCTTGATCTTCTTGTAGCAATGGGCGAAGTTGAATGACTTGCCCCCATGCTCGGCCTTGTACAACGTCAACGCTTGGAAGGCCTACACAAACAACAATTGGACACGGGAACGTGTGGGCAATACATATGAAGGACAGGGACGTGTGGCCACTCACCAAGTCGCCGATGCCGACGCCACTTTGGGGCCGGGCCATGGCGTGCTCGAAGGACCCGGTGAACTTGCTGCACTCGGACGAGACGAGCCCGAACCTCTTTTGGATGGAGAGCTCGCTCCTTGTGGTAACCATGGAGTACGGTGGCAGGACGGCCCGCTCTTGGTAGTTCCGGTGCATCCTCCTCCAATAGGCGTTGCCCTTCATCTCGGCCCCAACAATGGTGTTCTGCCCCACCTCAATCCATGTGTCGATGAGGCACTCGTCCTCCGCCTCGGTGAACCCAATGCCCCGCTTCATGTTCCTCTTGGCGGCCTTGGCCTGCTGGGTCAGCTCGTCCATGAACATGGGCATGTCGTCGATGTCGTCCTCCTCGTACAGCTCGTCCCCAGGGTGGATGTAGCTCGCCTGGCCGCCCTCGTTGACCATGTTTGACATGAACCCCTCGACCTCCTCCGCTGTCATGTCCGTGGGCTGCGTCTCCATGTCCTGTATTTCCTCGAGCAGGTTGCGGGGCATCGGGCGAACGGTCGGCGGGGGATGGTGGGCGCCTTTGCTCGACGGGGCAGTCGACATGCCGGACACGGGCGCCGTGTTCAGGTCGATGGAGACCCTGGTTCGGGCCGGTGAGGAGTCCTCCATGTCCACCGAGAAGAAGGGCGGCGGCGTCGGGTCACGGCCGGGCAGGAAGCCGTATGCTGGCGCGGGCGATTCCGTCGTTGGCCGCGCGTCGAGGAGGGCGCTCCGCGGCCGGGCCGCAGAGGCATTCGAGTTTCATGCCTGCGCCGGAGCCGCGTTCATGGAGGGCGGCGTCTGCAGGCCCAACATGATCATGGCGGCATGCACCGCCATCTGGGCGAGCTTCTTCTGCTCGTCCTCCTTCTGCGGGGGCGGTGCCTTCTCCTCCTTCGCTCTCCTCCTCCGGTCCGCTCTCTTCGCCGACTCCTCCCTCGTTCGCGCCTCTGCGGCCGCGTCCTTGGGTTTCTTTGGCTTCGGCTTCTGCGGCGGGAGGGAGACCCTGGTTCGGGCCGGGACCTGTTGGTCCATGGTCACGGAGGCGGAGGTGGCGGCGGCGGCGGTAGCTGCTGCATGCGTCGGCCATGGCTAGGGCAGCGGAGCAGCGGGGAGTCGATGAGGGTGGGAGAGGAAAGGGCAAATGTTTCTCACTTTTGGTGTGGGCCACGGCGGGGTTTCGGGACACATATTGTTGTCCCAAGCTGTCCGGAGGCTGCTCAAAACTGGACCAAATTTGATCTGGATTTAAACATCCGGGGACAAAAAAAACAGACCGCGGTCCGTATGAGCAGCCCCGCTGGGGCCTGGTTTCGACCCAGTCTGCTCAAATCCGGCCTGTCCGGGCCAAATGAACAGCCCCGGTAGAGATGTCCTTAGCTAGCATGGCTGGAGCCTTGTGAGCATGGCTAGAAATGATTGTACGTTTCAACTGTCACGTCGGTCTGAATCCTCTGATGAGATTTGCAATTGTAGGCTTATTATGCGTGTAAACACAAGCAATTAGCGAGTACCTGTAGGAGTGGATTTTGCAAAGCGCAGGTATGGGGCAAGTTTTCTATCGAAACCTACTGTTATACTATGTTTCAGCATATTTACTATCCTAATCCACGTCCCTGTGTAATTCCCACAAAAATCGGATGGTCATGACCTGCATCCGTATGTCGACACGTGTGCTGCTTTTCCCTGTTTGCCCCACATTCGTTCGCTTCGTCGTGGGATCGAACCGATTGTGGTCCGCTGGCTCCGGCTCCGGACGTGATGGGCCAACCTCCGTGCGTGTTTCACTTCCCTGCCTGCCATCTGTTCGTTCCTGCCACACGGCCATGTGCTAGGTCAAAGCGGTGGCTGGTGGACAAAGCGAGTGCTCCAACAGAGTGCCACGTAACAAACGAGAGCCCCACGTCTCTACCAGTGGATTAGGGATAAGAGCAAGGACAATAGTATAGCCGGCTCTTGGCTATAAGAAAACGCCATGTCATCTATAGCCTAGTTATAGCCAACATGTACAACAATTAGCTCTAAGAATATGCTACTTTATCAATGTATGGCCCACATGCCACTCTCACATAGTGCCTAGGAGCACGCGCTGCAGCTGGCTCTTGCATGAGAGTCCGCTTCCATTCTCTCTCCTCTCCTCTCTCCTCCACCTAAGCACAAATATATTAGTTAAATCCTTGCAGCCTGCTGACTGTAGCTTATTGTACTTGCTCTAAGGCGACAGGAACCGGCAGTCACATCCCCACCTCTTCGATCTCCTTTCTCTGTCTTCCTCTTCCTCCTGATCGCCGCCGCCCGCTCTCTTCCTTCCCGTTCTCTTTCGGCACAAGCGACGCCGGCGTCCTCCTCCGACTAGGCTGTGCCTGCTTTTGATGGCTGAAAAGTAGATTAACCATGTCGTCCGCTACCCCCGGGTTGAGCTCTCCCGTGGCAGGTAGCAGTGCGGGCGTCGGGACTTGCTCCGGCTTTGTGTTCGTCGCCGAAGCGCTTCGCCGACGCAGCTCCTCGCAGGGATGACGGCCCCGACCCGTCCGATGGTCCGTCATGTGGGGGCTCGATGGCTAGCCATGTTGCCGGCTGCTTTCGCGCTTGACGAATTGGCAGCTGGGCACGGCAGATTGTTTGCCGCTCCGTGCCGACACATCGCTCACTGACCGCTTCACCGGCGCTGGGAGGCCGCAGTTGGCGGCACAGTAAGACGTTGTGGCCGTGTACGGCTGACGGTCATGAATGACTTACTCAATGGGGACGTGGTGGGGAGGTTTTAAAGTCCCACCGCCTTTGCCGTTAGGAGCGCAGAGGGCCATCGCCGGTGAGAACGAGATGGTGCATAGGCTCCTGGAGGCTAACTGGTCAAGTGCGACGAGGCGCCCGCGGTCACACGCCGCTCGGTGCCTCTTTGACGACCTTGCTGGTTACGGTACGTACCTCATCCATTCATACGATGAACATCGAGCTCATCATCCATGCATCGTGTGGCGCCGGTGCTGTGTACTAGATCATGATTTGAGTGTTTACACAGATTTTTGTGCCGCAACTATGGCTCGCAAGATTCATGTCAGAGATGAAGGGAAGAGTGGAGGAGGAGAATCAGAAACTCAAGGCAGCACTGATGCGGCAACGAGAAGTGTCGAGTCAGTACACAGTTGGAAGATCTAGAGAAGGTAGCAAAACTCATTTCATTTCTTGTCTGCACTCTTAGAACAGGTTGCTTTTTTATATATAGAGAGAACAGGTTACTTTCAGAGTGTTGAATTAATACCTCAACTTGGCAAGGGAACACCGACACTGGTAGATAGTAAAAGGTAGAAATAGAAATGTCGTTGAATACTACTTGGCATCAGAAGTGAGCAACTTGGCCTACTGACGTCAGGCTTACAAGCCAACAGTGTAAATTCAAATCTTCTTTCACTCCCAGGTTTAAATCAGATTTAGTGTCGATTCTCTCATTCAAACCAGATGCATCTGCTAAAAAATAATATCAAGAAGATTCAGTCTAATACAAGTTTAGTTGGATAGTACATATTTACACAAATATTGGCCCTTCTTAGCTACAGTATCGGTACATTCATAGTCAGTTAGTCACCAGACCTTGATCTCCTTGCAATTGATCCGGTATGTGTTGTTCAGGCATTTCAACTTCACTTATATGATTTGTAAAGACAATTTAACGATTGCGCCAGTTATACATTCGTTCTCGCGTCCGTTCGGAATATATTATTTTTGATAATGTCTTTATATTAAGAGAATTATTTTTTTTGAGAGAACTACGGCGGGCTTAAAAGCCGGCCTGAACCCAAATGAAATATTAAAGCGGAGGCGAGCCTCAAAGGTAGCTGTACAGAATGAGTATTACAAGTAAGGGAAAAAGGAAAAGCTATACAATATTGTGGTCAGGAGACCAAGAGGAGCTAGGAATGAGGGTCAAGGTGGTGAAACATGGTCGCCCAGTCGCGCAGCAGAGCCCGCTTTGGCAAGGATGAACATCTGTGCAACCATAGAAGCAGGTCGTTGGCGCAGCGTCTGAAAACGGCCGAGATGGGCTCCAAGGTTCCTCTGAAGATCATCGCATTGCGTCTTTTCCAAATATTCCAAAGGGCACAAATGAGCACCGATGTGCGAACCAAGCATGAGTCCGCGACCTCCCAAAGGTCTCGAATAGAGGCGCATGAAGAGACGTCTGAATGTAAAGCCTGGAGGGCCGCCCAGAACGGCTGAAGGTGAGTACAGTGAAGTAACATGTGAGCAGTAGTTTCCGGCTCTGGACAAAAGGGACAGTCGGCAGAGTCGGACAGACCACGCCTGAACCGTCTGTCGTTGGTGAACAGTCTCCCTCGATCCGCCAGCCAGATGAAGAACCTGCACCGATTAGTCGCGAAATTTTTCCATGTCGGTTTTGCAAAGTGGAACACCTGCATATGATCAAAAGCTGCCAAGTATGCTGATTTAGTGGTTAGACTCTTGCTGTTGGATCGGGCGTATCGTTGGTCGGACACGGACTGATCTAACGCAACGTTTGCTAGGAGTGACCGCAGGTTGAAGAGTTCTAGATTGGCTGCGTGGGATAGACGTGGCTGGAGAGATAGTAGAAGGGTTGGGGAACTCAAGACAAAGGCCGCAGAAGCATTAGGTTTAGTAGTATGAGAGTAGAGCGCAGGGAATCGAGATGCTAGTGTGTCGTTGTGGAGCCAAAGATCAAGCCAGAAGGAAGTTAGACGACCGTTCCCGATAGAAACCTTAGTGATAGAGCGAAAGCGCGGTAGACAGGCCAGGAGGTCTCGCCAAACAACCGTGTCCAGACGGTGTGGATCACCTAGGTCCCTAGTCGCAGACCAGCCGTGATGGGAGCGTAACCAGGAGACCCAAGGTAAGGAGCAGTCAGAGTGTATCTTGGAGAGGAATTTCATTAGGAGAGCATCGTTGTGGGTGCGCAGGCACCTAAAACCAAGCCCCCCTTTGTTAACGGGGGCGCAGACTTCCTCCCAGGCAACCTTGCATTGGCCCCCGTTGATGCTTTCCTCCCCGGCCCAGAAGAAGGCCCTACAGGATTTGTCAAACTCGTAAATAGTGCCAGCTGGAACTTTGATCGCGGAGAGGAGGTGGGAGGCCATAGAGCGTAAGGAAGCTTTGGCGAGGATAGCCCTGCTGGAGATGGGTAGCATCTTCCCAATCCAACCTGGGATACGCTTGCGGAATTTTTCGAGGTAGGGGTGGAAATCCGAAAGTCTTTTTTTTTTAGAAATGGGAGCCTCTGCCCCAGCCTCTGCATCAAATTGATGCACACGGCTGGACTTTATTAAAAAGAGTGCAAAATATGTTATCGTACAAATCAAGGGTCACTCAAAGTGAAAAGCCGAAAGTCTAAGTTTATGGGTGGAGAGGGGCAGTCCTAGGTAAGATTGGGGGAAGGAGGCGAGGTTGCACCCAAGGGTTTCGGCCAGAGACGTAGCTAGGGTGTCGTTAACGTGGATAGGCGCAAAAGTGCTTTTTTGGTAGTTAATAGTTAGGCCGGAGAAGTCCGAGAAGATGTCGAGAACAGCCTTGAGGTGCTGGCTGCAGTCCGGTGTCGCTTTAAGAATAATAATCGTGTCATCAGCGTACTGAAGAACGGGGCACGGAGAGTCGTTTACAAGGGGATGTGATAGAAGGCCCTGGTTAGACGCATGAAGAATGAGCATGCGCATAACCTCGGCAAGAAGATTGAATAAATAAGGCGATAAAGGGTCGCCTTGGCGCAAGCCACACTTGCAGTGGAACCATATATTAAGAGAATTATTACGATTTCATGCTTGAGTTGGGTAAGCTGTCACATGTAGTTCATATATATCATTCAATAATTTTCTTTCTGGGGAATATAGATTAAAAAAGACTCATTTCTCATGTGCATTTCCATTTAAAAAGAGTCAAGTTTTCCCATAGCACATGTTCTTCCTTCTGTTAATTCAATATGTCTGAGATAAGGTTACCATACAGAAATCAGTATTGTGATGATCAAGTTGTCCTTGCGCAGTGTGTTAACCATTTAGGTAATACTTCATTTCTGAACAGAGAATTAGAAGCAATGTAGAAGTGAATACTGAAATAATATATTTCCTTTGATGTTAGCATCTAGCACGTTATTTCTAGATGTTTAATGTATCTATGCTTCTCATTATCTTCCCCGAAAAATCGTTTCTAATATTCTGTAGAATGTGAGCTGAATTATTCACACCTGGAACTTTTTTCTTAGTCATGTTGGTACCGCGGCCTGCTCCTAATCGTCGCCTGGAAGCCGGCCTGCTGCCACTCGGACAACAACCAAGATGGCCATGACACCGCCGGCAAGGTAGAGCTCGGAGGATCGTGTCACCGGAGGAAGTCCGCAGCAGGAGCAGGGCGACATGACTACTGGTGGACATGCGCATGGAGGGAGGGGGTCCAGTTGACGGCGGCTCTCAGGCGCGTTGCTCCGTGACTTTGGTCATACCATTGCAGTGCATGTTGGTGCAAACAGAGGGACATGGTGGTCATTGGCAATATCCCGTGGGAGTGGCAGTTCGTGGAAACAGAGGGATGTGGCAGCTCATTGCTTGGTCGCCAGCGCTCAATAACTATGGAGGGACAACAGTGTCGATTGGATCCTTCCATGCACTGCCCTGTCCTATCTCGGTAACGAGCTAGCCTGGTTGTTGCCTACGCATGTCTAGCTAGCTGGAGGCTGATCCAGTCTAAGACGAACTCTAGAGCCTTTAGAAAGGAAAGAAATGAAGCATCAGCTCTGGCCAAAAAAAAAAGGGCGTGGGGCTGCAACACCCTCTGGTGTTCATTGTCCGGCACTGACGACAAGAAGGAGCTTGCAGCCATCGAACTGATGTAGACTTTACGAAGGTATAGCTATATTGGCACACATCATAAACCTTGCCGTGTTCCCTGTTGTCGTTCAATTTGCTTGATGGTGATTCGTCCTTCTTTATCTGCTGCACAACTAGGTTATATACTTACAAGTAAGTTGAAATTTGTGCTGGTATAGAAAGAAGTGGTTTATCCTATATACAAACTGAAAATTGACATAAAATATGATAGCATGTCAAATTTCTCTTGTGCAGATCGGATACCCATTTACATGTTTATAGAAATATACTTGTGAAATAGTGTACTTGCCAAGGTTTGTAGCACACTGCATTAATCAATACTTGGCTTGAATTTGCCGATGTCCATTTTAGTTTGAATAGGGTTGGTTCTGCTGCCCTATGTTTTCCCCTGCTAGCTAAGGAAACCATTTGCGTTTAGATGTTTCTTATTGATTATAGCAATAGAAATTGATGTGGAAGGTTAGAGTTTATATAGTTATAACATGGATGCGCATTCGAGTATTGTATTGGTTTGTTGGCCTTCTTTTTTTATTTAGCAATTCGAGTGTTTCATCTCACTCTCACAGACCTCTTATTTGCTTAATTATGTCAATGTTTTATTTTCTGATATCTTTTAGTTTTCGGACTTCTCAGTTCACATGTTAAAGCATGGACAGGCATTAGACATTGTCTTGCTCAATCGACCCAATTTGCTTCGGCTTCTTGAAAGATAATAAGTTGATTTGCAAATTGTACAGTGACCATGTTCCTCTTTTCAATCGTATTCTTATAGATATGTCTACCAATATCAGAGGTAGTAGCTGGTGTGCCTTCCCTGGTCTATGACAAATGGGTATGGTGTGATTCACTGAAGACTTTTTTGTCAAGAAAGATACTTTTATGTCTCATCTTCTTTCACTGAAGACTTATGAATGTTTGACAGCTAAAAGATACATGTGTTCATTCTCATTGTATATTTCTCAATGGAATTTTCCCTGGTCTATGACAAATGGGTATGGTGTGGTTCACTGAAGAATTTTTTTGTCAAGAAAGATACTTTTATGTCTTATCTTTTTTCACTAAAGACTTATGAATGTTTGATCAGCTAAAAGATGCCTGTGTTCATTCTCATTGTATGATTCTCAATGGAACTGTGTAGACGTCATCCAGGATGCCAGTCGAGATATCCAGACTCCTATCCTCTCAACATAGCCAGGCCCGGCCACATCCCATATCTACATTTTGTGGAACATACCAGCCATGTTTTCTGATCCGGCAAGCTAAATACTGGTATGCTATATCCTTTCGATTACAATTAACTTGGTTGTGAGGAAAATAATATTTTGGTTATCTTAATGGTTAATGGAAGAATTTTGCCTGCAATCCAGTTTACTTTTCGCCTATCAGTATCTTACTCTATGGATAAATTACAATGGATAAAACTCCATTTTATCAATGTTGACAGCTTTTATCTATGCCATTCATTAAAAGCTATCGATGTCTGAAATTGTGTTGATAAAATTAGCCAGCTTATGTTGTAATAGATTTATATTCGACATGCTAATACTTTGTTTATTTTCTAGATAAAGTAGTATATATTTGATGTGCAAAATTCTACTTATCATTGTCTATCTCTTCATTAGAAATTTTTTACCACCTTTACAAATAGATGGAAGGTAAATTATTTTAAAATTTGGGAACCTCATGAGATGATGAGTATCTTTCTTTCTTTCAAGTTTTGAATGGTCTAATAAGAATTCAGAAATGAGCAAAGTTTTTCACCTTAATGTAATGTAATACTTACTTTTTGCAAAAACACATAGTCATATTATTACTTTCCGTAGCTACCTTCTTGGTTTACTATTTTTATATATCGTCACCATTTTCAAAGATGTGATTTCAGGAACCGTGTCTTATAATGTGCAGTTCCATCCGCTCTTATCAGTTTGGCTAAACTATGTTCATTTCGATATGTTATAACTTTGCCTGATGGTGACTAAGAAATAAACTGACGATGAATTTTTACTCGAAGTTCATAAGTTATTAATGTTGTCAATTCAAAGTAGCTTTGCCTGATTTCCCTTCAACACAGAAGTGCGGAAATGAACAAGCAAGTGAAGGAATTCTACAGCGGATTGAGGGGATGGCTACTTCTTGGCATCTTATTTCAGTTGTCGATCGCTGCAGGATTACAAGGTCTTCATGAGAAGCTCTAGCACTTGGTCCATAATTATGGTGCATCGACACCTGAAGCGGCTCAACAAGCAGACCGTCAAGAGGTCCATAATTATGGTGCATCGACACCTGAAGCGGCTCAACAAGCAAACCGTCAAGAGTATCGAGGTGTTACAGTTCTCGAACTTAGTTTCCACCAAGAAGCATCTCTTATTTCATTATGTCCTATGAACTTTGTGTCAATGCTCTTTGAGCAAATGGGAGTTCAAGAAATGATCATTTATTCAATGTGAAATGCTTTATTTTGGTTGTTGTTCCTGGGGTTAATTATCATCTATCTTCACGTGGATTGTTATACTATATTAGTTGTATTCCATAGAATTTGAGCAAACTCGAGCGGCAAGTTATTTTCTCCAAATTCGGAAAAGTTTTCTTTTACACTGCTTTCTTTTGGGTCGTCCTTGGTGTTCCGTTGTTGCTTTTAGAGGTTTTTTTGTTGTTGAGAAGTTCCCATGTGTCTAGGTAGTTTAAGAAAATTCAAGAAAAAGTGGAGCAAAGAAAGATGGGCTTTGCATTCACCAGGGTGGTTCCGCCAAAGTTGCCCGCCTTCTCCGATAAAAATGGTTCTGCCAAAGTTGCCCGCCTTCTTCAATAAAAATGCAGAGAAACCTGTCTGAATTTTGCTAACATTTTGCTCATTTTAAAATTTAACCAGTTTGTCAGTGTCTTACTACCTACCACCCCCGTTGCATTTATACGGGAAGTTGCGAACTTGAAGCTTTTCTGTAAAAAGGTAACAATGTGCATTAGTGTGATAATAACAATACTGGCTCCGTTTCTTACTTCTAATTATTGTTTGCAAACCGTGTGGCCCAATGCGTGCACAGGGGAGAAGTCAGGAGGGTAAAAAAAAAACCTAACTTGGCGCGGCGGTATTAGCATTATGTCCAGCAGCTGCTGCCTGAGTCGTGTCCGGCAACAACTCAACAGAGGAGATCTGGTATACGTATCCACCCTGGCCACGGCAGACGACGCGAAACGACCATCGGCCACGTACGGCACCCAAATATCATCAGCGAGAGATCGATCGAGACACCTAAGGGTTGGGAGATGTGGACGGCCGCTAGCCACGGCGACGGCACCATGGACTCGTCATCAACACCTCGGTGGTCTGAACTCCCCGACGACATCCTCGACATGGTCCGCCTCAGGATCGACTCACCGCGTGAACGTGCACGCCTCGCCGCAGTGTGCAGGCCATGGCGTGGCGCGGTGTCGCGGCTCCCGAGGACGCCCGCTGTCCCGTGGCTGATACTCTCACCGGGCGGACGCAGCAGGAAGAAACACCTGTGCGGCCCCGACGGCAGCTGGGTCATGCGCGTCTCTAGAAAGGCGGCCAAGAAGCGGTTCGTGGGTTCCTACCAGGGCGGCTGGATCGCTGCAACCGATGATCATGAGCTGGAGATCCTGAACCTCTTCTCCGGCGCTGAGGTGGTGCTCTCTGCCAAGCAAAGCATGGTCGGCTTGATACCCAGCACATCCGCCTACACCAGGGAAGACGGCATCAAGAAGATCGTCTTCTCCGGGGACCCTGACTCTGCCGATGGTTGCACCCTTGCCGCCTATAGAGATAATCGTGCGTGTATCGCCGTGTGCAGAGTCAGTTGCACGGACGCTGGGTGGTCCATAATACCTTGGCGAGGTGAGCTCATCTGGGACATCGCCTTCTATAACGGTGAGCTCTATGCTCTCACACGTGTCTCCGAGACGCTCGTCCGGTTTGAGATCGGGATGACGGAAGACGGAACGCCGGTGATCACGGCCACCCACAAGCTGTCCATCCAGACGCGTTATGCTAACTACAATCCCATGGACTACGACGCCTACATTGTTGAATTGCATGGCAAATTGTTGATTGCGGTGATGAGCCAGTGGTTGCGCAACCGGGAGCCTTTCTTCAGGGTGTTCCAACTCGTCGATGCCAACAACCACAAGGCTTACAAGTATAAGTTGTCGGAGGTAACGAGCTTCGGAGACCATGCCTTGTTCCTTGGGTGGTCTAAAGCGATTCACGTGCCGGTTGACGGGCGTCACGGTATAAAAAGAAACCACATCTACTACTACAGGCCTACTACAGAAGAGGAGTTGCCTCAAGACAATGTGTATTCTGTTACCTCGGGGGATGGTGACCAAATATATTGCAGGGAAGACCAGGGTATCAACGATGGCGTGACAAGGACAGGATACTACTTGATGTCTTGTTATAATCTTCCTATGTGGCGGGAACGTTGTAATTCAGTCCAGTGGCTTTACCCTCCGGACTCTTAGTCAACATACTGCTCTAGGAGTCCGGACTCTTAGTCAACATACCGGACTCTTAGTCAACATACTGCTCTAGCATGAAATTTCAAAAAAAAAACATACTGCTCTAGCATGAATATATGTCAACCATCACTCCCATCTTACCAAGAACCAGTGCAAGAGATGGACATCACCAATATTACGTCAAAGCTCCATGTCAAGATTAAAAAAAAATCTCACTATGGTTAAATCATGGGTTGTAGAAAATTCATGAGTTGTGTTAAAGTCTCAATGCCCTTAGGTTGTTCATAAAACTCTCGTGCGCTGTGTTATGTTAAGTTTTATCGTCCATGAGTACTATAACATTGAGTGTACCTGTGTACGTGCCTCAAGATTTTGTTTGCTCTTCTAGACATCATAAACATTTTTTTAAGTAATCACGAAGTTAATAAATGTTCTTCTCAAAAACATTTTGGTGCTCCAAGGAGCTGTGCGCTTGAATGATGTTTGTTCTTCTATTTTTGAAGTGTCTTTATCAAAAAAAAAAAGATAATTAGGTCTTCTCTAAAGATAGGCACAATCTTGATGTTAAGACCATCGATGGGGATGCAGTGGTTGACATAGCTTTCTTTAGAGACATTGCTAGGGATTTTATTGACCAACCAATCTGCTTATCGTCAAATTTTAGAGTAGTAGTTTCACCATGCCTAATGGTGTTATTTCCGTTGCATACACACTGTTGCTTATCTTTTTCTCCTAGCTAGTTTGAGAACATCGGTGCCTAATATGTCATACCTTAACTGGAGGGTACACTTCTGCTGCTGCATTGCTTCTCTAAACTGTTACTATGCATTAGGTTGCATTCACATCATCTTTTAAGGTTCTCTCATTGGCAATTCTTTCAGTATGACGTATCAGGTACTACCGCTAGATATAAGATGAATAAGGTTTGTCAAACTTTTGTTTGTCTATGCAGATGCAAAATAGGCCAGCTTAGAAAAATATGTTGCCTCATTTTATTAGTCACTAGAGAATTTGCTTCGTTATTGTATGTCAAATTGTCATTGTTATCACGGTGGTACCGACGTGCAAGTGGTTCAGTTAATTTTGAAACTCTATGTGCACGAATAAATCAAGATGAATGATTTCTTGAGTAGTGAGTCATGGTGTATTCTCCTACACATTCCTACTTCAACATGTTCCTCTATGCAGGCACAATTGGACAAAAGACAAAAAAGAATATGTAATTTTTTCCACAATCATTTGGTTGTTTACAAGTCTGAGATTCTAAAAATTGGTGTTTACTTCAATGTACAAATGCTTAATTAGTGTAAGTATGTCACATTGATGATGGTGTGGTTTCTGTTGGCTTTTGTATAAGAAATCATTGTAAACAAACAGTGGTTTGAACTACATTAATCTAAGGTTTTAAGTTTAGATCGCTGGTTTCTAAACTGATTTGTTTTCTATGCTTCATTATTTCTTCTCGATTCATTTCTGGCCCCATTAGTTCTTTGTACTTTTGCGGCAATTTCTCTTAACAGTTTGTTTTCTATGCTGTAAACATAATTTTCCTTTGGACATTACACTAGGACGGCAATGGAGGAGGCAGTGTAGGAGGTGGTGCTATGGCAAGGTACGACCTAAGTGGTCAAGAACATCAATGCAAAACTTGAGTCCAGCTCTGTATCGTTCAAGAGATGATTGACTACTTGAAGCTGTCTAACAGTGAAGAGGAGGAGCAAACTGAATCAGAACATTCAGTTCTACAACAACAACTGCAACTTATGTTACTATTGTGTAGTTGTCATGATAACGAGAAAACTTGTTGGGTTAAGGTTTCGCAAGGGAGATGAACGGTGTTGGACTACTTTCCTTGACAGGACACGGGGTTCAACGAGTTCGCCTGGATTTAAAAGGTTGCGGCACATAGATTGGATCTAGCGCAGGAGTCTCTCGTATATGTTCTATGGTTTGCTAAGACCCTCTACCGGTCTTTATATAGGAGGCTGGGTCTGAGTAGTTCGTACCGAATAGGATATGAGTTGATTTCTACCTAGCCTTGGCGTACAAGGCAAGATTTTTCCGGGTTAATCTTCATGTTTCCATCAGTTGATGGCCTTGACTCAGATGTCTTGTAGGCCTACTCGAAGGCCCCGTTGCTGGGATTTACCCAATATACCAATATCAGGTGCCCATTTGGCATCCCTATTTCAGCACTCACTCGTCTTGTTTTAAGCTTGAGGGAGTTTCTCTGGTATCTTTATCTTTCATCATAGTCGTGTGGTCATATCATGATATAGGATAGTTGATTGCGATATGTTTTTCTCTCCTTCAATGTAACATGTTTGTATATGTTAGTGTGTGGTCGTTTCTGATGTAATATTGATGAGAAGTTTTCTTTACTTTACCGCACCATGTATTCTAGCAGTTGAAATCAATCTTATATGCTGATTAGTGGTGACTTTTTATTGGTGTAGCAATAAAATCTTGTTTAGTTTTGAAAAATATAGCATTGGTCCGTAACAGGAATTCTTGGATACTTGAGTAAACAAGAGAGATTCACAAGCAAATATATTAGATTAGACACCTTCCGTGCATGTTAGCTCGCAAGTTCTATGTTCTCTTAATCAAAGTGTTACCGTGACAAGGAAGACAACCTAGTACTTCATGTTTGATCGCATTGCATAGATTTATATTTGGTTTGTATTGTTACATGCAATAGCAAAACAACGATGAAGTTTAAACAAGATCAAACAAACGGGGACACGAGATTTTTACGTGGAAAACCCTTCCAACAAGGAAGAGAAAAAACCACGGGTGCCAGCCAGCAATACTTCACTATTATCGGGTGAGGTTACAAACGCGCCGGGATTTACAATGTGTGGCTTATCCCGTGTGGCGGCTTACAAGAGGTATATAAAGGCGGTCCTGACCTAATAGGTCGGTAACTGTGAATCCAACTCGTACTCGGCTCCACTCGTCAGAAGTTCGGCCTTTATCAATATATATGAATATGAATTTGGATCACACCAAAATAACATGCATCTCCCAACACTTTATTTTTTCTATAAAATATTTGCTAGCCTAAACCTTGTACTAAGCAGGAATACTACTCGTGAATCCAAAACCGAGCAAAAATAATTCCACACATGTCCACCGTACCTTTCTATACGTGGTATTTCACTGCTAATCCAAGTAAATTTTCATGTGCTACATTTGAAACCTTCAAAAGTACTCCTATTTGTGCCTATTTTCTCAGCTCATGAGGAATATTTGAGGCATTAGTTATCTTCCATGCTAAACATCTTCTACCTTCTTTACCCAATATGCATGGTGCTCATTTAAAATTGCAAGAGAGTTGGCGAATATAACCTCAAGTCCTTAATAATTAATGATTGAACAAATAAATAAAGACACTCCTTCGTGGAATGATAAAAGCTGGCAGGCCCGCGTGATTTCGGTTAGCCATGATTGAACAAACAAATAGTAACGCGTGATCTCGATATCTTTGTATGTTTGGCCCATTTCGGGCTGTATCATATCACCTATCCAATGCTGTTCCAAGCCCAGCTTTCAAAGGAGAATTTTTTTTTGATGTTTTCACCGGGAGGGCCTAAACCCCACCTGAATCTATATTGATATGAGTGGCCACGAACAGCCAGTGAGCCCCGAGGGGTTGTGTGTTTACAGAGATAGAGCGAGAAAGAGAGAGAGAGAGGGAGCGGGTGTTAGCTAGGGTTCATACAAAGGACACTGATCCACACGTCCGCATCTGCACGATTGGTAGCTGGTAGGCGCCCTCGCCAGAGGTCGGCATCGTCCCGGCAAGCCTTGAGGAGCAAGCGTAGGCTCGGGACCTGGGATCGGAAAGCCACCGCGTTCCTGTGTTTCCACAGGTGCCAGTAGCACAGCGCCAAGAAGGTCGACGCGGTCTCGACGGGGACAGTGCTCGGGGCGGCGACAGCGGCGATGTCCGTGGCGTTGCCAGCAGGTGGTACACCACCCAACTGCCGCCAGAAACCACGGGCAAACCCGCACCCGTAGAAGATGTGTTCAGTGGTCTCGCGCTCGAGGCCACAGATGGGGCAGCCAGCTTCTTCTTCAGTCAGTATGTTCTTCCGGAGCAGGTTGTCGCGCGACAGAACCCGCCGCCGCGCGAGCAGCCACATGAAGAATTTCACTCGCGAGGGAGCGGCGCTGCCCCAGACGAAGTTGTGGTAGGAGACAGCAACCCCCCCCCCCCCCAGCATGCACAACTTGTAGATGCCCCCGGTGTCCAGGCGACCACCGTTCTTGGCGCAGCGCACGAGAGCGCGGACGTCGTCTTCGTCAGTCAGCGTCAGTGAGGCCACCGCAGCCAGTGCAAGCGGGAGCTGCCTCTCCCCGTGAGAGTTGAGGCGCGGACCCAGCGTGTTTCGTAGCCCAGCAGTGAGCACGGCCACCACCGAGGCCTCCTTGTCGATCGCGTGGGAGAACAACGCCGGGAGCTGCACGCAGAGCGGGGCGCCCCCAGTCCAGGTGTCCAGCCAGAACGACGTGTGGCGCCCGTTGCCAACCTCCGCGCGCGTTTCAAAGGAGAATTCAATCGAACTGCTGGCCCATTTCGAAAAAAAACTAAGAATTGTTTTTTGTGCAAGACGACAAACAAACTGTGACAGCAATATCATCATAACACTGAATAATATAATCTATACAGATGGTTCCCCTGTGGTTTCTACACATCAGAGCTTGTCTAATATCTGACGGCAACTTAATAATGTTGTTAACAATCTACACTTCTCTGCAATCTGCATGCTATTCTAACTCCTAAGTAAAACTAAGCAATTACACGACAGACATACTCGCGACAATGGTGACATCAGGCCACGGGGCGGCTGAGCAACAATGACTCAGAAAAAAAATCGACAATCAAGCGATAAAGTCCTTGCTTGGGCGCCTGCGAAACCCGTGGCTGGAATCATCCAAATGTCAAATTAATAACCATGCTGGGCTTGGGTCTCCCTTCTGGTCAATCGGATGTATGTGTCTGCATCCGGCTCGCGGCCAGCTGCACGGCAGGTGCAAACATGACTGATCCTAGAAAGGGCAAATCAGTGTTAGCACTAGCCAACTTTCAACTGAAAGACACGGGGGATATAGAAAATGAGTCAGGGTTAGCACCTGGTGCAGCATTAAAACCATTCACAGTTTGGTGCTTCACGGCCTGTTCGTGAACATTATGGCTGCTCTTCATCTCAACAGGATGTTCTCCTCGGTCTACTGAAACCTGCGGCAATGATCCACCTTGCAGGCTTGGTGGTGCTTGAGAATCGATCCTCTGGGCGGTATTAGGAGAAGCATGTGACACAGTGTGCGGATGCGGCCCTGCTGCGCTGGCAGGATCGTCAGCAGTATGCTGGTCACTCGATGCTGCTGGTGTTACTGCCATCGAACATGAAGTCGGTACAGTTGGCTGAACTGTGTTTGGTGATTCGTTATCTCCTACCCACCCGCGACCAAACATAACTCCAGCAGGAATGGCATGTTCAATTCGCTTTGATGCAACTTGCCAGCCCACAGGGCCAAGCTGTGCAGCAAAACGTGCCAGACTGCTGGAATAGGCCTGTGGCAACTGAGCCCCGATCTGGTAAAAAACATCACGTTAAATATCAGAGTGATATTATCTTGCTGTTCACCAAAGTTAACAGCAACTTAAAAACTATATTGGCATTGCGTAAATCTCATAGGGGACATGAGCTGTATTGGACACTCAACTGGTACTAGAACCTTCCTTGTCCCGGTGTATGAGCTTGGCAGCTCATATACTGAACTGGATGGTTGGTGCTGGTAATATGTAGTCCGGCGACTTTCTTCTACCGGAAGTGGGCTCTTCCCCATTCTTCCTGACCATTTACTCCCAGATCCTGGAACAAAGCAAAGGGAAGAGACATCAAACGGTGCTAATGATGCAAACAGATTGGTCAAATTGGGTGGGATGTCTTCCTTTGGCAACATCCTATTTCAGTGCTGAGTTATTCAAAACGATAAAATTACCTGAGTAATCTTCAATGGTTTCAAATTGGCGCCCGCTGGACCAAGTGGGCTGACTGCTTCCATTGGCAAAAGAAGCTTTCAGTACATCTGCAATCCTCTGTTGTATATCAAATCCCGGGTGTGCATGAAGTCCTCTATTTCCAGCAGTAGCAAGTGTGGCCCTAGAAAAGTCTGCAGTAGCACGTTCTGCTGGTGGCCTCTCAACTTTCGGTTGGAAAGCGTTCTTTGGAGGTCTGCCCCTGCGACGTTGCGGTTTTGGTTCCGGTTCTGGTAATGGTTCTGGCTCTGGTTCACTGGCATCACTATCTTGCCTAAGATTCTCAAAGTCCTTCTTAGCAACCTCTTGAATAGCTCGGGCCTATAGTACATGACAATCACATTTCATGGTTCTACATAATCATCATAATATAAATCCGAACACAGGTAGGTCCAATGTTTCACCTGTCGATAGTATACTGTGTCTGGGGAATTGTAGGACATGGCGTTCGAGGTTATCAAGAAGACATCATCCTGTAAATAGAAAACTTATGTCATATTGAATGAGCTTGATAGGATACCAATACCATTCTGAGCTTAGTAAAAGTTTTGATATACAAGCTAAAAATGGATTATAATTTAAATACTAGGATGCCCATATTTCAACAGCGAGTCTAAGTAACATATAATCTTGAGGTGTGACTTGCATGACCAAGGCAATGGTTAGATAGCACAAAAATAAGAAATTATGTTGGTGATGTGAGAAAAGACTATATCGACGCTCAGTGGAAAATGCAGACCTGTGAGGTTAATTAGACATTTACAGCATATATAGATCCAATATTCTTCAAGTGATAAGAGAGGTGGTAGTAGATAAGAAACTACATCAAGTAGAAGGCGGCAGAAAGCATCACGTAGCAATTCTAAGAGTGAAGTTAAACCTACCCAATTAACCAAATGTCTATCTCATATTCATATATATCAAAGGGTAACTTCAATCTTAAGTCCAACATGCTTTCATTGCTGAGAACTACTACTCCCTCCGTCTAAGAAGTGAGCCTTATAAAAGTGGACGGAGGGAGTATGACATACTGCTTCATAGCAGGTCATAAGTATAAGCATTCTGTTTTGTTCAATTTACAATATTCTACTACGTTGATTACAAGACTCCAAAGAAGGACAACAGCAGCGCATAGGTATGTATCAGATATGTGTGTAATGTTATCTTTGGAGTAAAATACAAGACTCCAGAGACATTTCTCAGCAAAACAAGGAGATGCCATAATTTACTAACAAAATACTGGACTAGAAGAATCTAGAACAAAAATGTAATGATGTAACAGAGAATAGATATCATTATGAAAAAAATACATCATTGCCATGGATTTCATGAATTATCCAGCTGATCTAGCAACTAAACCAATTATTGTATAAAAACATATGTTTTAGGAGCACCCTCAATTTTCTGCCTACTGGATGGGAATCCAAATAAACCAGAAAAAGGTCAGACAGCAATGACCCCCCGAAAACATATTCTAGACTGACCTCAAATTGCTCCAAGTTGGCATACTGCCCCTTATCAAGCTTCTTCCGGACTGTCGAGAAGTCCATCGGGTGCTCGACAATATCTCTGTAGTCGGGCAACTGTCAATGCATGCACAATCACAGGCAAACCAATCAGCTTCCACAAAACAAAACCAAGAAAAACAAGCATTCATCTTCAAAACCAAACCTCTTCATCATCAACGGGCTCTGAGAATACACCATATGTGTCCTTCCTGCGCAAAAACAAAAAAGCGCTGAGATAAGCTGTTGTGGAGCAGTGAGTGAAGTGAAGGGAAGAACAAGGCAGAGGGCACATCAACTCACTTCTGCAGCCTATCAAGGATGAAGACCAATAACTTTTTGTCTGGCAGAGGCGTCGTGGGACCGGAATCTGACGGCTCTGGCAAATGAAACAATCAAAGGCAGGAGGCATTAATTAATAATTAAGCAAGAACAAAACCGGAATGCATCCACCACTAGAGGAATTTTAAAATGGCATCTCCGTGCACATTCGTCCAGGCATCACTACTGCTACAATTTTGCATCTGAAATCCGAAGAATAAATGCATCGGAGCGGGCTGGGGAAAACACCGACCTTCGCTAGGCCCATCCGTCGCTGTCCTCCTCTTTTCTCCCTGCAGATAAAAAAGATTTCGGATTAAAAAACAAGAAGACAAAAATATCTTTGACAGGAAATCGAGGCGAAAAAGGGCGCCAGAAAAAGCGGGGGGCTTCCGCTTACCGGCGCCAGTTACCAGGTAGTGGTACACTGCAGATCCTATCCTAGCGACGGAGAGATGGAAGCGAAATTTGGCGCGAAAGGCGGGGGGGAACCAGCCCCCAAAAAAGGCACGCCTTTAAAAGCTCTGGTGCGATCCGCTTATACTATATCCATAAATAAAAATGCGCCAATTATTGCCTCGCGAGCAAGCGGGTGATGCGAGCGAGCGAGCAGGGTTTTGGTTTATCCACCGAATGATGAGCTGAGGTGGTGGTCAGGGTCGAGCTGGGCGGCGTTGACCACTGTCGCGGCGGCAGGGAAGGGGGGACAGTGAAATATAAATATATGTACAGGCGCGCGCAGCGTTTTTATGGCTAAAATAGCAGGGAGATTTCCTCGGGCGGGGCGCGGCGGCGCAGATCCGTACGCGGAGAGCGGCGGAGGGGTGCCGAATTGCGCGAATTGTGCCCGGAATTGGCCGGATTCGGGCGGGGAGGGGGCAGATCGGGTTGGGGAGGGGAAGGGATGGGCGCCCACCTTGGGTGCTGATCCGGCGTGGAGGCCGACGACGAGGCGGACCTTCTTGTCGCGGCGGGGGTCTTCGTCGTCGTCTCCCGAGTCGCCGGAGTCCGGTGCGGGGTTCCGGCGCGTGGAGGGGCGGCGCTGCTGCTGGGACTGCTGCTTGGCCCGGGACTCCTCCTCCTCCTGCTTCTGGAGGCGGAGGGTGCGCTTCTGGATGTCGAGCAGGGAGGGGCGGCCCTTCTTCCGGCGCTTCCGCCGAGGCGCCGACATCGCCGCCGGCGGCTGCTGCTTGCCCATTGCCTTGCCCCCCGCGGCGCCGGAGGCGTTTCCCTCTTCTTTATTTATTTATTTTTGTTTTAGTTTTCTCCTGTGTGCTCGCGGGAGGTTCGGGGCTGGGTTGCTTGGGGGTATCGCGTGTGTTGGGAGGCGTGGTGGGTACACTTTTTGGTGCGCTGCGGTTCCGCCTTTTTTTTTCGCTCTTTTTCTTTTTCGGCGAGGTGGCTTGGGTTCTTTGTAAATCACGTGAGAGAGCACGCGAGGTTGGGGTCGACCCGGATTTCGTATTCTATCCGTATTTGTTTCTGCATATGTGTTTCTGTCCGTAGCGAGGGGCTGGGATCAGTGACGGAGACAGGAATTGAACCGGGTCGAACAAATAAGCTCTAAATAAATTTAGGCAGAAAACCAAGCGTATTCGCCATAAGAAAGGTAAAAAAAATCAGTTTAATATTGCATCAACCACAAGTACAAACTGACTACAAAGAACAAGAAAATTACATAAAAAATAGTGATATATTTGGATAAGATAGTACCATTAGCTTGAATCCATGTTGGGAAGACGAAAGTGTCGAGGAAGATGACCTCTACGGTCGTTGTAGGAATGGAAACGTAACATAATCTTCTTTACATCAATCTTTGCAAATATCTCTTTCTCAACATAGCAAATCATCAAATTATTGAGCCAACATCACCTATCATGTTTCGAAGATCCGTCTTTATAATATCCATGGCCGAGAAAACTCTTTCAACTGATGTTGTTGCCACAGGTAATGTCAACACAAGTGTAATAAGGCGATAGACCAATGAAAATGTCAAATGTTGTCTCTTCTGAACCAACTTGAGAGCAAGACCACTCAGACTATCACAAGCTATGAATTCAGGACTTCTCCTCATCACATCAACATATATGTCTAGTTCATCAACCAAGAGACAGCAATCATGTGAAGTGAAATCGGCAGAGTACATAGTTGCAAGCTCAACTAGCTTAGCATTATCAAAACTGGCAAATGAGTCTCTAGGATCAAGACATGTAGTGCACAATAATAGGCGTGTAGGATCAAAATTGTTATTTCGCAATCTCATGCACACCGCTAGTCACTAGACATAGTCACATAGGGAAAACTAACCTCGCGTAACATCTTGAGATTTCTGGAGATTCCCGCCTCTTCTTCTTGTCGAGCTAGAACTAGGGCTTCTGCTGCTTCATCCTCCTCGGACTGCATCCGCATCCATTCCGCCTCCTCGTCGGAGTCCATCACAGCGAGCCGGTTAAGGACTCTTTAGCACTGGTCGGACAGAGTCACATAGAGGAGGCCACACTCAGGTTGAGGTCAAAGAGGAGACCATCTCACGGGGACGGCCGCATCTCGGTAATCTTGGGGATCGACGAGGCCTGCAGGCTGCAGCACGCCAGCACCTGACAGCACGGCGCCGCCCAAGCCCAGTCGTGGCCCGCCACCGGTGTTCCCGGCGACAAGGAGGTCGTGGAGCAGGACCAGGAGTCAGGGGACGGGGCGGCGGCCACTAGGCGTAGGCGAGGTCGTGGCGGTGTCCACTGGCGCAGGCGAGGTCCTGGCGGCGCTAGAAGGGGCGATGGCCGGCGAGGTCGTGGGGAACGGGGCGGGGTCGTGGGGAACGGGGCTGAGGGAGAGACAAGGGCCGGCCGGGCGAGGGTGGGGAAGGTGGTGGCGGGGTGGTGGCCGGCGAAGCCGCGAGGGCGGGGGCGCGAGGCAGGTGGCGGCGCGCCGGATCGAACGAGCAGGTCGGGGCGTCGGGCAGTTCGGCCCTGGGAGATTTTGGGATAGCGAGCAGGTCGGGGCGTCGTTTTTTTTTTCGCCCAAAACGAGCCGGGTCGAGCGACCAGGCTAGACCCCCTTCTAGCTCCGCCACTGGCTGGGATCCTCTGCGGTTACTGTCACTGCCAGGTGGGGCCATATTTTAGTGACAGTAACTGCAGTTACTGTAGAGGATCTGCACCCCGTAGTATGTACGTATGGTATACTCCGAGTCCGTGTTAGTAGATACTCCGTCCGTTTAGTTTGATAAAACGGCTTACAATATGGAATAAGAGTTGGTACGATTAAGGCATCGAGAGTCCACAACAAAGTCGGTGGATGGCGGTTGGCCGTCACCCTTCCTCGTGAGGACGCCAAGGGGGCAGCGGACGGTGGTCGCAGCACAGGGTTGACACGTCGGCCTTCGGCAGCAGAGCTGAAGACGAGGGTCTTGTCTCGTCGGTCGTTATCTTTGGATATAGGTGTCTGCTCGCCGATTCTGGAGCCTAGGCCAAGAGAAAATATTTGGTTTTCGTGATCTTGTTCTAAAAGTCTTGCGTCCGTGGAAAGATCATATGCAGAGTAGTTTCTGCTCGGCGTTAACTTGCTTGACAAATCGTCCTATGTGCACATGTGTGCTCTAGAGTGAGCCAGGCGGATGGCACTGTGACGACAAACCAGGAACTTGATGAAGGCTGGATCTTTTTTCGGGGCATGCCTAGGTTCATGGTGCTTTCTCTCCTATGTTATGACCGTTCCAATAGACGAAGGTGTCGGATGTCAAATTGTGATTTTTATTTATTCTTCGTTTGCTTGTTGTTTCTTTGCCTAACTGATCTTTTAGCACCATGTGGTTGTAGTTTGTTAGATTTATTATTTTACGGTTCGTCACTTTGTTCCTTTTATTAAAGAAACAGAGAAAACGGTGTTGTCATACTTTCTAGTAGTATATCTAAATAGAAGAGAAAACTACACAAACACAATCTAGTGTTGTTGATGTAACTAAAGCTTTTAACTTCACGCGGTTTTTTGTAAGAACACCTGAGTACAAAGCCCGATAACATGTGGTCTATTTTGATTAGGTGACGGAGCATGTGGTTGGACACAAAAACGTTAGAGGCTTAACTTGTCCACGTAGGCTCCACCCCTCGACTCTACTCTCGCTCTCGCCGCTCCCCCGTGGGCGGCCGGGGTGCCCCAATCTCCGGCAGCTCCTCCTGCTCGAGCCTCCCCCTCCGTCGTCGGCGGGCGCCGTGGAGCTGGACGTGGTGGGACCTCTCTTCCCCGTGCATCTAGCTGTCCCAACGGGGCGGGTCCGGCTAGGTGACGGTGCCCTCTCAGGTGGCGGTAGTCCGTCTTCGGCTGGGTGGCGATGGCACGGCGGCGACGTCTTCGGGTCAGTGGGGCAGCTTGGTCCTTGGAGGTCAGCACACTGCAGGATGGTGCTGACGGAGATTTGCGGCCCACTTCATCACAATAATCAGGACTTTATGTATGAAATATATAAAGTTTGAAATTAATATTGAATAAGGTCATAAGGAATTTGATGTAATATTCACTTTGTGATATAGTCATCAAAATTCCAAGATAATAATCATGAAATGCAAAACGATAATAATGCTCATAATTGTCATCGAGATTCAAAGAAAGGAGATATAGTGTTCCAAAAATAAAGGAGATATTCATGATAACTCCAAGATTTCATCTTGATGCAGCGCACCCTATTCCACAAAGCACTCCTATTACACCTAATGGACCAATGACGAGCGCACGAGTAAAAGCAATGCAAGAAAAAGATGAACACTCTTTTCGCTCTTTATGACTCCAATAACTTGGTGAATTGTTCGCTACCTCATGCCAACGTCCTATGTGTGCTCAGGTATGACTCCCAAGATGGCCCTAGTGAGGTGTTGGATGATGCTCAAGGAATGCCTAAAAATAATGGAGAACATGGCCAAAAGAAGAAGTTGACTGAAGCTGATCGAACCGGAGACTCCGGCCTGCCAACACCGGAGTCTCCGGCCCACCCTCGATCCCATGCAGGACCAACTGGTGAGACTCACAAATGCCCGGTCCGGAGCATGGCCAGAGTAATACCGGAGTATCCTCCCACCCCACGCCCAAGAACGGAGTCTCCGCTCCTGCCTGCACCGCGTCGACTAGAGCAACTCACATATGCCATGTTTGGAGTATGCCTGGAGCAAGACAGGAGTCTCCGCCCCCTTGAGACCGAAGTCTCCGGGGTAATTGACTCCATGCGCATAGATTTTGTCCGAAAAGACCATGTAACCCCTCCCTTTGGCCCTTGGCCTATAAGTAGACACCCCTTCGTTCAGATTAGGGTTAGATGATATTTGAGACTTGATTTGAGAGTTGGGGCTCCTCTTTCTTCCTCTTAGGAGGCTACTTCTACTGTAATTAGAACCGTACCAAGGCTACCCCATATACTCTTGTACTTGGAACGTATCAAGGCTACTTCGGAATTGACGTTTTTTCCCTTGGGATTCAGTCGGTATTCTTCAGGTCTTTCCCAACTACACTTGGGTATATATTGGTGCAGTGGACCAGCCGTAGGGTTTAATTTGTTCCAATCAAGGTGAGTTTGAGTTGATCGGTTCCCGGTGGCGGACGTGGGTTTAGTTGTCGGGGATTTGGATTTTCTAGTTCGCACTAGTTATCATTACTCGTTCTTCGTGTTCTTGCCTTCCCCTTTGGGTCTTCCGTGAGATCGGGACACTCCCCGTGGTACAAGTCATATCATATTGTATCAGCAGTCTCGTTGCCACATATTTGACAATACTTTCCTTGAATCCGTTCAAAATTCCCGTCGATTCTTGCGTTCTTGATATTTCTTGGTTGCACGAACAGGCAGACCAGCCTCATAACCTGGGAGTCTTCGGCCTCACGAGCGAAAGACCGAAACCTTCCGTCCCGAGACCGGAGTCTCCGCCCTACAGACCAGAGTATCCGGCCTACACTGACCTAGACTGTGTGATCCCTTGATTTTCTCACAAAAAATTGGAAAGTAAGGAAACCTAGAAGACTACGGAAAGTATCTAACTTGGAAAGTAAGAAATCCGTCTTCTACTACAAGCCGCACCAGTTTGGGCCGTGGTCCGGGTTCTTCTAGAATCCGGCTTCTGCGCGTCAGCTTGCTGGGCCGCCTAATGGACTATAGCCCATTACCAACAGGCCACCCTGGTAATCCGGCCCTTCAGGACAATGTGGGATATACCGCTAATCGGTATATATCCGAAAGTAGCCCCCTAGAAGGATTGAGACTTCATTCTGCCACCTTTCGTCAATTTGTAATCTTTTCCGAGAAATGTTGGCGCTTTGTCTCGATTCTTCTTTTTCCCAAAACCTTCATAACATATAACTCGGATTTCACCAAAATCCGGCTTTTTCTTCCACGAGCCTTCATGGAGAAGGAACTTCATGGCGTCAGCGATGAAATCGTGCTGACATCACGGACGTTTGGGTACAGTCAAAAACCCTTAAAACGTATCCTCTCACAGATTCTCGCGGAAAACGAGGAGATAGCCATTATCAACCCGTCCCCTCGTTTCCCGGAATTTTCGGGCGTGACACGCATCAAGGATCCAATGGCTAAAATAGCCGTTTTGACTAATCTCAACGCACCTCTGGCTATAAATAGCCACCTCGAGGGCTCCGTTCTCTCTTCCGCTCCCTATTCTTCCTCGAGCCCCCCAGCGCCATAGCCCGAACCAGAGACAGAGCTCGAGCGAGCGAGCAGAGAGTGAGTTCCCTCACCTTCCCCGGAGAAACATCGGAGGATCCCGCTCACGGCTGCGCCGCCCGAGAATGGTTGACGGAGAATCACCCCGCGCCGCGGACACGAGCAACGCCACCCTGGACATCGAAACGATTATCAACGACCTCAACCCACAGCTGGACTCCCCCGTTCGCGCCACCGTAAGCGCGCCAGAGGGAAACGCCGGCGACGCGGTCTGCGGGGATCAGCCTCCCGTGGCCGCGGACATTCCGTCGGCGTCAGCTCCTCCTCCTCCACCTCTCATCACCGAGCCCGCGGAGGAAAACTCCAATCTCGGCAGCGAGGAGGTCGTTGCCTCCGGCGCCGCCGGAGGTGAAGAAGACACGGAGGAGAACTCTGGGAACTGGATCCACTGTAATGTGGTTTCCTCCTTCCTTCCGGCAATGGAGAAGGAAGGGTTCATCCTGAAGAAGAAATGGCGGTACGTTCCGGACGAGGTCGAGCCATCGCCGAAAGACGGCGAACGAGTCCTCCTTGCATCACATGTTAACAGAGGTATCGAAATTCCGCCCTCTTCCTTCTTTCTTGAGGTCTTAGACCACTACCAAATCCAGCCACACAACCTCCCTCCAAACTCCATTCTTTACATTGCCTGATTTCAGGCTTTGTTCGAAGGGTACTTAGAAATTTAGCCTAGGCTAGATTTCTGGCAGTACTGTTTTGGAGTAAATTGCAACCCATCTGAGGGCGCCCTCCCCACTTGTGGAACCATCTCCTTTACCTTACGTAGGTTTAGGTAAGATTGGTTTCCGAAAATAAAAACCTCGGAATCCGTCAAATTTTGGACGGGTTCCTTCTTTTATCATGAGGATGTCCCGTTTCCTGGAAAGGAAACGGAAATCCCACCTTTTGTCAATTCTGCGGCCACTCCCCAAGACAATTGGGCAGTGGACGCGGTCCAGACCCTGCCGACGGATCTGATGAGGATAAAGCGGCGCATCCAAGCTTGTTTCTGCCTCCCCTCCTCTCATTGGCATGGACATAGTTCTATGTTGGCTTGAAAGGCGTATCCAACCCCTGGCTCACCGCGGACCCCGACTAATGTGAGAATACACGGGGCCTGAGGACGCGATGAGGGCGACGAACAAGTCTTTATTGGAAAACGACTTGAAGAAGCACGTCAATCAGCTATTCTCAACTCGTGACCAATACGAGGAAAGCAGGCCGATGTACACGGCAGAAAACCCAGCTCCAAAGGTATGCTTTTATCATTTTGGGCATTTGTTCTGAGTTTCCTTTTCTCGGATGTTTTACTAACCCGGACTTTGTCTTTTTTGACAGATTTTAACTCTTCCTGAGACTGATTTCGCCTCCGATGTCGAGTTGGACGCGCTGCGCTCCAACTTTGCTAGCGGACGGAAGTGCAAGAAGCCTTCCGCAACTCAGGAAGTGATCGATCTCGACGGTGTTCCCTTCACAACTTCCAGGTAAACATCCCGGGTTTTATTTTCCTTTCTATGCTTTTTGTTTCATGAACTCTTTTTCTTTCTCGGAATTCTTACTTCTCGGATTTTTTTCTTTCTAGCCTGGCTCCTATAACTTTGAAGCCAAAGAGCCGGAAGAAACACAAGTCTGTTGCTAGGAGAGGAACATATCCCTCTCCTGCTGCTGCACCCGACACTCTGGCTGCAGCTGAAGAAGAGAACCTACCTGCGAGGGAAGAAGAATACCCCCTGCAGTCCAGCCAGCCTATTGCGTCTGACTCGGACGCGAGGGGAAGTGCGGGAAGAGTAGAACCGGAAGTGGGAGGCCCTTCAAATATCCCGAAGGAGGAGCCCATGCCTAACTTTGACCCGTAATTTAAGGTAAAACAAGAAGATGACTTTGACGAACATGGATACATTCATCTGTGGGCGACAATGTACTTTGCTCCAGATCCCTTAATTTGTCCTTGGCCTCAAGGCGGACTTATTATGAGGAATAATTTCGTGTTCTCGCCTCGGCAGGTCGTCCAAGACGGCCTTTGCCATGTCGGAATTCTCTTTGCTGACTTTGCAAAAGAGTTTACCGAGAACTTGGCAGGTCTCCAAAAAATGAGCCATGTAATATCTCTAGCCCCCAAGCATTTGCCAAATGTATTCCTTTTTTGACTTAATGCTTTTATCATTGACCTTGCTTGTTTTTTGACTTAAGCGATGCGTCTCTTTTCCATGTTTCAGCAAACTACAGAAAACATCAACATGGAAGTTTTTAACAAACATACCATCAAGAATAAGGAGGTAAAAACTCTCCTTGACATTCTTGAAGATAAAGATTCGGAGCTGGCCTCCATTCAGCATAAGCTAGAAGAATCGGCAGGTAAATTCACCGTTGTTTTTGTGAGAAAAAAAATTCGAAGTCATTTTCCGAGTTTTAACTCTTCATTTTTCTTGCTTTCCAGCTTCTTTGGCGAAAGCCAAACAAATAGTTGAAGATGCCGGCAATGCCGAGAAGCTCCGAAAGGAGAACATGGACCTTCACAAAATCAATGTGAAGCTCCAAAAAGATCTGGAGGCCAGCCAGCTGGCTGTCGGAATTGCTGAGTCCAAAACTTCCAGCCAGGCTGAGAAGGACAAGGCCACCACCCTGGACTTGGAGAACGCTCTAAATCAACGCCTTGAAGAAGGCATTGAGATGGATAGGATTCTTGGTAAGTTTGTAACACTTTTACCGGAATTTTTCCTTTTTCCTCCTCTATTTTTTCTGACTTTCCTTTGTTGATTTCAACAGAAGGTAGCCCCTCGCTTACCCGGATCGAAAGAATCCGGGCTTTAGGGAAGATCTTCACCGCGCTCAAGAATTCGGGGATGTTGAAAGTAAAGTATGGGCACCTAGAGGGTGGGTGAATAGGTGCTACGACCAATTTTAATTTTTCTTAAAGTTTAGGCTTGACAAGAAGGTAAATTCTCTAGATTGTGCAACTAATGGTGAATTTACCTATATGACAAGGCAAGCAACTAATGCAACTAGGACAACAACTAATACAACAAGAACTACAATAAAAGCTACGAGTGCGAGTAAGTAATGAGGGAGGAACGAGGTAACCGATGGAAGCACACGGAGACACGATGTATTTCCGAGTTCCTCCTTTTTAGGGGAGTACGTCTCGTTGGAGGGGTGTGAGCTCGCCACAAAGGCCTACTCAACGCCACAAAGGCCTCACCTTATTCTCCGATGAACTTGCGCCACAAAGGCCTAGTTCACCTCTCACTATTGAACCCCTTTGAGGCGGGGATCGAATCCTTTACAAACACTTTGGGCACACACCCACAACTTAATTGGGGGCTCTCAACTCTTTTTGAATCACCACTAGAACAAGAAGCTTAGGTTCTCCACAAGAGGAAACCCTAAGCAAAGATCTCTCAAGCAAATGAGAGGGAAATGGAAATCCGGTTGGTGAAGATGTAGATCCGGTGGTCCTCCTTCAATCCTCAAAGAATCAACGAGTTTGGGTGGAGGAGGAGGAAGATCTTGCTAGTGGGTGAGCTCCATTAATCGTGTCTTCAATGCTGGGGAGAGCTAACCCTTGGAGAGAGAAGTGAGGCTCTATTTATAGCCTCCATCAAAACTAGCCGTTTTTCAGCCTGATTTCGACCAGCCCGGAATGGTCCGGAATATTCCGGACCCCCGGAATAATCCGGAGCAATCCGGATGCCAATAGAGCATAATCCCGTTGTGGCCGGAATGGCCCCCGGAATATTCCGGATGCCAACAGAACAAAATCCCGTTGAGGCCGGAATGACCCCGGAATATTCCGGCTGCCGGAATCTTCCAGAATAATCCGGATTGCAACAGAACCTTTTCCCATAGTGACCGGATTATTCCGGATGTATTCCGGAGCCCGGATTGGCCCGGAATATTCCGGGCTTCCCTTTGAAGCTCTGTTTTTTGCCATGAAAAATCCATTTGATCTTCGATTTCTTCACTAATTCTTTGACACCGTATACGTGCTGAATTAAGACCAATTCCTTTGACAAGATAGCACATACGGTTAGTAGCCTCTTTATGTTGTTAACAAACACACAAAACAACGAGATATCGAGAATGCACTTTCAATCTCCCCCTTTTTGGTGTTTGATGACAACATAAAGATTTCACGGGGATAGAGCAATATGAACTAAAGAAATGGTGTCTAAAAAATAGACGGAGTTCTTCCTCGATGTGTGTCGTGAGACACACACTTCATAGGCTTTGCTCCCCCTATGTTTTAAACACCAAGCCGTCTAAACAAGTTCACATAACATGCATAGATAAAGATAGACAATAATAGTACGCATGATAATAGTAACATAACCACGGGAAGGGTGACATGAATACGTCACGAGGTTCCACACACATAGTACGAAGTTTTAAAACGAAGGAAACGAAATAAAGATACTGGAGCACAAGCCTATAAGATCGAAATCAAAAGGCAAAAGACTTGTGCCCAACCCTTGCAAAGCCCGTGGAATCCTAATATGGGGACTCCTTCTCCCCCTTTGGCATCAAGACAACAAAAAGGGACAAAGAGTCCACTAACGCCCCAAGAGATCACTCCATGTCGTCATCTTCTCCATTGCCTTCCTCATCATTTCCTTCTTCCTCCTCTTCAACATCACGTCCACCAAGCCCAGCAGCATCAAAGTCGTCTTCATCATTGGAATACTCCTCCTCATCAACATCCGCTGGAGGAACCCCGAAGTAGAAGTCATCATCATGGATCTCGGGCATCTCAATGGGGACAAGATCAGCAGCAGCAAGATAGGAAGGATCGGCAGGCACGTCAAAACCAGCAGCCCTGCGGTCGGCGTTCTTAATACGCCTAGTCTCCTTGGCCAACTCCCGAGCCTCATGGGCAATGGCCCTAGTGTCCTTGCACATGTTGAACATAGACTTGAAGAATTTTGCAATTCCACTAGAGGGACGCTCAGGAGTGCCAGTGGAGGAAGCAGAAGGAGTGGCCGAGGGGGACTTGGACTTTCCCTTAGCAAACTCCGGAATCTCATCACCATTGATCAACCGAGGGGCCATCTTCTTGCACTTGACCACCTCATAGTTTTCCATGACTTCAATCCCCACCTTGGCATTGATGAACTTCTGAATAAGTGGGCCATAGGCGGGCTTCCTCTTCTCCATGACCCCTAGGCAAATCTCCCGGTAGATGAAGTCCATCACATCAATCCTCCTTTGGTTCTTAGGCCTAGTGAGGAACATGAGGTTCACCATGAAGGCCCTCATAGCGGAGAAATCACCGGCCTTGATCACAATGGAGGCACGGAAGATCTTGGAGAGCAAGTTGTAGTAAGGGTACATGTTGGAGTTGAAAGGCTTGGTCTTGCCTTTGACATTGGGAGGATAGCAAAAGTCCAGGCTAGAGATGTCATACTCTGGGGCTTCATGAATCTTGTAGCCATGATCAGCATAGGTGGCAGTCCAAGTGTAACCCAAGGCCTCAGCAAACTCAGACAAGTTACTGGTGATCTTCTCCTCCCCACACATCCAAGTCATGGAGCGCCGGGCATCACCCGTGGCGTGGAGAGTGCAATAGAACTGAGCAATCAACTCAGGGCAATACTCACTCTCTGTGTTGTCAAACAGAGGAATCAAACCAAGCTTCTCCAGACAGACATGCACATGGCGGAGCTCTGAGTTCTTGTACCTATTATAGACGTCCATGTTAACCTGAGCTTGCACACAAGTAAGAGGCTGCTGGGTAGAATAGAACTCGTTCCAACACTTGAACTGCAGATTTGTCCAGAACCGAGGATCCTCACAGGTGGAATCAGGAAAGCGGTACGGGTTCTTCTGCTTGATGAACTTCCACTGAGGAATAGAGCACTCTTTCAGATCAATATCAGGAACCCTCTCAGTGTTATCATCATCACGAGATGCCCCACGAGAACTGGAAGAGCGACCCCTAACAGAACGAGCACCCCTCGAAATAGTTTGCTTCCTTTTCTGACTAGTACGAGCTCCAGGACCTGAGAATAGAGGACAAAGGAGTAGCAAAGATAAGTGCATATGCCATACGAGTCAAAGGAACGCCGAAAGGTTTGGTTTAGTGCAAAAACTCGAATTTCTGGCAGCATCCGGAAAATTCCGGAATGGTCAGCCGGAATTTTCCGGAAAATTCTGGGCTCCTCGATTTGATTCGAGGAACTGCCCAAAACTTAGAATTTTTGACACAACAACTAAACCAAACATCAAGGGATACCAAAAAGATGAACCTAAAGTAGATCTACGTGCTGGAAGTTGTGGGATGGTCACGATCTACGATTTGGATCAAAGTCTAGATTTGTTGAGTGGTTAGACTAGATCAATGATAACATGACATCTAGGTAGTGATTGGCAAGAAGAACACATTGATAGAACTTGGAACTAGATCAAACCCTAGTTGAGATTGCATCTAGAGCCAAAAATCAACCAATCAAAACGAGAAATAAGAGATGCCAAACAACATACCGTCCATGGGGAAGTCCTTGTCCAAAGGAGGGATCCAACAATCCTCCCTAGGGGCAACGGGGACGAAATCGACGAACAAAGGCGGCTAGGGAACGGGAGGAGAGAAAGAAGTGGAGGAAAACCGTCCACCCGTGCGTGCGGGGGTATTTATAGAGGAAAACTGCCCATCCGGAATGGTCCGGAAATTTCCGGGGGTCCGGAATATTCCGGAGAATTCCGGAGTTCCGGAATGATCCGGAATAATCCGGATAGCCAGAAAATTCCGGCAGAAGCAGCAAACAGCTCCAAAAATTCCGGAGGGCGAGTTTTGAAAGGCTAGGAACGAAGTGTTGATGTGTGGAGTACGGCATATGCATAGATGAACATGAGAGAGGACAAATAGAGCAAAACACAAGGGGTTAGGTTTCCTAGTCTTACTTCTCGGGGAAAAACAAATAAGATCGAAATAGCAACGAGAAATAGTATTCGGAAGGAAAAACACAATAACCACAATATATCCAACTAAGAACCAACTCTTCACGTGGGAAGAGATTGGTGGGCTAAGACACCATGTAAGAGTTCATGGTATGCAACCTCGAAGATATATCTTGGGGGCATTGCCAATACTCAACATTGAAGCTCACAATTCAACATTAGAAATAGAGAGATAACAATGAAATTTTTGCTATGGGCATAATAGGGGGAGGGAGAACCCAATTTGTTAGGATAACACTCCCCCTATGTACATGCCTACACCTAAGCTCAAACACGTTTCATCTATAGGGGTGTGTGCAAGATCTTCAAGTCAAACTCCTAGAATCAATCAAATTTAGTTCATTCCTCAAGAACAAGAATCTTGCATCGTCAAGTGCCTTCGTGAAAATATCCGCAAGATTGTCCTTGGTGGGCACATAAGATAGTGCAATGTCTCCTCTTGCCACATGGTCACGGATGAAGTGGTGGCGGATCTCAATGTGTTTGGTCCTTGTATGTTGCACCGGATTGTATGCAATTTTGATGGCACTTTCATTGTCACACAAAAGAGGCACCTTATCCAAATGAACTCCATACTCCTTGAGAGTTTGCCTCATCCATAACAATTGAGTGCATGCACTTGCGGCGGCAACATACTCGGCTTCGGCGGTGGAGAGGGATATGCAATTTTGCTTCTTGGAAGACCAACTCACTAGGGACCTACCAAGAAATTGGCAAGCCCCGGAGGTAGACTTCCTATCATCTTGATCACCCGCCCAATCGGAATCCGTATATCCATTGAGAGAAAATTGTGCCCCCTTTGGGTACCACAAACCAAATCTTGGGGTATGAACCAAATAACGAAAGATGCTATGGACCGCCATCAAATGGCTATCCTTAGGAGCCGCTTGATACCTTGCACACACACCTACACTCAAAACGATATCGGGCCTATATGCACAAAGATAGAGCAAAGAACCAATCATAGAACGATAAAGCTTTTGATCCACATCCTTACTCCCTTTTGGATTACGAGATAGATGGCACTTGACTTGCATAGGAGATGTCTTGATCTTAGCATCTTGGAAATTAAACCTCTTGATCATATCTTGGGTATACTTGGCTTGAGAAATGAAAGTCCCACGAGCCAATTTCTTGATCTCAAAGCCAAGGAAGAATTTAAGCTCACCCATCATAGACATCTCGAACCTGTCAGTCATAAGCTTAGAGAACTCATTATTGAAAGCTTGGTTAGTTGAGCCAAAGATGATATCGTCCACATATAGTTGGCATATGAAAAGCTCTCCCTTTACTCTCTTGTTGAAGAGAGTGGGGTTAATCTTCCCAACTTCGAAACCACGATCATCTAACAACTTCCTAAGGTGCTCATACCAAGCACGAGGTGCTTGTTTGAGACCATAAAGAGCCTTGTCAAGTTTGTAAACGTGGTTAGGAAAGTTGAGATTCTCGAACCCCGGAGGTTGCTTAACATATACCTCCTCTTTTATTGGACCATTCAAGAAAACACTTTTCACATCCACTTGTTGTAATTTGAAATTATGAGAGGATGCATAAGCAAGGAGGATACGGATGGACTCAAGGCGAGCCACGGGTGCGTAGGTTTCATCAAAGTTGATGCCTTCAACTTGGGTGTAACCTTGAGCAACCAATCTTGCCTTGTTCCTAATGACAATGCCATGCTCATCTTGCTTGTTCTTGAAAATCCACTTAGTGCCAATAACATTGTGGCAATCCTTGGGCTTCTCAACCAATCTCCAAACTTTGTTGCGCTCAAAGTTGTTGAGCTCATCATTCATAGCTTCAACCCAATCGGAGTTCTCAAGAGCTTCATACACTTTCTTAGGCTCCACCATAGATATATGAGCCTGATGCTCACAAAAATGAGCCAATTGCCTTCTTGTAGATCTTATAGTTTGAACATCCTCCAAGACCTTGTCGTCTTTGGCATCAATTTGCTTCAAAGCTCTTCTTATCCTTTTGATGTGACGGGCTTCGATCTCCTCATTATTACGAGGAGGAATCACTTGATCATCTTGATCATTTGGGTCCCCATCTTGACCAACTTGGCCTTGATCATCATCATCATCATCAACAACATCTTCAACACTAACTTCAACTTGAGGAGAGGATGAAGAAGATGGTTGATCTTGGCCTTGATCTTGACTCGCATTATTGAGAGGAGTGGGTACGACTTGCGGAGTCACTTGATCAATGAGAGGAGGGTCTTGAACATGCTCTTGGTTAGGTGTAATAGTTGGATCCTTGGCTTGATCTTCTATTGTAGAGGAGGGCTCCACTTGAGTAGAGCATAGTCCTTCTCGAGTCACCATAAGGTGTCCCTCGATGGGGCGGAAAAATCCCACACCCATCCTTCCTATGGCTTCTTGAGGCATTTCAACATCTATATTAGAAACATGGAATTGCGCCACTTGGGAGCCGTCATTTTCCTCGAAAACCACACTACAAGATTCTATGACAATCCGTGAGGCTTTGTCATAGACTCTATAACTGTGGGATTCGGCACCGTAACCAACAAAGATACCCTCAATAGTTTTGGAATGAAATTTCGACAACCTAATACCCTTGATCAAATAGAAGCACTTACAACCGAATACACGGAAGTAAGAGACGTTGGGCTTGTTGCCGGTGAGGATCTCATAAGAGGTCTTGTCCAAGCCTTTGCGGATGTAGATGCGGTTGGAGGAGTGGCATGCGGTGGATATGGCCTCGGCCCATAAATATTGGGGAGAAGAGTACTCCGCCAACATGGTCCTTGCCATATCCAAGAGAGTGCGATTTCCTTTCGGCAACACCATTTTGTTGAGGAGTGTAAGTGGCGGAGTATTGATGACGAATGCCTTCTTCACTAAGAAATTCATTCAATGTATAGTTCTTGAACTCCGAGCCATTATCACTCCTAATAGCCATGATTTGCACATTGTGTTGACGTTGCACTTCGTTGGAGAAGTCGATGATGGTTTGTTGAGTTTCACTTTTGCACTTGAAGAAATAAACCCAAGTGTATCTCGAATAATCATCGACAATCACCAAGCAATACTTCTTGCCGCCAAGACTTGCCTCGGGCACGGCACCAAAGAGATCAACATGGAGAAGCTCCAAGATCCTATTTGATGAGATAATAGTCTTGGCCTTGTGCACGATGGCGTGCATCTTCCCTTCAACACACGACCTACAAACGCGATCCTTTTCAAAGGAAACATTTTCATTTAGTCCAACAATAAGGCCACCTTTGTGAAGACTTTGCAAAGTTCTCATGTTGACATGGGATAGGCGGAGATGCCACAACCATCCCAAGTCCGCCTTCCCGAAAAGACACATTGCTTGAGAGTTGGTTGACTTTGAAAAGTCCACCACGAACAACTCATTTTCAACATGTCCCACGTGAGAGACGTCAAGAGTCTTGCTCCTCAAAAGGACCACAATATCACCATCGAAAAAGACGGAAAAACCCATATTTCCAAGAGAGCGGATGGAAAGTAAATTGTAACCAAGGGATTCGACAAGCATGACGTTCACGATAGTTATATCGGGAGCCACCACAACCTTGTCGAACCCGGATACCTTAGACTTGGACGAGTCTCCATAAGTGACGGTTGCTTGGATGTCATTTGGTCGCAACTCCGTCACAAGCTCTTTGCTTCCGGTCATATGATTAGTGCACTATCGAGAATCCATTTAGTCCCACCGGAAGCATAGCCCTGCAAGAGATCATTGACTAGAGTTAGGACCCGAGATGGGTCCCTTCATATTAGCAACAAGGGTCTTTGGAACCCAAATAGAATAGTCAATGAAACCCTCAATAGGACCAACATATTTAGCTTGCACAACACCATAATAATCAACATATAAGAAATGGTGTGGATTGTTAGATCCCGCGGAAGTGCTACGAGTAGTGTTGTCCCTGTTGGGAATATGCCCTAGAGGCAATCATAGATGATGTAATTCCCAATGTATTCATAAAGTTATTAAGTTGTCCTTTGGTTTGAACATCTGATATATGTCATTGAATATGTGATTCGATTGTGGAACTATGTATTCATGTTGTTCATACTAATTGTCCTTGGTAGTTAAGGTTGTGCTGGACACACACCCTAGACTAATGTGAGTGTTGGCTGATGACACGGTTCCACTTGTCATGGGCATGGTGATGCCATTCCAACGTTCACGGACTTGGCTAAAGAGTTTAGCAAGTCGGACTGACCCACATTGAGATGCAACGATCAAGTCGTCATTTGCATGTCTCAATCAATGTAATCCTTAGACCTGAGGTTGTCGCACAATCCGAGTTCTGGATCACCGACTTAGGTTCTGTCAAACGTTGTTCTGTGACAAGGCAACTATAAAGGCAGAGTTCGGGTCGAATGAGAAGCAAGCTGCGTGATGTGGATAATCAAGATGGGATTTTGCCCCTCCTAATGGAGAGATATTCTATGGGCCCTCTCAAGTGATATGATTCAGGAAGCATGGCCATGCACGACTCGGTTAAGTGTTAACTGTGTCGATTGACTAAAGAGTTAGTCAGATGAATCGCATATCACGGATCGAGAAGAGAGTTGAACTATTTAAGGGATGACGATAAATCGCTTATAGTTCGACAAGGTATATCGTGAGGCAAAAAGGACTAAGATGAATATCACATTGAAAGGTATGTCGTCATTACTCAATGGAACTTGGGAGTCGGCACGTTCTGCTAGGAGCCGCTACCGATTGATCGATTGAGAGTAGGACTCCAATCGTATCCAAGTCGCCATGAGCCTGCAGGGTCGCACACTTAAGAGCGGGAGCAAGTATTGGTCGGGTTGGACCCGAATCGGAAATGGACTGTTTTTGTGAGTCGGACTCACAGAGGGAATGGGCCACAAGTGTTGTGAAGCCCATTACCATACGCTATATAAAGAGGGGCGCAGGTTGCCCAGCGGGCACGTTAGTCCACTCTCCCATGCGTTGGGAACCCTAGCCCCACTCAGTCCAGCCGCCGCACCGGACCTAGCAGTCCGCCGTCGGAGCTCCTCCTCGTACGTGTGGATACCGGCAGAGGTTCTGTACGTTCAGCACTTCGACGTTCGAAGGGATTGGATCGGCCGGACCGGATCGTGGGACTGCACTGCCCCGACGCGCTGCATCGATAATCCGCACCTGCGCGTCTAGTGGTAATACTCGTGGCCTTCTACCTCGGCTAGATCTTGGAAGCATCGCGTAGGAAAAGTTTTTGTTTATCTCTACGCGTTCCAACAGTCCCTTATGAAACTACTACTCGAGGCAATGTAGTTAGCTTGAGCGGGTGTGGTAGGAGTAGTGTTATCCCTAATGACAACACCACTCGAAGCACCATTGTTGGTCTTCTTCTTGCTCTTCTTCTTCTTGTTCTTCTTCTTGGCTACATAGCCTAGACCTTGCTTGCCCACTTGTTGCCTTGGTGCACTCAATTGTGGTCTAGCAATGACCGCATTAGAGTTAGGTGCAACCACTTGCGGGGAAGGGGTCACAAATGTCACAACTTGTGGATCTTTACCCTTGAGTCTTGCTAGCTCATTCTTCAACCTAGCATTTTCCTCAATAATATTTGCATGATCACAAGAAGAAGTAGAGGTGCTAGCATTGTTAATTTGATTAAGTTGAGTTTGAAGTTGTTCATGCAACTCTTTGAGGGATGAGTGTTGGCTTTCCAAAGCTTTGTGAGCCTCGGTTAGCTTTTCAAACTCCTCGGTTAGTTTACCATGACCAACCCCAAACTCGACCTTATCCTTTTTAGCCTTTTTATATTTAGCAATAGCAAGATCACGTTCCTTAGTGATGTTTGAGACAAGTTCATTATGAGTTAATTCAATTGATTCAAGTTCATCCTCTAGAGAAACTCTACCATCATGCTCTTCTTCAAGAGTCATAGAGAGAGATGCGATTTTATCCGCATCCCTTCTCTCAACCTCACCTTTCTTCTCAAGAGCATCTTGGGCCTCTCCCAATTGCCTCATGAGATACTCAACGTACTTCTTGGTCTCCCCTTGCATGTTAGACATAAAGTGGTCCAAGGAGATCCTTTCTTCTTCTTCTCTAAGACTAGCAAGATGTTCTAGTTCACTAGGGGTCTTAGAGTTGGGGGAAAGAGATACCTCCGTGGCCTTAGCCATGAAGCACTTGGCATTACGTTGAGGGAGATCGTCATTGGGGGATTCGAAGAGGGATGAAGATGATGGAGTAGTAGCAATAGCTAGAGCGGCCACTTCACTTGTGGTTTCTTCTTCTTCTTCACTCTCGGTATCATACTCCTCTTGAGTCAAGAGCACAAACTTGGTGGGAGACTTCTTGTTGAACGACTTCTTCTTGAAATGAGGTTTCTTGTACTCAACCTTGGACTTGTCCTTGCGAATGAGCTTGCCACTATGGAGCTCTCTATTTTCATACGGGCACTCCGCAATGAAGTGATGCTTATCTTGACAATTGAAGCAAGACCTCACTTTTTGAGCTCCATCATTTCCATAGCGAGACTTTGTCTTTTCTTCAACAAATTTCTTGCCCTTGGGAGGATTGCTCCAAAACTTTTGCACGGTGAGAGCAATGAGATCCTTTAGAACGGGATCATAGTCTTGTTCCTTCAAAGGAGGCAATGCCTCATCTCCATCTTCGTCATTCTCAACCTCTCTTGACAAAGCCTTGGCCTTCAAAGCAACGAATGCTCCTTGATGCATTCCAATGGCCCTAGCACGGTTGTCAAGCGCATTCTTGGTTTGCACTTTGTAGGAGCACAACTCTTGCATTACTTGAGTTGATGTCATTGAGGAGAAATCATGTCTTCCTTGAATGCTCGTCAAGTCCGTGCCCTCAAATGGCATCACAGCAATCATGTACTTTCTCTTGATCCAAGCATCGTCAATGTATGTGGCACCCGCACTAGAGAAGGCGGTGGCGAGAGTTTTGAGTCTTCGATACATGTCAACATGATCTTCTCCATCACGCATGAAGAACCCTTCGGCCTCATTGGTCAAGGCATCATATCGATTTCTTTGCATGCTCTCATTCCCAACAAACATGATGACAAGTGCATCCCATGTTTCTTTGGCGGTGGAGAAGTGTTGAAGATGCGGCATGTGGTTGGGGCCTACGGCTTGTTGAAGGATGGACAAGGCGGTGTAGTTGAGTTGGCAATCTATGGCTTCTCTTCTTGTGAGATTCTTGGGATCAAATGGCTTGTATCCGTCACGAGTGATCCTCCAAAGATCTATACAAGAAGAGTTCAAGTGAGTCTCCATATAGTATTGCCATTCACGAAAAGAATAAGCATCAATTTTAGGTGGATCTCCTCTAGGGATCATATGAGGATGAGGGACGGGGGGATCGGGAGAGTATCGGCCTTCAACGGCATGATATCCTTCCTCTCCACCCGCACCTTTCTTAGCGGATTGTTCGGCGGAAGCAATTTTAAGTGGATCACCATCTACCCCATTCTTGGCACCCTCCGGTCCTTCCGGAAGGGATGATTCGACAACCTCCGGTGTTTTGCCTTTGAGGAGTTGTGCCATGAGTTGACGCAACTCATCAAATTTTGTGTCTATGGATGAGGTCAATGAATTTCTCAAAGCATTGAGATCATCCATGGTCACATTGTTAACGGACGGAGCGTCGACCAAATCATCTCCCATACTTAAACTCTTAGGCGGTTAAGCCCGATAGAAGAGCCGAGGCTCTGATACCAATTGAAAGTAAAGTATCGGCACCTAGAGGGGGGGTGAATAGGTGCTACGACCAATTTTAATTTTTCTTAAAGTTTAGGCTTGACAAGAAGGTAAATTCTCTAGATTGTGCAACTAATGGTGAATTTACCTATATGACAAGGCAAGCAACTAATGCAACTAGGACAACAATTAATACAACAAGAACTACAATAAAAGCTACGAGTGCGAGTAAGTAATGAGGGAGGAACGAGGTAACCGATGGAAGCACACGGAGACACGATGTATTTCTGAGTTCCTCCTTTTTAGGGGAGTACGTCTCGTTGGAGGGGTGTGAGCTCGCCACAAAGGCCTACTTAACGCCACAAAGGCCTCACCCTATTCTCCGATGAACTTGCGCCACAAAGGCCTAGTTCACCTCTCACTATTGAACCCCTTTGAGGCGGGGATCGAATCCTTTACAAACACTTGGGGCATACACCCACAACTTAATTGGGGGCTCCCAACTCTTCTTGAATCACCACTAGAACAAGAAGCTTAGGTTCTCCACAAGAGGAAACCCTAAGCAAAGATCTCTCAAGCAAATGAGAGGGAAACGGAAATCTGGTTGGTGAAGATGTAGATCCGGTGGTCCTCCTTCAATCCTCAAAGAATCAACGAGTTTGGGTGGAGGAGGAGGGAGATCTTGCTAGTGGGTGAGCTCCATTAATGGTGTCTTCAATGTTGGGGAGAGCTAACCCTTGGAGAGAGAAGTGAGGCTCTATTTATAGCCTCCATCAAAACTAGCCGTTTTTCAGCCTGATTTCGACCAGCCCGGAATATTCCGGACCCCCGGAATAATACGGAGCAATCCGGATGCCAACAGAGCATAATCCCGTTGTGGCCGGAATGGCCCCCGGAATATTCCGGATGCCAACAGAACAAACTCCCGTTGAGGCTGGAATGACCCCGGAATATTCCGGCTGCCGGAATCTTCCGGAATAATCCAGATTGCAACAGAACCTTTTCCCATAGTGACCGGATTATTCCGGATGTATTCCGGTGCCCGGATTGGCCCGGAATATTCCGGGCTTCCCTTTGAAGCTCTGTTTTTGGCCATGAAAAATCCATTTGATCTTCGATTTCTTCACCAATTCTTTGACACCGTATACGTGCTGAATTAAGACCAATTCCTTTGACAAGATAGCACATACAGTTAGTAGCCTCTTTATGTTGTTAACAAACACACAAAACAGCGTGATATCGAGAATGCACTTTCAGATGTTACTTGTCAACAAGTACATTCCCGACAAAGCAGGAGAATTCTCGGAAGTTAGCAAACTACCGGAGGCGATTGAAGAGGTGGCTAACCAGAAGGATTCTTGGCTCCGCTCTGTAGCTCGAGTTGGTGCGCGCATGGCCCTTGGGCTAATGCTTATGCACTACCCCACCGCCAAGTCTTGGCGCGTGGCGACTGGTATCATTTGTATAAACAAGTATCCCTCTTTTGCAGTTTAAAATTTATGTCTTTGCAAGTTTTTCCGGGCTTTAATTCCTTTGCCTTCTAAGTTCTCTTGTTTATATGTTTTGACTGTCCTTAGTGTTGAAATGGCTCAATAGTACTTAATCTTCACGCCAAGCGACTGGGTTTAACCGATCAGTCAAAACTCGGAAACATGGATTGTACTAAGGATTTTTACTTACTAATTTCATTGACTCAACACAGAAACAATCGGATAATACTTAGGGAAATTAAGGAATTTTGAAATTGTATGAAACTCAGACACGCATGCACAATCTGGGTTTCCCTAAGCCTCCTTAGGCTGCAAAGCATTCAGTTTTATAACTCCGAGCACGCAAGCACAATTCGGGTTAACATTGAGTATTTTGAAAAGATCATTGGGAAATAGATAAGACGGACTTATGCTTTGTATGAAAATAAACAGATGAAACATAAATGCATGAATTCCGATAACTTTATTTCATGATCTCAAACATGTTTACATAGAAATTTAATTAAGTGTAGAAGGGACGTAACTGCTGGATGCTCCAGGGTCTCTTTGATTCTCCTAGTTCGACAACCATCTTTCTCTTTCTTTTGCGATTCGGTCTTTTGGGGTCATCCTCCGTATCCCGAATATCTACAAGATAATAAGATCCATTTTTCATAGTCTTGCTAATGACAAATGGTCCCTCCCAAACTGGGGCTAATTTGTGCTTCCTTTTCTGCACCAATCTTAGCACTAGGTCACCTTCTTTGAAAGAACGGTGTCTGATTTTCTGACTATGGTAGCGTTGCAATCCTTGCTGATAAATGGCGGATCTTTGAAGCACAAGCTCTTGATCTTCTTCTAAAAGATCGACGGCATCCTGTCGTGCGTTTTTGGCATCCGAGTCAGCGTAAGCCTGCACTGTTGGGCTATCATGGAGCATGTCCGTTGGAAGCACTGCTTCTGCGCCATAAACCAGGAAAAACGGGGTTTGCCATGTTGATCTATTTGGCATTGTTCGAATACTCCAAAGCACGGAAGGTAATTCTTCTACCCATGATCGAGCTGCTCTATGAAGAGGAGATTCGAGTCTTGGGCGTATTCCCTGCAGGATTGAGCTATTCATTCTTTCAAGTTGCCCATTGGATTGTGGGTGTGCCATAGATGCTAGATCTAGGCGTATTCCCGTTTGCTGGCAATATTTTGCCAACTCTCCAATAGAGAAATTTGTCCCGTTGTCCGTGATTATGTTGTGTGGAATGCCGTATCTCATGACCACATCAATGATGAAATTTCTGGCAGTCACACCGTCAAGTTTTTTTACGGGGTTCATCTCCACCCACTTGGTATACTTATCTACCGCAACAAGTAGATGTGTAAGTCCACCTCTGGCAGTTTTGAAGGGTCCCATCACATCTATCCCCAAGACCGCAAATGGCCATGTAATAGTGATAGTTTTGAGTGCTTGGGATGGCATATTCGTCTGCTTGGCGTAGTACTGACATCCGGCACATGTGTTTACTATGTGTTCGGCGTCTGTCTTGTCTGTTAGCCAAAAAAAACCTGCACGGAATGCTTTTTTGACTATGCTTTTTGATTGAGCATGATGTCCGCAATCTCCTGTGTAGATTTCTTGTAGGATTTCACGACCCTCTTCTGGCGAAATACATCGCTTAAAAATTCCGACAGTGCTGCGTTTATACATGCAACCATTAATTACCTGTATCCTTTGCATCAACGTTGTATCTATCTTTGCAAGACCTCGTCTGCTCCATCCGTGAACTTCTGGTCAACTAAGAAGTTTAAGTATGGAATTGTCCAATCCGAGTTAACAAGCAGAACTTCAATTGACCCGGAAACAAGAGGATAATCAACATCTCCACCTTTGATCGATGGTTCATGCAAATGTTGGACAAACACACCAGGTGGTAGGGTTTTCACTCTTTCCGAGCCCATGCAGGCTAATGCATCCGCGTTCCAATTTTCTTCCCTTTTGATATGAAGTACTTCAAATCCCAGGAAGCGAATGGCGAATTCATCCACCGTTCTCCGATATTCGGCCATGATGGGACTTTTGGCGTCCCATGTTTGGTTTAGCTGATGTTGTACCAAATCCGAGTCACCATAGCATAGTATGCGCCTGACACCTATTTCTTTTGCAATATGCAAGCCATGAAGCAAAGCTTTGTATTCTGCCACGTTATTACTGGCGTTGAAGTGTATTTGTAATACATACTCCATAGTGTCACCTTTTGGGGATTTTAGCACTACACCAGCTCCAGCGCCTTCTTTCATCTTGGATCCGTCAAAATGCATGACCCAGTATTCCGACTCCGTCATTGGTGTGTTCTCCATTGCTTCTGTCCAATCAGCAACGAAAGCTGCCAACGCCTGGGATTTTATTGACGTCCGGGGTTGGTACTTAATGTCGAACGCAGCTAGCTCAATGCCCCATTTGGCTACTAGGCCTGTTGCGTCCGCATTGTTGATGATATCCCCTAGTGGTGCTTTGCTTACCACTGTTATGGAATGTCCTTGGAAATAATGGCGGAGTTTTCTAGATGCAAAAGACACGCCATATGCCAGCTTTTGATAATGTGGATACCTTTGTTTTGACTCGGAGAATACTCTGAGATAATACACTGGGTATTGATGCGGTATGCTTTGTTCGTCCTTCCGCCTTTCCACAATTATCACTGCACTAATAATCCCGTTAGTTGTTGTAAGATACAGTAACATGGGTTCTTCGTCTTTTGGAGATGCCAAAATCGGAGGTTTCATCAAGGTTTCTTTTAACTGGGTTAATGCTTTCTCCGCCTCTTCTGTCCACTCAAATTTTTCAAATTTCTTCAACAATTTGTATAATGGCAGAGCTTTGTCTCCTAGCCGGCTTATAAACCTGTTGACTGCGGCTCAGAACCCGTCAATCTGTGTACATATTTTAAGCACGTAGGCTTTGAGATGTTCAAGATTGCCTTAATCTTTTCCGGGTTTACTTCTATTCCTCTGTGAGAAACGATAAAATCCAGAAGTTTTCCTGAGGGAACCCCGAATACGTACTTTAATGGATTCAACTTCATTTTATAAGTTCGCAAATTTTCGAAAGTTTCTCGTAGATCTTCAAGGAGTGTATCCTTTTCCTTGGAAACGGCGGCAATATCGTCAACGTAAACGTGAACGTTTTTGCCAATCTGACTATGCAAACAACGTTGCATGCAACGCTGGTATGTTGCACCTGCGCTCTTCAAGCCAAAAGGCATGGTTATGTAATAGTACATTCTGTAGGGTATTATGAAAGAGGTTTTGATTTGATCTTCTTCTTCATGCGTATTTGATGGTAACCGGAATAAGCATCCAAAAAGCATAAAAGCTCAGAGCCAGCAGTGGCATATATTATTTGATCGATCCGCGGTAACGCGAACCTATCTTTCGAACACAATTTGTTCAATCCCATGTAATCTATACACATCCTAAGAATAGTACTATCCTTCTTCGGGACTAATACTAGGTTCGCATACCAAACAGTATGTATAACTTCCCGGATAAAGTGAGCTGCTAAAACCCGGATAATTTCCTTGCCAATAGCCTTCCGTCTTCTTCCGTCAAATCGGCGGAGACCTTGCTTGATGGGTTTTGATCCTGGAATCACCTTAAGTTGATGCTCAGCAAGTTCCCTGGGTACACCCGGCATGTCCGCAGGACACCAGGCAAAAATATCCCAGTTCGCACGGAGGAACTTGACGAGCGCGCTTTCCTAACTCTCGGTCATCCCAGTTCCCACTACAACAAATTTTGTCGGATCTTTGGGATCTAGGATAACATAGTCTTGTATTCTCTGATGCTTTGAAGCTATCTGCCGGCTTCCGGCTTTCTTTTCCTGCCAGCATTTCTGTCGGCGATACTTCCTTTGCCAGCTCTTTCAATCCCTCCTTTGCTATTACTTGTTCGGCGCAAAGGGTGTTTCCTTTTTCCAGCTCGTTTTCCAATTTGAACTCTCCCGATATGGTGATTACTCCTCCTTTTGGCCCTGGCATCTTCAGCTTGTTATAAATATAACATGATCTTGCCATGAATTTGGCAAAAGCTAGACGTCCGAGTATTAAATGGTATACACTTTCGAACGGCACCACCTAGAACGAGATTTTTTCCTGTCGGAAGTGCTCTCTTACTCCGAAGGTTACATCTAGGGAAATTTCTCCTAGGGTATGTGCTTGTTTGCCAGGAACAATGCCATGGAAACATATGTTGCTGAGATTGAGCTGGGTCTCGGAGATTCGCATATGCTTCAATGTATCCAGGTACATAATGTTGATACTAGATCCTCCATCCATCAGCACTCTTTTTAACCTAGTGTTTTGAATAATAGGGCTTACGGTTAGAGCTTGTGTGCCAGGTTCTGGGATATTTTCCGGGATGATCAGACTAATCCCAGGTGATTGGCGTATTTGAATACTTCAAGAATTTGCGAGTTGGTGGAACAACCGCGTTTATTTCTCGAAGTGTTCTCTTTGCCTGTTTTGCTGAGGGAGTTGCCAGGAAAGTTAAATTGCATTCACCATCAACTCTCGGGAATTTTGGCTCGCCTTTCCGCTGTTGTTCCTGGATTTTTTCATCAGTGTCCGATTCACGGTCTTCTTTTTCAGCTTCTGGCTTTTGCTTGGAGAACTTCCTTTTGAAATTATTCCCCTTGTTCCCGGACCCTGCAATGCCTTTCATGTGCTTATTAAGCCGGCATTGCGCATTGGTATGGGTAGGTTTCCCAAATTGTGAATGGTGGACACAGTTTTCTGTCTTGATCTTTTCCCACTCTTCCTTTGAGTAGGAGATAGGTTCTTTGTTTCTTCCCTTCCATTTGCTGCCATTATCCTTTCCAAAGGTTAAGTTAACTTTTTTGGTCTTTGGCTCCGCTTCTGGAGTAGCTTTTTCCTTGGAACGAGGTGTCTTTTTGGCCCGAGCCAAAGCATCAATGTTTCCACCTCTCGCTCTGATGTCGTCTTCGGCCGTTGCATGCTCATTGGCGGTGGTGAGCATAGATCCGAGATCTTTGTGCTCCTTTGAACCAACCGTGAACGGTACAAGGCCGGGTTTTAAGCCATTGATGAAAGCACGCATTGCTTGTACATCACTTACTCTAGAGCAGTTGTTTTTCATTGCTGTCCATCTTGAAATAAAGTTGACATACGACTCGTCTTCAAACTGGATGCAGCGGTTTAGCTGGTTGATGCTCTTGGGGCGTTTGTATGTTCCCCGAAAGTGCTGAGTGAATACTCTAGCCATATCATCCCAGCTATCCACAGTTCTTGACGGAAGCCTGTTGATCCAATCTCTGGCTTCATCCAACAACATTAGGGGGAGGAATTTCAACGCCTCTAGATCCGTCCCTTTGTTAATCTGGACGGAAGTATAGTAGTCTGAAAGCCAGGTGTCCGGGTTTTTACTGCCGGTATACTTTTGGTAAGTTGGACCAACTTTGGAAAAGCGAGAATGTAGAGTTATTCTTTGAATCCTGTCAGTGAAGCACTTAGGTCCAAAGTATAGATCATCTCTTTCCGCCTTATCGGTGTGAGCGGAATATCTGCCGGCTGAATGGACAGAAGGGGAACTGCTCCTTTCTAGGCAATTGTTGCGCGAGTGCGCTTTTCCGGGATTATCCCTATTTTGTCCGTTACCATGTCCTTTGGAATAAGGTGGAGTTCTACTCCTTGGTATTTCTTTGTTCCTAGGAGGAGTACGGGATCCCTCACGCCTGTGAGGAGTGTCGTATCTTCCGGCTTTTTCAGCTGGGCGTATCGGAGGCGGCATTGCTTTTTCGTCTTTCCAGTTTTATTCTGCCCGATCGTGGGGATTATTTCCACCTTTCGGCAGATGGGATCCTGTCCTGGATGTTGCATCCTTATGATCTGGGATTTTTTGTCCTTTCTAGGATCTCCCTTCTTCTCCTTAGAATTGCCTGAATCTCCAGGTTCGCCAGGTCCAGGTGCTCCAGCGGAGCATGTGGCGGTTTTTGCATAGGATCGAGTCGTCATGCAACTTCCCTGATCTTGCCTGCCCTCGCTGTTGCTGTTGCAATGCTTTTCCTAAGAAAGCATACACCCCTTGAAGCTTTTCGTCGTTGGAGTACATATCGTCATTGAGGATGGCGAACGCGGCTTCTGCGTTTTCAGCTGCGGTTTTGTATATGCGTTTGCCCTTGGCATCAGTGTCGTTTACTTGTCTTTGCCAAGAAGGGTTTTGGAACCGTTCTTTTGGTGGTAGTACATCCGGCTTTGCGATTCCGGGTAACCGTGTAGGTTTTATGCCAGATCTATTCCTTCTTTCATAATCCTCTATTTCTTCCTGCTGAACTTAATGCTAGCCTGGGTTTTAGGAGGTTTTCCTGAGTTCTGAATAGATGTTGTTGATGCCGTTGTAGAGCTTGTCTCCTGGCTTCCAGCACTTCAGGGGGTTCGTCACGTCCCACTGGAGTTTGAATTAACTCGAGTTCGTCATGTTCCGACATTAGCGGGACATGGATTTCCTTCGTTTTCTTCTCCGCAGGTGTGACTCTGCTTCCTCCTCCTACTTCCAGGTTTTGGTTTGCAGTATCTGCCAATTTTTTCTTCTGAAGTTTATACTGGAGTTTCTTGGCAGTCTTCTTTTTCTTCTTGGAAGAGGGAGTTTTTTTTTACCAGGTTCATCTTCTGTCAATTCCTTGACATCAGGGTAAGTTGGATTGGTTTCACCGTCCTCTCTTTCCATATTTGCGAAGGTGTTTTGGGGTCTTCATCATCTTCGGCATCCGTGTTTTCAGCCGATTTTGCACTTCATGGAAGCCCCCTGCATAGACTTGACCTTTCTCTCGAAAGTATCTTCATCTTCGTCCTCGGAATCTATGTCTTCAGATCCGGGTTTCGAATCCATCCTTGCCTCTAGGGAAGATAACACGGAGTCGGCTTCCGAGTTCATCGTCTCATTGACGGGTGTCGGATCTTCCACTTGAACTGTGGGATTATTTTTATCTGCCTCTTCCACGACATTGCTTTCATCCGTGTTTTCAACGACCTCAGACTGCACCATGCCAATAAAGTGAGATCTGATTGCGGGCATCTCCGTAGAGGCAGCAATTTCAGCGGGGTATTGGCGATGTGAGAAAAATCCGGCATCATAGTTTTCTTCAACTGGGTAAAGGGCGGGTGGGATAAATTTAATTCCACCACATAATCCCATTGCCTCTGCATTTAATCCGACAAAGATGTTTGCATATCCAATCAGTAAAACGCAGACACTTACCAGATGATTCCGTGTTGGCATGTACGATCCATTGTCGAGGAAGCGCCCGGCGTCGTTGTCGAATTCCAAGCTTCCGACAGTTATGGTACTGCTGATTCCGCCGAGTATCCCGGATCGAAACATAACGCCTGACGTCGCTGGCCTCACGGTGGGCGCCAACTGTCGAGACATCGTAGTAGAGTTCATAGACGGGGGTGCCATGAGACTACTGGTAGAAACATGGGGGGACGTGGTAGTACCACAACCAGGAACACCAAAATTACCCAGGTTCGGTACGTCACAACTAGGCGGCGTTCATACTCCTGCAATCTCACTGAATCACGGCTGAAATCTGAAGTATACAAAGTACAATGTGAGTAGGGTTTTGCTAACTCGACGAGGGTCAGCTTCTCGGTGAGTTGGCTTCTAGCTAATTGTCTGTGTTCTTCTTCTCTCCCGTCCGGCTTTATATAGATAGCCGGGTTAGGGCTTACATAAAGGAAACCTAGAAGACTACGAAAAGTATCTAACTTGGAAAGTAAGGAATTCGTCTTCTACTCCAAGCCGCACCACTTTGGGACGTGGTCCGGGTTCTTCTAGAATCCTGCTTCTCCGCGTCAGCTTACTGGGCCGCCTAATGGACTGTAGCCCATTACCAGCAGGCCACCCTGGTAATCCGGATCTTCAGGATAATGCCGAATATACGCCTAATCGGTATATATCTTACACCACACAAAACATAGTAATGAGACTAATGTAAAATAAAGACAGAATCTACAAAAAAAAGGGACAGCCCGAAAGGAGCAAATTTTTAGAGGCACTTATGTTGCTCAAATCAAAAACTTTGAACTAATGAAATGTGTAATAACAACTGAATCTTTCGTGAAATATCAGCTCAAAATTGTTCTTCTGTGATTTTTAACATTTTTCGTTGTGAAGCTTAGGAATCTGTTTTTTGACAGCAAATCACTATTGTTTGGTCCTAGCATTAAAATAGGACCATCACCTAAAGCATTATCATATACAATATCTAAACCAAATTCCTCATCACTTTCAAAGCTATTATCAATAATAATATCATTTTGAATGTGTTGATCATCATCAGAAACAGAATCAAAAGAGCATGGTGAGTAAGGATATGGGTCATCCTCTAATACATTTTCCTCTTCTCTATATGTTCCTGCAAGCCATTAGATCTCTCCTTGATAGTGATGACCCACAAGTATAGGAAGTGTATCGTAGTACTTTCAATAAATAAGAGTGTCAAACTCAACAATAAGCAGAAGGTGTTTACAAGCAGTTTGGATAGAGAATTCACTGTAAACACTAGCAGATAGGTTTTTGGTGGTTTTTGATATAGCAGATAAATAAAGTGCGAGAAAATAAAAGACAGTAATAATAATTGCAGCGAGTGGCCCAATCCTTTCTATAGCAAAGGGCAAGCCGGTTATTTTACTTATGATGACAAAACGTTCTCGGGGACACATGGGAATTTTGTCAAGCGCTTTCATTTCATACAGTTGATTAATATTTATTGTTTTGATAGGTGTTGTGTGGGTGAACCTATGCTAATGCACCGCCCAACTAGGTGAAGGGTACGTTGCATAGAAAACAAAAAAATTCCTACGCGCGATAAACCCGAGTGGCCAAGATCAAATCTATGAGATGAAAGGCAATGGGGAGAAAGAGAGTCTTGAGATAACATACCCTCGAAGACTCAAAGTGGTACGAGATAAAATCTCATTGTTGGCGTAGTCGTACTCACGCCGATCCCGAGCGAGAAGAAGTGTACCGCAATCCGGCGGTGCCTCCGTAATCGGTCACACGTTCAGATCGATGAAGACTTCCGTTCCCTCGATCCAGCGGGTAGCGGAAGTAGAGGATCCCCGCGGAACTCTACCAGCACGACGGCGTTGTGGTGGTGAAGAATCCCACGGTCAGGGCTTCGCCAAGCCGGAGACCATGGAATGGAGCAGCGGGTGGAGGGAAAAGGGAGTGGGCAAGTGTGTGGAGAAGAGGGAGCTCTCACCCTCCTTTTATAGGGGAGTGGGAGGCAGCCCAAGGGGGGGTGCGGCCAGCCATGGGTGCCCCCACCCCTTCCTCTCTTCATGTGAGTGGAATCCCCACTCACACCCACTCATACTCCCTTAATTTTCCACTTAGAAAATCCAAAGGTTTTTCTTTAATAAATAAATAAAACATTTTTATTTTTTTATTTATATTTGTTAATTCCATTAACAAACATTTGCATGCACCACCTCGAATCATTTTTTAATTCTATTAACAACCATTCGATGAAAAACCCCTTGAACTATTTCAATTTTCCCCTGAAACAATTTTTCGGAGCTGCCCAAAATATTCTTCGCTATTCCGTATCCTCTCTAACGCTTCATCGAACCTTAAGTGTGTCACCCTACGGTTCGCGAACAATATAGACATGATCGAGACTCCTCTCCGATCAATAATCAACAGCGGGATCTGGAGATCCGTGATGACTCCTATATATTGAATGATGACTCTCGTGATCGTGTGAACCTTTCAACGTCGTAACGATTTCCCTTTGTCTCGCGATATTTTACTTGGCCAAGATCCGATCATCGGTATCCACCATACCTTGTTCGATCTCGTTATCCGACAAGTACTCTTTTCTCGTTCCCGTGATATAACATCCTTGTGATCATATCACGTGCTTGCAAGCGGTGTCGATGTGATATCACCGGGAGGGCCCTGAGTATATCTCTCTGTGATATTGGATGGACAAATCCCATTCTTGATCCATGAGCTTCAACTAACACTTTCCGAATACCTAATGCCACCTTTATAGTCACCCCGTTACGGTGTGATGTTTGATGTTATCAAAGTATTCTTTCGGTATTAGTGATTAACATGATCTCATGGTCTAAGGAATAATGTTACTCTGATTGTAAGACATAACAACAAAACTAAATGACTTGATCGTATTGTTATACTTAGTTAGGGTCTTAGTTCATCATGTCATTCTCTTAATGACATGATCCCGTTATTAACAACATCCAATGTCTATGATCAGGAAACCTTGATCATCTGTTAATCAACGAGCTAGTTAAAAGAGAGGCTTCACTAGGAACGTTGGTTTGTTTATTAATCACACATGTATCAACGTTTCCGGTTAATACAATTCTAGCATGAGAAATAAACATCTATCATAAATAAGAAATAACATAATAAACACTTTATTATTGCCTCTCGGGCATATTCTCTTCAGTCTCCCATTTGCACTAGGGGAAATAATCTGTATTACATAGTGATAAATCTAACACCCATTGAGTTCCGGTGTTGATCATGTTTTTCCCTTGAGAGAGTTTTAGTCAACGGATCTACCACATTCAGATCCGTATGTACTTTGCAAATCTTCACATCCCCATCTGCGACATGCTCACGGACGGAGTGAAAATGGCGCTTGATATGCTTGGAATTCTTGTGAGACCTTGGTTCCTTAGCATTGGCTATGGCACCATTGTTTTCACAATAGATAACCATTGGATCCAATGCACTCGGAACCACGCTTAGTTCGGATATGAACTCCTTCATCCAAACTTCTTCCTGTGTTGCCTCCGAGGCAGCAACATATTCTGCTTCTGTTGATGATCTCGCCACCACGGATTGCTTGAAACTCCTCCAGCTAACAGCTCCTCCATTCATAACAAATACGTAACCGGACTGAGACTTAGAGTCATCCGGATCAGTGTCAAAGCTAGCATCGACGTAACATCTTGCGACGAGCTCTTCTTCACCGCCATATATGAGAAACATATCCTTAGTTCTTTTCAAGTACTTAAAGATATTCTTGACCGTCGTCCAGTGTTCCAAACCTGGATCGGATTGATACCTACTAGTCAAACTAATAGCATGTGCCACATCCGGTCTTGTACATATCATAGCATACATGATAGAACCTATGGCTAAAGCATATGGAATCTCATTGATTCTCTCTCTATCTTCTGTTGTAACTGGACACTGAGTCTTACTCAACGTTTTGCCTTGCAACATAGGTAAGAACCCCTTCCTACTCTCTTCCATTCTGAACTTCTTCAGAATCTTGTCAAGGTATGTACTTTGCGAAAGTCCAATTAAGAGCCTTGATCTATCCCTGTAGATTTTGATGCCTAATATATAAGCTTCTTCACCAAGGTCTTTCATCGAAAAACTACTGTTCAAATAACCTTTTACGCTTTTTAAAAGTTCTATATCATTTCCAATCAACAATATGTCATCCACATATAGTACTAGAAATGCTACAGAGCTCCCACTCACTTTCTTGTAAATACAAGCTTCTCCGTATGTTTGGACAAATCCAAACCCTTTGATCACCTTATCAAAACGGAGGTTCCAACTCCGGGATGCTTGCTTCAGTCCATAAATGGAACGTTGAAGCTTGCACACATTGTCAGCATCCTTAGGATCAACAAAACCTTTGGGTTGCATCATATACAACTCTTCCTCAATGTCACCATTAAGGAACGCCGTTTTGACATCCATCTGCCAGATTTCATAATCGAAAAATGCAGCAACTGCTAACATAATCCTAACTGACTTAAGCATCGCTACTGGTGAGAAAGTCTCATCATAGTCAATTACTTGAATTTGTCGGAAACCTTTTGCGACAAGTCGAGCTTTATAGACGGTCACATTACCATCAACGTCAGTTTTCCTTTTAAAGATCCATTTTTTCTCAACGGCCTTGCAATCATCGGGTAAGTCCACCAAAGTCCAAACTTGGTTTTCGAACATGGATCCTATTTCGGATTTCATGGCTTCAAGCCATTTGTTGGAATCTGGGCTCATCATCGCTTCATCATATGTCGCAGGGTCATCACCTCCATCTACCATGAAGTTTAATACGGGATCTCCGTACAGTTCAGGAGTTGTACGTTCCCTAGTTGACCTGCGAGGTGCGGTAGTTTCCTCTACTAGAGTTTCATGATCTTGATCATTAGCTCTCTCTTCAACTGACGGGGTCGACACCAGAACAACTTCTGGCGCTGCGCTACTCGCCATTCCAAGAAGAGAAGGTTCAATAACCTCGTCGAGTTCTACCTTCCAACTATTCACACCTTTCGAGAGAAACTCCTTCTCCAAAAAGGATCCATTATTGGCAACGAAAATCTTGCCTTCGGATCTGTGATAGAAGGTGTACCCTATTGTTTCTTTAGGGTATCTTTTGAAGACGCATTTTTCCGCTTTGGGTTCGAGTTTATCAGGTTGAAGCTTCTTCACAAAAATATCGCATCCCCAAACTTTTAGAAATGACAGCTTAGGTTTGTTTCCAAACCATAACTCATACAGTGTCGTTTCAACGGATTTAGATGGTGCCCTATTTAAAGTGAATGTAGCGGTCTCTAGTGCATAACCCCAAAACGATAGTGGAAAATCTGTAAGAGACATAATAGATCGAACCGTATCCAATAAAGTACGATTACGAAGTTCGGAAACACCATTACGTTGTGGTGTTCCAGCAGGTGTGAGTTGTGAAACTATTCCACCTTGTTTCATATGCATGCCAAACTCGTAACTTAGATATTCACCTCCACGATCAGATCATAGAAATTTAATCTTTCTGTTACGATGATTTTCAACTTTACACTGAAATTCTTTGAACTTTTCAAATGTCCCAGATTTGTGTTTCATTAAGTAAATATACCCATATCTATTCAAATCATCTGTGAAAGTGACAAAATAATGATATCCACCGCGCGTTGATACACTCATTGGTCCACACACATCAGTATGTATGATTTCCAGTAAGTCTGTCGCCCGTTCCATGGTTCCAGAAAACGGGGTTCTAGTCATCTTGCCCATAAGGCATGGTTCACATGTTTCAAATGATTCATAATCAAGTGATTCTAAGAGTCCATCAGAATGGAGCTTCTTCATACATTTAACACCAATATGACCTAAGCGACAATGCCACATGTAAGTAGCAATATCATCATTTAATTTAATTCTTTTGGCATTCACATTATGAATATGTGTATCAATACTATCAAGATTCAAAAGAAATAAACCATTCTTCTCAGGTGCATGACCATAAAAGATATTATTCATATAAATCGAACAACCATTGTTCTCAGACTTAAAGGAATAACCATCCCGCATTAAGCAAGATCCAGAAACTATATTCATGCTTAATGCAGGCACCAAATAACATTTATTGAGATTTATAACTAATCCCGATGGTAGACGTAGAGCCCAACGGAGATCACATGAACTCTTTATCCATTGCCGACGCGCATTGTCACCTCATACTTTGCTAGTGGTCGCTTATTCTGCAGCTCCTGTTTCGAGTTACATATGTGAGCAACCGAACCAGTATCAAATAGCCAGGTGCTACTGCGAGTACTAGTAAGGTACACATCAATAACAAGTATATCATATATACCTTTGTTCACTTTGCCGGGCTTCTTATCTGCCAGATATTTGGGGCAATTGCGCTTCCAGTGGCCAGTACCCTTGCAATAAAAGCACTCAGTCTCAGGCTTAGGGCCATACTTGGTTTTCTTCTCAGGAGCAGTAACATATTTTCCACCCTTCTTGAAGTTTACCCTTGGCTTGCCTTTCTTGCCTTTCTTGAAACTAGTGGTCTTATTGATCATCAACACTTGATTTTCTTTCTTGATCTCCACTTCAGCAGTTTTAAGCATCGAGAGAAGCTCAGGAAGAGACTTCTTCATGCCTTGTATATTATAGTTCATCACGAAGTTCTTGTAACTAGGTGGCAGAGATTGGAGAACACGATGTATCCCTAGCTCATTGGGAATCGTTATTCCCAAGGCTATGAGCTTATCAGCGTACACAGACATCTTAAGTACGTGCTCACTAACGGAGCTTGTCGAGACATCGTAGTAGTTTTCATAGACGGGGGTGCCATGAGACTACGGTAGAGACGTGGGGTAACGGAATAGCGTAGTAACACAGAACACGGGATTTTACCCAGGTTCGGTACGTCGCGACAGTACGGCGTACCTACTCCTGCACTTCTCACTAATTGGGACTAAAGCCCGTTTATCAGGGTTACAATGTGAGGGTGTAGATCTAGCTTCTCAGCGAGGATGAGCTTCTCGGCGAGTTGCGTAGAGCTTGAACTTGTGTCTAACTTAGAACCTGTTTAATCTATCTCCCGTCCGGCTTTATATAATAGCCGGATTAGGGCTTACAGAGCAGGAAACCTAGAAGACTACGTTTAACTTGTAACTTGGAAAGTAAGGAATCTGTCTTCTCCTCCAAGCCAGATCACGCGGGCCGTGATCCGGGTTCTTCTAGAATCCGGCTTCTGCGCGTCGAACTACTGGGCCGCCCAATGGACCTAAGCCCACTACCATGTAGGCCACCCTGGTAGTCCGGCTCTTTGTCTACCATCTTCTATACCCCTATTCAGTATATATCCGACAGTAGCCCCCAGGAAGGATCAAAACTCTGATTCTCCGTCTTTCGTCAAATACATTTTGTCCGGGAAATCTTGATTCAGCAGTCTTGATTCTTTCTACTTTCCTTTTGAAGGAGATGGTAACATAAAACTCGGAACCATGAAAATCCGGCTTTTCTTCTCGCGATCCTTCGCGGAAAAGGAACTTCTAACGTCAGCGCTTTAATCATGCTGACGCAGGCGACGCTTGGTTTCACGCGGGAAACCCTGCAACGTATCTCTGACAGATTCTCATGGGAAACGAGGAGATAGCCATCATTCTCCTGTCGTTATATTTCCCGTAGTTTCCAGCAAACGACACGCGTCGAGCATCCAACGGTCGAAAGAGCCGTTGGCACGTATCTAAACGGGTTTCTGGCTATAAATAGCCATCATCGTCCTCATCGGAAACTTTCCTCACTCCCTCACTGCCCACACCATTGACGCGCACGCGAGCTCGAGAGCAAGTCCTTGTCCCAGGCGCACTTAGCATCCAAACGCACCGAAACGCGCCACCAAAAGATGGCCTCCTCGCCGTCGTCGCCGACCCGCGCCGCCATCGATGAGCTCGTCAGCGATCTGGATCCGCAGCCAGGCTCGCCCAAGCTCACCGGCGACATGCCGGAGAAGACCACGGCCTCCGCGGCGGGCGGAGAAAACACTTCCGCCGCCGCGGATATTGCGACATCGAGCGCCGCGACAACCCCGCCGTTTGCACCTGAAACGGCGGAGGAAAAGATCGAGCTCCTCGGCGACGAACTCGCCGCCGCGGAGGCCGCCGCCGCCGCCGCCGCCGGAGCGGACGAGGAAGCGGAATCTGCAGGCAACTGGAGTGCCTGCAGTATTCCCCCGGCTCTCCTTCCAAACTTGGAAAAGGAGGGCCTGGTTCTCAAGAAGAAATGGCGGCTGCCAGAAGAAGAAACCGAACCCGCGCCACGGGATGGCGAAAGGGTACTCCTTTCTTCCCACCTTTTGCGAGGTATGGGGCTTCCGCCATCTTCCTTCTTCCTCCAGGTTCTCTCTCATTACAACATCCAGCCCCACAATCTTCCCCCCAATTCCATTCTATACATGGCCGGCTTTCAGGCCTTGTTCGAAGGCTACTTAGGGCTAGAACCTAGGTTAGATTTCTGGATGTACTGCTTTGGAGTTAAGCGAAACTCTTCGGAGGGCGCACTCCCAACTTGCGGAACTATATCCTTCACTCTTAGGAGATTCCGAGAGGATTGGTTCCCCAAGATAAAAACTTCAGAATCCGTCAAATTTTGGACGGGTTCTTTCTTTTATCATCCCGACGTGCCTTTTCCTAAAAAGACCGTCGGGGTTCCACCTTTTGTGAATTCCGCCGCCGTTCCCCAGGATAACTGGGGAACAGAAGCCGTCCAAGTTCTGCCGCCAGATCTACTAAAGATCAAGCGGCGCATCGCCAAGCTCACCTCCATGGATCCGCCTCTAACCGGCATGGACACGGTTCTATGCTGGCTGATTAGGCGGATCCAGCCACTAGCCAACCACAGCGGCCGTCTCCTGTGCGAATACACGGGAGTCAAGGATCCAATGCGGACATCCGCCAAAGATTGGCCCGCAAAGGAACTTAGGCGGCGCATCAATCAGTTGGTCGCATCGCGCGACCAATACACAGAGAGTCGGCCAATGTACACGGCCGAAAATCCGGTTCCCAAGGTAATTTTTCAGTCATTTGGGTACAGTTACAATTCTCGGATAATCTACCTTCTAATTCTGATTGGTTCTTCCGACAGCTTGCGGATCTTCCAGACTCGGAGTTAGCCTCCGAGGCCGAGCTGGATGCGCTGCGCACCGCCGCTATAGGTGGACGCAAGCGCAAGAAAACAACTTCCTCGGAAGAAATTATCGATCTTGACGGAATCCCCGTCGCCACTTCCAGGTTATTTTCTTCTGGATTTTTCTTTTATGGGAACTTTTTTCATCCATCTCCGGTGTTTTAACCTTTTCCGGGTTTTTATGTTTTTAGCCTGCCACCTTCCACCCTGAAGCCGAAGAAGCTGAAGAAACACAAGGTTTCTTCCAGCCGAGGCAGCCAACCTTCTCCCGCCGTCGCCCCGGACACGCCAAGCACAATGGCGGAAGAGCCTACTGCAACCCCCACCATCAAGCCCCCAGAGCCCAGCCAGCCCATTGTGTCCGACACAGACACGAGGGAAAGGGCGGCTCCAGAGGTGGGAAAATTACCTCGGACTTTCGACGAGGAAATTCCCACCTTTGACAAGGATTTCAAAGCTATCAATGACGGCTTGGACGCAGCCGGGAATCTCTTCGCGGAATACGCGAAAGAGTTCAAAGAAAACTTGGCAGGTTTGCAGCGCATGAGCCAGGTATATAACTCTAGCCCCCAAGCATTAATTAAAATGCGTGCTTTTTGCTTTGATGCTTTTTGTACTCATTCTTCCCCTTGCTATGTTTCAGCAAACCTCCGAAGCCATCAACAGGGAAGTTTTCAATAAGCTTACCATCAAGAACAAAGAAGTTAGAAGTCTTCTCTCTATTCTTGAAGAAAGGGAAGCAGAGCTGGAGTCAGCTAAACTCGCACTGTCGGAAACACAAGGTAAACATTTTCCTTCTGAAATTTCCGATTCAATTATTTGCCTAAGTTTTTTCCGAGAAGCTGGCTAACTCGGATTTTTCCCTTGCTTTTCAGCTGCATTAGCTCAGGCTAAACAAGCAGCAGAAGATTCTGGCAATGCCGAAATTCTCCGCAAGGAGAATGTTGAGCTTCACAAGAACCTTGTGAAAGCACAACAAGACTTGGAAGCCAGTAATCTGGCCCTTGGAGTTTCTAATTCCAAGGCTTCCGAGCAGGCGGAGAAGGACAAATCCACCATTCAGGATTTGACCGACGCTCTGAACCTTCGCCTGGAAGAAGTTTCCGAGATCGATAAGCTCATCGGTAAATCTCTTACTCATTTGTCATCTTTCCATGTTTTGCTTGCTCTGTTTTTCCGTCTAACCTTTTTAGGTGTTTTATTGGAAAAAACAGGCGATATCCCAGATGGCACTCGGATTGCAGGCGTCCGAGCTTTCGGGGAGACATGGAATTTTATGAAGGCTGCTGCAACGCAGCTGGTAGACAAGTTTCTTCCCGAAAAATCTGGGGAATGCTCGGAGATTGAAAAACTTCCGGGTGCCATCGTGGAGGTGGCGGAGGCCAAAGAATCCCTTCTTCGCTCCGCTGCACGGGGTGGTGCGCGCATGGCTCTTGGCCTCATGCGCATGCACTACCCCACTGCCAAATCCTGGCGTGTGGCGTCCGGTGTCCCTCAAGGATACACGGATATTCAGCGAAACACCATCTTTGGTGAAGTCAAAGGCCACGCCACCAAAATTGCCTCCATGGTGAATATCGCCGTCAATTATCCAGAAGAAGAGAACCCTCCAATCCCCGAAGATGAAAGCAGCGAGGAGGAATCAGATTCTTGAAGAGTTACCTGGAACCTGGATAGAAAAAGTAAACAATAGGAGCATTACTGTTCTTTTAATGTAATACAAAATGTAATGCTTCTTTTGTATGAATGAAACTTCCGTCTTTTGCAGTTTAAATTATGAAATTCTTTGCAAGTTTTTTGGATTTTATCATTCCTTTATCTTCTAAGTTCTCTGGTGTATATGCTTTAACTGTCCTTAGTGTTTGAAATGGCTCAAATAGCAATATGAATCTTCATGCCGAGTAACTGGGGACGAACCAAGCAGTTTTGAAACTCGGAAACATGGACCATGCTAAAGGCATTTTTACTAACTAGTTCCAGTAACCCAACACACACACAATCAGATAAGACTTAGAGAAATCAAGGAAAGTTTTAAGTGAAACTTGGGCACACAGGCAATTCAAGTTTCCCTTAGCCGTTAACAGGCTGAAAAATCATTCAGTTTTGTAACACCGAGTACGCAAGCACAATTCGGGTTAACGTTGAGCAATTTGTAAGATCATTGGGAAATAGATGAGGCGGAAACACCTTGCACTTATAAAGAATATGGATGACAGTATTCCGACAACTTTATTTCATGATCTCAAAAGATGTTTACATAGAATTGAACTAAGTACGGAAAGGTACATAACTTTCTAGACGTTCCCAGGCTTCCGCAATCCACTTGACTTTGTCGAATTTTTTCAGCAGCTTGTAGAGTGGTAAGGTTTTAGCCCCCAGCCAACTGATAGATCTGCTGACGGCTGCAGCGGAACCCGTCAATCTTTGGACATCTTTTACACATGTAGGTTTTGAGATGTTCAAGATTGCCTTGATCTTTTCCGGGTTAACTTCTATTCCTCTATGGGAAACAATGAAACCCAGAAGTTTTCCTGAGGGAACCCCGAATACGCACTTAGATGGATTTAACTTCATCTTGTAAGTGCGTAAGTTTTCGAAAGTTTCTCGCAAATCCTCAAGGAGTGTATCTTTTTCCTTGGTTACGACGACAATATCGTCCACGTAAACATGAACGTTTCTGCCAATTTGACTATGCAAACAGCGTTGCATGCAACGCTGGTAGGTTGCACCTGCGTTCTTCAGGCCAAAAGGCATGGTTATGTAATAGTACGTCCCATACGGGGTTATAAAAGAAGTCTTCATTTGATCTTCCTTTTTCATGCGTATTTGGTGGTACCCGGAGTATGCATCCAAAAAGCATAAAAGCTCGGAGCCTGCAGTGGCATCTATTATTTGATCGATTCGCGGTAACGCGAACCTATCTTTCGGACACAACTTGTTCAATCCTGTGTAATCTATACACATTCTAAGAGCAGTGGTGTCTTTCTTCGGTACTAGGACCGGATTTGCGGACCAATCAGTATGGATTACTTCCTTGATGAAATCCGCTGCTAAAAGCCGGATAATTTCCTTGCCAATAGCCTTCCGTCTTCTTCCGTCAAAATGACGGAGACCTTGTTTGACGGGTTTTGATCTGGGAATAACCTTGAGTTGGTGCTCAGCAAGTTCCCTGGGTACGCCTGGCATGTCAGCTGGACACCAGGCAAAAATATCCCAGTTCTCACGGAGGAACTTGATGAGCTCGCCTTCCTATTTGTCGGTCATCCCAGTCCCTACGACGACAAATTTTGTCGGATCTTTGGGATCTAGGATTACCTGTCTTGTATTCTCGGACGCCTTGAAACTATCTGTTGGCTTCCGAGTTTCTTTTCCTGCCGGCATTTCTTTCGGCGATACCTCCTTGGCTAATTCCTTCAGTTCCTCCTTTGCTATAACTCTCTGAGCGCAAAGGGCGTTTTCTTTCTCCAACTCATTTGCCAGCTTGAAATCACCGGCTATGGTGATTACTCCTCCTTTGGGTCCTGGCATTTTCAGCTTGTTGTAGATATAACAGGATCTTGCCATGAATTTGGCGAAAGCTGGACGTCCGAGTATTGCGTGATACACGCTTTCGAACGGCACTACTTCGAAGGATACTTTTTCCTGCCGGAAGTGATCTTTATCTCCGAAGGTGACATCTAGGGAAATTTCTCCTAGGGATCGTGCTTGCCTGCCAGGAACAATGCCGTGGAAGCGTATATTGCTGTAATTGAGCTGGGACTCGGAGATCTTCAAGTGCTTCAGTGTATCCAGGTACATTATATTAATGCTGGATCCTCCGTCCATCAGCACTCTTCTTAGCCTAGTATTTTGAACAATAGGGCTTACAACAAGAGCTTGTGTGCCGGGTTCAGGGATATTTCCGGGATGATCAGACTGATCCCAGATTATCGGTGTGTTGGAGTACTTCAAGAATTTCGGAGTTGCCGGAACAACCGCGTTTATTTCTCGAAGTGTTCTTTTTGCCACCTTTGCTGACGGGGTTGCTAAGAAAGTTAGCATTGCTTCTCCGTCAACTCTCGGAAATTTGGGTTCGCCCTTTCGCTGTTGTTCCTGGATTTTGTCATCAGTGTCCGATTCACTGTCTTCTTTTTCAGCTTCTGGCTTTTGTTTGGCAGGTTTACTTTTGGAACCCTTCCCTTTATTTCCGGATCCTGCATTGCCTTTCATATGCTTGTTTAGCCGGCATTGCGCGTTTGTGTGGGTTGGTTTCCCAAATTGCGAGTGGTGGACACAGGGTTCCGACTTAATTCTCTCCCATTCTTCGGGAGTGTAATTGATTGGATCTGGACTGCGGCCTTTCCACTTATTCACCTTTTCTCCTCCAAAGGCTATGTTGACCTCCTTGGGCTTTGTCGTTGACTCTGGAGTTCCTTTTTTGTCAGAACGAGGGGTTTTCATGGCGAGTATTAGTGACTCAATATTGCCTCCTCTTGCTCTGATATCATCTTCGGCTGCAGCATGCTCATTAGCGGTTGTAAGCATAGATCCGAGATCTTTGTGCTGTTTAGAACCAACCATGAACGGTACGAGTCCGGGTTTGAGGCCATTGACGAAAGCATGCATTGCTTGTACGTCAGTTACTCCAGAGCAACTATTCTTCATTGCAGTCCATCTGGAGATGAAATCCACGTATGGTTCGTCCTCAAATTGGGTGCAACGGTTCAGCTGGTTGATGCTATTTGGGCGTTTGTATGTTCCCCGAAAATGCTGAGTGAATACTCTAGCCATATCATCCCAGCTGTCGACAGTTCTTGATGGTAAACCATTAATCCAATCTCTGGCTCCGTCTAGCAACATTAGGGGAAGAAACTTGACAGCTTCCAGGTCTGTCCCATTGTTGATTTGGACGGCTGTATAATAATCTGAGAGCCAGGTATCCGGGTTTGTACTGCCGGTATATTTTTGGTAGGTTGGACCAACTTTGGCGAAGCCAGAATGCAGGGTTATCCTTCGGATCCTGTCAGTAAAACACTTAGGACCAAAGTATAGATCATCCTTTTCTGCTCTATCAATGTGTGCAGAATATCTCCCGGCTGAATGGACAGAAGGGGATCTGCTCCTTTCTTTTCCATTGTTGCGCGGACGCGCTTTTCCGAGGTTATTTCTATCCCTTCCGTGTTCACGTCCTTTAGGCGGAGTTCTGCTTCTATGCCTTTCCTTATCCTTAGGAGGTGTCCGGGATCTTTCACGTCTGTGAGGTATATCATATCTTCCAGCTTTTTCAGCTGGGTTTCTCGGAGGTGGCATTATTTTGCCGTCATTCCGGTGCTTGTCTTCCCGATCGTGTGGTTTATATCCATCTTTCGGGAGATGAGGTCCGATTCTAGACGTTGCGTCCCGGTTGTCTGGGTTTTTCCTGTCTTTTCTCGGATCCTCTTTTTTATCCGAATCTCCGGGTTCTTCCGGTCCAGGTGCTCCAGCAGCGCAAGTAGCTGTTTTGCAGAGAGCGGAATTATCATGTAGCCTCCCTGATCGTTCTTGGCCTCGCTGTTGCTGCTGTAATGCTTTTCCTAGGAAAGCATACACCCCTTGGAGTTTTTCCCCGTTGGAGTACAGGTCGTTGTTTAGGATGGCGAACGCTGCTTCCGCGTTTTCTGCTGCGGTTTTGTATATTGGTTCGCCCTTGGCATCCTTGCCGTTTAACTGCTTTTGCCAAGATGGGTTATAGAACCTTTCTTTTGGCGGCAGTTCTTCCGGTTTTGCGATTCCGGGTAACCTAGTAGGTTTTAACGCGGATCTATGCTTTCTCTCGTACTCCTCTATTTCTTCCTTCATGACTTTGATGTCATTATGGGTTTGTTGGAGATGTTGCCGAGATCTAAGCAGATGTTGCTGTTGCCGTTGGAAAGCTTGTCTCCTGGCTTCCAGCATCTCAGGGGGTTCATCTGGTCCCACTGGTGTTTGTAATAGCTCTTGCTCTTCCTGTTCCGTCATTGGCGGAGCAGTGATTTCCTTAGATTTCTTTTCCGCTGGCTTTGTGCCGCTAACATCTCCAACTTCCAGGTTTTCATCAGCGAGATTGGCTGATTTTTTCTTCCGGAGTTTGTATTGGAGTTTTTTAGAAGCATGGTGCTTTTTCTTGGAAGAGGGAGGTTTCTTGACAGGCTCATCTTCTGTCATCTCCTTAACGTTGGGGAATATCGGAGAAGTTTCTCCGTCTTCTCTCTCTTCCACAGGCGGAGGGGTTTTAGGGCTTTCCTGGCTGTCGGCACCCGTTGTATCAGCTGGTTTTGCCATTAGCACTTCATGGAATCCCTCTTGAAAGGACTTAACCTTTCTTACGAAGGCATCCTCGTCTTCGTCTTCGGAGTCGAAGTTATCCGATCCGGTTTCCGACTCCAACCTCGCCTCAATGGCGGCAAGCACGGACTCTGCTTCCGAGTTCATCGTCTTGTTGACGGATGTCGGATCTTCCGCCTCTGTGACGGGTGTTTCTTCTTCCGTCTCTATGACGGGTATGTTGTTATCTGCCTCTTGCACGGGATTTCCGTCATCCGTGTTTTCAGCGATTTCGGATTGCACCATGCCGATAAAGTGTGTATCACTTTTTTGTCGGCGATCTGAGCAGAATCCGGCATCATAGTCGTCTTCGACTGGGTATAGGGCGGGTGGGATAAATTTGCTTCCACCGCAAAACCCCATTGCCTCTGCAGTTAGTCCGATAAAGATGTTAGCAGATCCGATCGGTAACATGCAGGCACTTACCAGGTGGTTTTGCGCCGGTATGTAGGATCCGTTGTCGAGGAAGCGCCCGACATCGTCGTCGAACTCCAGGCTTCCGACAATGATCGATCTTCCAATTCCGCCGAGTATCCCAGATCGGAATTTCACGCCTGACGTCGTTTGCCCCACGGTGGGCGCCAACTGTCGAGACATCGTAGTAGTTTTCATAGACGGGGGTGCCATGAGACTACGGTAGAGACGTGGGGTAACGGAATAGCGTAGTAACACAGAACACGGGATTTTACCCAGGTTCGGTACGTCGCGACAGTACGGCGTACCTACTCCTGCACTTCTCGCTAATTGGGACTAAAGCCCGTTTATCAGGGTTACAATGTGAGGGTGTAGATCTAGCTTCTCAGCGAGGATGAGCTTCTCGGCGAGTTGCGTAGAGCTTGAACTTGTGTCTAACTTAGAACCTGTTTAATCTATCTCCCGTCCGGCTTTATATAATAGCCGGATTAGGGCTTACAGAGCAGGAAATCTAGAAGACTACGTTTAACTTGTAACTTGGAAAGTAAGGAATCCGTCTTCTCCTCCAAGCCAGATCACGCGGGCCGTGATCCGGGTTCTTCTAGAATCCGGCTTCTGCGCGTCGGACTACTGGGCCGCCCAATGGACCTAAGCCCACTACCATGTAGGCCACCCTGGTAGTCCGGCTCTTTGTCTACCATCTTCTATACCCCTATTCAGTATATATCCGACAGAGCTGTTCTCTTCCATCATGCAGCTAAAGAACTTTTCTGAAGCGTCATAACTCTCAACTGCTGCATGGGTATCGAAAATCATTTTCAATTCTCCATTGTAGCAAAAGCAGTGTTGTTCTCGAAACGTTTTCGTAGCTCTGGCTCTAATCCATAGAGGATGCCGCAATGAACTATACTGTGGTCTTCTTGTTGAGTCAGATAAACATTTTTATCTTCATCAGAAGCATCATCAGCGGGCTGGTCACCTAGCGGTGCGTCAAGCATATAGAGTTTCTTGCAAGCGGTGAGGAGAATCCTAAGGTTAAGTGCCCAGTTGGTAAAGGTACTCCCATTGTTCGCTAGTTTTTCTCTCTCCATGAACATATTGAAATTGAAGGTAGGTGGTGCCATGATCTACAACATATTTGCAAAGACTATTTAGACTATGTTTATGATAAATTAAGTTCAAGTTAATTCTAAAATTATCCCATGAACTCCCACTCAAAAACAACATCCCTCTTAGTCGTCTTTAGTGATTACACGAACCAAATTCACTACATCGAAACCGATCATCACGTGAGACGGTGTAGTTGCAAAGGCGAACATCAACATGTTCATCATATCATCCATATGACTCATGATTTACCTTTCGGTTACGTGTTCCGAGGCCATGTCTGTACATTCTAGGCTCGCCAAGTAGAACCGTAGAATTGCGTGTGTTTCAAGGCCATGTCTGTACATGCTAGGCTTGAAAACACCCGTTGTATGCGAACGTTGAGTCTATCACACCCGATCATCACGTGGTGTCTCGAAACGACGAACTTTCTTAACGGTGCATACTTAAGGAAGAACACATTATTATCTTGATATTAAGTGAGAGGGATCATCTTATAATGCTACCGTCGCGATCTAAGCAAAATAAGATGCATAAAAGGATAAATATCACATGCATGGATAATGTGATATGATATGGTCCTTCATGCACTTGATCTCCATCTTGTGCATCATGGTATGATCTCCATCATTCCACCGGCGTGGCACCAAGGTCCGTGGCACCTCCATCTTGATTGTCCATTGCAACATATCACATGGATATGATATACAGCACGCATGCCATAAAATAAGACAACCATATGGCTCCAGCCGGTATGTCAATAATTTACAAAAGATATCATCTCATACATAACGTTTGTAACATTGACCATATCACATCACATGCCCTGCAAAAACAAGTTAGACGCCTCTAATTTATTTTTGCATATTTTACGTGGCTTTGGGCTTATGAGGATAGAACCGTTCATACCTACGTACAATAACCACAACGTTGATTAAACATATTTTTAACAACCCTTTGTAGATTAGATCTTAACTATAGTAGGAGAAACGGACACCCCCTTAGTCACAAGTGAGACAATTCTCGCGTACATAGTACACGTAAACTTAGTCTAGGGCAACTTCATCCTACTATGCCACTAAGATCATAAAATACTCAAAGAGGCGAAAACATGATCATCAACGCCCACATACTCCTATGTGTTCTACCCGTACAATTCATCTACGCATAAACTTGGCTCTGATACCACTGAAGGGTACGTTGCATAGAAAATAAAAAATTCCTACGCTCGATAAACCCGAATGGCCAAGATCTAATCTATGAGATGAAAGGCAACGGGGAGAAAGAGAGTCTTGAGATAACATACCCTCGAAGACTCAAAGTGGTACGAGATAAAATCTCGTTGTTGGCGTAGTCGTACTCACGCCGATCCCGAGCGAGAAGAAGTGTACCGCAATCCGGCGGTGCCTCCGTAATCGGTCACACGTTCAGCTCGATGAAGACTTCCGTTCCCTCGATCCAGCGGGTAGCGGAAGTAGAGGATCCCCGTGGAACTCCAGCAGCACGATGGCGTGGTGGTGGTGAAGAATCCCACGGTCAGGGCTTCGCCAAACCGGAGACCATGGAATGGAGCAGCGGGTGGAGGGAAAAGGGAGTGGGGAAGTGTGTGGACAAGAAAGAGCTCTCACCCTCCTTTTATAGGGGAGGGGGAGGTAGCCCAAGGGGGAGGGGTGCGGCCAGCCATGGGTTCCCCCACCCCTTCCTCTCTTCATGTGAGTGGAAGCCCCACTCACACCCACTCATACTCTCTTAATTTTCCACTTAGAAAATCCAAAGGTTTTTCTTTAATAAATAAATAAAACATTTTTATTTCTTTATTTATATTTGTTAATTCCATTAACAAACATTTGCATGCAGCACCTCGAATCATTTGTTAATTCTATTAACAACCATTCGATGAAAAACCCCTTGAACTATTACAATTTTCCCTCGAAACAATTTTTCGGAGCTACCCAAAATATTCTTCGGTATTCCGTATCCTCTCTAACGCTTCATCGAACCTTAAGTGTGTCACCCTACGGTTCGCGAATAATTTAGACATGATCGAAACTCCTCTCCGATCAATAATCAACAACGGGATCTGGAGATCCGTGATGACTCCTATATATTCAACGATGACTCTCGTGATCGTGTGAATCTTTCAACGTCGTAACGATTTCCCTTTGTCTCGCGATATTTTACTTGCCCGAGATCCCATCATCGGTATCCACCATACCTTGTTCGATCTCGTTATCCGACAAGTACTCTTTTCTCGTTCCTGTGATATAACATCCTTGTGATCATATCACGTGCTTGCAAGCGGTGTCGATGTGATATCACCGAGAGGGCCCTGGGTATATCTCTCCGTGATATTGGATGGACAAATCCCATTCTTGATCCATGAGCTTCAACTAACACTTTCCAAATACCTAATGCCACCTTTATAGTCACACTGTTACGGTGTGACGTTTGATGTTATCAAAGTATTCTTTCGGTATTAGTGATTACCATGATCTCATGGTCTAAGGAACAATGTTACTCCGAATGTAAGACATAACAACAAAACTAAATGACTTGATCGTATTGTTATACTTAGTTAGGGTCTAAGTTCATCATGTGATTCTCCTAATTACATGATCATGTTATTAACAACATCCAATATCTATGATCAGGAAACCTTGATCATCTGTTAATCAACGAGCTAGTTAAAAGAGAGGCTTCACTAGGAAAGTTGGTTTGTTTATTAATCACACATGTATCAACGTTTCCGGTTAATACAATTCTAGCATGAGAAATAAAAATCTATCATAAACAAGGAATAACATAATAAACACTTTATTATTGACTCTCGGGCATATTCCCTTCACTAGGACTAATACATACTTGTGATTAAACCCCTTGCAAGCATTCACAACTACAAGAAGTAATTAAGATAAATCTAACCATAGCCTTAAACTCTGGGATTCTACACTCCCTCGTACATCGTTTTCCTAACGTGGGTTTAGGTTTCTATCACTCCGACAACCCCACAATTAGTAGCCAAACACATAATGCATCCCTATAGGCCCATAAAGGTGAAGTAACATGTAGGCGATGTTCACATAACACCACTAGACGAATAACACCACAACTTAAGTATCAAACCATTAGATATTACTTCAACATAATTCCACTACTAACATCTTGACTTCTCCCACGTCCTCAAGAACTAAACGAACTACTCACAAGAAATCATATGGATCATAATCATAGGTGATATAATGATGAATAACAATCTGATCATAAAGCGCAAACACCGATAAATCTCGCGAGCATCAACTACTAACAAGTAATCCACACCGAGAGAGAGATCTAGTGGAAAACAACAATATAGAACCCTAATTGTTATAGCGGGATGAAGGTGGGCGATGAGGATGATGGTTCTGGTCGTGAGGACGATGCCGATGATGATCTTGGTGATACCAGGAGCGATGACGGTGACGATGGCGATGATTTACCCTCTTCGGGAAGGAATTTCCCTGGCAGATTACTCCCTGCCTGAGAGCTTTTCTCTCTTTGTTCTTTTTTCGCCCCGTGGAGGCGACGTAATATTTCCTTGATGGTTCTCTCAGGCTTAGGGTTCCCTGGGGATGAAGTATGCAAAAGAGGTTGGCCAGTGGTGTGGGCCCCTGGTGGCCCCCCTCTGTCTCTCCTCGTGGCTGGCTCCCTCATCTGGTCTTCTAAGACTCCTTCGATGCCCCCTTTTTCTTTTGATCTTCAGGAATAGGGTATCTTGACGGTGCTTTTTCAAGCTAATTTATGGTCCTGGTGATTATTCTCCAATAATTATCAAACATGCAAAATAAGATGAAATAACATAGTAATGTATCATAAAATAAAATATATCGATGAATAACAGAAAATTACAATATAAAATAGTGATGCAAAATGGACATATAAGATAGCAACAAGATTGTTATAATATTCAAGGATATAGGTATTCTTACAAAAGAGTTTCAAGAGTTGTTCAAGTGTTGTAGCAAGTCTTGGTGTGAGGCTATGATACGTCATAAATGTATCCCTAATTTCTGATGCTCCATGATCATATTATGCCAATTGCTACATGTTTTCTCCCTTATTTATAGCATTTTCATACGTTTTCCGGCACTAACCTATTAACAAGATGCCCAGAGCCAGTTCCATGTTTTCTGCTATTTTTAGTTTTAGAAAACTTGTTCTGGAAATATTCTCGGAATTGGAAAATTCGAAGCCCGGAAGTCCTATTTTCCCCAGAAGCATCCAGAAGACCGAAGAGGAGTCGAAGAGGGGCAACAGGGGGCCCACACCATGGGCTGGCGCGGGACCCCCTTGGCTGCGCCACCTAGGGGTGTGGGGCCCCTGGAGCTCCAGCGCCTTTGCCCTTTCGCCTATTTAAGCCCCCCGGATGGAAAAACCTAAGTACCTGATCAAAATCCCCGAAAAAGTTCCGCGGCCGCCGTAATCGTCAACCCTAGACCAGGAGGGTTCTGGAGCTATTTTCCGGCACCCTGCTGGAGAGGAAATCATCACCGGAGGCTTCTACATCACCATGCCTGCCTCCGGATTGATGCGTGAGTAGTTCATCCCTGGACTATGGGTCCACAACAGTAGCTAGATGGTTTTCTCCTCCTCATATGCCTCCATGTTTAGATCTTGTGAGCTGCCTATCATGATCGAGATTGATCATATGTAATTCTATATGCTGTTTTTGCTGGGATTCGATGAATATTCACCTTATGCCAAGTTGATTATAGTCTTTATTGCATATGTTATTTGGGATCTTGCATGCTTTCCGTTGCTAGTGGTTGCTCTGGCCAAGTAGTTGCTAGTGACTCCAAGAGGGAGTATTTATGCTTGATAGTGGGTTCATGCCTCCTTGTTGCCTTGATCGAGTGACAGAAACATGAAGGGGGAGGATGTGATGTTGCCATTAGAGAGAAAACAACAGTGAGAGTACCCGCGTGTATAATCATTGTTTACATTACAGACTTTGTTTAATGCAATTATCTGTTGCTTGCAACTTAATACCTAAGGGGGTTCGGATGATAACCTGAGGGTGGATTATTAGTCATAGATGCAGATGGATGTCGGTCTATGTATCTTGTTGTAATGTCCACACTAAATATCATAGTAATCATCATGTTATAATGTGCACTACGGTGCAACCTTTATTTGTCAATTTCCTAGTTGTAATTTGTTCACCTATCATGCTATATTTTATGGATATACACCACTAATGAACTTATGAACCCCGGTCCATTTTTCCACACTGTTAAACAAACCACAACAATTCCTGCTCTCTCTAGTTTGTGCAAGCATACAACTGTTTTCGACACTATACGTCTAATCTTTGTTTTCAGCAAGACCGGTGAGATTGACAACCTCACTGTACCGTTGGGGCAAAGTATTTTGGTTGTGTTGTGTGCAGGTTCCACGTTGTTGCTGACACCGGTGAAGCGCCAGCACCACCGTCAAGGGCATCAACCTTCCGAAGATTCTCTTTCTCCTACTGGATTGATAACCCTGGTTCTTAACTAAGGGGAAAACTCCTACCATTGTGCTCATCACACCCTCTTCTTGGGGTATCCCAACAACACATAGCAAGGATTTTTCTGGCGCCATTGCCGGGGAGAAGGAAGTCTTCTGGCAAGGGGAGTCTCTCACTCTCAACCTCTTTATTTTGTTTATTGTCTTGTTTTTATTTTTATCTTGTTTTTATTCTCTATATTAAAAACAAAAACAAAAAAATTAGTTTACTTCATTGTTGTTATTTATTTGGTTGCTTTTATTTCGTTAGAATGAGTATTCCTGAAGTTGAGGTTCGTTCTTTTAAGCAACAGGGGGAGAGAGTTTAAAAGATGCTTGGTATAGAATAAATGATGCTCATATTAAATGTACAAAAAAATATTCTACCTTGATACTCCTGAGGAATTTTTATGTTGGTATTTCTGGTTGGTATAGGTATGTGTTAGGTACTCTTACAGGTGGTAATTTTCTAGGAACTCCTGTTGTAGAAGCCTGCAATTTGATTGAAAGTTTAGTAGGATCACCCCCATTAAAACTGAGATCACTTTGGAGGACGTTATTAATAAACTAAACTCTTTGGAATGAACTTATCAATTTTCCTGGATAATGCTAGCAAAATTAATGAATCAATAATTACTATTGATAAAAGAATCACTGCTTTAGAGGCTAGCAACACTCATGAAAATCAGAATCTTAGGATTGGTAAATTAGAAGATGCTATGGGAACCTTAAGCTCAACTTTTTCATCCCTTAATTTAAAGAAGGAGAAAGCCTTTGTGGGAAAGGAGCAAAGATTCATGTATGTTCCCAAGACAACTAAACCCAAATCTCAATTTGTGCTGAAAATTGCTAAAACAATTAATGAAACTAAGAGTGACCTCCATGTTGAATCTTCAGAAACATCTGGAGTACCTATTGCTGCAAATAATGGTTTAGATGAAGTTACTTTTGATTCTTCTTCACTTGAAAATACTTGAGTTGATCTTTTATGCCTAGCTGAAAGGCGTTAAAGAAAAGCGCTACCGGGAGACAACCCGTTTTATTTCTCTGTTTTTCTTTGTTTTCTTTGGTGTTCTTTGCACCTGGGTGTTGTATATTGCCTTATAAACCCCGCTGTATCTTTTCTTTTGTGTTTTTGTTGAGCCAAGTAAATCATCTAGTGGAAAGTTGACACAAGATTTCGGATTTCTGAGCAGAAAACAGATTTCTGCTGTCCACTGTTAATTCCGTTAAAAATCACAGAAAATTCACAATGACCTGAGCATTTTTTGCTTAATCCTGAGTTATATACGCAACATTTCTTGGTTGACCACTTTTTGATTTGAGCAACAGAAGATTTTCAAAAAAATCAATCTCTGCATGTTGTTCTGTTTTGACAGATTTCTGCCATTTATCGCATTTGCATCTTAATCTCTTTCTTTTGGTGTTCTTTTGAGAAAAAAAGTTTTAAAAGAAGTTGCGACAGTATCTAATGTTTTTTGATTGCTAGTCTTGTGTTGAAACTGAACCATGTGAGTTTATTATTTCGATTGCACTAACGTTGCTAATGAAGATTGTGCGGATTTTGATGTGAACAAAGTTTTCAAGGGTCAAGAGAAGAGGATGATATGATGAGATCAAGAAGAGTGAAAAGCCTAAGCTTGGGGATGCCCCGAAGGTACATCCCAGCAAATTCCAAGAAGACTCAAGTGTCTAAGCTTGGGGATGCCGAAGGCATCCCCTTCTTCATCAACAAATTATCAAGTCACTTCTAGTGAAGCTATATTTTTATTCGTTCACATCTTATGTGCTTTACTTGGAGCGTATTTTATTTTTGTTTTCAGTTTGATTTTGCTTTTGCTTTTGCTTTCATTTTGTTTTTACTTTCATAATAAGCTTGGTTGGACCCCAACATTCTTTTATTGGATAGTGACATGCTCCGCTTTTTCTTGAGAATACATTGTATTCCTAGTATCTGTCTAGTTGCCGCATTTATTTAGCTCCTGTTTTGCATGCATCTCTTATCAGAGCTGTTAATTTTAGTAGTATTATTTGAGTACTCTCATGTTTGCTTGCTGTATCATAAAGAGTATTTTTGTTAAAGCATGTTTTGTATGGTGTTTGTTGGGAGAAAGAAAACTGCTGCTTGAAGTAGAATCTATAACAGTACTAGTAGAAGCTTTTATAGACTGTGGCTAGAACTTTTTCATGCCATGCTAAATGTTATTTTAGTTTTAAAGCCTTGTGGTTATTGAGTAGCATGATTATCCTCAAATAGCTGAGAGTGTTTAATATGTATTGAAAGATTCATGAGTTGTTCTCGTCATAGTAAAGCATCAATATATGGTATTCTCTTTCGAATGTTTTATTTGGTTGACTTGGCGCATGCTCACACCATGTTTATGACTACAAACCAGTAACGAATAGCCTCCATGACCACTTAGTTTTTGAACTTGTGATACTGCTTATGTTTTAATTAATGATGCTTATGTCGCTATGCATGATTATGGCTCTTATGCTCTCTTGATTTGTCGCTCCCAGTCTTTTGGTAGCCTCCACCTGTACCGAGTATGAGCTCTACTCATGCATCCAAACTCCCTTAAACCAAAGTTTTTCCCATTGTGTACACCATACCTACCCACATGTGGTATTTAACTGCCATTCCAAAGTAAATTGCTCATGTGTTACCTTTAAAACCTTCAAAATTATGTCTGCTATGTGTTCTTGTTTTTGCTCATGAGGACGTCAATAGAGAATCTTTATCTCCCTTTTTTATTGGATTTCACATCCTGTACTAGTGGATTCATCCGTTTATCCAAATGATAGAAGAGCTGGTAGCGGGGTGCCAAGCCCCAAATTAATACAAACAAATTCTCTTCACTATTTTTTCCCCTGATCATATCAGTCAAAGCATAATTGTGTAAACAAAAGAGGGATGAATTTCTACACCAGTTACGTCCTTCACCATGGGAGCCTCTCTTGTGAATTCAGTTGGCTTGTGACGTATTGTATTGTCTGTTTACCGTTCGTTGACACTAGCATACACCTCTCCTAAAATATAGACATTCCTCCACAAATGTCAAACTTTTAATACCTCTGTTTAATAAAATAAAAAGCTCTAGCACACGAGTGATCCCTACTTCCCTCTATGAAGGGCCTTTCTTTTACTTTTATGTTGAGTCTCCATCTTCTAACTTTATGAACAGTTGAGAGAGCATTTTTGCCATTCTGAGTTTTATGTGCATTTGTCCCATAAACATCAATAATTACTTCATGATGTGATATTATTTGTTCTAGTCTTCCTCTTGAACTTTGAAAGTGTCCTGGCATTTATGTTTTCCCACTCTTAAGGACTAGCGAAATACCACTTTGTCATGCTTCCTCTATACCTGAAACAAACGTTTACCTTTCTTTGCATTATTATTCATGATCCTTTATTTGAGTTACTCTTCGTGATGCAAAGTAATTGCTATGCTTTATTATTAAAGTTTTATTTTTCATGCCTGTGTTTAAAGTTTTATGATCTCAGCGTGCATATGCTTTTACATTAGATTGATCAAGTTTATGTTAGTAGCATGTCACCTCACAAATTATTGTTTTATCGTTTACCTACTCGATGACGACTAGGAACTAAGCTTGGGGATGCTTGATACGTCATAAACGTATCCCTAATTTCTGATGCTCCATGATCATATTATGCCAATTGCTACATGTTTTCTCCCTTATTTATAGCATTTTCATACGTTTTCCGGGAATAACCTATTAATAAGATGCCCAGAGCCAGTTCCCTGTTTTTTGTTGTTTTTAGTTTCAGAAAAGTTGTTCTGGAAATATTCTCGGAATTGGAAAATTCGAAGCCCGGAAGTCCTATTTTCCCCGGAAGCATCCAGAAGACCAAAGAGGAGTCGAAGAGGGGCAACAGGGGGGCACACCATGGGCTGGTGCGGGTCACCCTGGCCGCGTCAGCTAGGGGTGTGGGGCCCCTGGGGCTCCACCGCCTTTGCCCTTTCGCCTATTTAGACCCCGCGGATGGAAAATCCTAAGTACCTGATCAAAATCCCCGAAAAAGTTCCGCAGCCGCCGTCACCGTCAACCCTAGATCAGGAGGGTTCTGGAGCTGTTTTCCGGCACCCTGTCGGAGAGGAAATCATCTCCGGGGGCTTCTACATCACCATGCCTGCCTCCGGAGTGATGCATGAGGAGTTCATCTCTGGACTACGGGTCCATAGAAGTAGCTAGATGGTTGTCTCCTCCTCATATGCCTCCATGTTTAGATATCGTGAGCTGCCTATCATGATCGAGATTGATCTTATGTAATTCTATATGTTGTGTTTGCTGGGATCCGATGAATATTGACCTTATGCCAAGTTTATTATAGTCTTTATTGCATATGTTATTTGTGATCTTGCATGCTTTCCGTTGCTAGTGGTTGCTCTGGCCAAGTAGTTGCTAGTGACTCCAAGAGGGAGTATTTATGCTTGATAGTGGGTTCATGCCTCCTTGTTGCCTTGCTCGAGTGACATAAACGTGAAGAGGGAGGATGTGATGTTGCCATTAGGGAGAAAACAGCGGTGAGAGTACCCGCGTGTATAATCATTGCTTACATTACACACTTTGTTTAATGCAATTATCTTTTGCTTGCAACTTAATACCTAAGGGGGTCCGGATGATAACCTGAGGGTGGATTATTAGTCATAGATGCAGATGGATGTCGGTCTATGTATCTTGTTGTAATGCCCGCACTAAATATCATAGTAATCATCATGTTATAATGTGCACTACGGTGCAACCTTTATTTGTCAATTTCCCAGCTGTAATTTGTTCACCCAGCATGCTATCTTTTATGGAGATACACCACTAGTGAACTTATGAACCCCGGTCCATTTTTCCACACTATTAAACAAACCACAACAATTTCCTGCTCTCTACTTTCTGCAAGCATACAACTGTTTTCCACACTATACGTCTAGTCTTTGTTTTCAGCAAGACCGGTGAGATTGACAACCTCACTGTACCGTTGGGGCAAAGTATTTTGGTTGTGTTGTGTGCAGGTTCCACGTTGTTGCTGACACCGGTGAAGCGCCAGCACCACCGTCAGTGGAATCAACCTTCCGAAGATTCTATTTCTCCTACTATATTGATAACCCTGATTCTTAACTAAGGGAAAAACTCCTACCGTTGTGCTCATCACACCCTCCACTTGGGGTATCCCAACAACACATAGCAGGCTACGAGCTTTATCTATATTAAACATAACTATCTCAAGAATTCCTATTACAATAGTAAATTCCCCGACTACCTTCATATCAGTATTCATAATTTCATTATTATGGTAACATTCAATTATAGGCATACTCACAAGCTTGCATTGAAATTTAAGATCCTTAGGATATTGATCTATGCATCAAGATACATTATACCTATCACATAATCCATGGCCAATTACATTTTATGCTTCCATTATAAACATTTTTTTACCAACATTAGTTGATTCAACCATATGGGGTTGCATAAGTACACGTCCTACTTTTGGAAGACATTCATGGCCAAGATAGGTGTCAAGCTACTATTCTCCAGCGCATACCATCCTCAAACCTACAGAAAAACCATCTTCACTTCTACGAGCATTGATCAAGCCCAATCTAAAGAATTGGGACGAATGCATCCCTCACGCTGAATTTGCGTACAATTGAGCACTTCATCAAGCTACAAAGAAAATCCCTTTCGAGATCTTCTACGGCTTCAGCCCCAACACGTCCCTCGATATACTACCATTGCCTCTTCACCAAAGAGTCAACATGGATTTCGACAAGCGCATCGATTAAATCAAGAAACTACATGAGTCTACATGATCAACACTTGAGAAGCACTACGAGCACCATGCCGCGAAGATGAACAAAAACAAGAGCGCAACTCTAAGTTCAAGCCATGAGGTGATGGACCTTTCAAGATCCTCAAGCGCATCAACAACAATGCCTACAAGCTCAATGTCTTGCGGTCCAAGTACCTCATACACACCACCTTCAACGTGAAAGACCTATCTCCCTTCCATGGATATCCAAGTAATGACGACAATCACGAGTCGTGGACAACTCTTTTCGAGGGGGGGGGGGATGATGCAGAGCACCCTATTCCACCAAGCACTCCTACTACACCTAATGGACCAACGAAGAGAGCAGATAAAAAGCAATGCAAGACATGGTGAACACGCTCTTAGCACTCTATGACTCCGATAACTCGGTGAATGCACTAGTAGGAAAAGGCTTACCAGTGACGAACATAATTCAGCTACCGCTGGCGAACATGTGTTGGCCAGCGCTAAGCCGCCAGTGGCATAGGTTACCGCTGGCGAACAATCTTGTTTGTCAGCGCAATGTCAGTTACCGCTGGCGAACACCTTAGCTCGTTCGCCAGCGGTAAGTTTCGAAATATTTAAAATTTGAAAATAAATATTTTCGCATTTTTTTCATAATTTCAAAACATTTCAATTGGGGAACCTTTAATCCCAGTGTTGATTTTTTTCTTTTTTTTTTGCTTCATTTCAATTTTAATTGTCCACTTCCCGGTCAGTCACCCATACTACCACTACTTTAGCCCCAACACGCTTAACTTCTTAGTTCCATCCCTATTAGGGACCTAGGAACAACTCGTTCTTTCTTGTAAGTATAATACTATTATTCCTTTTAATTGTTGGACCATAGTGTCACACGCCTTCACTTTTTTGGGTTGAAAACATTATTTAAGTAAACAAAAATGAATAAGTAGTGATAATCTTGAAATCACATAGCAATAAAATAAATTATTTTTTTTTTGAATTTTGTCATTTAATATAGAATAATTCATATCTACAAATCCATAATCACAAATTCGACAAATGATATGTCTAAATTGATCATAAAAATACGAGGAATCCAAATATGACATCCATCTCATATTTTCTTAAAAAAAAATTAATTTTTATCTTTTAAAATTTTGAATTTCTTTTTATTAATTTGATATTGTAGGAAAATTTCTTCTATCTCAAATAACTTTTTTCCCTTTTTGAATTTTCCAATTCTGTGAAAACCTGACCGGGTAAACCCAGTGAGGTTGGATTGGAAATTTGCTCACGCTTTTTTTGATATATTAAACACGTTTTTTTGACGTCGTATGCAAAATGTATGGCCGTTTACGTTTTATTTTTGAATTTTGCATAAAAGGACGAAATTTATATTTAAAAATTTCTATGCCAACTAGACACTACACCCTACCCAGAAATCAAAGGATTTTATTTTTTTAACATTTTATCATTTTTGTTTAGGTTTTAGAAAACTAAAAAGGAGGTCCAATGGGGAGGGGGAGGTTGTGCATGGAGCGCAAAAATAAAAAAATGTACCGCTGGCGAACAAAAATAGTGGTCCGCCAGCGGTATGTTTAGCGCTGGCAAAGCGTGTTGTTGGCCAGCAGTAATAATGGCGCTGGCGAACAAAACCGATGTTCGTCAGCGCTAAGTTAGGTACCGCTGGCGAACAAACTTGCCCGTTCGCCAGCGGTACTTGCTACCGCGCGGCGCCACCAGGCCAACACTTACCGCTAACGAACAAAGTGGAATGTTCGCCAGCGGTAAGCTGGGTAGCGCTTGCGAACACAATTTCGTGTTGCCCAGTGGTAATAGCGTTGGGGAACTGATAACTGTGTTCGCCAGCGGTACAGTGGTGGTATAGCCTATTTTCTACTAGTGATGGTTTGCTACCTCATGCCAACGTCCTATGTGTGCTCATGTATGACTCCCAAGATGGCCCCAATGAGGTGATGGATGATGCCCAAGGAATGCCTAAGAAGAATGTAGAAGATGGCCAAGAGAAGAAGCTGGCGGAAGCTAATCAGACTAGAGTCTCCGGTCCACCCTGGAGCCCATCGCAAGCAAGATCGTAGTATCCGCCCCTGCCTGCACCATGTCTACCGGAGCAACTCACAGATGCCATATCGGCCTGTCCAGAGTATTCCTGGACCAAGAACGGAATCTTCGCCCTCCACGAACCGCAGTCTCCGCCCCTGCCTGCACCTCGTCGACCGGAGAAACTCACAGATGCCCTGTCGGCCTATCCAGATTATGCCTGGAGCAAGACCGGAGTCTCCTCCCCGCACCCTCCAGGACAGAGTCTCCGCCCCCTTGAGATCGGAGTCTTTGGGGTAAGTGACTGCCTGCGCGCAATGAATTGGTGTTTGGTATTCAACCGGAGAGTGGTTCGGAGTAGCATAGTGAAGAGATATATTTATGCATTCAATTATGTTATTATTGTTGAGAGTGTTCACTAGTGAAATTATGATCCCTAGGCCTTGTTTCTAAACATTGATACACCGTTTACAATCAGTTCTGCTACATGTTTGCTTGCTGCCATTTTTATTTTAGATTGCTATTATCACTTATATACATCCGTATTACTTGTATTTCACTCTCTCTTCGTCGAACTAGTGCACATATACAACTGACAATTGTATTAGGTGTGTTGGGGACACAAGAGACTTCTTGTATCGTGATTGCATAGTTGCTTGAGAGGGATATCTTTGACCTCTTCCTCCCTGAGTTCGATAAACCTTGGGTAATCCACTTAAGGGAAACTTGGTGCTGTTCTACAAACCTCTGCACTTGGAGACCCAACACTGTCTACAAGAATAGAAGCATGCGTAGATATCAAGGCTCATCTTTCTTCCTCTTAGGAGGCTACTTCTAGTGTAACTAGAGCCGTACAAAGGCTACCACATATACTCTTGTATTTGGAGTGTATCAAAGCTACTCTGAAATTTCCGTCCTTTCTCCTTGGGATTCAGTCGGTGTTCTTCCATTATTTCCCAACTGACACTTAAGGATCTATTGGTGGGGTGGACTAGCCGCATGGTTGAATTGGTTCTAATTAAGGTGAGTTCGAGTTGATCGGTTCCCAGATACGACCGTGGGTTTAGTTGCCGGGGATTTGGATTTTCTAGTTCGGACTAGTTATCATTACTCGCTCTTCTTGTTCTTGCCTTTCCCCTTGGGTCTTCCGTGAGATCAGGACACTCCTCGTGGTACAAGCTACATCACATCTTGTGAGTGGTTGAAGTGATATTAAATCACGGAAACATGAATACTTCAAGGCAAAAATATATGAATATGTAAACTAGTTTTGATTAAAATTGTTTTATTAAGGACGAAGAAATGATAATAATGAGTTGAAACACTAATCATATCAATTTCTTGGTGTTGTTGTTTGATCAGTTAGCAAATGTTATTGCTAGAGTAATTAATTTTGGACTACTAGAGTAATCTTAAATATTACATTATGAGTGTTAAGTCGGCCGTGTTAATGAAGTAAGATGTTATTGTTTTTCATTATATAAAGTGAAAGGACTTAAAATTCTGTGGAAGTTGAATATGATATTTTGATTTCGCTGGGCCTAATTGAAAGAGAGGTACATCATGAAATGATTTTACCGAGTTATAAATGAATTGTCAAAAAATGTCTTATTAAATTCAAAATCTATGAGATACATTAATTAATTTTGAAAGAAATTTTGAATTGTAATGAGACAAAAGAATTTATCTCAAATGTAAGCATGACGTGATATTATGCAATAGACTTGACCTTCATAGTCTTGGTGTTGACAGTCATTTTTAGCTCACAAATGAAGGGCACCAAGATGAGATCAAATGGGAAAATGTCCTGAACGAAAGTTGTGCGCCTCGTCAAAACGAACAATTTTGATTTTTGATCGAATAAGTGAAAATTTAACACGAACGCATGTGCCTTTATTGGTCTCTCTAAATATAGATTTTAAATGAAACAACGCGGAAAGTTCTTGCTGTAATAATTTGTTACTACTGGTCTCTCTAAATTATGTAATATGTTGACCGATAATTTTTGTAGAAATTTTATCATTAACAAATAAATTACCCTTCACAATTGGTCCCCATCAAATGTCCATGTGCATGAGAGCTTGATGATGGCAGATTTCAGATTTGTGTGGGTTTTGTGGAGGCAAGTACTTTTGAGAAAAAACTATTTGTCGAGAATGAGATCATCATTGTAGAGAGAATAGATCATTATTTTTTAAATGGTTATAAAATAATTACTTAGTGTATGACCCTGTAAGGAACATATAGTTTGTAAAGAATACAACGTAGATGTTCAGGTCGGTAAGCATGCATTTCCATATTTGTGATATTTTCAAACAATATTTTTTAGGACGAAAGTAATTTTTATAGAATCTTGCGCTAGCAAATTAATTTAATTTATATTAGTCGAGTTAAGTAGTTCATCATCGGCACTTGTATGATTGCAAGACTCATATTGATCAAATCTCTATTTATGATTTTAAGGTTATACGTGCAATGCATGTGCATGCTTATTAGTTACTAGTAAATCTGCATGTGCGTTCTTTCGGTTTATAAGCTGAGTTGATATCACAAGTTGAGTTGATTTTTAGCCGTGTTTTCCTTGTGACCTTGACTCGGTGCGTGTGTAACCTACAAAACGAAAGTGCAGACAACAATATTGGAAACTGTCACCATTCTATCATCCCAAAGCAGGAGAATACCGTCCTTGGTGGCAATAGTAGGACGATGCGCGAAATGCCGCAGCCTGCGACCACCAAGATGGGCAGTTGTGAAAGCATCAACCTATTGGAGCTTTGTTTCTTGTAAACATACAATGTGGCAGGAAGTGGAGGCAATAAGATCGCTAACAACGTCATGGCGCCTTGGACAATTCAAACCTCGAGGGTTCCATTTAAGAACATTAAGTTCAGTTTCTAACATTGTGATACATCATATTTCAAATAGGTCTCGCGCCGAAAGAAGGCACAGCCAACATGGCTGCACACAGACCTAAGGAGGCTTGCCAGGCCGATAGCAGAAACAGCCACTGCAAACAAGCAACGAACCACAAACAGAATAAAACTGAAACTGGGACATCTGGATATCTTCTAACATGTTGAACACGCATATGACGGACAGAGTCGTGTCGATCATCAGGCATTGGCTTCCGCGTCCGGTCGCCGTGTCGCCCATCAGGTCAACAACATACGCACCTACGTGCTCCACTAGCGCCTCCTCTACAGCTGTCGCGAAGTCGCAGTCCATGCGGAAAGAGGGCCCTCAGCGCCGCGATCGCAATGTCTGGGAGCTTGCCGCGGAACAGCTGCACAAACTTGCCTATGGCCGCTGCGACGGGCTTAACACACTTCAACTATGATATACTTGGAGATCTTCAACACTACATTGTTCGGCACTAAGGAATACAGTTCTGATATGTTCATTTTCTACATCTTGTTTCTATATCTTGCTCATTTAGTTGATTCCTCCCTTGTATCAATATGCAATAGTTAACAGAACATGTTCAGAATCCGTAGTCAAAACTCAATAACCTTGACTCCAAATTGGAAGGGTCAAGTTCAACACCATAAAATATGTTTGAATTGTGCAAACAACTCCATGATAGGATCTCCATGAGACAATGGAGCTTATAGTGTTTTATCATCTTGGATTTTGTATACTGTTTCAGAACACCCTCTACACCCTCTGACATGAAAAAAAAAACAATATGCTTCTCTTTTGTAGGCTGAGAAGATGATAATAAAGCTGAGAGAAGAGAGCAGGTCTATGAACAGCAGCGGGATAAGTTGCAGGAAGCGATGGTATGACTTCTTCGTCACAGAAACATCCCGAGCATTCATTTTCTTTTTCTTCTTCATACGACCAGCAATTAGCTGGGTTCCACTATTTTGCAGTAATAGAAAACAGCATCCAGTTTCCAGAACATCTCGATAGTTTTCTGTTCTGTAACCAATGTGCTGCTATATGTCCCATTGATTATAAAATGATTAACTGTGGCCAAAATCCTGTACATCCTTTCCTGTTCTGGAAAATGAATAGGGGCAATACATTAATGAAATAAACAATGCTTGTGTGTGGCTTCAGCTTTAGCTTACAAAGGAGTATAAAAAACCTAGAGTGTTCTCCTCCAGGAAATAACCACAAGGGTGATCCGCTGCAGCTATGTTAGATACAATGATCTTTCATATTAAATATTGCACATTAAAAGTCCAGGCGGGAGTTTCATGCTTATGTTGTGTTAGATTTGCCTATCTACTTGCGTTCCCGATCTATTTCATGCCGATCACATGCATAGTTGGCAACTACTAGTAGATGATAACAACTAGTAGAGAATAGATGGTACATAAAGTCAAGTCACGACCCCACTCTTGTTTTCCTTCCAGAAAAAGATGAGAGACAAATGCCCAGTTCGAAACAAATTTGGATTGCTTAAATCATTCTGATGAATTATTTGATTTCCTGGAAATGTCTATAGTTCATTACTACAGGTGGCTACTTTCTTCTTTATAAATCATTCAGAATCGTAGGGAACGAAGGTGGATATGATGTTCTCTAAGAGATGGGCTAGTTTCTATAATATGGATCATGGAACACAGGAAAAAAAATCCTGTCATTGTTTTCCTATAACATTCCTTTTTTTTTGTTAAGGGGCTGACGTGGTTGACGTCATGAACTTTTTTAGAAAAAAAATGTTACTCTGTAGCAACAATGTTTTAAGCTTATACGTTGGTTTTTTCAATGGATTAGTTGAACATTTGAGGATCGATTGGTCGAACGTTCTTCATTTCTAGTGATCAAATGAAACAACCAAGTAATGCTACCATCTGAGAACAATTAGTTTCGAATTTGAGCAGCTGAAACCTAACATCAGACCTATGTTCTTAATTTTGTATTTGCATCTGGGTGTCTAAAATACATCAATTGCAATGGATCAACTACAATAACACTTCCCTGAAATAAAGAGTGGTTCGATGTTAATAAATTTGCAACTGCAGTCAAGGAGATGGATCAGTGAATCTCCTCTAGAGAGGTCGAAGGGCAGCTATAAAAATCATTGGAAATTTAATCCTTGTTACAACCTCCCAATTCATTTAGTACTACCCACGGATTTAAGCTTAACCTTCAGATAACAGGATTGAAAAATTCAAACACCGGAAAACAGCTAAAATAAAATTGCAGGCTCGACATTTTGATAATATTTCGGACAGAAGGTGATCAGTTTGAATGTTTGGGGTTTAAGACCTTCTTTCAAACTATAAAACAGAACTGAAAAAAAATTAAAATCATCTCACGGATGAATTTGGCATTTTATTTTCACACGTTCAGTTGTGGAACGGGCTGCCATGAGTCTGCAATAAACACGAAGTGACATTTGTTTACCTCCGAAGGAAAGAACTCAAACGATGCTAATGCAGCACTAGGGTATCCATTCTTTCCAGGCGCCAGTTCAGTTCCTTTCTGGTAGCAAGAGATCCCATATCAGATGGTATACTGCCATAGCAAACATATTCTGTGAGAAATCTTGCAAGGCTCTTGGGAGAGTGTTTCCCCATCCATCCCTCTTCGCCGAACCGCCGGACTAAGGACTTGGAGAGTTCCATATGGCTGCCATCGTTGAGGCGATGTACCCAAATCCCGCCGTCAAAGCCACGAGCAGTGTAGTAGATGCAGTTGCATTCAATAGCTGGGAGATTACAAGCATCGACGGAGAGACAACGATGCCTGCCAAGGAAGATTGCACGGTTTCCAATGCTCTTGACCTGCTCCAAAACTCTGTTCTCCACGTCTACTCTGAAGACCTCCATCTCTTTCTCCAGGAGGCCCACAAGGAGCAGCTCGCCAGCGTTGTCAACAAGGAACGTCCTACGTTCAGGCAACCAATACCATTTCTTGCTGACAATGGTGTTTACCTCAGGTTTCTCATCCAGCCTGCAGTTGTGTTCAACGACAGCAACTGTTCCACATTTGTTCACGGCATAGGCGCGACCTTTAAAGGGCACCATGGAGGCAACCCTGCCCAGAGTCGGCTTAGCTGTGAACAGTGACTCCCGGTTGAAAACAACATCCCAGGTCAGATCGATGCATCCGCCAGAACTGGAATCAAAAAGGCTGTAAAGCAACATGGATGATGAGCATGTGGCGAACATGTTTTTTCTGTGTGTGCGCGTGAGGCCAGATTCGTTGTCCCCGAGGAACTGTGCTGTAGTCACAGGGAATCGGACCAGGCGGCCAGTGATGGGGTTGAGGAGGCAGATCCTGGAGTTCCTGGCCGCCGGCTCCAAGACGAGATGACCGTCCTCGGTGGAGGCAATGCAGGTGTAGTCCCGAAGCATGGGCAGGTCCTTCCATAAGAAGCGGCCCGAGTCGACGTGGAGGAAGAGGCAGCGGCGGCCTGAGTGGTCATCGCCGGCGAGCGACGAGACCAGCACCCATCCGCGGGGGCTGAAGCGGGGGTCAGGGGCCGCGCGGGTCGTCGGTGGTGTCACGCCAGTTGCGGCACACGGCGCGGAGGCTAATGTAGTAGTCCACGTCGCTGGTAGCGAGGAAGATGTCCGCGACACGGTTGACGAGGTCGGAGGGGAGCGATGCCCAGTCCGACGGCGCCATGGCCTGTCGCCGGGGTGGATTAAGAATGAGTCAAAGATATAGATAGCAAGCGCAGTTCAGCGAGACCAAATGTTTCATGAAACAGAGAAAGGGGTTAGTACGCACCTTGAGATGGTTCAGCGAGGGCGCCGGAAAGAGCTCCCGGCAGGTGTTGGCGGCGGTGACCACTTGAATCCGGCGGCGGCGGAGGCGATTCGGACCTGGCGGCGGCGACGCGAATCCGGAACCCGCGGAACTGAATCGAAAATTCCAGCTGTGACGATGGATTAGACACCGGTAGGGCGAGACGGATGAAGGGGGAAGCGGCGGTGCGAGCTCCGCCCCGCTCCGTCCGGCGTCGGCGGCGGCCCGTAACCCTACCGCGTGGGACCTGGAGGAAACCACTCAGTCTTTTGTTTTTTATTATTATTATTTTTTTTTTTTGAGAAAACTTCCGACTCCTTTTATTCCTCAACCGATAACGAGCTACAAATGCCCACTGGGGGCTCAATCAGCCACACATGGCGACCCTGAACAGAACTCACGCTGCTCTTGGCTAACCCGTGAGCTTCTTTATTGGACACTCTATTTTCATGAACGAAAGCTAAATCTTCGAAATCCCTCCTCGCTTCACTGATCTCCTTGATAATGATCGCGTAGGTTCCCATCGTTCCTTGCTCGATGCTGCGAATGACATTCTGACAATCACTCGCCACCGTAACTCTCCTTGCATTGATGTCCTTTGCAAGTGCTAAGCCCTCTCGAACGGCTAGGGCCTCCAGCGTTTCCGCGTCTGTTCTTCCGGCAATAACCTCAGCCGAGGCTCCCAGGAATAGCCCCGCTCCATCTCTTGCAACTGCTGCAACCGTCCCGCTGCCGGTGTTTTTGCTTACACCTGCATCAACATTGATCTTCACGGATCCGTTCGGAGGCGGGATCCAAGAACGTGGCCCAGCTGATGTGCCAACATTCCGTTGCCTCCCCTCCCTTCTTGACTCGTACCCTAGGTCGTCAACGAATCTCTCGACAAAGGCGTGCACCGACAGAGGGTTTTGGAAGATATGCTCATGGATTGCTTTCCTCCGTGCATGCCATATGGCCCAAAGGGTCACAAAAACCCTTGTCATCTCCTCACTGCTGAGAGAGCTCGTCATCTCCGCCAGCCATGCCCGAGCGTCTGCCTCACAAGCCATCAGATTCTCGGTCACTCCTTCATCTGCGAGAGCCCACACACACCTTGCAAACGTGCACTCCAACAAAGCGTGGCGCCACGAGTCCTGCGCCCCGCAGAGTTGGCACTTATCCTCCGATGCCATGCCTCTATGATGGCGAACATCGTTAGTAGGGATTGACTGTTTAGCCAACCGCCAAAGGAAAATTCGGATCTTTGAGGGGACCTTCACCCTCCACAATCGATCCCACTCTTTTTTCATCGAGCCATTATCTGAGACAGATGGCCGATTTCTCTAGCCATGCTTCTCGTCTGTCTTTTGTCGCCACTAGCATTTGGTAAGCTGATTTCACCGAGAAAATACCTCGCCTGTCATAGTGCCATGCCCAGAAGTCATCAAGCCTCCTAGTGCTTATAGGAATTTGGGTGATCATCTCCACGTCCATCGGCATAAGGTACTGCCGCAACTTCTCCGAGCGCCACGTTGATCCATTCAGATCAATGAATTCTGAGACCTTTCTTGGAGGATCTTCTCCAAGACATGCCATGGGGCGTAGCATCCCGTCGCGTGGAATACAATTATCGTTCCACGGGTCCGTGCTATCCCCGTTGCCGATGCGGCGAATAAGACCTTGTTTCAGTACCTGTACTCCCTCGTGAACAGATCGCCATACCAAGGAAGGGTTTGCTCCTACCTCTGATCTCAATAGGTCCCTGTCCGGATAGTATCGTGCCTTGAGGATACGAGCACTCAGCGTGTCGGGTTGCTGGATCATACGCCAGCCCTGCCTAGCAAGTAATGCAAGGTTAAATAATTCCAGCTCTCTGAAGCCCAGTCCTCCCATGTTCTTGGGTTTGCACATGTCCTTCCAGGATACCCAGCTCGGCTTCCTGGCCCCATCACGGCTGCCCCACCAAAAACTGCTAACCATTGAGTTGATCTTCTGGCAGAGTCCCCTTGGTAATTTGAAACACGCCATAGAATAAGTGGGCAGTGCTTGTACTACCGATTTGATCATAACATCTTTGCCCCCAGCTGACAAGAGTCTCTCTAGCCATCCCTGTATACGTTTCCAAATCCTATCCTTCAAGTATTTGAAGGACGCATTGGTTGATCTCCCCACATCAGATGGCATGCCGATATATTTCTCGTTTAGTGTCTCTGTGTGTACATCTAGGGCCTCCTTCACAATATTTCTGATCCCTGCCGGACATCCTTTGCTGAAGAAAAGCGAGGACTTGTCGCGGTTTATCCTCTGGCCTGACGCCCTACAGTAAAGATCCAACAGATGCTGGACAATGTTTGCACTCTCCGTATCCGCTTTGAATAGCAACAGGCTATCATCTGCAAAGAGTAGGTGACTCACCGCCGGCGCCGACGGGGCCACCATTAATCCATGGAGCTCTGATGATAAATGATGGTGTTTTAGCAGGCACGACAGGCCCTCTGCTGCTATCAAGAATAGGTACGGAGATATGGGATCCCCCTGGCGGATCCCCCTTGATGGCGAGAATTGTTGTAATTTCCCACCATTAAATAACACTCGGAACGATACTGTTGTGACTTACCTCATGATCATCTGGATCCAAAGGCGATGGAACCCAAGTTTCACCATGACTGCCTCGATATAGGTCCATTCTATCCGATCATATGCCTTTTGCATATCCAGCTTCAGAGCACAGAACCTATGTCTCTTTGTTTTGTTCCGCTTCATAAAGTGTAAGCACTCATACGCTGTGATTATGTTGTCCGTGATCAATCTGCCTGGCACGAAAGCTGATTGCTCCTCTGCAATAATTTCTGGCAAGCACACCTTCAGTCTGTTTGCGAGAACCTTTGACGCTATTTTGTATATTACGTTACATAAGCTAATTGGCCTAAACTTCCCCAACTCCTCCGGGCTGGCCACTTTCGGGATGAGGACAATAAACGTCTGGTTTATATCCCTCATATCATCTTCTCCTTTTAGCACTCTCAGGACGGCTAGAGTCACTTCCTCGCCACAGATCTCCCAATGAGTTTGGAAGAAGTGTGCAGGAAAGCCGTCGGGCCCTGGTGCTTTGGTTGGAAACATTTGGAAAAGTGCCTCCTTCACCTCTCTCCCCCCCACTGGCTTTAGCAACTGATCATTCATCTGGGCAGTCACCTTGGTAGGGATCACATTAATCACCTCGCTCATGTTCTGTACTCCTTCCGAGCGGTATAGGTTCTCGTAGAACCTGCTCGTCATCCGCTCCATCTCACTTTCATTCTCCGTGACGGTGCCATCCGGTCTAGTTAACCTCGTTATCTTGTTTTTCTTCCTCCGCTGGCTCGCACGTATGTGGAAGAAACGGGTGTTCTTATCTCCCTCTGCTAGCCACTGTACACGTGCGCGTTGCCTCCACATCACCTCCTCGCGTTGATACAGATCGATCAGGCGGTGGGTAATAGTGTTCTCCTCCTCTGATGGTTCTTGTCTAAGAGGTTCATCACGTAACGCCTCGAGGCGATTATTCAGATCACGGATTTCCCTCTGAACATGACCAAAAGTGTTCTTCCCCCACGTACCAAGTGAGCCTGACATGCGTTGTAGTTTCTGCTGCAGCTCTGTCATTGTTGTCGCTGTCCCTTCCGCCTTCCATGACTCTTCAAGAAAGGGTTTAAACTGGTTATGTGACTCCCACATTACCTCATAACGGAAGATTTTCTCGTCCGTAACTCGCCGTTGCCGCACCGCTTCCTTCCATCTGAGCAGAATAGGCCCATGATCCGAGGCCGCTCCTGTCAAGTTAGTTACAGTGGCGAGTGGGAAACGTGCACTCCACGTCGGAGTCGCCAACACTCTGTCCAGACGGACTCGACAAAAGGAGCCCCCTGCCACGCGCTTCTCGTACGTCCACTGTCTCCCCTCGTATCCGAGGTCCGCGAGTTCACAGATATCGACTGTTTCTCTAAAACCCTCAATCTGCGCCATGCTCCTTTCTGCCACTCCCTCGTGCTCGTGTTGATGGAGCACTTCGTTGAAATCCCCAATACATAACCATGGTAACGGATTGGATGATTTTATGTGCTTAAGCATATCCCATGTTTTGAAACGTTGGGACACTTGGGCCTCTCCGTACACACAGGTTAGTCTCCACGGTTCACTGTTACTTTCTGTAATCCTGGCATCAAGATGATACTGAGAATAAGGCAATATCTCAACTTCAATATCATTGTTCCAGTACATTGCAATACCTCCACTTCTTCCTGAGCTACTAATCGCAAAGCAATTATGAAACCCTAGCGTCCTAGCTAGTCCTTCAACCCGTGATTTGTGTATCTGTGTTTCTACTACACACAACACGGTAGGGTGGAAACGCTTCGTTAAATTACGAAGTTCTCGGACTGTCGCGTCGTTTCCCAGGCAACGACAGTTCCAGCATATGCAACTCATTGCTCCTGGCGGCACTCCATCACGGAGCCCGCCTCAGCTTTTTCCTCCTCCCTCCTTTTAGCCCTCTTTGTTTCTGGTTTAACCGGCGACGGAGACAACACATCCTTGGCCTTGTCCTCTTCTGCTAGCCTGCTATCCAAACTCTTCTGGCTGCTGGATGCCCATCTGCTCTTTCTGATACGTTCGTCAGCATCAGCACCCCAACGTCACTTCCTGCTTTGATTGGCGAATCTTGCTGTGCACGCTTGCGTGACCCAGCCCCATTCTCCCGAGGTCTTGCGCCACCACGCCCCCCTTTTGGTTGATCTCCAGCTGGTGCCCTAGCTCGCACCCCAGATGATGTCGGGTGCCAGTCCTCATTCGGGGCAACCATCCATCTTCCATACTGCTTGAGAGTGTCATCGTGGACTCCATCCCCACAATCAAATTCATCATGGCCTAGAAGCCCGCACACCTCGCAGAACCTGGGCAATTTCTCGAAAAGGACTTGGAAAGATAGTCTCTCCGAGCCCTCCGGGTGTAGACCTACCACCCTAGTCAGAGGTTTGTTGACATCGAGCATTAATCTTACTCTGACAAAACTTGTTCCGCTCGCCCCTAAGGCATACAGATCAATGCTTTTGACTGACCCGATGCGACTGGCCATGTCACGAACAATGTCTTCCTTTCGGAACAGCGACGGTATTCCCCGGATCTGCACCCACGCATTGATCCGATTCAGAGGAACCGACTTGGGATCCGCAATCCCATCGTACGGTTCAATCAGCACTCCCATCTGTCTAAAGATCCATGGCCCTTCCATCATGACCCGATTCCAGTCACCTAGGCATGATACTTGCAGAACGAAAAGATTCTCCTCCACTGGCCGGATCGACCATTGCCGCGCAAAACTCCATGCAACATCCATCTTCTGGAAGAAGGGCTGGTTCCCAAAGTGCTTTGTGGTGTGCACTTTGATCACCGCCATCCACTGTGCCCCTTCCCTGAGGTTGATGAACTCCTCCTTCGGAAGAACCACATTATCCAGCTCCTCATCCTTCAAGACCAGCTTCTTCAGCAGCTCTTGCAAATCCACAGGTGTGTTTGTTGTCGACGAGCCCCCCTCCTTTGGGATCTTCGCCGCCATGGCTAGGGTTTCCCGGAAAACGCTCCGGGCGATCCCGCCCTCCAACCGTCCTTGTTCGCCCCGCCAAGGCCGGGTAGACGTGCGCGACGTCCCCTTGGTCAGCCCGAGCGGTGCGGGAACGAGGACGACAGACAAGCGGTGCTCAGCGCCGGAGATTTGTTCCTTCCGCCGTCGCGATCGCCGGCAGGAGTCAAAACCCTAGTCGCAGGAGCGAAAAGGTTAATAAAGATCCTGGTGATCGTCGTGCTAGGTAATTAGGGCCACTCGAACCTGCTAACTCTTGTTTTTTATTATTAGTCGAAGGAAACCACTCACTCGGTTACCAATCCAGTGTAGTCGCAGCTAAGGCCCAACCGATACTAAAATTGTTCTAGCAAAACGGCCCAATAGAAAGCTGAAGAGAAACCTGAGTCTCAGCCCAAACAGCTTGGGTGCCCATAACACGGATATGATGTGCCGTGCGTTGCCACAGTCCTTTAACTTCTTTTCTCGTTTCACATGTATATAAACATGTGAAAAGTCATCTAGATCAAATAGATATCGCATAGTAGTTCTTAAAGAAATAATTGTTCTTTGCTTGAAATGTACTTCCATAAAAGCTATAATAAGACATCGTATTCATAAAAAGTGTATATATTCATAAAAAGTATATATATGCCTATATGTTTGCAATGTATTCATAAAAAGTATATATACCCCTATATTTCTCCCCTCCAAAGCATATTTTTCTTCTCCGCATCTATTCGCTACCACCACAGCCTCACTAAACGATCTATAATGATCTATTGTGCCAGTGTTACAATTTCATAAACAAGAAAAAGGAAGATACCATTCATCAACAGAATAATTAGTTTGTCGTTTGTGATTAACAAAACCTCTATATGTAGAAAACAAGAGCACATAAAACAATTTAGATTTCATTTTTTATACTGTTTCCTACATGTTACATCCTTGCAGGTTTAGCCCATCATACAATTATATGCCAATTCAAAAACTACAAGTTATGTGCACAATCATGTATATATGGTGTGAGATAAAGCATGTCATGGGCATTTTAATAAACACAAGTTGTATTTTAGTAACATAGTAATCGTGTACGTGTATGCACATGTAGACTACACAAAGGTTCAAACCTTGAAGGTATGTACCAAAAAATTCTTATCCAAATTTCAATTTCCTCATATCTATTTACACACGTATATCACTGGTAGAAAATATGCCTTTAGTCCCGGTTCGCAAAGGTCATTAATCCCGGCTGTACAACCGGGACTAAATATGCGCGACTAAAGGCCCCCCCCTTTAGTCGCGCCGCTTACGAACCGCGACTAAAGGCCCGTCCACATGGGCGCCAGGAGTCCGTCGGGGCGGAGGACCTTTAGTCCCGGTTCTCGTGGCTAACCGCGACTAAACGCCTCCTCCGCAGGTTTAGCGTTTTAGCCCCCCTAAACCTGGTTTCTTTTTAATTTGTAGTGTTTTATTTCTTTTATATTTTATTTTGTGTTTTATTTTAATTTGATGAAGTTTCAGTACACATATTCTACGCTACTATATACATGCATATGAAATTTCAAACAAGAAGAATTCAAGAGGAATATATAATATATATTCAATCTCGGGTGACCATATACACCTTCGAACAAGTTTCCATACACAATTTACCCCATAAAAAGTTCTTCGTCCTCGGTATAGTGTTTTCCTTTAGGATGGATGACTTCCCTCATGAAAAATCCTGCTAATTCCTCTTGAATTGGTCGGAAGCGAGCTTCTGGACTAAGCTTCTTCCGCAAGTTATCCGTCGCCTTCCGCAAGCTATCCGACGCCTTCCGCTCAGAGGTGTGTCTCCGGATGTTCTCACAAACATGTTGAATAATTAGGCATAATTTCCACGATTAATTCCAGAATATAAATCATGACAAATGTTGCTATTAACATGTGGAACTCGAACATACAGGATGCAGTAGACAGCATGAATAACAGCAACACTATCTCCGTAAACATGTAAACAGTAGACATGTTAAAGAGACAGACCAGGACGCAAATTTCGTACCGATCGTTTGTAGAAACGTTGTTGATGACAACGTTGGCGATGAAGGGCTCGGAGTAGACGTCGCTTGAGGCAACGGTACGCAGCACCGCCTGACTTGTTAGGCAGACGAGCCGTTGTGGAAGCAGCGAGCAGTCGCGCGAAGCGCTTCCCAAAAACCTAATTCGCCCTCTCCCGTACAGGATCACAAAGGCGACTGGTTGCGGAGACCTGCTCTCCCGTTCGCCGGTGGACGCCGGCGCTCGGGATGGAGTAGACTACGGTGGCGGCGCAAGGAACGAGGTGTGGCAAAACCTAGATTGGTTTCGGTGTGTGTACAGCGCCCACGGTGCGCGTCTTTTATAATGCGATTCGGAAAACCCTAACGTGTGCGACGTGGGAGGCCCACGTCACACGTCCGAGTCGGTTGCAGCACGTGATACGGGAGTGACCCGAACCGCCTCAGCTGTGACGCGTCCGTCACGACTACGAAATTGTTTTTCCAAAACAGCAAAATAAACATAACTATTGTCTCGGCTCGAGTCTCGATTCACGAAACGCGATCGCGACGTGTCGTGTCGTGTCGAGTCGAGACGAGCGAGCGGCGGCGGAGGAGAAGGAGTGCGCGAGAGGCTCTCTTGTTCTCACTCACATACAATCCCTACAACACTCCACCTTATAAGGTGGTGTGCAACTCCTCAAACTTCCAATGTGGGACTAAACTTCCCACTCCCACCACTCACTTGTACACATGGGTCATTTTAAGATTTCAGGATTTGTCTATTGGGCTACCCACATATGGACCCAATATTTCAGCACACACATGTGGGACAAATATTTATGTTTTGCGATAATGCATCCAGCCACAAACTTATCAGGAATCACACACTTGAGCAGATCAACCTCCTTCGCAATGCACTGTATCTCATGAGCCTGTTCGACTTCAAGGGACTTTATTCCTCTCATGAGCCTCAAACTTCAAGGGGTTTTCTCTTTATTCTTGTTAGGAACTTTATTCAGGACATGACACGAAGTCAACAGAGCCTCCCCCACCATGCCTTAGATAAACCAGCAGTGTCCAACATGGCGTTCACCAAGTCGGTCAGCGTGCGGTTTTCCTCTCAGCAATTCCGTTTGATTGTGGTGAGTAGGGAGGCGTCCTCTCGGGAATAATACCGTGTTCCTCACAGAATTCATCAAATACTTTAGAGAAATACTCTCCACCATGATCCGACCTAAAACGCTTGATCTTTCTCTCTAATTGATTTTCAACTTCAGCCTTATAGATTTTAAAGTAGTCTAAAGCCTCATCTTTAGTTTGCAACAAATAAACATAGCAGAATCTAATAGCATCATCAATGAGTGTCATGAAATATCTCTTTCCACCTTTTGTCAACACACCATTCATCTCGCATAGATCAGAATGTATGAGTTCTAGAGGTGCCAAGTGTCTCTCCTCAGCTGCCGTGTGAGGCTTTCGAGGTTGCTTAGATTGCACACAACTATGGCACTTAGAACCTTTGGCAATGGTGAAATTCGGAATTAAACTTAAACTGGATAGCCGCGACAGTAAACCAAAATTAACATGACATAAACGAGAGTGTCAAACACTAGCATCTGAATCAACGTTGCCACAAAGATGGTTTACTGACTTATTGCAAAATTTGGAAAGAGAAACGCGGAACAAGCCTCCACACTCATAGCCTTTACCAATAAATTGTCCAAATCTCGACACAACTACTTTATTGGACTCAAACACTACTTTAAACCCATCTCTGCAAAGAAGGGAGCCGCTGACGAGATTCTTATTCATAGAAGGGACATGCTGCACGTTCCTCAGCTGCACGATCTTACCCGAAGTAAACTTCAGATCTACCGTGCCAACACCACGAGCGGAAGCATGTGACCCATTCCCCATTAGGACGGAAGAATCCCGTGCGACCTGATAAGAAGTGAACATAGAGATGTCAGCACACACATGAACATTAGCACCCGTATCAATCCACCAACACGGAGATTGAAGAACTGAAAGTACCATCGGTATATTACCATACCCATTAGTGTTGCTAGCGGTCACCACGTTGACATTCTTGGAGCCTTTCTTCCTTTTCTTGTCTGCACGGTCTGGGCAGTCAACAGAAAAGTGGCCGAGCGCTCCACACGTAAAGCACTCGAGCCCAGCTTTGTTCAGCACCTTCTTCTTATTATTCTTAAAGGTAGTAGTGTTCACAGGACCATTGAACTGGGGCTTATAGTTCCCTTTGTTCTTGCTGTTATTCTTGACGTGATGATTTTTCTGCATCATATTGGCGCTAGACTGCAAATCACCACCTCTCTCAGTTGTGTCATTTGCCCGAGCTTTCTCCTCAACATCAAGAGACCCTATCAGATTTTCAACTGATATCTCCTGTCTCTTATGTTTGAGAGATGTGGCGAAACTCCTCCATGAAGAAGGCAGTTTTGCAATAATGCATCCAGCCACAAACTTATCAGGAATCACACACTTGAGTAGATCAAACTCCTTCGCAATGCACTGTATCTCATGAGCCTGTTCGACTACAGAACGGTTATTCACCATATTGTAGTCGTTAAAACTCTCCATGATATACAGCTCACTGCCAGCATCGGACGCACCGAATTTAGTATTCAGTGCATCCTAGAGCTCCTTAGCGTCTTCGATGTGCATATACACATCGCACAGATGTCCCTCCAGGACACTCAGAATACAGCCTCTGAAATTATTATTGGCTTCCTTGAACTTATTCTGAACCTCGTCAGAAGCTCCTTCAGGAAGGCCATTCATAATAATGTCCCACACTTTCATGGACTGGAGCCACAGTTGGCTTCTCAGTTGCCATCTCTTAAAGGTGGTACCATTGAACCTTTCCGGTTTCATTGAATCACTTAAGTGAGCCATAGTCAGTTCAGGAAATTGCCTACAATCAGGTTTTTGGATTGTTGAATAATTAGGCATAATTTCCATGATTAATTCCAGAATATAAATCATGACAAAAGTTGCTATTAACATGTGGAACTCGAACATACTAGATGCAGTAGACAACATGAATAACAGCAACACGATCTCCGTAAACATGTAAACAGTAGACATGTTAAAGAGACAGATCAGGACGCAAATTTCGTACCGATCGTTTGTAGAAACGTTGTTGATGAAAACGTTGGCGATGAAGGGTCGGAGTAGACGGCACTTGAGGCGACGGTACGCAGCACCGCCTGACTTGTTAGGCAGACGAGCCGTCGTGGAAGCAGCGAGCAGTCGCGCGAACCGCTTCCCAAAAACCTAATTCGCCCTCTCCCGTACAGGATCACAAAGGCGACTGGTTCCGGAGACCTGCTCTACCGTTCGCCGGTGGACGCCGGCGCTCGGGATGGAGTAGACTACGGTGGCGGCGCAAGGAACGAGGTGTGGCAAAACCTAGATTGGTTTCGGTGTGTGTACAGCGCCCACGGTGCGCGTCTTTTATAATGCGATTCGGAAAACCCTAACGTGTGCGATGTGGGAGGCCCACGCCGCACGTCCGAGTCGGTTGCAGCACGCGATAAGGGAGCGATCCGAACCGCCTCAGCTGTGACGCGTCCGTCACGACTACGAAATTGGTTTTCCAAAACAGCAAAATAAACATCAGTATTGTCTCGGCTCGAGGCTCGATTCACGAAACGCGATCGCGACGTGTCGTGTCGAGTCGAGTCGAGACGAGCGAGCGGTGCTGCGTACCGTCGCCTCAAGCGCCGTCATACAGATGAGTTTCTACGTTCTGTAAGTGATTTATTTCCGCTGTGATATATATAGTGCAGGCAATGAAGAACGAGATGAGGTAGAAATAAATCACTTACAGAACGTAGCAACTCATGATAGATTTGTCGAGCTCGCGCAGATTGAACAGCTGGAACAATTCACTCATATTAACCTCTACAGAGTACCGTTTGGTGTGATGCTCCTCTGTAACATCCGCATAAACATATTCCTTGCCGGCCCATGTTATGAAATGCTTGTACCAACGTAGCAGATTTCGCATTTGTGGTGCTAGACTCTCTTCCTGCGCAGGCTCGACGAGAGGCTCATTCCGCACATATTGTAATGCTATCTCACTTACTGGCACATCCTCAAGGGCTAACGAGGCACGAAGAGTCAAACCCATCTCGGACGCTTTTTTATGGCACTCGCTACAGTCAATCCATGTGCTGCCGCAGCTGCTATGATCTCGGTGTCCTCTTCCGGACCGGCTTTCACTATGAGCGGGGAATCAATTGTTTATTCTGCATCCCGAGTTGGGCAACTTGTTTCCCGCTTTTTTTTACTTTGTTCTTTCTTCTCCTTCAATATTTCTGCTTGCCTACGAAGTTCACGTCCATAGTCGTCAGGCATATTCAGCTCGGCTTGGAACGGTGTTGTCAAAAAATCCGTAGCCCACTTCTTTTACTTCTCAGTGAATACTTGCTTGGGCTCAGACTCTTTTATCGCCTTCATATCCGCCTTCCATTTCTCATAATGAGCAGCCGCGGCCAATTTGGTTTCAGCTTCACTAAGTTCTCAAGGCCTTGGGAGGAGAGGCTTCAGTGATGGCTCCGGTACCGTTGTAGTCTTAGGTACATAAGGGGCCGGTTAATAGTCTAGGAGCGGGTTTCCTTGCTGTCCGCCTGCTTCTGCTTCTTCTCCGGAGGTGGATTGGGGGGCGTCGTACCCGCCGGAGGAGGATTGGGGGGCGTCGTACCCGCCGGAGGAGGATTGGGGGGCGGCGGCTGCTTACCCGCCGGAGGTTGTGGATCGGGGGACGGCGTCGAATGGCGTGAAGTAGGTGTAGGTGAACCACCACCACCACCACCGCCGCCGCCACCACCACCACCACCATCGGAAGGGGGTGGAGTTCTTAGCCTTGGCGCCTCGCCTGGAAACACTATGTATTTATTTTCCCATAGAATGATCTGGCGCTTGACATCTCCAAGTCTTCTCTCCCCTTCGGGTGTAGCTTTGTCAATCTCCAGGTCCTCAAACTCTTGGACTATGTCTTCCACTGTGACACGAGCATAGCCATATGCAATGGGGTTGTTGTGGTGGAGTGCTCCAGGTGTACAGGGTAAAGCACTGCCAGTAGCTACCTTCGTGGAAACGTTCCCCACGGGATAATGGAGATCACATTCTTTCATCTCCTTTACATCATCCACGGGGTAGTGAGGCTCCGGTGCACGAATCTCGATCGTCGGTGCATTAGCACCAACCGAGGTGGAGGGTGTAGCACCAACCGGGGCCAGCAAGGGTGCATTAGCACCAGGCGGGGCATCCGTGGAAGCCACGCTGCTTCTCCGCTGCTGGCTTCCAAGATCCGCTTCATGATGTTCATGCGGCCCTGCAGCCGATCTTTCTTTTGCTAGTTCATACACCATCTGCTTCACCTCATGGAGTTCCGATGCCAATTTCGCCACAAGATCTGCATCCCGATCCGTCTTTCTCTTACGGCTTCTGTAACAGTACGGGTCATTGTCCTGGGAAAACCCTACTTTCCACGGAATTCTGCCTTTGCCTCGTACATGTCCTGCGTGTTCATCATTCCCAAGGGCTGTTGTCAGTGTGTCTTTCTCTCTGTTGAACTTGATCAAGCCCTCTTGAGCTCGGGTCATTGCGTCAATAAGGGCTTGGGTGGGAGAAAACTTTTTCTTCCGGTGAACACACACCCCTGTCTCCGGGTCTAGCGATCTCCCATGCCCGTACCACCAGCTTTTGGCTCTTGGGTCCCATCCCTCTGTACCTAGAGGGATTCCTCGCACCCTCAGGTCCTCCCCCATATTCTCCCACTTAGGCTCCGAAAGGCGGTATCCTCCTGGCCCCATAATATGATGGTACTGTTTCTTACCCGCATTAACCTTATTTTTTTCGATATTTCCTTGAAATGCTCCGATTTTTTTGCCTCACAAATTCTGGCCAATCATCTTTCAGTCTCTCATGTTGTCCATTGAAATCTGGAGTCTTGCCCTTGTTGACATAGTCACGGGTTAAATTTTTATTGAAGTTCCGGAATGCTTTGGCCATCTTCTGAAGAGCGAACTCTTTGACTAGTCTCCTCCTCTCACGTCCACCCGGAATCTCGTTACCGAATTCATCGACTTTGTTGTATTCCGGAGGTAGAATGAAATGTTCCATAAGCTTTCTCCAGCAATCCTTTTTTGTTCTCTTGTCGACAAGACTGAAACCAAGACGTGCCTTCTTTGGCTCCTTCCATTCCTGGACGGTGATCGGGACGACGACTCCGCATTGGTTGATAAACTTTGTGGTGTGCTGTAGGGGCTTGCCGGTTGCACCGACTAATTCGATGGTATATGTTTCTTCTGGTTTATCGCCTTGGATTTGCCACGCTTTGTCGTACTCGATCCGGCCGAGGGCTAAAAAAGAAAGAGAGTCGCGCGCTTTAATACATATGTATTCACATTTCAGTAAGTTTGTATCACGAGAGGCTCAATGTGTGTGTGTATATATATATATACACCTCGCTGGAGGTGGTTGCTACTTGCAATTTGAGATCGTCGTTTGTCGACGGTTGACCTCCGTCGACAATGTCCGTTCCTTCACCTTCTTGATCATCGACAATGTCTGTTCCACCGTCAAGGTTCAGAAAAGAAGAGACTACATCCTCTTCTTGCTCATCTTCTGAGCCCGGCACATAAGGAATCTCGTTGTTTATGATGCCCATTAAATACCTTCAGCCTCCGAATCCCTAAGCGGCTCGGCTCTATCGTCCGTCATATGTCACTCCTGTAGACATGCATGTAGTAAAAATTAATTAAGTATAAAGGAATAAGAAAATAAGATTAAGGGGACATAGAGGAGGAGCAGCGACGGTTGTACGGTGTTAGGGTGCCGCTCGGGGGCGAAGGGGGTTTAGGGGGTACGGTATAGAGGAGGAGCAAATATTGGTACTTAATAATTTTGCTACTTAATAGTACTAGTATTGACGGTGATTTTTTTAGTAAAAATGAGACTTAGCAAATATTAGTACAAATATTTTACTTAGTGAAATGACCGTACTTTTTTTGGACTTAGGAATATATATTTAGGGTTAATAGTTAATATTAGTAAATATTAGAAGAAATGTTTTACTTAGTGCAACTTAATTAGAAGAAATATTTGAAAAAATATTTTATTTTGAAAGATAAAGATTTTACAAGGCTATAGAATTTTGTTTGAGGTTATTTGGCCTCATATTGTAAAAGTTATAATATATTTGTTAAAAACTGAAAAGAAAAAAAAAACAAAAAAAGCAGCCGGCCCAGCCCACCCTATGCCCCTTGTTCCCTGCACGCGCAGCAGCAATACCCCAACGGCCCAGCCCGACAGCAGCCCAGCCTGCTCCTCTCCCCCCTCTCCCCCTTCCACGTGGGACCCTTGCTGATGTCATCGCTGACATCCTCCTTCTTCAATCCCAGAAACGGAAGGAAACGACTGTTTCGGTCGATTGATTCTAGTCGTAAATGCGCACGATTATAAAGCCATAAAATGGCAGATCTACGCACGATTGTTTGATTTTTATTTGCAGTATCTCGACGAGGCCGAGCTCGCCGGAGAAGGAACCGCCACGGATGGCTCGGATCTCCATCACGCCGCTGACTGGAGGCACGCCGAGCCACGCGGTGGCCACCCGTGAGTTCGTCATGATGTTTTTTGCGAGAGGGGGCGGCGCCATGGCCGTGGGAGGACGGAGCAGGGGCGCGGGAGGACGGGCGCACGCAGCGGCGGGCACCTACCGGCGAGGTCGTTGCGCGGAGCGCCGTCCTGCTCGCTGGCTCCGGTGGGCGGGGGTGAAGAGGAGGGCGGGGGCGGAGCAGTGCCGCAGCCGAGAGGTGATGAGGGGGTGGGAGAAGGGCGGGCCGACCGACAGCAGGGTCGCTGCGCGCCTCCTCTATGTCTCTGCGGGCGGAATTGGACGGAGCTCTGTTCCTCGATGCGTTTGGTCGTCAGGAAGACGAGGGCGGCGCAGAGAAGATCTTTATATAGGGCAAGCCTTTAGTCCCGGTTGGGGACACCAACCGCGACTAAAGGGTACCTTTAGTCGCGGTTGGTGTCACTAACCGCGACTAAAGGTTTTTTCGCGGCGTTTTCGTTCCCGCGCGGAAAGAGCCTTTAGTCGCGGTTCGTGTCACGAACCGCGACTAAAGGTGCTTTTTCAAATACTTTTCGTTTTAAAATCTTAAAAATACAAATAATATATCAAACAATTCAGAAAAATAAAACTAATTCATTTTAAAATGTAAAAAATACAAATAATATATCAAAAAATTCAGAAAAATAAAAATAATTCATTTTAAAATCTTAAAAATACAAATAATATATCAAAAAATTCAGAAAAATAAAACTAATTCATTTTAAAATCTTAAAAATATAAATAATATATCAAAAAATTCAGAAAAATAAAACTAATTCATTTTAAAAACCCATTTTCCCGCCATTTCTTCCCTGTCTTCCCGCCTCCCGCTTCCCGCCTCTTTCTTCCCGCCTGTTTCTTCCTACCACTTTCTTCCCTCCTCCTGTCTTCCCGCTCCCATTTTCCCGCCATTTCTTCCATGTCTTACCGCCTCCCGCTTCCCGCCTCTTTCTTCCCGCCTCATGTCTTCCCTCTCCCAGTTTTCCCGCCATTTCTTCCCTGTCTTTCCGCTTCCCGCCTCTTTCTTCCCGCCTCCTATCTTCCCGCTCCCGTTTTTCCCGTCATTTTCCACTATATATGTAGCCCAGCTTGGTCAGCATTATCACATCTCTACAATCTCTCATCACTCTCTCATGGCTTCCACCGTACCCACTCTAACCTACCAGCAGGTGGAGGAGCTTTGCGCCTCGAACTACCCTTGCCCACCGGGCTACCGCGTCCCCGCCGGCTGGAGCCTAAGCGCCGGAGGCGTGCCAGTCCCTCCCGTCCCTCAGGGTACTGCGCGCCGGGCGGCCATCACGAACCACTACTACCTCGACCTCACGCCGGAGCAGCGGATGAATCCCCGCTGGCATCCCGATAACCAGCATACTTGGGACGCCTTCTTCATCAATCGGCGTGAGAGGGCGCTCGCCAGGTATGAGGAGGACGGTCTGCCTCCTGGGAACTTTCACGAGGCCGGCCGTCGGCTATGGTTGTACGGCCGGACTCTACAGAGCGTCATGGACTACATCAGGGCCGGCGATATCCCCCGCCTGCGCTACCCTCAGTTCGAGCCACGAGAGCCACCCGACGACAGCAGCGATGACGACGGCGGCAACTTAGAAGGCGACGACTACGAGTACAACGACAGCGACTATGAAGACTACGAGTATGCATATTATACGCCTAGGCAGGAGTATGACTAAATCACTCCAACATTCCAAAATGTACTCCTAGGCCTATAGGCATGCCCTTCACATCAGTGGTTGTAGTTCAAATTTCACGTATCATCAGTGGTATCTCGAGTGGGTAGCAATGTGCAAGTCTTTGCTTGGTTGCGCTAGGGTGGGCCCAAGGAAGCCCCAAAACACATCAGAAATAATATAATTCACATGATCCATTCAACAAAGTTTGGTACAATAAATTATTACACATCAATTCTTACCTTGTGTCCATGCTTGCTTGCGATTGTGCCGTATCCATGGAGCATCCTCATCATTTAACTTAATGCTTGGGTCAGTGTTCACTTTGAAGGGTGGAATTTCACCAAACATATTATAATCTTCTGACAAGTCTGTCTTGTCCTCCACTCCCACGATGTTTCTTTTCCCTGAAAGAACAATGTGGCGCTTTGGATCATCGCATGATGTACTGATCGTTTTTTTATCTTTCCGTTTCCTCGGTTTGCTACTCATGTCCTTCACATAGAAAACCTGAGCGGCATCTTTGGCTAGGACGAATGGTTCGTCAAGGTAACCAAGATTGTTGAAATCCACCATTGTCATTCCGTATTGCTCGTCCACCTTTACCCCACCTCCTGTTAGTTTGAACCATTTGCACCGGAACAAAGGGACCTTAAAGGAGGGTCCTTAGTCAAGTTCCCATATATCCTCTATGTAACCATAATATGTGACCTTTTTCCCATTCTCGGTTGCTGCATCAAAGCGGACACCACTGTTTTCGTTGGTGCTCTTTTTATCTTGGGCGATCGTGTAAAATGTATTCCCATTTATCTCGTACCCTTGGAAAGTCGTTATAGTCGAAGATGGTGTCTTGGCCAACATGTACAGCTGATCTCCAACATCATTGTCATTCATTAAATGTTTTCGCAACCAACTGCCGAAAGTCTCCATGTGGGCTTTTCTAATCCAGGATTCAGGCTTCCCCGGGTTGTCCGAGCGTAAAATATTCTTGTGTTGCTCGAAGTACAGAGCCACCAAGCTGGAATTTTGTAGAACTGTGTGGTGTGCTTCAGTCATAGAATGACCGTCCATACATATCGTTGATTTCCTTCCGATCGTGCCTTTTCCACTTAGTCTCCCCTCGTGCCGCGATTGAGGAATACCAATCGGCTTAAGGCAAGGAACATAGTCAATACAGAACTCAATTACCTCCTCATTTCCATAGCCCTTGACGATGCTTCCTTGTGGCCTAGCACGGTTACGAACATATTTCTTTAATACTCCCATGAACCTCTCAAAGGGGAACATATTGTGTAGAAATACAGGACCGAGAATGAAAATCTCTTCGACTAGGTGGAGCAGGAGGTGCGTCATAATATTGAAGAAGGATGGTGGGAACACCAACTCGAAACTGACAAGACATTGGACCACATCGTTCTGTAACCGTGGTAGATCTTCTGGATTGGTTACCTTCTGAGAGATTGCATTGAGGAATGCACATAGCTTCACAATGGCTACTCGAACATTTTCCGGTAGGAGCCCCCTCAAAGCAATCGGAAGCAATTGCGTCATAATCACGTGGCAGTCGTGAGACTTCAGGTTTTGGAACTTTTTGTCCGCCATGTTTATTATTCCCTTTATATTCGACGAGAAGCCAGACGGGACCTTCATACTGCTCAGGCATTCAAAAAAAATAACCTTCTCTTATTTGGTAAGAGCGTAGCTGGCACGACCTTGAAACCATTCCGGATGCCGGTCATCTGTGTCTTTCAAAAGTTGCTGGTCCTGCCGTGCTTCCTTTGTATCATTTGTCTTCCCATACACGACCAAGAAGCTTAGCAGGTTCACGCAAATATTCTTCGTAACATGCATCACGTCGATTGTAGAGCGGACATCTAGGACTCCAATATTGTAGCTCCCAAAATATAGATTTCTTCTTCCACATGGGTGCGTGCCCGTCAACTCCCTGCGGAACTGATTGTCCGCCAGGACCCTTTCCAAAGATGACTTTCAAATCCTTGACCATATCAAATATCTCAGCACCAGTACATTCCGCAGACTTCGGCCGGTGATCTTCCTTGCCGTTGAAATGCTTGCCTTTCTTTCTTACGTTATGATTTCGGGGAAGAAATTGACGATGACCCAGGTACACGTTCTTCTTACAATTATCTAAATATACACTTTCAGTCTCATGTAAGCAGTGCGTGCATGCATTGTATCCCTTATTTGTCTGTCCCGAAAGGTTACTGAGAGCAGGCCAATCGTTGATGGTTACAAAAGCAACGCTCGTAGGTCAAATTCCTCTTCTTTGTGCTCATCCCACACACGTACACCAGGTCTGCCCCACAACTGTAAAAGTTCATCAACTAATGGCCTTAGGTACACATCGATGTCGTTGCCGGGTTGCTTCGGACCTTGGATGAGCACTGGCATCATAATGAACTTCCGCTTCATGCACAACCAAGGAGGAATGTTGTAGATGCATAGAGTCACGGGCCAGGTGCTATGGCTGGAGCTCTGCTCACCAAAAGGATTCATGCCATCAATACTTAGACCAAATCTTATGTTCCTTGCGTCAGCTGCAAAATGTTTGAACTCTCTGTCGATCTTTCTCCATTGCGTTCCATCAGCGGGGTGTCTCAACTCCCCGTCGGACTTACGGTCCTCTTTGTGCCATCGCAACAACTTGGCATGCTCTTTATTCCTGAACAGACGTTTCAACCGTGGTATTATAGGAGCATACCACATCACCTTGGCGGGAACCCTCTTCCTGGGTTTCTCGCCCTCAATATCGTCACCAGGGTCATCGCCTCTGCTCTTATAACGCAATGCAGTGCATACAGGGCATTCATTCAAATTCTCGTATTCACCGCGGTAGAGGATGCAGTCGTTAATGCATGCATGTATCTTCAGAACCTCTAAACCTAGAGGGCAGACAACCTTCTTTTCTTCGTACGTACTGGCGGGCAACTCGTTATTCTTTGGAAACATATTCTTCAACATTTTCAGCAAATTTTCAAATGATGAGTCAGCTACACCTTCCCGTGCCTTCCAGTTTAGCAAATCAAGTGTGCATCCCATCTTTTTCAGACTATTATCGCATCCTGGGTACATCGACTTTTTGTAATCCTCTAACATGCGATCCAAATTCTCCATCTCCTTGTCAGTTTCGCAGCGTCTCCGTGCATCAGCAATGGTCCGACCAAGATCATCAGCGGGCTCATCATGTGCCTCTTCTTCACCTTCACCTTCCCCTTCCCCACCTTCAGCATCATCCTCCATGAAAGTATCACCGAAATGATCATGATAGTTGTCATGGATATCATCCCCTTCTTCATCTTCTTCCATTCTAACCCCTCTTTCTCCATGCTTGGTCCAACAATTATAGCTTGGCATGAAACCGTGCCGAAGCAGGTGCATGTGAACGTCTCTTGAGGAGGAGTAACCCTTCTGATTCTTACAGACAGCACATGGACAAATAATAAAACCTCGCAGCTTGTTCGCATTTGCCACTACGAGGAAATCTTTCAAACCCGTAGTGAACTCGCCGGAGAGTCGGGTACCGTACATCCATTGCCGATTCATCTGCATTATTATTATATAAAGTATATAATTAACCATCATGCATTTGTTAAACTAACTAGCTAGAAATAATACAAATTAAACAATGAACTACACACATGCATATTTTATCAATAACACATGAAAGGTTCAAGTTGCTAACCGCGACCGCGGAGGAAAAATAAATGAGAAAGCTCAAGTGTGGCTCGGACACTTCATATCATGTTTGTTTCATGCTCTCGGGCATTTCATCGAACACCTTGTGTGCATAGGAGGAACCAAAAGCAAACCCACCAGCCCCCTTGTGAATATTGTGAATAGAAGTGGCAGCAAATGTGGCTAAGTGAAGTGAGCCGAGTCCTATATAAGGATGGGCCTTTAGTCCCGGTTGGCTTGGCCAACCGCGACTAAAGTCCTTCGGGCCAGCCTGAGGACCTTTAGTCCCGGTTGGCTTGGCCAACCGGGACTAGAGCCCCTCCCGTCCGCCAGCTGTCGACCGAGCGCTGGGCCGAGATAGTTGGCCGCGGGTCTCCTCCCGAACCGCGACTAAAGACCCCTTTGGTCGCGGTTCGATTATTTTGGGGACTAATTGGGGCGTATGGAAGCCTCTTTTTCTACTAGTGAGTTGCAGCGGTGTTTCCCGTGCCTACCGCTTAACCTGATCGATTTGGTATTTCGGTGGGGGTTAGTGGCCGCGACGAACCTCGTAGTGCGTGCCTCGCCCCATCTCTTTATATAGCGCTTGCACATGGGCCCACCAACCATACGAAAGGTTGGGCTTCATCGATCAGGGCGCGTAAGACCAGGGGTCCAGTAGGCCGTTGGGACCACTCGGGAATTCAATCTAACATTCTACCCCTGATCACAACTTTTACTTTTAACTTTATACCTTTTAATTTTACTTGTTTCAACACATATTGGTACGTAGAACATGTTTCATCGTCACTGTTCAATTGCCGATAGAATCAGACATCTACAATATACCATTTTGTTTCTGAAACAAAAAATGTCCTTTTCGGGTCTCTTGATCCAGGAACCATAGGCTTTCCCTTAAATCCATGTCGGCTAAGTGTTCCTTAAACATATTGGGTAGTAAGCCTTTCGTAAGAGGATCGGCAAGCATATACTTTATCTCTATATGCTCGAGACTTATAGTTTGATCCCGAATTTTATCTTTCACAGCATAATACTTTATTTCTATTGACTTTGTAGCATTACTAGACTTGTTGCTGTGAGCATAGAATACTGCAGGCTAGTAGTCGCAATACATCTTTAGTGGTTTACCAATACAATATACCACTTTCAAGTCGGGTATAAATTTCTTTAACCATATCGCCTGCCCCGTGGCCTCATAACATGCAATAAATTTTGCATACATCGTGGATTATGCAACTATTTACTGTTTGGAGCTTCTCCACGAAATAGTTCCTCCTGTGATAGTAAATAAAAATATTACCGGATTTCGAGAATTGATGATGTGACTGAGTCCAAGTTTTACCATATTTGATTAATTCGGCCAAGCCACGACTTTGGGGCCTCATGGTGGTCATGAGGAGTCCCTAGGAAGGTTCTAGAGGTGCCCAAGAGCCATTGGATCAAGGGTTCATCCATCGGAGGACCGGAGAGCATTGTCCCATCAATGTTCCAAACGCCCAATAGTCCACGGAGATTCCCTTCAATCTCCACCTAAAGTCAGGTGCACACACTTGCAAGATTTTAGCGGATATTTTGAGTATCTACCTGGTCACTCTTCAGTCCCATTTGTTTGGGGGAAAATGGAAAGAGAAGAAGATACCTTGGCCAGGAGCCGTTGCAACTGAATATTGAAAAAAAATGAGCGAGGATGTATCATCACCTGGTACACCGAGTTGAGTAACACATCCGACACTCCATTCTTCACCTAGTTGATTTCTCCAAAAAAGCTGCAAAAGAAAATGGATCTCTTCTATCTGAACCAAACACCAAAAAAATCTGAAACCAATCAACAACAGAAGAACCAACTCGTAAGAAAATTTGGAGAGGAGGACGGAGATGGTCTGAGACGTCAAAAATTTACCTTGGAGCAAGAGGAAGACGGGAACACACGGATCTGATTCTCTATGCTGCCCATCCATCACCGCTTCGCTCCAGCTTCCGGTCCACTCAGTTGTGGACGAGGGAAGAGGCATCAACTTCTTCTGCACTCTCTAAGGTTGTGGACGAGGGAGGCATTTTAAGGTCAAAACCCGACTCACACAGCCGCCTCTGACGAGAAATCCACTCCTCCATCCAACGCCACCAACGAGAAATCCCCAACGCGTTGTATCAGATCTGGAACCTCCGCTCCGCCATGCGTCCCGGAAGCAGGTCAAGTAGGCAAGGGCCGGGGGGCCGTTCTCCCACCTCGGGGGGCGACGGCGGCAACTCCGACAAAGAGCGGAAGAAGCTGCTCGCCTACGACGATGCGTGGAAGCGCGCGATGCACAACTGCACGTACGTCAGTCTCCTACCGCGGCAAGCCATCCTCTGCCGCGACGAGGGCAGCTCCTTTGACGCGAGGCTGCGCACGTCGCAGAGGGAGGCGCCGGAGAGGGAGGACGCTCTGGAGTTCTACAACGTCACCGCGTTCAGTGACTCGATTGACCCCGATGACTTCATTGCAGACGGCGATGAAGATGATGTCGTCACCACGCTCCGCCGACACCCGTCGCAAGGAAGCGCCAACGCATGGAGGAGGCCCTCGACACCAAGCTCCTCGAGCAGGGGATTGCCCATGATCACATTCGCAAGGAGAAGCAGATGAGGTGGGACCGCGGTCGAGCATGACGAGGTCTTCGTTGAGATCGACTCCGACGAGGAATTAGAGCAGCGCGGCAACGGTGGCTCTGGCGGGGCCTATTTAGGTTTAGTTCACTGCAACATTTTTTTTGGTTTAAGTCGTTGTCGCATTTAGATAGGTTTAGGTCGCCGCCACAACTGTGGCTCCAGTGAGCAGTGTGTGAATGTTGCTGCCTAATGTATTGAATGTCCCTGTTGCTGCCTAATGTATTGAATGTCCCTCCCGCGTGTTTAGGATTTCAAAAAATTCAGTTGAGTTATGAGGCTTTGTTCTGCGCCGAGATGTTTCAGCCTACAAAGCTCAAAAATACGACTTGTATCGCTCGTTTAGACGTCGGGAGTTGCTCTGAGCTTGCGTGTAGTTTGATAGTTCCTCTCATATTTTTTATCTCGAGCAAGTTTAATATTGTGAAGTGTGAACGCAAGGAATTCAAACGTGGGACAAGTTCATGGATGTACCTAGAATGTTTCTGAAAGAAGTATGGCTCATAACAAAAACTTTATATTTATTTTGTTTAGGTTGGTCCCATGTGGTTATCTCATACTTCCTCCGTCCGGAATTAAATATCACAAAATTTGACAAAAAGTGGATATATCTAGACATAATTCAGTGTTAGATACATTCACTTTTCTCAAACTTTATGACACTTAATTCCGGACGGAGGGAGTAACAATTTTTGAAAAAAAATTCGATGAAACAATGTGCTAAATAAATACAGCAATGCATGCGTCTGAAATACAAACAGCGGACTGGCGCGCGGCGCATATTTCACAGCTGAGCGCGCTCAAGAACCAAAACTAGTTGACTAAGAGCATGTCTAACAGACCCCTTATGTTTTCGCCCCCTAAAACGCGTGTAGAGGGCCCTGCACACGAAATCGAGCAAATATTTTGCTCGAATGAGCTCGTCCATCTAGCAGACCCCCTAAGCCGGCCTGTATATTTGAATTTAAATTTCCCGGGAGAAAATATTTTCATTGCATCATCACCATTGTTGCTACATAAAGCTCGAGCCTAATCCTAGCTACTACCTAATCGAGAAATACGACGCCGGCGGCCTCCATAGCCTTGAACGCCTCGACGTCGGCGAGGGCCTTCGCCTCCTCCTCCGCTTCAGCGCGCGCCGCTTCCTCGGCGTCCTTCTTGGAGAGCTCCACGGCGGCCAAGAACGCGGCGTCCTCGTCCGCTATCGCCGCCACCGCCACTGCTCCGCTTCCAGTGCCGCGGCTCCGTTTGCACTGCTGGTCCAGCTCCCAATCGAGGCGCCACTTCTCGAGCTGGGGGCCGCTCATCGGCCTCGGCGGCGGGTCGACCGCGTAGTACCGGCCGCCCTCCGCGAAATCAACCAGCGACGGCGGCATCGATTGGGGGAAGGCCACGTACCTCCACGCGGCGCGGCGACTCCCGGCGAACGAGTGCTTGCAGTGCACGCGCCACGCCTCCTCGAGCGTCTCCGGCTCGCGGCACCGCTTCGATCCGGCGGAGGAGGAGCTCGATCCGCGGGGAGAACTCATCGTGGAGGAGAGGAGGCTGTGTGGGCGGAGGCGTGGAACTGCGGCGGCGTGTGGGGGCGTAATTGCTCGCCGGAGTTAGGGCGGCGCGCGGCGGAGCTAGGGTTGCGAGTGCGGGGTTGGACCCCCACCCCCACCCTCACCCGCTACTTGTAGGGGGCGGCGGGGTCGATTTCGCAGGCCCCCTAAAAATCGCGTACGGGCCGGGCCGCATACGGCGACTGCTAGATGGCCATTTTGGCCCGCACCTTGTATGCCGCCGGAATTATAAGGGGTGCCCGCGCTTTAGGGGGTCTGTTAGACATGCTCTAACAAGTGGGCCTACCCCACCACGTCATATCTTATCCCCAACCTCCTGCATCCCTCAATCGCAGCTAGTCTTTATCCTCTCGATTGGCCATTCAGCTTTGCCCTCTTCCAGGCTCGGCGAGGCGGCGCTTGACGCCGTCCAGTTCCTAGCCGAAATCCTCGAGCTGTTTACGCTGATTGTGGACTTCATCGGTGACAGCCTTCACGTCCGTCACCATGGCCATACAACTTTTCAACAAATCCTCCATGGTTTTCTGAATCGAGTTCATCTTCCCCAACATCAAACTCGTCTGGGCTAACGGCTGAGCAACTTTTGACGCCGTCGCGACTAAACTCTGAGCCAAACCTAACCCCGATCAGGATTTTGTGCGGCGTCACCGGAGCAACAACGCACCTTTCACGGTGGAATTTTACAGGTCCGGCCGCGAGAATAGAGAGCGCGAGCAGAGCGAGATCTGGCTTTTGATACCAAATTATGATGTCCCTCAATCTAGAAAGGAGAAATCACAAGGATTCAGTGGGATACAAGGAAATTGGGGTGAGATGATAGAGGAGAAATGAGAGTTCAGAATTTCAGATTTCATTCAAACATAGTTCTACGGGCGCTCTGGTCTGGGTATTTAACCAGTGCTCACTCTTACAGGTGGCCCTCTGGGTCCACAATACAGCTCACAGAACCAACACACGCGAAACTAACTGAATCGATCCCCTTGAGGCCCTGTTTGTTTCTAGAGTTTTGTAGGGGATTCATGGGGATAATCCCCAAAGGGATTGGGTGAATCCCCAAACTTCACCCAATCCCGGTAAATCCCCAATCCACTAGGTAGGGGTAGTGTTTTGGGTATTGAGAAAAATGTACTAGAGATTAGGGATTTGGGGGGGGGGGGGGGGGGGAAGTGGAGGATAAAACCTGTCAAATACACTAGAAACAAACAACCTTTTAAAAATACATGGGATTTGAGGATTTAACCGGTATAATCCCCACCAATCCCCTAGAAAACTCTAAAAACAAACAGGGCCTGAGCTGGGCCAGGCGACTCGATGTCTACCGTTGGCTTAGCAGGCGTGACATAATTTTCACACGACTGAGGATCAGTAATTCTGAATTTGTAATCTAATATCGCAGTCCATGCCTCTACCTAGCTAGCTAACCACAGGAAACATTATAAGTGTCAAGATCATTAAAGGAATGGGATATTGTTTTTCAATCTGTTGAGAAATAGACACTCCAAAAATAAATTGGTACGTACTGGAAAGCAGAAGAACGATATAACCTGGGGTAGTCAACTAGAAACCTAACACATCTGGTATTTCTTTGGGACTTAGAGCTTTGACTGGAATTGAAGACTGGGACCAAATCCAGTGTACAAGTAACCGCGCCTGTGTGCATGAAGACAGGTCCGAATAGTCTAGTACTACATATACTAGTTGAATGCCCGTGCGTTGCTACGGCCCTTCAATTTTTTTCCCAATACTCGTATAAATTTCACCTAAATAAAAAATTAATATCCACATAATATTATCAAAAGGAATTTAATTTTTCTTAGAGTGTACTTTGAAACAAAGTTATAATATATTTTTTTGCTAAGTATCACCAAATTTCCAAGATATATCCACATAAATATTGAAATGATTTCTGCTATATAGCACCATTTTTTTTTCTTTTGTGCGGAGGTAAATTAAAATTTCGTAACTGAACTTAAAAATTTCGCGCATATGTTTTGAATTTTACATCATGTTTTTATGACATTTACAATGGGTTAAAAATATTAGAATACAAAAGCGGGAGCATATGCTGCACATTCACCATTATATGTCAATATAGTAGCAAAAAGAAGTAGAAATACAATTATCAAAAGTCATTAATTCTTTAGTTCTTTATCTCCCTCACTCCCTCTATCTCTCCATGTTTCATTTATGTGCAAAAAATAATGTAAGAAATTAGGCATTCATATCTCAAATTAGTAACTAAAACATGCAAATTTTAACTATAAATTGTTATTACGCGATGATACACACTCTAGCTCAAGGACATTACAACAAAAACTTGTGTTTTCTTTCGCCGGATGACGACAATGTAAAGGGGTTCCTCCACTCCTCGTCACATGGTTTCCTTCTATTTTCATGCTTCAAACGTCTTAATTGCATGCCTTCACATCCACTCATCCAACTTCAGCATGGTTATTGTAAGACATTATACTTGTAGTCTGCAAAGGTGCAAATGCAAATAAATAAGTCATTGATACTTTATCAGCCTTGCAATCCTGAATAACTATCATATTCTAGCTTCTGTTGATGAAATAGTTACAAAATAAAAATTATATCTAATGATACCCCTCAAAATGGGAAACTCCAAATTCTCAAATCTTGTCACATGAATTAATTGTAATATGCACCAAGACCACTGCGATTGAAATAGTTAAATCCATGAAAAATGGAGGAGTAAAAAGAAGGTACATGTTCATCTTTTAAGATGGCATGTCGGACTAACAACAATTTTGATATGGTTTTTGCATGTTAGAATTAGATGTTAATTCCTCTTTCGAGTTGCGATGCATAGAGAATATGAAACTCCATAAAGAACCACATTGCAACTGAATTTATGAAATCACTTAGGAATTGGTGAAACATCAAGTTCTTGAAATGCTTGATCTTACCAAATCCTCCCAAGAGTTAATTTGTCACATGAATATATCTTCTCAATTAACATCTTATCCCAGGAACTTAGTTGATTTTTACGCATGCCTCGTCAATATCACAGCAACCTAAATTGATGCAAACGCAACACCATAACAGGTACCAAACTGGAAGTGCACTGGAAAGGCTTCGACATACACCAATGTAGAACAAGGATGCCTTGGATAAACAAAGTACTTGTTTTCCTCTTAATAGAGGAGAATAAAAATTGTTGTAAACTGTTGTCAAGGCAGTTCAAACCTTCTGACGGTGCAGCTGAAAATGACATATTTGGGTTATATTGGAGTGGTGGGACAAAATATTTCACAAAGTTACTTACCAAAAAGAAAACCAACCAATAGTTCAATTCATGCACGCTCAGATAAAAAAACTAAAAATAATATGGAGAAAATGAGGATAATTACATAAGAGACCTCACTTCCTGATGCAAGCTTTGCAGGCGACCCAAAGAATGATGACAGATATACAAACCCACTTATATTTGAACAAGAAAAAAATGACTTAACAAGGGATATAAAGCTTCAATTCTTTACCTTATTTTCAAGCCTGGCATCTGATCAGAATTGTAGACTTCTTGGTCCCTCTAAGGCTTCAACAACAGAAATACATATGCAATCTTTAGCGGACATAAATAACCATCAAATTTCATGTTTTAAATAACGACAACAGTGCCACCACGAGTGTTGCTGCTCTTCTATGCCTAGTATTGGTGCATGGCACCAAAGAGCATCTAACTCACCTATGCATTGGTCTCACTCACCTTCACGTTCTTGTCATGCCTACTATATGACTGCGTACCAACGTACGTACCTCACCAAATGAACTAAGAGCTTCAAAGCTGAAGCTTCGCTAGTACTTCTGTTAAGCAATTAATGTGTGAACATAAATCTGCAAGAAAAATGAAATATCAATAGCTAAAAGCCTTTGTACGAAGAAAGGACAAAATAGTTGGAACCAAACAATGTGTCTATATTGGTATTGCAGAAGAAATGGTTATTAAAGCAGTCCACGCTTTTCCCAATCAAAGATACAAGTTAAACCGTGAAATTTAATGCCTTGGAATGAGCACATCTTGATTTGTGCCTATCTTAAACAGAATAATGAAACGGGAAAGTTTACAATGTGAAGTGGATATTTAGAACTTAGAAATTGGGGAATGCAAGATTTGAATTGTATGCTTTGCTCACCAAGCTTCACAAATCCTTAGAGATGACAGTGCACCCTCTGTGGTTGTAGGCTTGTAGCTGATGAGGATTGAGTAGAGAGCTCATTACAACTTTACGAATAGAATGGCAAGAGCCGCCAGGTGCCTGTCACCAGATCAACCAAGGACTGTGAAGACAATGAAGTTCCAGTCACATGTAACTCGAGTGCAAGATACTAAATCTTTAATTGATTTCAACTAACTGAAGGGAACTTACGCGATCAAAAATTCTAAGTTCATCGGCAGCCCAAGAACGAGGCCCTCGTGAGTGAGTCAATAATTGCACCCGTAAAAATCTGAAGTTTGTCCTCTAAACAATAGAGAGGGGCGATTAGTCATACCTTGCGGCTCCCGATGACCCCAGGAACGAACTCATGCTTGAAGCCGGAGTACTATCCCTCGGTGTTCTCCGTGATGACAACAATAAAGACGTTCAATCATGGGACATTGGCGTAGTTGAAGAGCGATGCGTAGAGGTCAATCTCCCCGGCCCTATTGCTCTTGCTTATCAAATCTCCTGTCACTGCCATAGGAGTACCCTTGTTAAAAATAAAATACGCTATTCATCTTTCACCCCACCGGTACAACAAACGAGGAGTGAGGAGTGCGATCACTCTTGTTAGAAAATCACATTCTTGAATTTTCACCTCCAAACATGCGACTTGGCAGGACCAATCCATCCACACCTCTTCTATACCACGATGGCATATGCGGGATACTGGTCCAGAGTTCCTGCCAGTTCGGGAGGTACTGGAATGCCTAGCCAGGTGTTCAGTTGTGTCGTGTCATTCACTTTACAACAACATGCCCCAGCCCACAACTCGGATCATTATATAAACTCACTTCTATGTGAACCGGTAAGTAACAGTCTTATCTTGATACCCAGCTAGAAGTGTAAGCTGCAATCTGCCAAAACATGATCAGAAATAATGTTTACTCAAGTAACATGAAAGAAAATTTGAGTAGCTCTGAGTCTCTGCTCATTGTTCCTATGTTGTTCATGAGTCAAACAAACATAAGTAGGTCTTCAGAAACTACACCAAACTGACAGTGCGAAAGTGATTTATTTTCTTGGCCAAGTGTATAGAGAAAAAAATTACCACAAGATTAAGAACCGAGAAGAAAACATACATAAGTAGATCTGCATAAACATACTCTACAAGAGGAAAGATTTGCAAAAAAATAACATATCAGTTCTTGTCAGTGTCGAACCTGCACAAATTGATGCTCATAGAAAAAACTCTGCTACAGGATATGCATAGAAACCTTCCATGTCCACCGTGATAACAGATATAGAAAACACGAGGGAGGAGAAATGGCACAAGGACCTCGTAACCTGCCAAGCATTTAATCAAAGAACTTTTAGACTTGCAGGGGAGGGCGTCAGATCAGATGTAAATTACGTATGCTGATGGTGATCTTTGGACCGTGCCAAGGGCGGGGGCCGGCGCGTGCAGCGCAAGCAGGAAGCGACGATGGCGTGCGATGGAGGGGCCACGTACCAGCGCAGCGGCCTTGCCTGGAGCGCCGGCCGCGAGTAGCCACACGAGGCAGGGACTATTAGGCTAGCCCGGCGGCCCCTAGCACACTCGGCGAGCATGTTTGGGCGAGTCGTCCGAGGTAAGATAGCACGGGGGCACCGGGCAGCCTCCATCCCGCCACCGGACACACGCTGGATGGCTGTTGTTCCATCAGACCAGAGCGACGGGTGGTCGGAGTGAAGCCGCTGGAAGCGGCCGCCGACCCATCGCCGCGGCAGCTTCGCGTTCCACCGTGCAGGGCGATCCACCGCCGCTTGCCGGCTGGTGCAGGGCGGCGGCTTCGCTTGGCGGCGGGCCTGGCGGTAGGGCTAGGACGGCAGGAAAGCGGTGGCGACGGGGATGGGATGGGGATGGCGATGGTTATGGACGGGCGTGACGGCGTGCAGCGCGGAGGGATTAGTGGAACAGCCACGGGAAAATTGTTGCTAGGTCTCGTCGAGGCTGGGTTTGTTTTGGGCTTGGCCCAATGTAGCGGACGACGGAGCGATTGAGATACGGCATACACATTCCATACCAAATGCAACACGTATCAATAAGATCGCGAGATTGCCGGGGAAAGTGAGCGAGCGGGCGAGGCAAATTCTCGGGGGCGGACGATGGGAGTGGACGTACCAACGTACGTCCAACTCCCATTTAATAGTAAAGATGTGCCTTATAACCTGGGAATGAGAATGTTTAAACTACCTCCAAGATTGAAAGCACCGTCTCAAACCTGGTCGGCGCGAAGAGTTTTTTTTTTTTTTTTTTTTTTTTTTGCAACTTGGTATGAAGATTGGTATGTGCCTATATATATATACCGCTGGTCGTTTTCTCGTATGTACCTGATCAATATTCTAAATACCATTTCAACCTTCATCCTCACATAATTCTAATTACCCACACGAAGAGGGAGCAAATCAATGGCCGGCATAATTGGTTCTGCCGTTGCCGGCGAGGCGGTCCGGAGAGTATCTTTGCTTCTGTCGGGAGAAGAAGGCCATGATCGCGAGACTACCGAGATCAAGGTGGAACGAGTAGAGATGGCCGTGCTCAAGCTCGAGACCGTAGTGGCCATGTCTGGAGATTGGGAGGTCACGCACGAGCCCCTGCTCCGCTGGAAGGCGAAGCTGAAGCGTGTGCTCAGGGAAGGCAAAGGTATTGTACGCACTCACAAAAGAAGTGCGAGATTGAAGAGGATGAGAAGCAACTCCCTCCCACGCCGCATGGCTCGGATAGCTAAGCGGTTTATGCCTTTCGCCAGTGGAAGTAACCCTGATGATGGTGATGTTGATGTCGATCTCACAGATGCAACGGTCAGACGGTTCGAGAGAATCGCCGACGGGGCAGACGCGATTTCTTTCAATTTGTCCCGCGCGGCGGTGGCCGTCCGGGAACTAGATGGTCCGTCCAAGTTTCAACTGGTCACTGACAGCCGGGGAAACGACGGAGCTGTCATTCAGGATGGTGGCTCGAGCTCGAAGGAGGTGTCCAAGGCACGAAGATATGTGCTATGAGGACGACCTGGCATGGGAGAGAAACTTCAAGTTGATGGCAGTGTTCCGTACATCCGGGTCAGTGGACGTCACAAGGGTCACCAGAAGTGTCCCTGCTCTACAAGACTACAACACTCCTACAGCTACAGCTTCGAGTTTGCCGGCGGCGAGTCACCATCTCGCGAGGTAATCCTGATTATGTGTGCCCTCTCCTACGTCCAAAATTCGTTATCAGCTGGAGGCCGCGGTTCGCCTTTGGAGCACATCGAGCTGCTGCCCGGAAATGGCTGTGGATCCGAGGCAGCAGGAGCAACGAGCACGGAAGGCAATGGTGGTGCCCCCGCAGCTCGACATGACTCTCAATGCTGCCAGTCTCCGCCCAATCTGTTTTGCAGCAGTTCAAGAAGTTCTCGGATAGCCGGAGTACACAGCTCTTCACCACGGAGCTGCATATGACGAGTGAAGTTGACGGAGCATCCTTTTGATGTGTTTACACAATGTTTACTACCGTCTCTTTTCGTGCTAATGTTTACATGTACCGTATCCTTTTGATGTGTTTGCCAAATGATGCATCCTTTTATTTTTCAATCTCGGCTCTGGCTTTTGCTATATAAATCGGCGTAAATCAAACATTATTATTAAATCTTACCCAAGTTTAGAAAAAAAATGTATCAAATATGGCACCAAATTGGTTTAATTGGATCCTCCGTATAACATCCTCTTCTTCTCTAATTGGGGAGGAAATGGTGCGCCCTGGTGCATCGTTGGGGCCCACATGTCTGCCGGTGTCCTTTTATTTCCCATGTAAGCGGTAGGAATCGCTCGCCTGTGATGCGTCCTTGGGGCCAACCCGTCGGTGAGCGTTCGGGAGGGACGTGTTTTGTTCATGGTTGTGTACCCATGTGCCTGGTTGGGCCGCATGCTGCGCGCCTTGCGCGTGTCGTGGTGTTGGTATTTTCAACTCAGGCTTGCCGTGACGCGTCGGTGCTAGACTGCTGGTTGGTTTTGGGGCATGCTGGTGCGTCATGCGTGGGGTGGGGCGGCGACTATACCGATTCCCCAATCCGGATGATGGCGTCTCCCAAGTCCCAACCCAGCCCTCTCTATCCAAGCCGACGAGGTGGTGGTGCACTTCAGACACAGTCGGCGCCGAATTCCCTCCTGCCTAGCGAGGCGCTACTGCATTAGCACCGGAGAGCGGAGAGCTTCTAGGACGGCGGCCTACATTCCTCGCAGTAGGTATGAGGATTGAGAATTTTGTATATATGAGTGGAAATATTAGATGAATGAGATGTTGGGGATGTCGGCGCGTGGTCGCCGGAGGCAGGATGTCGGCTCGTGGGGAGATTCTGCATCGTAGATATTTTTTTTTGCTTGGATTCGATCTAGGTTTCGTCGGTGGTGTGGGTGGCACTTGCAGCGATGCGTCTTCTTCACCTGCAAGTGGCCACTGCAGCTGTTCCTCCTGGCCGTTTCCCCTGCAGTTACGCTCATATCCTGTTCGATGTGAGGAACGGAAAATTTTGTTGTTGGACGTCCGGAAGGACCTCACGTCAATGACGGCCAAGTCTACTGCATTGCGTGTGGTTCGGGTAGGTGATTCACGAAGACTGCTCTTTGCGTCGCTGGTTAGTAGCAGCAGTTAGCAGCCTAGAACGATGAGCTCCCCATGCCTCTCTCTCCCTACTTTTTCAACTGTCTTCCTTCATTTCTTGGGTTGATGCATATTGGAGGTCAATAGGGTTCCTGCCGAAATGTGTCAGAGGACACCTCTGCACCAAATCGAGCCTCTTCTCCTTTTCCCCTTATTATGGGGTCATGTATGAACTGCACATCAAGCATATAGGAAGCCTTGGATTGTTATTAATTACAGTATTTCTTCCGACCTTGCCCGTTCTTGTGTTAACATAATGCTTCTATCAGAGTTGTTAAATTCCCCGTGTTTTTCTGATAATGACAATAAAATTTATTACTGCTCTACAAAATATCCGGACCATTTTGCAATCTATCATGTCTGTATAGTCATGATGTTCTTGCAAGCATTCAAAATTACAAGTAAATTCTCATGTACTGTTTTCTTATTATTAGCTGAAATTAAAGAAAGGATAAAATACCAATTTATTATTTTTGTAAGACTTTAGACAACGAGTTTTTTATTAATCATCTGAGGCTCACCAAGAAATTTACAATGAAAGGTATGAAATGCCATGTCATGATACTAAAATCTGGCATTTCGCACA